>CM075336.1:67783355-68983355 GCA_037788925.1 Mytilus galloprovincialis
GTAGTACCGTTCGTCTGTCCGTCTGTTCGTTCGTCCGTCTGTCCCGCTCCAGGTTAAAGTTTGTGGTCAAGGTAGTTTTTGATGAAGTTGAAGTCCAATCGACTTCAAACTTAGTACACATATTCCCTATGATATGATCTTTCTAATTTTAATGCCAAATTAGAGTTTTTACCCCAATTTCACTGTCCACTGAACATGGAAAATGAAAGTGCGAGTGGGGCATTCGTGTACTGAGGACACATTCTTGTTCTATGATGTGTCATGTGTACTATTGTTTGTCTTTTTGTCTTTTTCATTTTTAGCCATGGTTATTTTTGTCCATCTGATGAGTTATGCCTTTTTCTACTAATTTTTATAGTTCGTTCTTATGTTGTACTGTTATACCACTGTCCCAGGTTAGGGGAGGTTTGGGATCCCGCTAACATGTTTAACCCCGCCACATTATTTATGTATGTGCCTGTCCCAAGTCAGGAGCCTGTAATTCAGTGGTTGTCGTTTGTTTATGTGTTACATATTTGTTTTTCGTTCATTTTTTTTACATAAATAAGGCCGTTAGTTTTCTCGTTTGAATTGTTTTACATTGTCTTATCGGGGCCTATTATAGCTGACTATGCGGTATTGGCTTTGCTCATTGTTGAAGGCCGTACGGTGACCTATAGTTGTTAATGTCTGTGTCATTTTGGTGTTTTGTGGATAGTTGTCTCATTGGCAATCATACCACATCTTCTTTTTTATATTGTCAGTTTATTTTCGATTTATGAGTTTGACTGTCCCTTTAGTATCTTTCGTCCCTCCTTTCCAAGCCAAAACCATTACTGACGGCCTTTCCGACTCACAACTTGTAATACGACCTTAGTCGACCTACAAGTTCTTCTACAAATTTGGTGTTCCTACTAATAGCCACCAAACCTGTCCAATTGCTTATGCACTGCGTGTTGAGGCATTTTTTGTAAAAAGAATGCCACATGTAATTTCCCGCTGATGACCATGTTGATATCATAGACAAGTTTTCTCGCGAATAGATTGATTTGCTCAGCTCAAGTCAAAAAGTCTGAAATATTTCATGCATATCATACACGAAGTAGCATGTATTTAATTAGACATGTTTGATGTCTACAATTATTCAAATAAAGATGACAAAAAATAGTTGTTTGTGCTTAAAGACCGGTTGCAAGTATTTCAGATAATTAAAACTTAATGCCAAAAAAATGAAAAAATCAGATTAAATATGTTTTTTTTTGCTCTGTCTTGGAGTAAAGGCATATATTAGCCAAATAATATATTCATAGAAATGTTCCATAACAGTACACACCAAGACTCAAAAGATAGAATTTTAAAAGAAATTCAAACTGAAAGAAAGAACTTCAAGGACCCGATGTGTGATTGCTATAGTTATTTTGGGTATGGGTGTAAACATACGGGACGTAGACTTGGTAGTATATATTGGATGCCCTAATTCTGTACTCTCTTACTGGCAAGAGGCAGGCCGTTATGCGAGAGATGGCCGACAAGAGCCAAGTCTCATCATTTACGACATGTTCACTGTGTCTTTGAAAAATACCGCTAGAGATATTGCGAAAATCGTACAGAACAAAGATAGCATGTGTGTCCGTACGCAAGTACTGTCACTTCTTTCAGACCAGAAAACAGTTGCAAGTCTGTTGGAAAGTAATATATGCAGTGGATGCAACTTGTAACATTGTGATTGTTCTTCCTGTAGATCTTGTTCTGTGTGCATTGAAAAGTGTCCATGCCAACCGAGATACTTTTTCAATGTACAGACTTTCCTTAACCAAGAACGTGTAAATAACAAACTAAGTTAAAAGTTTCTTGTGGCATTTACAAGTAATGGGTGAATGAAGATTGCTTTGCTCGCCTACGGAGTTGTACATAGAGACTTTGTTATACGTTTACTTTTCTACATTAGCTAGAGGTATAGGGGGAGGATTGAGATCTCACAAACATGTTTAACCCTGCTGCATTTTTGCGCATGTCCCAAGTCAGGAGCCTCTGGCCTTTGTTAGTCTTGTATTATTTTAATTTTAGTTTCTTGTGTACAATTTGGAAATTAGTATGGCGTTCATTATCACTGAACTAGTATATATTTGTTTAGGGGCCAGCTGAAGGACGCCTCCGGGTGCGGGAATTTCTCGCTACATTGAAGACCTGTTGGTGACCTTCTGCTGTTGTTGTTTTTTTTTCTATGGTCGGGTTGTTGTCTCTTTGGCACATTCCCGATTTCCATTCTCAATTTTATTGTCTGGTTAAAACTGAACTCTATACTGTAATTCCGACTAATGGGTAAATGAAGTTTGCTTTGCTCGCCCATGGAGTTGTACATAGAGACTTGACCGGTTAAAACTGCATGAACTGTATAATAAATGTCAATACTGTCAATCCGACTAATGGGTGAATGAAGATTGCTTCGCTCGCCCAAGGAGTTGTTTGGTTCAAACTAGACTGTATATCGGATACTATCATCGGTGTTTCACTTCCATTTTTATTTAAAAACTAAGCATAAACGATAATTCTATTCAATTGAACCCATGCAATGTTTTCAAACTGTAAACTAACTATAAAATCATTTCTGATATAGAAGAAAATGACTGAGATAGTTCAGCTGTACAGGAAGACCGTTAATTGATTATTAATCCAGTATACCGATCATTTACAGTGTTTTTTTTTATATTCTATCTTGTTTTTATTTTAGATACAAAGAAAATCTTCATGTAAATTTATCATATAACATAATAATTTCTGTTATATCTGTACATTATCTTATAGTACGGGTTTAACATCATGTGCTCCTGTTCAAAGGAGGTTTACACACAGAAGAATAAAATTTCGTTTCGTTTCACGAAGGAATCCGTTTTTGTATTAGCCGTTTTGAAAGTTTGAACGTGATGTTGATGAATGTTGATGAATGTTGATTTGTTATATTATGACACATTTTCATTGGATTTAAAGCAATATTATATGATATTTCACTTCTAAGTATGATTGGACACACTTAAAAACAAGGTACACATGTTGATTTGAGAATTTTTTTTGCTACGCGAATTTTGTCTATCGCGATATGACCTCGGGTAGCACATTGATAGTAAAAAAAAATATCAGAACAGTAAATAGAAATAGTAAATAATGCCCCCGAGGTCATATATTATAGGACTACATATGTATATGTTTTAGCTCGTGTAGGTGTAGGGAGGCAACCATTTGATTTGTAGGGCGAAAAGGGTGAATAATCTTGCCTTGTAAAACTTGTGCTATAAATAAAAATTAATACATTTCCATTAAAAAATCCATCAGCCCAAGCACGAGGAATTATAAATATACAATTCAACAGGGGTAGAGTGCATGGAGGAATGGGAATAGTATAGCAACATATTTTTTTTATATTTCGAGAATTTGGTTTCAGTCATCACACTCTACAATACTTCCTTATATAACATGTGTACATTAACAAATCATATGGGCTATAACTTTGAATTGAAAGCTTGTGTGGACTGTCTACAATCACAAAAACAAGCCGACACTAAATTTTGTTTTAGATAATTGGAATTTACAAAATCGAAGTTTGTCACATTATTAATCTATTAAAAAACCAATGACATCCATTTTTTGGTTGTTTAGTTTAGTTTTTTTTTTCTTTAAAAAAAAGACTCTAGTGTTCAATTTTGATTTGTAATTTACAAATAAACAATGTATATATTTCCTGTTCAATGGTCATGGATGTTGAATCTTGTCATCGCAGTAAGTTTCATTCACGCACTTTACATGCTTTTGTGTTTTGAGAATAAAAATACAAAAAAGAGACCACAATTTCTTTTTCGTTTAGGATTTCTCAAACGAAAGACGAAATATACATGAACCCTTCAAAACATTTAGATATATTTGGGAGAAGTTGATACACAATTTTCTTAATAAGAAAAAGGTGTACCAAGTTAGGAGTATGACAGTTGTTATCGTTTCATTTGATTTGTTTGAGCCTTTGATTTTGCCATTTGATCAGGCACTTTCTGTGTTAAATTTTCCGCGGAGTTAAATATTTTTTTTATTTTACTTTTTTACGAACTTATTAACAATTTACAACTGTCTCACAGTGAAAAAGAAAAGATCACTTCACAAAGAACCATTACAAACTTACAGAACAATATATATAAGGGAATTATCCGAGGAACTGAAAGAATCTAAGAAAAGGTTTGTTTATATAATGAATACACACTTACTGTGTCTTATAATACATGTTAGATAATATTTACGAAAAGGTTTGTTAATCTTTAAATTGAAAACTTATTATGTTACAGAAAAATGATATAAGCACTTTTCTTCTCTCCTAATGTACGAGCAAGAAAGCTGGACTCATTAAAAAAGTAAACATGTGAGAATTTGATAAATGTATTCCCTGATTCCCTGAAAAAGGAATGTTCAAGCGAAATTGTGTTTCTGAGAATAAACAAGAGAAGCGAGTTTTCACAAAATCTATACACTATTCTGATGATAAACCTAGGTTGTTTTCACGACCCTGACTACCATGAGGGTTTTGCATGTTCAGATGGAAAAAATATATTATGCCAGAAGTAAATTTAAGAAATAATTCATGGAAGCCATAGATTTGTTGGAAATTTACACATAGCCTGGGCCGTTATATTCGAATTTTATCCTGAGCGTTGGCGAGGGATAAAATTAACGAATATCACGGCCCAGGCCATGTGTAAATTTACAACAAATCTATGGCTTCCATGAATTATTTCGATTCTAACAGGACAAATACGATCATTAAAAAACTGAAGCGATGATGGGTATACCGTGTGTGTGGCTGTTCTATTTTACCCACTGTTCGATAAATGTAAAACAAATCTAATAAACCTGCATGAATGATTTCTTAACTAACCGCTAGAAAAAAAAATGTGATTACTTTTTTACTTCTCAGTAAACCCAACATTTGCAATTTTAAATTTATATTTTTTACCGTAAGCTACCGTTAAATTCACTGTTGACATGTTGTAACCAAGGAGCGCCATGTTGACTTGCTGAAATTAGTAAATGTGCGAATAATGCAACAGAACAGAAAACAAGCAACACCTACCTCAATACTTTATTTTAATGCAATTGTATCCAAGTTTAGAAGGTAACGCAATAGAAAAACCTTCAGCTTTGACGTTTTCATTCGTATGACGTCATGTTTTGAAATGACGTCACAGTAATGCGCCAAAATCATTACTGGAATTTCGCGGAATTTTAATTTATTTTGTTTTTGTCCATTTTTCCGTTCTCTAATGTGTAAATTCTTTTTGTTATGCGTCAGAATCAGAATAAATATTCTGTAGGGTTTTATTCAATTGTAATTGTTGACACAGCGAAATCCAAAACCGTTTACACATAGGTTACGATACATGTGGATTTGGAGTCTGCGCTAAGTATAGATATATCGAGAATTTTATCACGGTGTTGTTTACAAAGCGAAAGAAGCACGTCATATTAGAATGATACTTTTACATTATGAAATAAAAAAAAAATAACTTCTTAAATGGTTGCATCACAGTATTTTACAGTTTATTGAGGATTTCATGAGCTTATTTGTCTTTATATTTTTCTTTTTGTAATTTTCAAATACATAATGAAAGCTATTGACTTTTTTTCTAATTCTTAGTTGTAACTGGATATTTATTCTCCAGAGTTAAATTGTTGATTTTGAAACTTGTAGAAATTCATAATAAATAAATTTGAATTTCTGTAAGTCACATGAAAAGACATATCAATAAATTGACATTCAATAGCACATTTATATTTTCCAATTTATCAATAAATGTATAATTGATATATAACAATTGATAACTTTTAAAGTTGATATCATAGCATACAAAGTCATAACAACCATGCTTAAATATGTTAAACCGAACTTGGATAAAATGATGATGGCCCGACAATTTTACTCAAATAACGAATATGTATGAAAATGATACCTTAAGGTGGTACCCAACACTTTCACTAAAATTAATTTGGCTCGTTTAATTTTCATAAAATTTTGACAAAGTATTTACTTTGACCCTTTAACCCAAATACATATAAATTTTAAAGATTTTGAACCAACCATTTTATCAGAAAAATTACACTGGTTATATAGCAGTTTGACAAACACCAATTTTGATCATTGAGAAGCTTAATATTCTCTTAACAACTCAACATAATTAAAACGTTTAGCTGATTTTACAGAGTTATCTCCCTGTAGTGTTCGGTACCACCTTAACAAATATATTAAAATTTTTCAGTGTTATTAAAAAGGAGGCAGAGAAGATCACATCACAAAGAAATGTAACAAAATTGCAGAGTAGGCTAAGGATTGTATCAGAGGAGCTGAGATATTCTAGGAAAAGGTTAACGTTTACTTAATGACTGCAGATTTAGTACATGCATTACATCCGTCATGTTCATTTTTTTTAAAACCTAATTTATTTGTCGTTCAGCGTGTACGTCAACAGATTTCGCGAAAGTATTACATTGTATTATTCATTTTACAAGAATGACCTAATCATAATGTGATATTTCCTCTTTTTTCAAGATCAAGAATTAAGAAAAATTGAATCAAAATTGCATTCTGATGGATGTAACATGTTCTAATGAAAACATTGCTAGATATGAAAAAAAAGACGTTGCTTTCCACAAATATATGTATATCAATGGCAAGGTTAAACATCTCAATGTAAACAATTGGTTTCCTGATGACTAATTTTGTTTAGATAAAAACAAGGCACAAAAATAACAGAAGGAAAATAATGGTGTCTGTATATGTTAGTAAAGACGTTGATACACAAATATTTCTATTTTAAACACGAGTTCATTCACAACATACATGCTGTTATAATGAAAATATATATTCTGTTAAGAAGATCCAGTGTTAAAATACATGTGTAGATGTACGAAACGTTCATCGGCAATTTTTAGATTAAACAAGATTGAAAATGACAGAGGTAAAATTAAATTGTCAAAGATTTGGTTTTACTTTTTTGTTTAGATATATTTAATGCGACACATTGTAAAAAAACATATTTTCTGGTTTGAACTAAGTCTTTAATTTTGTACATTGTAGGAATGCGCGAATACAACTGGCCAATTACTTAGTACGAAATCAAAATGATTAGTGAGAAAGTTTTCTTTTTACAGTTTTTTTTTATATGTAATATGTCTGTTGATTTGGGTTTTCTACCGAAAAGCTGGTGTGTGAAAATGTTCGAAAGTTTATGTCGTTTTATTGGCATGTGGACATCATCAGGCTTACGTTGGAATTGTTTCTGTATTTGCTGGCCTTAGCTAATATTCTGTTCTTGCTCTCTCAAGTATGCATTAGTTTAACAAGAAATGCCTAAACTGCAGATTCAACTAAGTTTATAGTTTTATCAGGTTCCATGAGCTTGTTTGTCTTCATGTTTTCTTTTACCACTAAACATGGTATCTTTTGTCTTCCTAAATTCTCAGTTCATAATAAAGTTTAATATTGAATAAATCAAAATTATATACTAGGAAGTTCACATACTTTATAAGATATATGTTTGAAAAATCAATAACAGAATAATAATAGAAAATAGTTTTCCTCATAGAATCGTTTTACACAACTATGTTTTTATGCCCCATTTATGGGCATTATGTTTTCTGGTCTGTGCGTCCATCCGTCTGTTCGTTCGTTCGTTCGTCCGTTCGTCCGTCTGTCCCATGTCAGGTTAAAGTATTTGGTCGAGGTAGTTTTTGATGAAGTTGAAGTCTAATCAACTTGAAACTTAGTATATATGTTCTGTATGATATGATCTTTCTAATTTTAATTCCAAATTAGAGATTTAACCCCATTTTCACGGTCCACTGAACATAGAAAATGATAGTGCGGATGGGGCATCCGTGTACTGGGGACACATTCTTGTTTTCAACTGAAATCATAAATCATACAAGTCCATGACGACACATGCGTAAAGCGAACTATGCTCAAGTTGATATAAAACAAGTTGGCTTGAACATGTGCACACCTTTTTACCCGAAAAAACCAAACCTGGTAACCAAATGCTTCATTACATATTTATTATTACAGTGTAATTAATAGTGAGAAAGAAAAGATAGTTTCACAGAGTACTATAACAAAGTTGCAGACTAATTCATGGAATCTATTTAAGGAACTGAATGATTTAAAAACAAGGTTTGTTGAAATAATTAATACAGACTAATTATATTTTCAACAACTCCCGTGTAATTCCATCACACGCTTTTTATCTCCAGTCATCTACGTGAATTATAACGAGCAATCAGAGTTTATTAAAAAATCAGCCTTTTCAAACTTGACAAATGAAAACACATTTAAAAAAAAATACTCAAGAAAAACGGAAAAGTGAAAGTGAAATTGCTATATCGAAGTGAAAGCATTTTTTGAAATAATACACGAGGAATAGTTGTTTACAAATGTATGCCTAGCTAAGGCAATTCCAAAGCGTCCCATGTCTTAGTCAAACAACCTGTGGACGGAAGAGTGTTTTTGTTTGAATACAAAAATGTATCATGTGACCTAAAGTTGTGAATTTCTTTGTCATTTTGTTTTATGGAGAGCTGTCTCATTGGCAATTGTATAACATCTTCTTTTATTATATGTACACTAATCTAAAGAATAATGGCATACTAATAAAACGGCTAGTAATGGTTGTTTGATATATACAATATGCAGAACATTACTTTGGGTAGGAATTCCAAACAAGTAACACAACCAACGCCTTGTTCCTTAATTTGAAAATCGTTCCACATGTTAGTTTACATGACCTGGCTTTGATATTATATACGTATTCCTCTAACAAAAATATAAGGAGAGACATAATGTATCAAAGAAATATCGAACTGTGTTAGACAAAAAAAAAGCAAGAGAATAAAAGACATTCTACAAACCCAATATACAAACTTACAATCAATCAACACGAAACTTTCCAAAAAACTGAAATACAAACGCAAAATGATTATTTTGTAACAGTGTACTGTATATGTCAATGTTTTATTTATATGTTGTTTGATGAAGAATTGAAGTCCGGATATGTTTTTTTCAAGATAAATCATCGTATTCTCAACAAAATACATGATATTCAGACGCTTTCAACTAAATCTAATTTTTGCTGTGTGAGAATTTTAGACATGAATGAATACATACGATCAGACCACAACTCTTACAATATATGAATTTAGTTTAATAATCAAATGCACTTACAAAATTAGTTGCCGTCTTGTGAAAGTAAGTGGATATTTCCGATATATATTTCTTTTTCGTATTGAAATTTGAGAATTGAAATGGGTAATGTTTTACCCGGACATATGTTCTTATGCATGATTAAACAGAGATTTAGCTTAAGATGTTAAACAATATCAAGCTGATTTTCAGTTTCATGGCTGGCTTGTATCTATATTTCTGACTATTTCTCCTGTATTTCTTTTATTTTGATATTTTTTTAAACGTGATAACTAAACAGAGTCTAATAGGGATACTTGATGATGATATTACTCTGACCCGCAATTGATCTGGATAAGGCAGTTTGACACACAAATCATCAATATGCAATCTCCCTGAAATAATCTGTGAAATGCTTTGTCAACATAATACATAATCATGAAAGGTTCCTGAAACTATAATGGTTATCTCACATACTAATTATGAATTGCTGCTCTTCGACAGTATTTGTGTCAATGTCAGCTTGAAACAAAAAATAAGACTATTCCTTTCCGTCTATTGTTTACATCTTGCTAACAGTTTGCGGATCTGAAGCACCGTATGTTTGTTTTATTTATGAATCTTCTTGGTATCAGTTTATTTATTTACAGATTTTTAAGTATGACTGACAAATTACAAGAAGCTGAGCAAAGGGTCATTGACCTGACTAAAACTATTGATCTTCAAAACCAGGATACAGTAACGGCCTCTGCAAAATTGGACAAGTTAGAGAAGGAAAACGAATATTTAGTAAACCAACTCAGGTAATTTTCCTTCTTTGTTGTGGCATCAGTGTTGTACTTAATTTTCGTCCTTTATTGTTATGATGTTATACCAAAGTTTGTAATGTCTATATATCAAAGGAATTCATGTATAATGATAACCAACAGTCAACACTGAAGTTGAGAGTTGAAAGTGTGCTTGAAATATCTATTGATACATGTAGTATCAGATTTCCTCTCGATTCTTTTTTATTAAGCCAATGATACTTTATGTTGTTTATTGTTTATTGTTCTATTTTGTGTCATGTGTGTTATTGTTTGTCTGTCTGTCCTTTTTTTTAGCCATGGCGTTGTCATTTTATTTTCAATTTATAATTACGGAATCTGTACGTACCATAACTGGTTCAATATGTACATTACCTGCTTACTCATTTTGATCACTTGCGATTAGCCTCGGCTTATTTAAAAAGGATGTGTATAACATTTGCTATAGTAATCCAATGAGGTTGTTGTGCTTCATTTTTGTCATCGTTTGTAGTTTTTATATAGTTTTGTCTTTCCTAGGTTTGTAAAAGTGTTTTCATTAAAAAATCTGTTTATTAAATATGATTGTACTTTGCATTAACAGTTTAAAATTAATAACATATATCAAATTATTACGCATTTAACGTAGTACATGTACTAGCTTCTTTTTTTAGCTCACCTGGCCCAAAGGGCCAAGTGAGCTTTTCCCATCACTTGTCGTCCGTCGTCTGTCGTCCGTCGTCCGTCGTCGTCCGGCGTCGTTAACTTTTACAAAAATCTTCTCCTCTGAAACTACTGGGCCAAATTACACCAAACTTGGCCAAAATCATCATTGGGGTATCTAGTTTAAAAAATGTGTCCGGTGACCCGGCCAACCATCCAAGATGGCCGCCATGGCTAAAAATAGAACATAGGGGTAAAATGCAGTTTTTGGCTTATAACTCAAAAACCAAAGCATTTAGAGCAAATCTGACATGGGGTAAACTTGTGTAACAGGTCAAGATCTATCTGCCCTGAAATTTTCAGATAAATCGGATAACCTGTTGTTGGGTTGCTGCCCCTGAATTAGTAATTTTAAGGAAATTTTGCTGTTTTTGGTTATTATCTTGAATATTATTATAGATAGAGATAAACTGTAAACAGCAATAATGTTCAGCAAAGTAATATTTACAAATAAGTCAACATGACCGAAATGGTCAGTTGACCCCTTTAGGAGTTATTGCCCTTTATAGTCAATTTTTAACCATTTTTCGTAAATCTTAGTAATCTTTTAGAAAAATCTTCTCCTCTGAAACTGCTTGGCCAAATCAATCCAAACTTGGCCACAACCATCTTTGGGGTATGTAGTTTGAAAATTGTGTCCAGTGACCCAGCCATCCAATCAAGATGGCCGCCATGGCTAAAAATAGAACCTTGGGTAAAATGCAGTTTTTGGCTTATAACTCAAAAACCAAAGCATTTAGAGTAAATCTGACATGAGGTAAATTTGTTTATCAGGTCAAGATCTACCTGCCCTGAAATTTTCAGATAAATCGGATAACCTGTTGTTGGGTTGCTGCCCCTGAATTAGTAATTTTAAGGAAATTTTGCTGTTTTTGGTTATTATCTTGAATATTGTTATAGATAGAGATAACTTGTAAACAGCAATAATGTTCAGCTAAGTAAGATCTAGAAATAAGTCAACATGACCAAAATCGTCAGTTGACCCCTTAAGGAGTTGTTGCCCATTTTATTCAATTTTTAACAATTTTCACTAATTTGGTAAATTTTTGTAAATTTTTACAAAATATTTTTCACTGTATCTAAAGGTCCAAGTTTATTATAGATAGAGAAAATTCTAAGTACCAAGAATGTTCAGTAAAGTAAGATCTACAAACACATCACTATCAGCAAAACACAATTTTGTCATGAATCCATCTGTGTCCTTTGTTTAATATGCACATAGACCAAGGTGAGCGACACAGGCTCTTTAGAGCCTCTAGTTTTAATTCAAAATGACTTCTATTCATCTATTATATTAAAAACACATTAGCTATATATAAATCATGTTTAAATGTTCAGCTTTCGAAGAAATATAGCAGCTTTTCATAGCACTTATCTTTTGAAATAAACCTCAAGAACATGGAGATATTAGGAATTTACGATAAATCTAACGTACCTTATGGATACCCAAAAAATCGGATTGTTCTTTGAAATGACAGTTTTCATGGAGCTTTCAAATAAAACAAAATGTACAAACTAATCGATTGACAATGTTTGACAGCATCCTCTGATTTTAAAAGTGTTTTCTATGTTTTTATATCTAGCAGCTATACTATTAACTAGGTGTTAAGACGTTTGACAAGATTCATTTACATATTTTAGGAACCAGTGTGGTATTATTTATTAGGCATTATAAAATTGATATTTTGGTCGCCATATTTAGGTGAACCATTTCGTCTAAGTCAAAGGCTTATACGTTTATGTTGTCATATCTTAATATAAGTTTAAAATCAGGTATCTACAGGATCTTTTCAACGTTGTGTGCAATGGTTAAACTACATGTGTCACATTACATCGATGTGGAGCAAATTCTAAGTACCCCTTTACAGCAACTTAGATCCCGTATTCTTGTTTGGCGTGGAGTTGCTCCATAGTTCGTTTGTCATGTTTTTTCAATAGCATAGATAGTTTCTCTTGTTTTGTTTTAATGCTGAATTTTAAATATCTATTTTGTATCTTCTGCCTCTTGTTATTAATGACTAGGACTTTCTGTTCTTCCGGACAGAGGTTCTCATATAAAGTATGAAATGAAACTTCTGTATGCATATTTTATGTTCAAAAATAAACTATGAACCACAGTTAGACATCACCTTTTTTCTATGCTGTATGTTAGTAATTTGAATAGTGAATCAGGCAAAATATGGTTATTTACTTATTATTTGATGCCTGTAAAAGGCGAAACAAACGCTATATACATGTTTTTTATATACATTTTTCATACTGTTTAAATATTTTTTCTCCTTTAGATCAAACGAAACCAAAATAGAATTGCTGAACACCTCTCATGAAACAGAACGAAATAAACACAAGTCTGCTATGAAACGGTACGAAAATGGTGAAAACAACTAAATACTATAGCGAATTATTTAATTATGTTTCGAAAATATATTGTTTGTCACGTATTATATGTTTGCCGGCGAAAATCATATTATAATACATGTAGTACATTTTCATCCGTAGGTTCGACAAACTTTGTAAACGCAGTTCACCTGAAACTGTTTAACGCAATTTTGCCTGCAATCGTGACATGCTGACCATATCAATATATACTGTAAATTCAGTAACCTATCATGATTGTAGGTTTGCACTTACCTATTTCATGAATTTGTTGTTAATTGGTTTTGTTATCTGATGAATGCCATAATGTATCGTCCTTATATTATTTTTCCATTTAAAATGTTTTTTACGTTTTGTCATTCCTCAGCTTGTAGTTTACCATATCGTAAAAAAAATTTGTTTATTGTTGAAAGCCTTACGATGATACCTATTTTGTTTACGTCCTCATTTTGAGCTCATACGGATGATTGTCTTTTCAACCATTGTACCTCATCTTGATATTTTTACCTAAACAAGAGAACAAAAGCTTTAACGTTAAAGAACAAGTTTCCTTGATTTAATTGACAGTTACTAGCTGATATAAAGTCAAGCTATGATTAAAATGCAACCAATTGCAACGAATTGGGTATCAAAAAGGTATCTTGGTGTAATCGTATTTTTTAACTAACAACATTTAACTAAATTGATTATCGTCAGTAAAAAGTATTATATCAGTAGTTTATTTACACTAATACACAATCGTAAACATATACAATTGATATTAGTAGTAATCGAAACTGTTTGCATTATGTTATATAATACCAATTAAACATTTGGCATCTTGTTATGTAATCAACTTAATAGAGGTAATCGGTGAGATCACGAACCGACGAATAATGACAAACGAACGTATTGGAAGCAGTGATTTTTGTCGAGCCTTCGACTTTAGTCGAAAAAGCGAGACATAGCGATCCTACATTCCGTCGGCGTCGGCGTCGTCGGCGGCGTCAACAAATATTCACTCTGTGGTTAAAGTTTTTGAAATTTTAATAACTTTCTTAAAGTAAACTGGATTTCTACCAAACTTGGACAGTAGCTTGTTTATGTTCATAAGATAGTATGCAGAAGTAAATTTTGTAAAAATAAAATTCTATTTTTTCCGTATTTTACTTATAAATGGACTTAGTTTTTCTGCCATAACATTACATTCACTCTGTGGTTAATGTTTTTGAAATTTTAATAACTTTCTTAAACTATACTGTATTTGTACCAAACTTATACAGAAACTTGTTTATGATCATAAGATAGTATTCAGAAGGAAATTTTGGAAAAATAAAATTCCATTTTTTCCATATTTTACTTAAAAATGGACTTAGTTTTTCTGCCAGGAAACATTACATTCACTCTGTGGTTAAAGTTTTTGAAATTTTAATAACTTTCTTAAACTATCCTGGGTTTGTACCAAACTTGGACAGAAGCTTGTTTATGATCATAACATAGTATCCAGAAGTAAGTTTTGTTAACAAATAAATCCATTTTTTGTGCATTTTACTTTTAAATGGACTTAGATTTTCTGCCAGGAAACAACGCATTCACTCTGTGGTTAAAATTTTTAAAATTTTAATAACTTTCTTATACTATTTTGGACCTGTTCCAAACTTGGACAGAAGCTTGTTTATGATCAAAAGCTAGTATCTGTATTTTACTTATAAATGGACTTTTTAAAAAAGTTTTAAAAACATACTGTATTTTTACCAAACTTGGACAGAAGCTTCTTAGAATCATAAGACAGTATCAAGAGGAATATTTTTATTGATTTTATTCCTCTTTTGTTGAGCCTGCAATTAACAGCATAAGTAGGCGAGACACTGGGTTCCGCGGAACCCTTAAGAATTTTTATTTTAGGTAAAGCTCATTAAAAGCGAATAATCGAATAAAATGCCCCTTGACACCTCACAAAGTTTCTTTTATTAGCAAACAATGATAAAAATCGAGCTTTTAAGTATAAGGATGAATATATAAGACTATGTATTTTAAACGTATATACCGGATTAAAACGAAACCGTACGTATAAACGTATACCTGGGGTGATCGCCTTCTACATTTTTAATATTCACGTGGAATGATAGCATGATTTAAATAATCATGGGAACAATCTTTTATATAAAACGGGGAATGTGTTTGATAGAAAAACATAAAGATGATATATTTGTTCAAAAATAAACAATTAAACTAGTAGGGACCGAACATTTAGTTTGAAGGATTTTTACGCGGCGTGACCAATTTTTTTTTTCGAATGTAAGTTTTTTTTTAGGTTGAAGCCAGCATATTTATTATTATTTTTTTCCCGGCCAATAAATCTATTTACAAAATCTGCCAGCTCCGATCCGAGAATCAATGGGTCGTCCCCTAACCCCCATTTAGTATGCGGTATTGCTGGTATTATTTGAAATATTTAGCCCGGGAAAAAAGAATAGTACGCCATTTTACATGACTTGCGTATCTTGGAACCCGCTTTTTTCAAGACAGTTCATGCGACTCATTTCAAACGAAAAAGATACCACGCAATTCTTACATACATTACAAATAATATATAACACACTTTAAAATGGTCAATCACGGATTATTGGCTTTTTTGGAGAAGGGTCTATGATTTCCATGCGGGCTAGAATTTGTTTCGCCCGCTATATGTTCAATATAGAAAATCAAGGTATGTGGGAGGGGGTCTGTGATGAAATTTTCTATCCTGCTTTTTTTTTTTAAATATATGGGTGCTGCCTTTTTATCTTCGGCGCTAAGTGTCGATTTAAAAAATAGGTAACACACGGCCACCGAAATGTTGATTTTTGTCTAGCCTACAAAATATAAGCCATCCCCCTTCCCAAAACTCCCACCAAAAACAATCAATAAAAAAACACTTATAATCAAAGCTAGATACTCATGAACAATTAGGCATTCTAACTTGAAATTAATGATCCCGCTTCGTGTCATACGGCAAGGTAGGTGACACGTTCGTGATTCGTACTTGATTCTTGATCTCACCGGTTACCTCTAATAATAAATTTGAAGTGTTAATATGCATATTTCTTGTTTTGCTGCAGAAACATTTTTTTTTTTAATAGGATGCATGCACGCTGCGCTGAAAATGAGATTGAGTTAGAAAAGCACAAAAATGCACATTTCGACCTCTTGTTACAAATCGAACGTGTACACAACTTTTCCAGAATGTAAGTCCTTATAGCTTTTTTTGAATTAATGTGTATTTTATGTTTTGTGTATTTGTCAAATAATTTTACAAGTGCGAAGTTTAGCTAGCTATAAAACCATTTTTCATCCATCATTTTCTTCAAGAAAATGCTTGAAAGAAATTAGTTATAAGAGAATTGTTGTCCATTCGTTTGAAGTGTTTGATTTTTGATTTTTGCCATTTGATAAGGGACTTTCAGTATTGAGTTCTCCTCGAAGTTAAGCATGTTTGTAATTTTTGCATTTTATACTGCATGCTCGAGTTTGCTACAAATTATAATTGAATATTTTGTTTTCAATTTTTGAATATTGATCCACATGTAGAGTGTCATAACCTTTGTTTAACTCTGCTTATATATTTTTACATTTCGTTGCATGGTTAAATGTATTACAAAAACGTCAATTTACCATGTAAATTTTCATTCTTTTCTATCTTCTAATTTTTTTTTTCGGTTATATATAACTCTTAGTCGGTTCTCAAGATAAGAATCAGTTCTGACCTTTTTAGCTCACCTGTCCCGAAGGGACAAGTGAGCTTATGCCATCACTTGGCGTCCGTCGTCTTCCGTCGTCTGTCGTCGTCTGTCGTCGTCTCTCGTCGTCGTAAACTATTTCAAGAATCTTCTCCTCTGAAACTACTGGGCCAAATACTTTCAAACTTTAACTGAATGTTCCTTAGGGTATCTAATTTATAAATTGTATCCGAAGTTTTCATCTATCAACAAACATGGTCGCCATTGCTAAAAATAGAACATAGGGGTCAAATGCAGTTTTTGGCTTATAACTCAAAAACCAAAGCATTTAGAGCAAATCTGACATGGGGGTAAAATCGTTTATCAGTTCAAGATCTATCTGCCCTGAAATTTTCAGATGAATCAGACAACCTGTTGTTGGGTTGCTGCCCCTGAATTGGTAATTTTAAGGAAATTTTGCTGTTTTTGGTTATTATCTTGAATATTATTATAGATAGAGATAAACTGTAAACAGCAATAATGTTCAGCAAAGTAAGATTTACAGATAAGTCAACATGACGGAAATGGTCAGTTGACCCCTTTAGGAGTTATTGCCCTTTATAGTCAATTTTTAACCATTTTTCGTAAATCTTAGTTATCTTTTACAAAAATCTTCTCCTCTGAAACTACTGGGCCAAATACTTCCAAACTTTAATTGAATGTTCCTTAGGGTATCTAGTTTGTACATTGTATCCGAAGTTATGATCTATCAACAAACATGGTCGCCATTGCTAAAAATAGAACATAGGGGTCAAATGCACTTTTTGGCTTATAACTCAAAAACCAAAGCATTTAGAGTAAATCTGACATGGGGTAATATTGTTTATCAGGTCAAGATCTATCTGCCCTGAAATTTTCAGATGAATCAGACAACCTGTTGTTGGGTTGCTGCCCCTGAATTGGTAATTTTAAGGAAATTTTGCTGTTTTTGGTTATTATCTTGAATATTATTATAGATAGAGATAAACTGTAAACAGGAATAATGTTCAGCAAAGTAAGATTTACAAATAAGTCAACATGACAGAAATGGTCAGTTGACCCCTTTAGGAGTTATTGCCCTTTATAGTCAATTTTTAACCATTTTTCGTAAATCTTAGTAATCTTTTACAAAAATCTTCTCTGAAACTACTGGGCCAAATACTTCCAAACTTTAACTGAATGTTCCTTAGGGTATCTAGTTTGTAAATTGTATCCGAAGTCGTGATCTATCAACAAACATGGTCGCCATTGCTAAAAATAGAACATAAGGGTCAAATGCAGTTTTTGGCTTATAACTCAAAAACCAAAGCATTTAGAGCAAATCTGACATGTGATAATATTGTTTATCAGTTCAAGATCTATCTGCCCTGAAATTTTCAGATGAATCAGACAACCTGTTGTTGGGTTACTGCCCCTGAATTGGTAATTTTAAAGAAATTTTGCTGTTTTTGGTTATTATCTTGAATATTATTATAGATAGAGATAAACTGTAAACAGCAATAATGTTCAGCAAAGTAAGATTTACAAATAAGTCAACATGACGGAAATGGTCAGTTGACCCCTTTAGGAGTTATTGCCCTTTATAGTCAATTTTTAACCATTTTTCGTAAATCTTAGTAATCTTTTACAAAAATCTTCTCCTCTGAAACTACTGCGCCAAATACTTCCAAACTTTAACTGAATGTTCCTTAGGGTATCTAGTTTGTAAATTGTATCCGAAGTTATGATCTATCAACAAACATGGTCGCCATTGCTAAAAATAGAACATAGGGGTCAAATGCACTTTTTGGCTTATAACTCAAAAACCAAAGCATTTAGAGCAAATCTGACGTTGGGTAATATTGTTTATCAGGTCAAGATCTATCTGCCCTGAAATTTTCAGATGAATCAGACAACGTGTTGTTGGGTTGCTGCCCCTGAATTGATAATTTTAAGGAAATTTTGCTGTTTTTGTTTATTATCTTGAATATAATTATAGATAGAAATAAACTGTAAACAGCAATAATGTTCAGCAAAGTAAGATCTTCAATTAAGTCAAATTGACCAAAATTGTCAATTGACCACTTAAGGAGTTATTGCCCTTTAAAGACTTTTTTCACAATTTGTTCATCATGTTGACTTACTTTAAAAAATCTTCTCCTTTGAAACTGCTGTATCAATTTCAGCCAAACTTAGGCTAAATGAGTTTCAGAGTATCTAGTATAAATTTTATATTTTATTTCCTTGTATGTCAAGAAACATAGCTCCTATGGCTAAAATAGAACATAGGAGAAAATGATTATTTTTTTTGGCTTTTGAAGAAAATAGGACGATCCAAAAAACATTGAAATAAATTGAAAAGCCAAAATAATCATTGATGAGAAATTTAACCAAAAGAATTAAGGTGAGTGATTCAGGCTCTTGAGAGCCTCTTGTTTATTTCTTTATTCTAAATGTTGCAAGATAGCTACAATAAACACTTTGTTGTAGAACATGGTGGATTTAAGATGTTCCGTAACATATGATACAGTAGCAGTTTCCTTTCGTTGTTTTAAATGTCTGTATTAGAAAAGTATAGGAAGTAACAGGAGTATCATTGTACGTCGAATTGTTAAAAAAAACCAAGGTCATAGATACGTACATTGTAATCAATATGAGTTTGCATTGTGTTAAAGCAGTTATAGAGATTTTTCTGTATTTGTTTTTTACAAAAAAAAACATACTGTTTACAATTAAATGCTTCCACATTGCCATATGTTTTTCAGAAACAAAATTACTTATTAAAGATAAGATAGATCTGTTGAGATAATAACATCTGTTTACTCTGTATTAAATTGTTTTTATTTTACAAAAAAAATGTAATCTGTCAAATACTGTTCCATAATAATTGGTTTATTCTGGTTTTTTTTTTGTAGATCAATGGAAGAGACAGCTCTGTTCGACAAGACATTTATAGAACAGAAACTCGAAGACGAAAGAGCTAAAGAGGAAGAATTAGCCGAAGTAACAACTAACATCATTAAAAAATTTGCGTCAGCAAAAGATAGACATGGAGTGATCAAGTCTTTCCAAAAAAGGTATACCATGAGAAAAATTGTTATTGGTGAGACGTTTGTAAAAGAAACAATCGCCTGGCATATACAATTAAAGCTCTCAATTAAGTGTACTGGCTTTCCGAAGAAGAACAGGTAAAACAAATGGTAAAGGCATTTTATGTCTGTTGACATACCATTCACTTACTGGCAATACGAATGGAAAACACAAAGATAAACTAAATTATGTAAGCAAGATTGTTGCACAACAATTACGATAATATTCTAGTTGAATGACAAAATGTACTTAAATATAATGGTTGTATTTTTGATAGCATATTGGCTATTGATTATAACACATAAATATGATGCCATAGCAAATATCGTAATAAAAAATAATTGTGGTATACTTTAACCCACAGAGCTATTGATTACCTTCTTAATAACAAATTTGACTTTTTAGTTGCTAAGACGAAATAATATCGTTTCATAAGTAAGAGTTATATAATACTATATTATTTTGTGGGATAAGAATCCCATTAAATGCTGATTAATGTAAGTAATTAGGTTTGTTTTAAAAAGAGGTTCAGCTAAACGTGTACATGTCATGTTTTATATTGGTCAATCGACGTGTGATCAATCCTTTTTTTAGAAAGATGAGGTCGTCACCAGTACACAGTTTAACCTCTTGACCTCTTTCATAGTCAGTTATGTTTTGTTTACTGTTGTTCGATTATGGTCTTTTTTTCTTTCTTTTTTCTACTATTGTGGTGTTAGTTGGTTTTACTTTTGTATCTTTCGCCTCTTTTTTCAGAAGTGGACATGTCAATCCCTTTTTGAGTATTTTAAAAGAAAACTGTCTAAAAACCAAGACCGAATACACAATGTTTTTTCCTTGGCCTAGTCAGAATATGGACAAAATATTCGTAAAGTTTACCAATTTTTCCGGTTAACATGTAAAATGTTGTACATGGGTTTCCCCACACGATTTTTTCTTTTCCCGTTTGTGTTCAAAGTGAGGTCTGGAGCTAGCGTGTCCGTTACTTCTAGTAGTCCTTTGTTGATTTATGTGTTGTCATTTTGTTTAGTTTGTTTTGTTTCATATTCTATCATCTGATTCGGATTTTTTTTTTCACTAATTTTTACTGTCCGTATTTTTGTGTGAATTTTTTCGACATTATAAAGAAGTACAGAAGAGGGACGAAAGATACAAGAGAGACAATTGAGATCTAAAAAAATGTTTAACCACGGCACATGTTTAAGCATTTCCCATGTCAGGGGCCGCTGGTCCGTATTAGTCTTGTAATGATTTTTAAGTTTATTTTCGTGTGTATAAATCAGAGATTAGTATGACGTTCATTATCACTGAACTAGTATGGGTATTTGTTAAGGGACCAGCTGAAAAACGGCTCCAGGTTCAATAGTTTCTCGTTGCATTGAAGACCCACTGGTTGCCTTCGGTTGTTGCTCTATGGTGGTATTATTGCCTTTTTGACTCATTCCCCGTTTCCATTCTCAATTTTATTGTTTGGAAAAATAACTCACAATCTTATTTATAACCATGCATAGTATAAATGCATGTATAGATGAAGGTTTGGCATTTTTATCTGTTCATACAACGAAAAGATCAGGACAAGAAAACTATTAATTCATAATTTAACTATCAACATGTTTTAACAGAATTGAGAAAGGTTCATGTCCTTCTCCATTTGGCAACGAGTTTTTATCAGATGAGGACTCACACATAGAACGTTTTCCAACGGCGATACATGAACACAGGAATAACAAGTGAGTAGGCATTAGTCGATGATTCATGATTGACTCAGTTGCATTTGTTTGAATATGTTCTAAGTCAGGAATCTGATGATCATTTGTTTTTTTTTGTATATGTGGTTCAAAAGTGTTTCTCATTTCTCGTTTTTTTTGTTATTATGGTTCAAACGGATGGTTTTCTCGTTTGAATAGTTTTACACTGGTCATTGTAGGGCCCGTTATAGCGTGTTGTTCGGTGTGAGCCAATGCTCCAAGTTTCAGACCGTACTTTGATCTATATTGGTGTTTTTTACAAATTTTGACTTGAATGGTTTGTTTTATTTGTACTCATACCAAATCTTCTTATATCTATTAGCGTAGTTATTGATAGCCAAATCAATTCGAATCGCTTCACCCTTTGTATAATTTGTATAAGGCTCCCAAATCAAAACTTTCTAACAATGGTCGCTTAAACACAATGACAGACTGGTGTTTCAAAAAAAAATATCGCGATTAGCGACAAAACAAAAACTTGTGGCTAGGTTCTATGCTTGTTTGCGCTTATTATGTCTCATACAAAATCTTGATTCAAATCTTATTAAAGAAATATAGCATCAGGATATTTAAATGTTATTCTTATTTCATTATATCTTTATTAAATACATTATATAATGTAGTATTAGTTTGGTAATTTGCTACTCTTTGGACAGTATCCATTTAAATGACTTTGAATTATCTCGCTTTTATTATTCATTATACCCTAAATGATAAAACGGTGGCGTAGTATTGGTCATTCCTAATTTTTAAATTTCAAATAGGTTTTTTATGGACTGTTAATACCTGTAATTTGTAAAATAAGCTCGTTTCAACATAAGGCTAATGTTTGCCAAAACGTATTTACACATCCTAAGTAAATAAGAAACGAGTGATAAAAGATGCCGAGGACAAGATGTGTTTACATATTCATAATAATATATTATATAAACCATGTAAATGTATATATAAACATATGTTTATTCTATGTTTCAGACAATACAATGAGAGATTAGAGGAAAGCAAAACAACGAAAAATTGTCATAACAAAACAGAAAAGAACACGTAATTATTTATTTAACTTTTATATTGAAAAAACCTTACTTAAATGAAGTTGTGATTGAATGCTTATGATAAATGCAAACTGTAAAATAAAACCATGTAAAAAAGAAACTATTTGAAACTATTTGAACATGTTTGTGTACATGTGTATTATTTGTGCTCTTTGATTAGAGATATCCGTTATGCATCATGGTTCAAGAGAGACTAAATATCTAAGCTATATATATATATATATATATATTAAATGACTGAATAAATAGTCAACGATAAATCTTACGGGGCGATGGATCATATAAACATGATTCAGTACACTACAAAATAGAATGAGATATATATTTATTTATATATATATGAGAGAAGAATGTCAAAATGTACACCATTTCTGATCAATTAACCTCATTTGAAAAGCAACTCCAAAGGAAAAGATGTAAAACCAGTTTCCCCAATTAACAGTCCCTTTAAGGTGCATTTTTTAAAAAAAAGTAAAAAAGACAACAACATGAACAACCCGACCAAAGAGCGAACAACAGCCTAAAGCCACCAAAGGGTCTCCAATGTAGAGATAACATACCGCAATAGGCGGCGTGCTGTAGTTGGTCCCAAAAAAATATATATACTAGTTGACAATGGATGCGACACTGAACTCCGAAATATACACAAGAGACTAGAAATAAAGAGCATAAAAAGCTAACATAGGCCAGAATCTCCTGATTTGAGACAGGTGCAAAATTGCGGCGGGGTTAAACATGTGTTTCTCGATCTCAACCCTCCCATATACCTCTAGCTAATGAACAAACACATAACAATACGCACAGTAAAACTCGGTTCAAAAGAAGTCAGAGTCCTAAACCAAATGACAATGATACAAAAATTAACAAAGGACTACTAACAGTTACTGACATGTCAGCTCCAGATCTAAATTGAACTGATTGAAAGATTATGACTTCATCATATGAATATCAAGTACAAACCCTCCCGTTAGAAGTTAAGTATTATACCATCATAACATATATGAGAAAAACACAACCCGTATCATGCCAACAACGTGTTTATTTCTGATGCAAAGACCCTATAAGTGAATCCATATTAAAGTCAAAATATGCAATTTTTAATGACCTGACAACAGTTGCGTAACTATATCGTTTCTTAATAAGTCTGTTTAACAGTTTTGTTTGCTTTTGAGGTGAATGCCGACACTTTTTTGCATTGTAAAGAATATTACCATAACACATTGAATGTGAAATACCTAAACGTAGAAGATGTCTGCATGTTGAATTACATGTATATTTATGAATGATGCCCTTGTACCGATGATAAAAATAAGTAAATGTTTAGATTAGTTTGTGATATTGAAAACCCTGGTTATATAATTTTTCGGTAATACACAAACTTCTCTCCATAAAATCCTATAAGTTGATACTTACACGAACTTAATCTTACAAGATAATATATATGAACACCATAAGATGGTGACAAAGGAACGTCACCATCTAAATATCGATAATTAACTAAACGAAATGAAAAATCATCTCTGTTATCAAACATTGTGGTATGGAGTTCACCGTTTATTATACAATGACAAATATATATATCAAGTTCGAGGAAAGGGCAGTGTTCATGATCAGTATTAGCTATATTTAAAGTTATTCAACAGGATAATATTTTTAGTATACATACTGGAGTCGTCATTATTGAGAGCCAATAAATCCTTCAAATATCTAAACGTTTTGTTAAATTTTTGTATCAGATGTTGTTGTGATTAATGCTGATTTTGGTCATAACATGCAACTCATTACAATACAAAAACAGGTCATCAATAATTTTGTTTGGTCAATAAGTGGTGCACATTTATTGAATTCCAATAACTCGACGGTATATGGAATCTCCAAAGCGAACAAAAATTGTATCTAAAAACAATTCAAGGACAGTCATAGTATCAAACCATGTCCACCTGACATAGTTCTATTGGTCGATTTCTGGTGTATAGCATAAATAACCTGCATATGCCTAAATAGATGACACCGTGCATATTTTCTCTTTTCAGTAATGTGTTTAATATTAGTATGAACATAGCCAAAAGTAATGTATCTTTTATCGACAAAAAAGAAGAGCGGACGTTATGCCTAAATGGTGGAAGTAGTGACCACAAAGCAATCGAAGGGAAAGAGCAACTTTGATATAGATCGTTAAAGAAAACAAACTCAAAGTTGTAAACCTAGTTGTACAATTAAGATTTTACATGTAACAATTTCATAAACATTATGTTGTTGTTTTCGATTACTTACTGCCAGCACTAAATACATTTTAATATATATTTTTTAGCTTATTGAGTAAATATTAAAAAAAGAAAGATGTGCTATGATTGGCTATGAGATAACTCTTCACTAGAGACCAAATAAAACATAAATTAACAACTATAGGTCACTGTACGGCCTTTAACTATGAGCAGAGCCCATACTACATAATCAGCTATAAAAGGCCCCGAAATGCTCACCATAACTCAAGTATAAAATAAAATAAGAAAAGAAAGAAACGTGATTAGTATTTATTTAGACATACAATAAAAACACCGCACCAATCTTAATGTGTAAGTTAATCCTTCGTCAAATCAATGACATACATTACGTTTCCATGACAACCGTTCAAAAAAAATTAAGCTTGCAACCTTAATTTCAATCTAAGCCGCCTATTATTTAAAAGAATAAAGCAGTTCTGAGACATACATGAATCACTCCCTGCCTGGATCTTACAAATACTGTACTTAATTAAGTCAAGGTTTTACCTACCCTGAAATTATCAGCCAAATAGGTATCTGATTGTTAAGCTATTGCCACTGAATTGATAATTTAAGGAACTTTGACAGTTTTCGGTTATGTATTTACAAATCATTATAGATAAAGATAAACTGTAAACAGTACATATTAAATGGCACAAATTTTAGAAAAAATTCACAAGTGAGCGATTTAGGCTGCCTGAGGCTCTCTACAACCTTCTGTTCGATTGCGAACCTTCTTATTAATTGTAGAACTTGTCCAACGAACTCTTTTTCTATGAGGGATGCCTACATACGCAGACACGTCTGAAATTAATTTATGTCTGTAGGAAAATCGCCATGAGTTCTTTGGATCCAACTCACTAAAAGAGGGTCGAAAGATACCAGAGGGACAGTCAAACTAATTAATCGAAAATAAACTCATAACGCCATGGCTACAAATGAAAAAGACAAACAGACAAACAAAAGCGCACATGATAAAACATATAAACTAACAAATAAGCAACACGAACCCGACCAAACACTAGGGGTGATCTCAGGTGCTCAGGAAGGATAGGCAGATCTTGCTCCACATGTGACATCCGTCGTGTTGTTTATGTTATAACAAATCCGATAAATAGTCTAATCCGATAGGTCACAATAATGAAAGGGAAGGGGATTGTAGTAAAGACGTCAGGGAAGATATCCGATATCATTTGTAAAACGCTTATTCCATAACAGTCAACCAACTCGTGATGGCGTCCGTAAAATTAATGAAGGGATGATTTCAACTTCACCATTTGGTTTAATAATAATAGCTTTCTTGTCAGCAGCAACCATCTATCAAGAAAATCATGATAGGAAAAACAAGCACGGGAATATCGTTTCAATTTGGAGATATGTACCCCGTATGCAGGTGCTGCTGGAATGTTGCTACTTAGAAATGGAAAATTCACAATTGGAAAGCTGAAACTATCTCTTTTGTCGTAAAGTTTTCAACTAACCCTCCTTGTTAATTTCTAGATGTAAGTCAAAATATGAGGCCGACTTAACTGTATCTGTTGTATACTTTATCTTTAGTTCAATTGGATAGATGCGTTCAACATAGTCACCAAATATTGAATTATTTAGTGAGAGTACATCATCTATATAGCGGAGAGTAAAGTAAACGGATATTGCTAGATTCTTATCTTTCTTCCTAAGAAGTTCCTGTTTAAAGCCAGCCTCATAATAATAATAAAGAAACAAGTCGTCAAGAAGAGGCACAATTGGTTCCCATTGGATACCGACATTCTGTTGAAAAACACGTTCTCCAAGCTTAACAAATATGTTTTCAATCAAGAAATCAAGCATCTTGATAATGTCAGATTCAGAGAATTTTTTGTTTGAAATTTCAGAGTGATCCTTTACAAAGTAAGATTTATCCCTCCCTAAGACCAGATACTTGTATCTACGTTGGCCATTATTTTTTATTAAACAAAGCAATACTAGCTTTTTTCAATTAGTCTTTTAGTTTGGAATGTGATATACTTTTGTAAAGTGTAGAAAAGACGAATGTTTTAATGCTATTGCAACATGAAAGATAGTTAGATTGTATGTACTCTAAAAGCTCTTTGGAATTTTTTAGTACCCACATCTGATTAATCCACGCCACCTTTAGAATAGGCAGTTTCACAATAACTTTGAGCCCGGATTTGATTGCTGATAAAATAGATGTTAATAATTTAGAAAGGGGTTCTATGGAGCACATGGAGGACCCAGCAATATACCGTTGTTTGTAAGGACACCTGTAGTTTAGGTATCAAATATACTGATGGGAGATCCAGTTCTTCATCTGTGGTTGAAATTCCAAAAGTACATAAAACAGACCTATGCTTATCCAGGATTTTCTCATTATTACTAGAAAGCAGTGGATTATTTTATTATATGTTTTTTTTTTCAATTTTAGAATAAGGTTTTGTTTTTATATTTTGTCTTTTAGAAAAAAACAATAAATACTTTTCAACTACACTGCATATGATCCAGAAAAAGTACTTGGTATGTATCTACAAACGATAAAACTATGTATTAATTTAAAATTAACGTAATATCCATAAACATCAACGACCAGTAATTATTAGAAAAAATGATAAATACATATTTATATTGATAGTACAAACAAATCAATATTATTTATAACTCCAGTTTAAGTTACAAAATCTGCTGATAAAACAATTTAAAAATCAATTTAGATATGGTATGACAGTTTTAGAAATGATTGAACAATGATTACTAAACAGCGATAATAATAAAACCCTTTCAAGTGCCATCGAAATTCTAAAAAGTTGTCAATTTCAGTAATATCTGTTAGTATAATTTGATGCATCTTGTGAGCTCATAAAGGTTATAAAAGTGGCGAAAGATACCAAAAGGTTATTCAAACTCATAGATCGAAAAGAAAATGACAACGCCATGGCTGAAAAATGAAAAGACAACCAGACAAATAAATATTCACAAGATACAACCTATAAAACAAAAGACTAAGCAATACAATCACCACCAAAAACAGGGGTTGATATCAGGTGCTTAGAAAGGGTAAGCAGATCCTACTCTACATGTGGCACTCGTCGTGTTGCACATATTATTACAAACACGGTTGATAGTCTAATTCGATAGGTCATATTTTGTGTAAGGGGAATGGGATTGTAGTTACGACAAAAGGAACATGTCTGAAATCATATGTGAAACGGATATTCCGTAATAGTCAACCAACTCGTGATGGCCTCTGTAAATTTGACGAATGGATGACTTCAACTTCACCATGTGGAAGTTTTGGTTTAATAGCTGAGCAGTAACCCTCTATTAAGGAAATCATGATAGGAAATACAAACCCGGGGATGTTTTTTCAATTGGGGGATATATACCGAGTATGAAGGCGCTGATGAAATGGAGGATACATATACATGGAAAGTATACTATTGGGAAGCTGAAATCAATCCTTTTGTCGTAAAGTTTAGCTTTTAACCGACTCATTGTCAATTTCTAGGTGAAAGTCACGGTATAAGTTTGTGATTAAGACTGTTTATCTGGAATCACCAGTGGTAGGTCAATGATATTTGTTATGTAGTTGTATAAGCATTGATATGTCTTATTGTCATGGATATTATTTGGTCCCGCCCCTTCAGTCATGGTCGATTGACTTTGATTTTTTTGTTTGGTTCAGGTGTTAAAGTCAGTTAATAGGGAATCACTAGTCATGCTTGTAGTAAGTCAATTATATTTGGTATGCAGTTTTATAATTATACAAATGAATAAATCAAATATTGCAGTTTCTGTAAATTATATTGATGACGAAGTAAGAAATATGTTACATCTAAACCATCAAGAATTACATTATTTGTATAATCAATTAGAAAATGTTTAACAATGCAAAAATAAGCCTGTCACTATTCATTTTTGCAAAATTAGCTTGTATCACTAATTAAAAGTACTTTTAATTTGCTCTTAATCTGAATATATATTAGCATATCTTATCAATATCAACATGACATATCATACAAATGAATAAATCAAATATTGCAGTTTCTGTAATTTTACTCATCATAGATACCAGGATTTAGATTTTGTATTTACGCCAGACGCGCGTTTCGTCTACAAAAGAATCATTAGAGACGCTCGAATAAAAAAGAGTTAAAAAGGCCTACAAAAGTACCAAATTGAAGAGCATTGGGGACGAAAAATTCCACATACAGCTACGGTAATCTATTGCTGAGGAAGATAAGCCTTAGTATTTAAAAAAATCAAAGTTTTATCAACAGTTAACTTTTAATTATAAGCATATCAATGATAATTAATGTCAACACAGAAGCGCTGGTGATACCATCAGGGAATAAAAACTCGACCAACAGTGGCATCGACCGACTGGTTTTAAATAAACTCATCATAGATACCATGATTTTTGATGAACCAACTTTGTTTTTAAGCAAGACGCGCGTATTTGTTTTATGATCAAATGCATAAAACGAATGATTACAACTTTTGTGAACCAACTGTCATATTAATGTTGGAATAAGTTATGTTATTCCACTTTTTATACATATTGATAGTTTAATCAATATTTGATTGGTTAAAACTATTCCACATATCATTGAAAAAAATTCTTACTTAGTATTTTACTGAATTTCATTGATCAGAAGTAACATGCCAAACTAGGACCACACCTCGATTTACATAGTAATTTACAAATATACATTTGAAAAGATGCAATTAGTATAAATAGACAAAGACATAATATCCTTTCATAATGAATTAAGTTGCCGAAAATAAACCAAATAAACACCCTAAAGAAACAAACGGGGAAAGTTCAATTATGATGGCAAAACTGTAAAAATAACATGCAGAATAGGAAAACTAGAAAACTGCAGAAAACAATCAGAAACGCAAATTCGAAATCTTAACCTCGTAGCCTCCAACTTTCAGTCATTCATACATATGTATAATTCCGACCGTACTAAGATCTAATAATGCAATAATTGTAACGAAATGTCTTGTATTTTATGTGTTGCTTCATGTCAGTTAAACGCACCAGTACTGGTAACGCCTTTTGAATAATTGATATTCTTTGAGAAATAGGATTTTTCGGTTCGTGTTGTTAAATTGTTGTTAAAATATTTTTCTGTGAAGAGATTTTGTGGGTTGTTTCTTCGTCGTTTTATATCTGGACTGAAAGACAATAAACAAGTTAATTTAGCAAACATCGAAATTATATCTGAAGGAAATAGTTATCAAAGGTACCAGGATTATAATTTAGTACGCCAGACGCACGTTTCGTCTACATAAGACTCATCAGTGACGCTCATATAATATATTTTTATAGCCAAACAATTACAAAGTTGAAGGGCATTGAGGATCCAAAATTCTTAAAAGTTGTGCCAAATACGGCTAAGGAAATCTATGCCTGGAATAAGTAAATCTTTAGTTTTTCGAAAAATTTAAAATTTGGGTAAAAGTGTTGTTCAGTATTGTTTTTCAAATACCAATCAATTTATTGAGATTAATAATTTAATTTCATCCTATTTTTAAGAAACACTAACACATAACTGTATCAAAATGTTATTCAACACAAATGTTTAGAACAAAGTACGTTAATAATTTATTTTATATATGTGAAATAATTGACAGTTTTTTTTTAGGAATCTGACTTCGAAGTTTAATTGTTACTTTTTCTGTGAAGTGATTTTGTAGATTGTTTCCCTTTTGATAGTTTTACTTCTGCTCATTGTCTTAATTATCTAGTTAAAGCAGTTATCCATTCAACATGATTATAATATGCTACCTTTTAAAGATTTTCCATTTTAGTATTACCATATTACAGGGTTTGATTTACTTATCATCTCTAAAATAATTTGTTATTAAATTACAGGTAAATCAAACTTTGCATGTACCGAGCGAGGTGGAAATTGTTCAGACTCTAACACATGTCCATCATTAGGAGGTAATGTGGAAAAACTATCTGTCAGGTGCAATTGTGGGAAGGCATGTTGCAAATGTACTAGTAAGTAACGAATTTATTCTAGCAATAATTATTGTATCATTGATTATCGACCAGCATAACTAATGCCAAGGTCTATATGCTAGCCATGATTACAATGTGAGAAATGAACGGTATACATACGCAAAGCTGAATAATTTTGAAGATATTCTGAGGCTTCCATATTTTCAACAATTATTCTAAATAAATAGGATCAAAGTATAGAATTTTCATGATATTAACTAAAAAAAAACGTTAGTTCAATAATGTGAAAATCTCTTAAATCATTTAAAAGAGACAAATGAAGACAACAACTGAAAACGAAGAGAAACATATCAACTTTAAAATAAGCGCGACCGAGTGAGTCAACAGTGTAAACGTATTCTGTAAAGCAAGCTAAGCTGAACAGTCTTAAACTTTCTCTCTTGGCAATATAATATGAACTTATGCGCAAACAAAGTCAGTTGAATTGTTATTTTCTTCTTTAATAGGAGGGGCATAATGTTTTTCTGTATATGCGTCCGTCCGTCTGATATTCAATTCCTCTCGTATCGGGTAAACTTAAATGTTTGTTTTCAGTAGGATACCGTTTTTGTTTTAGTGTAGTTTGTTGTCATGTCAACTTTGAACACATGTACATTTTGGAGTGAACTGTTAAATAGTTATGCAGATTTAAAATATTGATCAACTTTTATAGTCACCGAGCATCGTAATAAAACAGTTAGGAAATTATGTTCAATAGAAGCTTATTCTTATCGGTTTCGTTTTCAAATAGTTTACATAAAATCGTGAATAAGTTTAATAGTATTAAAAACTGTAAAAACAATACACTAGACTATATCAATCAATGGTCAGAGCAGTCTTAAATCTGGTCACAGGTGAACTTTGACCAGTCATAATGACTGGTTATCAAGTTAACTTGCTGTATAGGTTAGGACTGCACCCATCTGTACTATGTTGTTACAAGATGCTAAAGTTTTGATTTGCTATTCCTTAACAGTTGAGACAAACCATGATATTGGGGTCGTTTATATAATGAATAGAATAATGATCTTAATCAATACAAAAGAAAACCGTCCAGTATTAACAAACTGACACATTTAATACTTTATTGGTGCTGCATATTCGGAAGTAGTTATCCAGGATGTATTTTATCCGACCGACCAATTAAGTACATATCCGTTTAGAATGGTTAGGTTTTTGATCCGGTTCAACTATACATGACTGGTGTTTTTGTTTTATTTTGTTTACTTTTTTTGTCATTCTGGTATTTTTGTACCTTTGAAATATGAATTTAGATTAAGCAATCCTTTTTATTCATCACAAAGCTGTTTCCGATGTGAGACATCTTTTAATCCCTTATCCGTTTACATCTGGACACATGCCCTGATGAGATAAGGTGAAACCTGTGATGGAATCAAAGATAAAATCGGCTGTTGTGGCAACAGGTTTTGTTGTACACCAACTCCGATAACAAAACCGGTTCCATGTAATATGGCTATAACAAATTCACAAGAACAAAATGTTAGGAGTAGGATGGACATATCTAGTTAAATGCAATGGATTGAAAAATAATAATACATAATCAAATGAAAAATAATAATAATCGATCAACAATTTTGACGTAAAACAAAAATCAAACATATGAATATTTGTCTTTCCGAATATCTTCAACAAAAATAAAAAGAATTCATCGAAAATTATGACTGCCTTTATAAAAAGAATACATGAAAGGGAAATCAAAAACCTTTATTTAAAGAACATCAGACATATCTACGGATGAATACAGTACTAAAAATAAGTTCAACTGAAAATTCAATGACTAATTATTATGATGCTTTGATGATATGTACTGTAAACCCATTTAACTAAGTTGGCATTAGATTGATTGATTGATTGATTGTTGGTTGCTTAACGTCCAGTGGCAAATATTTCATGCATATTCAGGACGAGAACAAGTTCGCAATAAATACAATAGGTAGGTTGTTGTAATAGAGGCCATCAAGGATGATGGTCGGGGAAATTTGGACTGCCACTGGAAAATGAGGGTATATTGGATAGGGACAGAAATTTTGCCTTGCAACAGGCCACCTACGGACCCCTCAAAGAGTTGTTGCAAGGGTTCTTAACGTGCAAAGAGCGTGGCACTCTCTTTACACGAGGCATCGGATTTAACGTCCCCTTCTGACGGACGTGACTGCGAACTTGATACATCCCGCACAGCCAAACGGACGCCCCACTTCGGCAAGCGTTTTACTGCCGGTCGGGAGAAGACCAAGTGACCATATTTCTATACCCCAGTCACCCTTGGGGTCAGTTGGCATTAGATGGATTTGGAAATTTCGTTTAGGCTATATTTGATTAATAGCTTTTTAACATGACGTTTTCGGTCCTTATAAATCTACGCCTTTCACATATTCGGTTTGGAGTGTTCCTGATGAATGTAAATCCAGAGAAGCGCTTCGGATGTATGAAATTTATAATGTGTTGTGCTTTTTTACAGGTGTCAGAACTTGTTTTAATGGTTGTAAGGCCATATGTGCGGTATCTAAACTGAAGGAGGGAAAGTGCTGTGGGGGATTGATTTGTTGGTAAGTTTAAGTTAACACCAAGTAATATGATGTTTTTGTAGAGCTAAGCTATTTAAGGAATTATGTTCATAATGTATCGTTCTTTTTAGAATAAGTCAAAATCATGCTCAAGATGAATTTGCATGTAGGTATATATTATGACCGACATGTAAGATATTTAGTGAATGGTTATTATTTATTTTGAATTTGTTGAACCATAAAATTAATTAAGCGGATTATGTAAAATGTAAAGACTCAACAATTAATTTTATGGTTCAATATATTCAAAATAAATTAATGCCATTCATTATAAAAAAAAATTCTATCAAAAATAAGGCTCAAAGAACTTTTTATATTATTGATATTATAATCAATAACAACGTACTTACATGTTGGCGTATGAAAAAACGTAGTTCAGGTAAAAGTGGGCGTGTCGCCATAAAAAAATGACAAATTGAAAATAGAAGTAATACTGTTAACCAATCAGAAGACAGTAAATACATCAAATGTATTTATTTAATATTGAGGTATAGCCATTATATTGATATGTAGTGTTCAGTCCATGCAACAGTTAACACAATATATAGGATAAGTGGCATACACCATATCCAACAAAATAGTGTGATTTCAGACATGTTGGAATTTCATGTTCCTGTTCAGGAAACGAGCAAAAAATTGGCTCCCAATTCAATGTGTTTTGAAACATCTTAATCATATGTCTGTCAAGTACATCATTAGCGGTTGCCTTTTTTCCTATCTTCGTGTTGTGGTTTGTGACATAGCTTTTGTCAATTTTACGATTTTCCTCGTTTGATATCAATATTTGAATATGCCGAAGATTGGAATATTGTGTGCAAAGCCAAACTACGTTTATACAAATAGCAAGAACAACTTCCTTATTTCCATTTCCTTACAGTATGTGCACATAAAACTAGTTTTCTTGAACTAACTATGCATGAGAAATATTCAAATGATATCAAAATTAAAAAAGAAAAATTAATGTGGTATGATTGTGAATGAGACAACTTTTCACCTGAGACTAAATGACATAGAAGCTCACAACTATAGGTCACCGTACGACCTGCAACAATGAGCAAACCGGATACCGCATAGTCAGTTATAAAAGGTTCCGATATTTCAAATGTAAAACAATTCAATCAAGAAAGCTAACGGCTTGATTTAGGTTAAAAAACAATGAACCATAAAACAAATATGATATATAGCAACAAACGAGAACTACTGAATTACAGGCTCCTGACTTTGGACAGGAATATACAGAATCTGGCGGGATTAAAAATATTACCAGGGACCAGGCCTCTTCTTAATCTGGGACAGTGGGGAAACAGCGCAACATATGAACAAACTATAAAAATCAGTTGCAAAGCTTACAAAAATGCCTGATTTTCTGTCTTTTTTAAATGAATTCTTTTTTCTTTACATTTTGGAATTTTGTATTCACAGAAACTTTTGGATTTTCAAATTTGGTATCATCGACATAATCATCTTTAACAGTAGCATTCGTACGTCAATGTTATCATATATCATGTATATGATGAAGATACAATCTTATCGTTTCAGTGAGCCCACTAGACTTTGACCTGAATCTTGATGCTGACAGAATACAACATTTAGTAAAAGATAAAGACAACATTTAGTAAAAGATATCTACAGTTATAATGAAATAATAAAAATTGTATGATATTGATTATTGTGATTATGACACACGTTTCTCGGATAAATTTTAACACCAAAAAAGTTAATAGCCAAATGGATATTTCAAACTCAAAATACACAAATGTAAAACAGTTAATTTCGTAATTGTCGTAAATGCCGTGTATTGTTTTGCTCATTGCTATGTCCTTCTTTGCATATTTTTTTTCCCAAAATGCCACTAATATTTAAATTATAGCTGTTGGCGAGTGGTCTTAGTAGTTCATTTACAGTAATCATTAGCCTTTCATCAGTGAGTTTTTGAGTTCGAATGTAGCACGTTACAAGTTTCGTTATACTCCAATCTGGATAGATTTAAATTGCAAATTTTCCTGCACGAAGTCGTGGGTTCTCACAGGGCAATTCAACTTCCTCGAACAATAAAATCAGGCCGCCATGATAATCCTACATAACTTCTTGTGTATCATGGGAAGTACAAGTCACATCCTTAAGTCACTTCTTGTATCTGATGAATAATATGATATATATCATAATTTCAATCCGTGTGTATAATTAGGTCTTTCCACTTTACTTGGTTTTCTTATGATTATTAGGTCTTTTCACTTTTCTGTGGAAAGACCTATTGGTTTTATTCTGATTATAAGGTTTTTCCCCTTTTCCACTCTTCCGTGGAAAGACCTATTGTTTTTCTTCTGATTATAAGGTCTTTCCACTTTTCTGTGGAAAGACCTATTGTTTTTCTTCTGATTTTTTTTTCTTCCACCTAATTTTGTTCTTGAGATAAATATTGGTTTCGCAATATGATATTTGGTATATGATATCGAACAGTTTGTGCGCCTTTGAAATTTACCCTGCGTAACCAAATAATTTTCTTTGTGGAAGTTACCTCCCGGAACACTGTTTTCCGTCTGCCCTCATCTCCTCCGTAACCGTAAAAGAATGACAAATTTATTTTCTAAAATTGCTCGTTTAAAAGTGTTTGTTACATCTTCAGGAATTTTTGGCTAGTATGAATCGAAGCGATGCGCTGAAATTTTATAGAAGTTATCTACCTTTATGAAATAAATTTGTTGGTACGTGTTATTTACTCATAAACCATTAACCGTATAATTCTGGAATGTTTTATTTGAGGCCCCTTGATCCTAACTTGGAAAATTAGGTCAAGGTAAAAGGTCAAGGTCAAGTTCTCAATTGTGACTTTTTCGGCACTATAAAAGATACATATAAAAGAACAAGTGCAAAACGTTTGCTTTATTGTATTGAAGATATGTTACATATGGTCTGATACAATTAAATGACATCTTATAGGAGTAAGTGCCATGTCAAAATATAAAACTGTTAAAATTGTGAAACCAACGACTAAACGATTGAAAAAAAAACAATACACAAAAACTAAATATATAACTAATACGGACCGCAATATTACAAGTTCATAAATAATTCGAGTATCCTAACCATGTGCTAATCATTACTTTGTGTGTTTGTTTCTGATGAGTCTGTTGATGATGATGAAGTAGGGTTATATATTTGATTGATTGTTGGTTGCTTAACGTCCAGTGGCAAATATTTCATGCATATTCAGGACGAGAACAAATTCACAATAAATACAATAGGTAGGTCTTGTCACAATAGAGGCCATCTGGGATGATGGTCGAGGAAATTTGGACTGCCACTGGAAAATGAGGGTATATTGGATGGGGACAGACATTTTGCCTTGCAACAGGCCACCTACGGACCCCTCAAAGAGTTGTCGCAAGGGTTCATAACGTGCAAAGAGCGTGGCACTCGCTTTACACGAAACATCGGATTTAACGTCCCCATTCCGACCGGACGTGACTGCGAACTTGATACATCCCGCACAGCCAAACGGACGCCCCATTTCAGCAAGCGTTTTACTGCCGGTCGGGAGAAGACCAAGTGACCATATTTCTATTCATCAGACACCCTTGGGGCTGTTATATATTTGAAATGAAAGATTAAATCACAGAAAATGAGTCGAGTCAGTTGTGGTCGATGTACAAAGGAAAGGAAGTAAGGTGTTCAAACAATCTTTCTAACATTTACATGAAATGTTAATGTTGGACTGTTTAGTCGGTATGAATCGTGCTTTTGACTTCACAAAGAATCACCGAAAACACATTATTGTACTTTAAAATGAAAAAAATTGACTGTGCGTACGTAAATTAGTTTAGTATATAAAGTGAGCAGATATTTCTGACTAGTAACACATAAGTTAAGGTAAAGCTAGGATCATGTATTGCAAGTGATTTGATCGATCAATGGCCACGTCTATTTTAGGGAATATGATAAAATATGAAAATAAATAGAAGTCCTCCTCATTTTTACGGAAATGTTGTTTACCGTGCACGGAAATTTAGAAACAATCCTGGTAAACTTATCCATCCTTTAAATAAACTTATTCTAAAAGGTTACCAAATCAACACTGTAATTAGACGAGGATTATAATTCAATACGACAGACGTGCGTTTCATCTACATTAGACTCATCAGTGACGCTCAGATCAAAATAGTTATAAAGCCAAACAATTACAAAGTTGGAGAGCATTGAGGACCAGAAAGTCCGAAAAATTGTGCCAAATACGGCTAAGGTAATCTATTCCTGGGATAAGAAAATCCTTAGATTTTAGAAAAATTCAATTTTTTGTATCAGAAAATTTATAAAAATGACCATATAATTGACATCCATGTCAACACCGAAGTGCTGACTACTGGGCCGGTGATACCCTCGGGGACGAAACGTCCACCAGCAGTGGCATCGACCAAGTGGTGTAAATTGTTATCAAAGGTACGAGGATTATAATTCAATACGCCAGACGCGCGTTTCATCTACATAAGACTCATTAGTGACACTTAGATCAAAATAGTTATAAAGCCAAATAAGTACAAAGTTGAAGAGCATTGAGGACCCAAAATTCCAAAAAGTTGTGCCAAATACGACTAAGGTAATTTATTCTTGGGATAAGAAAGTCCTTAGTTTTTAGAAAAAAATCAATGTTTTGTAACAGGAAATTTATAAAAATGACCATATAATTGATATTCATGTCAACACTGAAGTGCTGACTACTGGGCTGGTGATACCCTCGGGGACGAAACGTCCACCAGCATATACACATCCACTGATCTACAATATGTCGATACCTGTATCTTGGCATTGCACAAGGTCATGTTTTTCATTTGATGTTGGATGCGTACTGATTGATGATTTAGTCTTAGATGCATGATTTTTTTTAAAGTTGTTAGTGACTTTGAACTCTCAAGTACCCGACCATTCCACTGTATTTGTAGTATTTGTATGTTCATCCATCTGATGAGTTTAGCCTTTTTTTTACCTGATTTGAATATTTCGTTCGTATGTTGTACTGTTATACCACTGTCCCATGTTATGGTAGGTTATGATTCCGCTAACATGTTTAACACCGCCACATTCTGTATGTATCCGCCTGTTCCAAGTCAGGAGCCTGTAATTCATTGGTTGTCGTTTGTTTATGTATTACATATTTATTTTTGTTCATTTTTTGTACATACGTTAGGCCGTTAGTTTTCTCTGAATTGTTATACAATTTCATTTCGGGGCCTTTTTATACCTGACTATGCGGTATTGGCTTTGTTCATTGTTGAAGGCCGTACGATGACCTATAGTTGTTAACTATGTGTCATTTGAACTCTCGTGGGGAGTAGCCTCATTGGTAATCATACCACATCTTCTTTTTTATATTCAAGATTAAACAAGGTAAATTAGTATTAGTTACAAACACATATGGTTAACCCTACATTTTTGTTTGATAAGCATTAAACCACTCTGATAATGTTTTCGTATCACGTGCATTAATAAACAAGCAGCGTTCATTCGTATATATTGTTATTTGCCAAATCAAATAAACGCAAAATTGACGAATATCTTGATATAACAAACATGATTTAGCCCACTGTTGAAATTTTACTCGTCCAATGTACCACCAGATTTACGTATGTTTATATCGATCCAACAAGTCCATCCAAAACAGTGCCTTTTATAGCTGACTTTGTAGCATTTGCTTTGCTCATTGTTGATGCCTTTACGGTGACCTACAGTTATTCATTTCTGTGTCATTTGGTCGCTTATGGAAAGTTGTTTCATCGGCAATCATATACATCTTTTTATAAAGATATTGGAAAGATCCAGCAGGGTCATCCCCCAGGTAAACATGTTGTATCGATCGAAACATACATACACCTTAGGGTTTTGTTTCGTTACAATTTGTTTATACGTATAATAATATATTCACTGTTCATTTTTATTCCTCTTTTGATGGTTTTAAACAGGAATATAGCTGCAACTGCGCATGCATGTAGTTTTATAGTAGATAATTTGCTGTTTATTTCAACATGGTTGACTTTTTATTTCATTAGGTAGGGCGAAATATATGTCACGGTCTATGCATGCGCTGTATTTAAAGAAAACTTGTTTGCTGCAATCATTGGCTGCTGGATTTCTATTACTGTCATATAAACTCAGTATGTCTGATTAAGTTGCTCATGTCAATAAACCAGAACTATTAACATCTGTAAATCAATCTAGCTGTGAAACAAAGTTAAAATAACCATTTCTTTGGGTAATGCTTGCACAAAATCAAAAAGATATTACAGTTGTTTTGCTTCTGTGATTGATAAAATCTTACTAATGAAAACTAACCTTTGTTTACGAAACGCGCGTCTGGCGTACTAAATTATAATCCTGGTACCTTTGATAACTATATCTTTGAACTTACCTTGAAGTTCAGTAGTTTTTGTAATACTTTTTTCTAATTATCGGGTCTATAATTGAAAACTTATCTATCTTATTTTGAACCTTGTGTAAACACTTTTCTTAAAACATAGCATATACCAAAAAAAAAAAAAGAATAAAAGGATATTCTCAAGGCTTGGGGCTCGATTTGTCAAAGTTCACAAATTAAATTTTTTAGCAAGATTGAAACTATTAAGTACACTCGTCTAAAAATAACTTGGAGATTTCATGAATTAAACAAGCATTTTTGAATACAGATGAAATGGCAGTTATAATTTGGAAAGAGGAAGGGGCTATTTCAGTTTGACAAGACCTTTTAAGAGACCTAAACGTTTTGAAAAGGACAGATCAATTGCTCAACCACGTTGTCTATTTTGTAAAGATTTTATTACCTGTCATTACCATTCATTAGTACCAATCGATATGTTACACTGTTGTCTTCATGTGATACTTAGAAATCGAAACTGCTAATCAAAGTTTAAGTCGAATTACATTTGTAAGCTACACAAAATTATAAAAGTATGTTTAGTATGTCATATTTGATTACTTAATCGTAGGAGACGGAACTTTTAAAACTTCCTCGAGTTCAGTATTTTTACAAATCGTGATCAGATAAAGGCTGGCGATATCTCGATGGTAGACAGGAAGAAAATAGATCAGAAATATTACAAGTGTTTACCAGATGATCTGTCCGAGATGTAATTCCGGTTTATTCATAAACAGTCATTTACTTCAGTGAACATTTGCTGTCGTATTAAAAAATGTAATATTGTGCGTAAATTTTCGTGGTTTATTTGGCTACCAATAGCTCTAGGGTTACCCCAAAATGCTGATTTTCGAAATCAATTTTTTTTAGTTTAATGGGTTTATTTTACATGACCAACAATTTGTTGCAAGTACAAAAAAGTAGCAGAATTAATTTGTTTGTCATTTTGTTCTGTCCAAAAATGTAATTTTTTTCCAGAAAAAGTACCTAAAAGGGTGGCAAAAATCAGATATTTTGGCATAACATCTGTCAATTATTTCTGTTGTGTGTTTTAGTCTTTACAGGATTGCAAAAGAGGGACAAAAAATACCAGATGGACAGTCAAACTCACAGATCGGAAATAAACTGAAAACGTCATGGTTAAAAAAGAAAGAAACAACCAGACAAATAATAGTACACAAGACACAACATTGAAAACTAAGCAACACAAACCCCATCAAATCATTGGGGTGATCTTAGTTGCTCCGCAACCTATTGTGGAACTCTATCCACCAGTGTATTGTTGATCATGTTAATGAGACGGGTTAAGTTATAGTCTTTTTCTTGTTCCTAAAACTGTACGTCCCTAGAAATTCGGCAGTTCATTAGTTTTCAAACAAGAACTGAGGGTAAAAGACAGTTGCCCAATACTATAGACCAAAGATAGGGAAATATGAAGTATACGGAAGGGTCGTGAAAATGCATCAGAATAAAAAAGGTAAAAAAATGTGTTGGTGCCAATTTTTTGTAATCGGTCAACCGGTTTAAAACTTTATGATCATTTAAATTTCAAACATTTTGTCGTTTTTCATGCGAGAATACAATTATAATATATTGGTCAATTTTAAAACCAAATATTTCTAAAAGGTAAGAAATATGTCATTTGTATCATCAATATTTAAAAAAAAAATCAAAACAATCAGAATCTTGGTTAAAAAGAACTAATGTGTTTACGGCATCTTTTAATAAATTGCCACTGTTTTTGCATAGATATCAAATTGTTTGGCATTCAAAATAGGCCCTTTTAGATACATACAATTTTAAAGTAGAAAATCAGCAGTTAAGGCATAAATAAATTTCTTAGCCATTACTTTTAAATGTCAAGTCACAGTAACAGTCATAAACTTCAGTGAACATTTGCTGTCGAAACATCACTGTTAGATTAATTGCTAATTTGTTTACTGTTTCTTACCTTTAACAAATGTTTCGCCTAAATAAAAATATGATGTTTTTGATTTTGCTAGATAAACGGCTAAATTTTGCGTTGTTTAGGAAATCTAAATGATTATTCCTTTTGACCAGTTCTTTTTTTTTTACGAATCAGTTTCATTCAACGAAGGACGCCAAGTGATGAGAAAATCTCACTTGGCCCTTCGGGTCAGGTGAGCTAAAAGAGTTCAATATTGTCTTACACACATCATTATTGTTGGTAGTTTGATAAATATGAGGTCCGTGAACAAACACGTTTCATGTATAATTTCTCTATGTTAGGAAGTGTGATTTGACATTTTTTGGCATGTTTGAACTCAATAGCGTAGCCTTTTCATCTATTTTTTTTTATGTAAAATTAGAATAGAAAGTGAAAAAGTCTTGTTGAGGCCTCGAAATTGAAAGTATTATCCTTTTCCTTTATCAAAATATTGTTAATCAATTAAAAATCACCAAACAAATAATCTTGCTTTGGAACTGGTTGTTATCAAAGGGAAACAATCCAATCTCAATCTCAATGTGTTTAAATCCAAGGAGAGATAAATCTTGTTACACGAAGGGGTAGCTCATCCACTATAGTCTATTTTTAAAACATCTTTTAAATATTTATTTTGCTTTACCAAATTGTTTTATAATTAATTCATCACTTGGTGCTCGCTAAGTAAACTTTATTAAAAACCCTGAGAATGTATTTGCTATGCAATTTTTGTGGTTTTGTGAAAAGATAGTTTGAATTGTGTGCATTGATGCCATATAGTTGATAGTAACAAATACGCATGGGAGTTCAAAAACGAGATGTGTGAAACAAAAATGGCCATTTATATTAAAGCAAAAAAACCTGACTCGTAATTTTTGCATATAGGAGACAAATCAGGTTGTTTAATATAATTTGTCGAATGATGGGTTGTTAATGGGTGCGAGTCATTGTGACACTTTAAAGGGATTGGACAGAATTATGGGAACTATGGAATAAGAGGACTAGAAATGAGAATTTGATGGATGAAAGTTTGAGGCAGGGTGGTCTTAATCGTGAGAAAAGTTTGATAAAACAGGGATAATTCCTGTAGATGAAAAAATAAGAGTGCAGAGGAACAGAATATGGAGTGAAGCAGGAGTTTGGGGAGGGAACTGGGAATCAATTCCCTGTGTCAGCCAAATAACTGAAAGCCATTAAAAAAATAAAGGAGTGGGGTCTGACATGTATGTAAAAGGATCAATTATGCAGGGGATGCAGACCACAGATTGGTCTAATTTGACAACTGATAAATAAAAATACGATGGATGCCGAATGTGATAGCACTATCTAAATAAAATAAATAAAAACAATATATATTTTTTTTCAATAAGTACAATTTTTATTATGTAGACCTAAAGTAGAGAAATGTAGCATTGAATGACTCCAATAATTGAGCACGCATCCGGCAGAGCACAGCTTCCCATGGTCGGACTGAATGTCAGTTCACAAACATCTCAATCATTCAATGTTGTCACCAACCATATACAGTATTAGCGTTGACAGCCCTTGAAAAGCGCCATTGACTGCTTTCAATCAAACAACAGATTGATTGATTGTTGGTTGCTTTACGCCGCATTAGCACAAAAAGGCTATATCGCGGCGAGAGCTAATTCGAATATTTTTACAATTTAAAGCATATTTTTAAAATAAGACAAAAAGTCCTTCAATATACTAAAATTCTTGACTAAAGCAAATTGAGTATATACAAATAAAAATCAACAGTAAAATAACGTGATAAAAATTAAAATCGATTTAAATATAATAACATTTTTATATTCTATAATAAATTCCAATTTCTTTTAAAAAAGCAACAATATTTGTAAATGGAACATTATTAAATAAATCATACATATTATTGACATTGAAATGCTTCTTACGAATATCAGCAAAGTCAATACAATTAATTAAAACATGTTTAATAGTATACTTGCAGTTGCAAGGAACACATTGTGGTTCATCTTCATTTTTTAAAAGATACTCGTGTGTTATTCTAGTATGACCAATACGACATCTAGTAATAATACACTGATCTTTTCTGCACATAATATTATTAAAAGGTTTGCCTAAATTAGGTTTAATTTCATGCAATTTATTATCATCTTTTTTACTCCATTTATTTTTCAATATATTAAAAACATATTCTCTAATATTAGATTTAAAATCAGTATATGGTATATCACAGTTAGATAGAGGATCACCCAGGGCATTCTTTGCCTCAAGGTCTACAGCTGTGTTTCCAAGGATTCCAACATGACTCGGAACCCATAGAAATATTATTTCTTTCAGAAGAATTTTTAAATTCCTCATTACATATAAAATTTTCAGGATTGTTAGGTTTTTAATTTTAGTATTTCGTATAGCTTGTAAGCATGAAAGTGAATCCGAACATATAATAAATTTGGATTTATCTGAAGAAGCAATAAATTTCAAAGCCAAAATTATTGCTTCTGCTTCAGCAGTAAAGATGGATGCATCAGATGGCAAACGGAGGGTTGCAGCTCTGTCCCTGAAGACAGCAGCAGATGCAACTTTATCACCATCTTTTGATCCATCAGTATAGACAGTTGAAAAATCTAGATAATCGGCTTTAATTTCAGCATAGTGTTGCTGAATTAAAAGAGGATTTGTTTTATTTTTATTGTGTTCACGGAGATCAAATATCATTTTTGGTTTGGGAAGTTCCCATGGAGGACATTTGCAAGTTTTAACTTGAGCAACAGATTTTAAATCAAAAGAAGCTAAATGTGGTTTTAAACGTATACCTAACGGAGGAATTTTATTTTCATGTTTTGCAAAAATATCTTCATAAATCGGATTAAAAACACAGTTGTAGGCAGGATTATCTGAATGGGCTTTTAGTTTGACAGCATATTGAAGTCCAAGCTTAAAACGTTTGTCAGAGAGTGAGTGCTCATCAGCCTCTACATACAGACTCTCAACTGGTGAGGTTTTAAATGCGCCAAGACAGAGACGCAAACCTTGGTGATGCACAGCATCGAGAATCTGTATGTAGGACATCCTTGCAGAGCCATACACTATAGAGCCATAATCTAGTTTAGATCTAACTAGAGATCTATATAAATTGAGTAAAATGTTGCGATCAGCACCCCAGTCGGTGCTGCCGACAACTTTTAAAATATCTAAAGCTTTTAAACATCTCGCTTTTAACATTTTGATATGGGGTAGAAAGGTTAACTTTTTATCGAAAAGTAAACCAAGAAATTTGGTTTCATCAACCATTTTAATTGGGTTGCCGTACAAAGTTAGTTCTGGATCAAGATGCAATTTTCTTTTGTTACAAAAATGCATCCCGACCGTTTTTGACGTGGAAAATTTAAAAACATTTTCCGAGGCTCATTTTTCAATTCTTCCAAGACATAATTGTAATTGTCTTTCAATGTTATTCATATTTTTGCCTCTGTAACATATTAAAAAAATCATCAACGTACAATGAACCTTCAATATTACTTTTTAAAATTTCAACAAGGCTGTTGATTTTAAGACTAAATAATGTAACAGATAAAATACTACCCTGAGGGACACCCATCTCTTGATCATACAGATCAGACATGGTCGAATTAACTCTAACATTAAATTGTCTGTGAGAGAGAAAATTAGAAATAAAATTAGGCATATTGCCTTTCAACCCCATATCAAATAGATCTTTTAAAATACCATATTTCCATGCAGTATCATAGGCCTTCTCAAGGTCGAAAAAGACCGACACTACATGTTCATTTTTCGCAAAACCATTTCGGACAAATGATTCGAATCGAACAAGATGATCAAGAGTACTGCGGCCCTGTCGGAATCCACACTGGATATTGGCTAATAGCCCATTGGATTCAAGGAACCAAACAAGGCGATCATTGACCATCCGTTCGAGTGTTTTACAGACACAACTGGTAAGAGCAATTGGTCGATAATTAATAGGATCCGTATGATCTTTACTTGGTTTTGGAATAGGCACGACGGTTGCAAGCTTCCAGATTGATGGTAAATCACCAGATTCCCAGATGTTATTCATGAGCTGCAAGAGAGCGTCTAGTGAGGAATCTGGCAAGTGTTTTAAGAGTTGGTAGTGAATATTATCAGGCCCACAAGCTGTATCATGGGCTTTTGACAGAGATGTTTTAAGTTCTTCAAGAGAAAATAGTTTATTATAATTTTCACCATTTTTTGATTTAAAGTTTAATTTAATTTTTTCTTTTTGTTTTTTAACTTTTTTAAAGTCTTCTCTGTAGTTGTTACAAGAAGAAGATTTCGCAAAAGTTTCACCAAGCTTATTGGCAATATCCTTTTCAGATGTTAATAAATCATTGCCGTCTTTCAAATGTTTTACAGTGGCTTTAGAATTTTTACCTTTTATTTTATTTACCATATTCCAAACTAATGTCATCGGAGTGCGAGATGTAATCCCCGAGACAAATTTTTTCCAGGATGTTCGTCGGGCTTGCCTACAAGTCCGCCGTGCCTTAGCGCGAAAAATACGGAAATTACTCAAGTTTTCCGTCGTTGGTTGTTGACTAAACCGTCTTTCAGATTTTTTACGGTCACCAATGGCTTGATCACAAGCGTCATCAAACCATGGTTTGCTGGGATGTCTAGGATTTGCCGAGGTCTTAGGAATAGTTCTGTCAGCAATTGACGTTAAAACTGTATTAAAAGTTAAAATTGGATCATGTACAGTCTCAAACATCTTTGACTGAAGTTCCGCTTGACAGAGATTCTCAAACAAGGACCAGTCCGCTTTGTCAAGTTTCCAAAGTGGAACTCTCTGTTGGGCAGAAGTAAAAAGATGTTCAAGTACTATTGGAAAGTGATCACTTCCACATAGATCATCATGAACACGCCATGAATAATCCAGAAGCAGAGAGGGATCGCAAATAGTGATATCAATAGAAGAATAAGACCCGTTTCCAGGATGAAGATACGTATTAGATCCATCATTAAAAATGCATAATCCTTCTTGAGAGACAAAGTCCTCAATGATCTTACCTTTGGCATTATGAGTCTTGCTACCCCATAATGGATTGTGAGCATTGAAGTCGCCCGTAAGTATAAATGGTGAGGGTAATTGATCAGTGAGGTTTTTGAGTTTTGCTTTATCTATAATTGAATTGGGTGGAATATATATCGAACATAATGTAATTGTTTTGTCTAATGATAAACGAATTGCAACTGCTTGCAGATCAGTGGTGAGTTGGACTGTGCTATGAATGACGTTGTCCTTCACAAAAATGGATGATCCGCCTGCAGCACGTTCATCTACTTTAGAAAATGTGCTATACATGTTGTATCCTTTTAAAGATACATTGTCACTTTCTTTTAAATGAGTTTCTTGAAGACAAAATGCAATAGGTAAAAATGACTGAACTAGAAGTGTTAACTCGAGAAGATTTATTTTAAGACCTCGGCAATTCCATTGGATGATATTTGTCATTATTTAATAAATGAAGGGCGAATGCTGTCGAGTTTGCCAGCATTCTTATTTCGCTCACCCTGAGATTTGGATCTTTCGGGTGGCGGAACACTTTCGATATCCATTTCAGTTTCGTCGATAAGTGTTGAAAATCTGTTGTGCGAGGAGAGTCGTCGATCACCAGGACCACACGCAGCTGGTTTTACCCCGCCTCGACCCCTACCCCGCGATCTCGAATCAGAAGATTTCTGAGAGGATGTATTCTTTTGGACATCCTTCTTTTCTGGAGAACGAAGAGGAGATGGGGCTCTAGTAGACTTTGCACTGGACGAAGAAGATAACTTTTTGGATGCAGTTGAAGGAAGACTATTTGAGGTGGAAGAATCATCTATGTCACTGGGAAGATCCCAGACAGATTCACCGCACCAATTGTGTATTTCTACTGTTTCTTTTTTATTTGATTTCTTTTTCTCATTTTTTTTTTGTGATGATAGTGAGCTTTGTAAGGAAGATTGAGTTGACTGAGTACTGGTTTTGGTTTTCTTGGAATTATTATTTTATCGGTAGGTTCTGTTTCAACAGGCAGCATTTTAAAATTGTCCGCATCAATTGGCCAAGTCATGCGAGTTTGTGCATTCTCGTGACTGAATGAGCGGACAACTTTGCTGGCGTACGATGGTCTGTTTGAAACAAGGAGATCATTCGAAACAGAAGCTATCTGTTTAGCTTCTGGGTAACTAATGTTTTTTTCTGTTTTAATTTTAATAATATTTTTTTCTTTAAGGTAAACAGGGCAGTCCCTAGACGATGAAAAATGGGATTCACTACAGTTTACGCATTTAGAAGATTCAGAGCTACAGTTTGTTCCCTCGTGTCCTTCGTCAGAACACTTGAAGCATCTCTGCTTACCACGACATTGTTTGCTTCCATGACCAAACTTTTGACAAGTAAAGCATCGAATTGGGTTTGGGATAAACATGTCAACTCTGATTCCGAAGCAACCTAAAGTAATAGATGGAGGAGGAGTTGGAGTTCTAAAGGTCAAAAGATAAGTATTTAATTTGATTATATTTCCATTTTTTTTAATTTGAAATCTAATAACATTAGTTACACCTTGGCTTGAAAGTTCCTCACCGATTTCTTCCACGGTAAGGTCACCAAGGTATTGACTTCTGTCTCGAATGATCCCCTTACAGCTGTTCAAACTGTTATGAGGAGAAGCAGAAACAGGAAAGTTTGATATTGTAGACATTGTAAGTAAATTTGTTGATTGACTTTTGTTGGAACATTCAACCAACAAATTGCCAGATCTCATTTTTGAAACTTTTTTAACAGTACCAGCAACGCTTTGAATTTGTTTGTGTATTACAAAGGGCGATATTTTTGAAATTGGTTTTTCGTCTGTTCCTTTTATTGCAATAAATCTTGGCCAACTGTCATCTTCCCGACAGGGCTCTGAATCATCACATTTTCTTTTCTTATGTATTAAAGCTGATTTAGAGGGTTTGTTTTGTTGTGCCATATGAAAGGAGAAAGATTCACTATTCTTGCCATCCACCCACCTCGGAGTGCCTACAAGGGCGATGCTGTGTTTCCGTGGCGAACCGGGATCGAGTGCTAATGCTGAAAACGAGCTTCAAATATAATGTAGCTGGTCCTCAAAATCAGCACCCAAGATCCACTGCGGAAAGCACCAGATGTTCCAAGAATAGTATACTCAAGCAGAGCGTATCCATCCAGCGAAAAAGAAAGCGTACCACTTGATTGACCCATGAGCCATCGCCTTCTTCAGTTATCCAAAATATAAATAGCTTAATTTAAAATACATGTGTATATTATGAAAATTGTTTCAAGAAAGCTTATTGTTGAGGATTAACTGAAGGGCTCGACATGACCAGCCGATTGATCGAACCGGGTCCATCCGACCTCCCGTTTAGATGATTTCGAAGCCAAAGCAGCTTATTGAACTATAGTCTCGTCCGTCCGGGTATTTTCTGACCGTAAGGAGTCTGGCTATAGCCCTCATCCACAAGGATCTCGTCAACCACCGACACGGGTAGCAACCCACGGCAAACGGGTTGGAGAGCCTATTTTATTTAAAACATCGGGCATCTCACGATGTTCGGATCACTTTAGTCTGGTCTCTACCCTTCGACCTGTCCAGCATGGGTAACCCTACCAGGAGACGAAGCTCCAGCTGGCATAGCTCTTGGGGTCACTGAGACACGCAAGCCCTCCGACCACGGCAAGGATAGCGATCCACCGGAGGGTCAAACAACAGATGGAAGTTTGTAACCAACAATATTTTCAAACAACTTATCTAAAATGAGTACTGTGGATTCATTTATATTCGTTGGATACCAATTTTCGTGGATTTCGTGGGGACAGAGGAACCACGAATTTAAATGATCAACGAAATACAGATTTTCTAAAGGAATGATGCATAATTTGCCAAAACAACGAATTTACATATCCACCAATATGCAAGTTTTCATCAATCCACGAAAATTTGTACCCACGAAAATAAATGAATCCACAGTAAGTCTTTCAACAAAGGTTATAAATGATAAGCAACGATGCAAATATTGAATTTTAGAACATATATAATTATCTTTAACAATGAATTCAAAACAGCAATATCTATATTATTTAACAAATATGTACTAAATAGTGTCATGTAAATCGTTAAATATAGAAACACGCAATTTCTATTTTAAAAAAGGGAAAAAACAATTACATGACAATCCTGTCTTCCAAATGAATTTAAAAACATTTTGTTTTTATAAACAATCATAACCAATTAAAAAGAAAGAATAAACACACATACACACTGAAAATAACATGACTTGTGTGTATGTTGCAACAACTTTATTGTTGATAAACAACTGCCAACCTGTACCAGAAACAAACAATGGTTTGGAACAAACTATACACTACGAACGACAACTCGACCTAGAATGTTACTCACATTTGTTAATAATTTGTAAACAAACATCGATTTACAAAAAAAAGCGGTAATATGTAGCAATTAATAACAATCAGAATGCTGTAGTAATGATCATCAGGAAATTAATCTGGCTTGCCGCTCGGAGATGCCGATAAGTGATATTTTACAAAATCATGTTTTCAGGGGACGTGATGAATTGTCCTTGCCAAAATTACAAATAATTCAGGTATCTAACATTTCTAACATATATTGATACCACGATAATTATAGGTTTCATAACGAGTGAGAATTAGATATCGATTGATATCAACTCGAGTTATTTAATTTCAATAATAATAAACGAGCCTACGGCGAGTTTATTATTATTGAAATCAAGCGATATCTAATTCTCACAAGTTGTTAAACCTATTTCTCTTATGGCAAAAAGTTGTATGTGCGTGGCTTATTTGTTGCGAGTTGTGTTGCTAAGGCCGTTTTTCTTTGCAACGCGTACTGATCTTTCTCTTATGGTTGGGGCCTGTTATCTAATTTGTAACAAGTGTATTGACACGTTATTTCTACAATAATAAACAAATAACTCACTTGTTGCGCCTTAAAATCTTCTTTTTATCAGATTTTATTACATTCTGAAGCGGCACAGAAGCCAGAAAACGCCCGGTGTTTATGTATGACACCGGAAGCATACCTATGACGTCACGTAGTGTAGGGACCAAAGAAGATAACATCTTTTCGCAGAATTTTCTTTAATGAAGATTTTACACTGAAATTGTGATTGAAATTTAATTATGAACTTGTTTTGCATTAGAATAGAGATAACTGTATTGTATTTGAAGCTTTGCGGACGTCCATCGGTAGTTTTACTGTCGCATACATAGGGAAATTGAAATTGGAAATTGTGCCAGTTATAATACCCTTTGCTCCGTTACATAACCGTACACGGGTTCCTTTCTTTATTTCTTCGTCCATGATAAGATTTATATTAGATAATGCAGACTATAAAGCAGACGAAAATCGCGAAAACCGGAAGTAAACAATCAGTTGTCAAGAAAAAAAGTAGTCCCGGCATGACCTTTTCCAGTGAATAATGACCTGATCAACAGCCAATGAAAATATTGGAAATTTACGGGATAAGCCAATCAAATTAACGTAATTTTGATATCACTTTTTCATATCACACTCCGTACGGTGTGATACGAAAAATATCTATTCACGTGGGAGTTAGATAACAGGCCCCCAACCATAAGAGAATACATTGATAATACTGCCTTGTTAAATATACCTTATTGTCAAAGAATGCAGCAATAATTCTGTTGTCAACGGCCAAAGAAAAAATCGGGATGATCAAACATGGAATTCCGGAAATTGACCGTCTCCAAAAATATTAAATTCTAAAATTGAGTTATCGTCCTTTTCGCGCCAGACGACTACTGAAAAGGCTAAATAGCATACCCGTAAATGTGCATGCTACCTCATTTCCTTTCTCAATTTTATTGTAATCATTTACTGAGTATTTATGTTAACAATTTGGTTGCTGTATTTGCATTTTGAGAACTTCGATTTAAATCTATACACATATACACTTCTGTAGTATAAAAACCGGCCTTATTTTAAATAGTGATTGCAGGTTATATGATTTTGATGTTCGTTCCTGGTAAAAGGGTTGTTGTACAATGTTAACAAAATTAAAACAAAAAAATCAAGACAAGTCTTTAAACTGATTAAACAGTTATGTCTGTAGTAGATAATTGATAAGAAGTAGTGGATTCGGAAACGATAATCAACGAGCGACGTCAGTCGCGAGTTGATTACCGATTCCGAATCCACCACTTCTTATCAATTCTCTTACTTAAACCAGTGATTTTGATTTTTGTTTACTCGGAACCTAATAAAATGTATCCCTTACGAACCACAAAATCTCAATCATTTTTTCAAATAAAATGATTGAATATTGACTTTTCGAAGTGTTTTCTATGGATGGATTATTTCAAAGGTGAAATAAAAATAAAATGTTCCCAAATTAATTTTATTGTTTGAATCAAATAAATACACGAATTGTAAGAACAAAATTGAAGTTACAAATAATCATTATAAATCAAAAACGATTATATTTTAATCACTATGTAATAATATAGCCATCGCTTTGTAATGATAGTTGCAATTTAAAAAGTTTTGAACTAACCCCTTAAAGGAAAATGTATAAATGTATGAGTTCGAGTAAAAACAGCTCATCAAAAATTGTGTAACAATGGAATCGGACGATGAAAATATATTTATAACTCAGTCAAAGTTCTGTGATAATTATACTAAAAGTTCTGAGGATTTAAGTGGCAATTTTTTTTATGTATGAGGATATATCATCAGCTTCTGAAAATGAAGCTACTCTTTCCAAAATCCGATTTATGAGGATATTGTCTGCGTCAGATGAAGAGTTAATGTGCACTTTAGTAGATCGTGTAACCTCTGACTTACGTAATAAGCCAGGATCATCAAGGTTGAGCAAGATTGTTTCCGACAACAAAATAGAGGAACTTTCTGTTAGGAGGTCAGTAATTTATATTCCTTTCTGTGTAACATATATTATTTTCAAATTACCCCCCCCCCCTTTTCTTTTGTATTCATTAAGAATATTACAAGATTACACTTGAAAGACCCCTTTCCGTTCTAAACCTAATGAGGATTAAAATTTTGAGAAACGAGTCCAGAATAAGTGATATAAATATGTTTGCCTGTCATTTTGGTGCAAATTATTAAGATATTTATGTCTATAAAGATCTCTAAATGAAGGAAAATGGATGAAAAAAGTTATATAAAAAACTCACTCAATAAGTTCCGAGTTGCATGACTGTTATGAAAGATTCGCTAAAAAACCGTTTAAAACTGAATTTTCAGCGTGTCTATAAAAAGGGAAAGTGTGGTATGATTGCAAATGAGACAACTCTCCACAAGAGTCCAAAATGACACACGAATTAACAACTATACAGGTCACCGTACGGCCTCCTACAATGAGCAAAGCCCATACCGCATACTTTCGTTGTTCGTCTTAACTTAACAACTACACAGAAATATGAAAAGCCATAATTGGGAAAACTTAAAAAAGTACCCCAAATAACTAAAAAATAAACGGAATATATAAAAAAAGAAGATGTGGTATGATTGCCAATGAGACAACTATCCACAAAAGACCAAAATGACACAGACATTAACAACCATAGGTCACCGTACGGCCTTCAACAATAAGCATAGCCCATACCGCATAGTCAGCTATAATAGGTCTCGATAAGACAATGTAAAACAATTCAAACGAGAAAACTAATGGAACATTACTTTTTGATTGTCCAACTATCGTTTCCGAATCCACTACTTTTTTTTATTTCTAACAAAAATTGATGTATTGGTAACATAAACTTAGCCCTGAGCCCAAAAGGAAATGTATATTTGATTGTATTTAACACGAAAAAAGATATACCTATTCAACCTGTTATTTTTCCACCTTTCCGTATGAAAAATAAGGAAATGTGGTATGGTTGCCAATGAGACGACTATTTTTCAGAAATGTAAAGAAGTGAATGGAATCAAATAAAGGGTAACTGTTAAACCTTCAACAATAAGTAGATTCTTTACCGTACAGTTTATCCTTAAAAAAATCTGACGTGAAATCCGACCCTCTCCATACTCTTTATGTAATTTTTTAAAGGCAGTGGCTAGTTTGCTCACTGCCCTCTAGTTTACCGGCTCTGATTAAAATAAACTGATTCAAACCTACCTATTTATATAGAAATGGCTACTTTCCTGGCACCAGCAATACGTGAATTATTTTTGTATGTTCTATGTGAAGAGTGAAATTAAATATTTACTTTAGAAAAAGAACTACGAAAATGTGCGCTGTCAACAGAATAGAATCAAATTATACACCTTTGGCTCCTTTAACTGTATATGAAAATACTGAAAACCATTTCATTCAGATTTTGGACGCTATCAATCAAATTTTTTTTATGTAATACATGTTCACTATAAGGTTTGGGAGAAAATAGATTCAGAATATTTTCTTTGCCATCTGGCTGCATTAAAAAATATTTTTTTCATCAAATTGGGGACCAGAATGTTTTGGGTATTAATTTGTTTTTTTTTTGGGGGGGGGGGGGCGTAACCGCTCCACCCCACCCCCATCAGAAGTTAAATGGTCGTTCATTTATAGGCATCATTAGTAAACATTCAAATCAAGGTCTTTAATTTTGGGCTGATATGTAGAAAATCACTCAAGTTAACATATCTAATTTTACTAATAAGTTATCATTTGACATGCAAAAAAAAATCCTTTCGTTCGGGATAAATCTTAACTTATTAATAAGTAGTTTTATGCATATTAGCCCTGGTATGTATATCAAAGCAAGTAAAGTAAAGTATCTAATTTAATTTCGGGTTACATATATACACAATAACAAGGAAAATGATCTTTTAACTGCCAAATTTTGTCATATTTATTTTCAAAAGAACGTTGGAATAAACTTTTGAAATAAAGTAGATGATTATCAAGTTTAAACGGCTAATAGGTTAATCGCTACTCACCAATGTAGTCCACGCTATAGTATCATAATTATATACACTTGTTTACAATTTTGGAATATCGTAGGTGTGTTCGAATAATTGTCACTTTAAATTCACCTAGTATACTAGTCAGCAAAAGAAACGATACAAGGCAGTCACGTTTTTTCCCATATAAAATGAAATATGATACACTGTTCCTAGGTAAATACTTGACCAATTTGTCTTATCTTAGTTATCAAAAGAATTGATTTAAGACAATTGAAAGACAAGATTTTATTTGATAATATATTATTTAAAAAATCATATGTCTTACCAAAAAATTCAAAAATCGATATCAGAAATTAAATTTTTCAAACTTCAAACATGCTCTGCTAAATATTTTGAATACCTTTGCAGATTTTTGAATACTTAATTCTCATCTTCGAAATTAAATGCCGACTTTTTTGTCTTTATTTTCCGCAAAAAAAATTGACCCTTGTGTTCAATAAGGCAATAGATCTAACTTTCCAATTTGGAAAGATTATTGTAATCATATTTATTTGCTTCGTAAATGATTTCTTTTCCTTTTTTAATTGAACAGTATTTTCTAGCTTTAATATTTTATTATAAATTTGGGTTCAAATTTGTGTCTTGTTTCTTTTGTCAACTAGTATATTATACCATACAAAAAATAAATGCACCACCCCTTCAAATTGAAATCCGAATATCCAGTGTATGATATGAAATGTACAATGATAAAAAAACCTGATAAGATAAATATTTCACAATCAAAATTTCGTTTTTCTTTAATTTAGCTGACAGCACTAAAAAGAAAATTAAATGGGCATATAATCTGTTCAATACCTGAAAAACCCAAAGAAATGCTATAACCGTGGCTGATCTCCTTCTTAACATAAGTATTATTTCGTAAGATCTAGAAGTCATGACAAAGGACCAATTGTGTTTTGCTATCTCTAGGTTCATATGTGAGATAAAAAAAGAAAATGGAGAGGAATATCCCGGTCAAACCCTTTATGAAATTTTGATAAACCTACAGTTATATTTAGAAGGAAAGGGGAAATATTTCAAGTTTTTAAACATGTTAAACGAAGATTGTTTTGTCCAAATTAAGAACACACTTGATCACACGATGAAAGAACGAGCAAGAGCTGGGTTAGGAACACACAAGAAAAAAGCACAGGAAATTTCTTACCATGAAGAAAATATGCTATGGGAGAAAGGAGTTTTAGGAAAAAGTACCCCTCTAAATCTTCTTGATACTACTATTTATTTATTTGGCCTAAATTTCGCACTTCGTGCTGGAAAGGAGCATCGAGATCTACGAATTGAAAACAGTCAAATATCAGAGCACACAGACACCAATGGTGACTCCTACCTGGTATACAGAGAGGATGTTTCTAAGTCTAACCAAGGCGGGTTAAAATTTAGAAAGTGCAAACAAAAAGTAGTTTTTGCGTATGAGAACAAAGAAAATCCTGAGAGATGTATTGTTAAATTTTATAGACTATATATCTCATTGGTCATTTTTTTCAGTGTACATTACTTATTCTATACTTTGGACTATAATAAATAAAATGTTTTGGTTTTTTTTTAAATGAAAAATAATGTTAGTTTGATGTTTTTTTTCTAAGATCCAAGATTTTATAAATAATCAAATTCATAGAAATCCAAATTACATTTGATTTAAATAATGCAATTGGATATTTGTATTTATCAGACTTTAATTTAAAATGAGGTAGAATTACAAAAAAAACCTTGCTTGTAAATTTATTAATATTCGTTATCATTTAAGCATGTAAATTTAACACAAGTGTTGCAGTTCTTTTCAGGATGTGCATTTTGTTTTATTACTTCTATTTCATTTTGTTTTTTGGAATAAATATTATACAGTTTTTGTATTTTTGCAGCCTTTTCAAGAAGTGAATTTATATATACTACAATATGGCTCATTATTTTATATTTTAAGCATGTTTAAACGTCTTCAGAAACATGGGCAAATTCACAAAATTACAAAAAGACGAGAAATATCTCTGTTAACAGTTCTTATACAATTAGAAGAGTACAGCAAATGCAAGAGAGAGGAGAAAGACATCAAAGGGATATCAAAACTCATAAGTCAAAAAATAAAAACTTACAATGCCACGGCAAAAATTGAAAAAAAAGACAAACAACAGTATACAAATTACAACATAGACATGCAACTTAAAAATGAGCAACTTGAAACAGAAATGCACTGTTTGTCAAAAAGATAATGTATGTGTATATTGTTTTCATGATGTTTAAAACATGTAAAATCCCTGAGAGTAGAAACGTTTAAAATAATCATGCAAAAAATTATAGGTAACAAAGTTATCATTAAAATAGTTTAAATGTTTGGGTAAATGTCAGGACACACAACAACAATGAAAGAATGAGAAGGAGACCGTAGAAGTAGCTACAGCTCTGAGAACGAGGCAGAAATGTTTGGAGTACAGCTTTTGAAGGACAAAGTAGAGGCTATGGCCTATAAAAAACCCAAACCTAGGACTTTCAGCAACTACCAAACTGAGGACAGATTAATAAAAACAGAGAGAATGAAGGAGACTAGACTGATAAAAGAGCTCACCAGAATTGGTGGAAAGTTACAAACACATGATAAAGAACCTGTGGAGTGTCTTTTTAGCTCACCTGGCCCGAAGGGCCAAGTGAGCTATTCCCATCACTTTGCGTCCGGCGTCCGTCGTCGTCGTCCGTCGTCCGTCGTCGTCCGTCGTCCGTCGTCCGTCGTCGTTAACTTTTACAAAAATCTTCTCCTCTGAAACTACTGGGCCAAATCAAACCAAACTTGGCCACAATCATCATTGGGGTATCTAGTTTAAAAAATGTGTGGCGTGACCCGGTCAACCAACCAAGATGGCCGCCACGGCTAAAAATAGAACATAGGGGTAAAATGCAGTTTTTGGCTTATAACTCAAAAACCAAAGCATTTAGAGCAAATCTGACGTGGGTAAATATGTTTATCAGGTCAAGATCTATCTGCCCTGAAATTTTCAGATGAATCGGTCAATCGGTTGTTGGGTTGCTGCCCCTGAATTGGTAATTTTGAGGAAATTTTGCTGTTTTTGGTTATTATCTTGAATATTATTATAGATAGAGATAAACTGTAAACAGCAATAATGTTCAGCAAAGTAAGATCTACAAATAAGTCAACATGACCAAAATGGTCAGTTGACCCGTTTAGGAGTTATTGCCCTTTATAGTCAATTTTTAACCATTTTTCGTTAATTAAAGTAATCTTTTACAAAAATCTTCTCCTCTGAAACTACTGGGCCAAATTAATCCAAACTTGGCCACAATCATCTTTGGGGTAGCTAGTTTAAAAAATGTGTGGCGTGACCTGGTCAACCAACCAAGATGGCCGCCACGGCTAAAAATAGAACAAAGGGGTAAAATGCAGTTTTTGGCTTATAACTCAAAAACCAAAGCATTTTGAGGAAATCTGACAGGGATAAAAATGTTTATCAGGTCAAGATCTATCTGCCCTGAAATTTTCAGATGAATCGGTCAATCGGTTGTTGGGTTGCTGCCCCTGAATTGGTAATTTTGAGGAAATTTTGGTGTTTTTGGTTATTATCTTGAATATTATTATAGATAGAGATAAACTGTAAACAGCAATAATGTTCAGCAAAGTAAGATCTACAAATAAGTCAACATGACCAAAATGGTCAGTTGACCCGTTTAGGAGTTATTGCCCTTTATAGTCAATTTTTAACCATTTTTCGTAAATTGAAGTAATCTTTTACAAAAATCTTCTCCTCTGAAACTGCTGGGCCAAATTAATCCAAACTTGGCCACAATTATCTTTGGGGTATCTAGTTTAAAAAATGTGTGGCGTGACCTGGTCAACCAACCAAGATGGCCGCCACCGCTAAAAATAGAACATAGGGGTAAAATGCAGTTTTTGGCTTATAACTCAAAAACCAAAGCATTTTGAGGAAATCTGACATGGGATAAAAATGTTTATCAGGTCAAGATCTATCTGCCCTGAAATTTTCAGATGAATCGGTCAATCGGTTGTTGGGTTGCTGCCCCTGAATTGGTAATTTTGAGGAAATTTTGCTGTTTTTGGTTATTATCTTGAATATTATTATAGATAGAGATAAATTGTAAACAGCAATAATGTTCAGCAAAGTAAGATCTACAAATAAGTCAACATGACCAAAATGGTCAGTTGACCCCTTTAGGAGTTATTGCCCTTTATAGTCAATCTTTAACCATTTTTCATAAATCTAAGTAATCTTTTACAAAATCTCCACTGAAACTACTAGGCCACAATCATCTTTGGGGTATCTAGTTTGAAAAATGTGTCCGATGACCTGGCCATTCAACCAAGATGGCCGCCACGGCTAAAAATAGAACATAGGGGTAAAATGCAGTTTTTGGCTTATAACTATGAAACCAAAGCATCTAGAGCAAATCTGACAAGAAGTTAAATTGTTAATCAAGTCAATATCTATCTGCCCTGAATTTTTCAGATGAATTGGACAACTGGTTGTTGGGTTGCTGCCCTCCAATTGGTAATTTTTAAAGAAATTTTGCCGTTTTTGGTTATCTTGAATACTATTATAGATAGCGATAAACTGTAAACAGCAATAATGTTCAGCAAAGTAAGATCTACAAATAAGTCAACATGACCTAAATGGTCAATTGACCCCTTAAGGAGTTATTGTCCTTTATAGTCAATTTTTAACAATTTTCATTAATTTGGTAAATTTATGTAAATTTTTACCAAATATAGTTCTCTGTTACTAATGGGCAAAGTTCATTATAGATATAATTGTAAGAAGCAAAATCGTTCAGTAAAGTAAGAACTTCAAACACATCACCATCACCAAAATAGAATTTTGTCATGAATCCATTTGTGTCCTTTGTTTAATATGCACATAGACCAAGGTGAGCGACACAGGCTCTTTAGAGCCTCTAGTTATTATTAAGAACAAAGCTACAAACAGGTTTAAATATGTGGGCTTTGGAGATGTGTGTGACAATTTTGATTGATTGATTGATTGTTGGTTGCTTAACGTCCAGTGGCAAATATTTTATGCATATTCAGGACGAGAACAAGTTCACAATAAATACAATAGGTAGGTCTTGTCATAATAGAGGCCATTTGGGATGATGGTCGGGGAAATTTGGACTGCCACTGGAAAATGAGGGTATATTGGATAGGGACAGAAATTTGGTCTTGCAACAGGCCACATAAGGGCCCTCAAAGAGTTGTTGCAAGGGTTCTTAACGTGCAAAAAGCGTGGCACTCTCTTAACACGAGACATCGGATTTAACGTTTCCATTCTGACCGGACGTGACTGCGAACTTAATACATCCCGCACAGCCAAACGGACGCCCCACTTCGGCAAGCGTTTTATTGCCGGTCGGGAGAAGACCAAGTGACCATATTTCTATTCCCCAGTCACCCTAGGGGGATGACAATTTTGAGAATGGCTTGCCATTAACCAAACATATTTCAAATTGCCGAAAATATACTTTTCCGGAACAGGGTTACTTTCCAAACACAGATGAAGTAGATAAAGAAATTGAACAGCTGACACCAAATAAGTATTCATTTGGGTTTATTGCCACACAACATCTACCAACAACATCTAGCAGTAGCAACATGACTATCTGTGATCTGCAGAAGAAAAGAATCAATGCCATAGAAATAAAGGATTCGGAAACTGTAAACATTAGAAGGTGCGACCTTTCACAAGTATTGGATGTGTAAATTTGTACAAAGTACATAATAATATGTAGCAGCCATATTCTTTTTTGAACGGTAGCTTGAATTTCATTAAGGTTCTAGATTTTTTTTTAACCAGTGTATAAATGTTTGATATTTTCTTTCTTTGTATGAAGTGTGATATGCTAATGTAATTTTGTAATATTTACAGAAAGAGGGAACTGTTTAGCCAGAAGGCCAGAGAAGAGGAGCGAGGGGAGGAGGGAGACAACAATTTAAAGAGTAAGTTCATGGGACCACCTTTTATCATAAAGAAAATTGATAGTATTAATTATAAAAAAGAAGATGTGGTATGATTGCCAATGAAACAACTGTCCACAAGAGACAAAAATGACAGACATTAACAACTTTAGGTCAATGTACGGTCTTCAACAATGAGCAAAGCCTATACCACATAGTCACCTTTAAAAGTCCCTGATATGACAATGTAAAACAATTCAAACGAGAAAACTAACGGCCCTATTTATATTAAAAGAGGAACGAACAACAAAAATGTAACACACAAACAAACGACAACCACTGAATTACAGGCTTAAGTTTATTTGATACTTGTTGTAAAACCTTCATGTTACAGACTTTCAACAAAAAATCAATGAAAAGTTGAACAGACGAGACATTTCAGCGTGTGCACTCCTGATATATAAACTGAGACATTTTTTAGCAAAACCTATTCACTATTTAACATCTTAAGCATCAAGTTGCACATAGACCTTGAATTTGATTAGGAGTGTATTGGGTTAAAATGCCAGGCAGATGTTGAAGTGATACACTATGATTCTTTAGCATGTTTAAGCATTATCCTTTTTTTCAGAATATCGAGTGATTCTGAGAGTGAATCAGATAGTGCCATAAACAAAAGGCTAAAGAAGGCAAATCGAGGTAGAGGAAGAGGAAAAGGCGCACTCAATGGAAAAGAAAGAGGAAAGACGTCTCAAAGCAGAACGTAATTTGAGTCATCATTATACACAAGTTATAAAAAATGACAATACTGATTATGTTGGTTATCTAATGACTATTGATTACACTTTTATGTTGTATTTCCCCCCAATTAAATTAATAAGCAATACATTTAAAGTGTAGATTAGGTATCATTTTGATTGATTGCTTCCTGTACATCTCAAACACCTTTTGCTTAGATTCCCTGTTTACCTTTAGAAATTGCAATTGGTATTTGCTGCTTTTCTGCTCAGCCAACACCATATAGCAGTATGAAATAAGTCTGGGTGGCTTTGCATCATGCTAACATATAGAAAGGAAATGATTGCTTGCACATTATGAATCCAGCTCAATGTGTCATTCTATTCCAAGGAAGGGTATATATATTAGTTTATCAACATGTTTTTATTAAGTCTCCCAAACAAAGTTTGGAGACTTATTGTTTTTGGTCAGTTCTTATTATTTTTATTATGTCACCCGATCGACAATGTCGGGTGACATATTGCTTTTCCTCTGTTTCTTTTTCTGTATTATTATTATTATGTCACCCGATCGACAATGTCGGGTGACATATTGCTTTTCCTCTGTTTCTTTTTCTGTATTATTATGGCACCCTCAACGGAGTTGGGGTGACATATTGTTATTGTTCGTTTCTTTTTTTCATATTATTATTATGGCACCCTCAACGGAGTTGGGGTGACATATTGTTATTGTTCGTTTCTTTTTTTCTTATTATTATGGCACCCTCAACGGAGTTGGGGTGACATATTGTTATTGTTCGTTTCTTTTTGTCTTATTATTATATTTATTCTTCCACACTTTTTTGTCCATACTATTTCTCAGAATTGGCTTGAACAATATTGATGAAACTACACAATAATGTAGACCACCACATTCTACAGTGCAGTGGGGTATGGCACCATCAAGATGGCTGCCGTTGACATAGAAACGAAAGAAATGTGAAAAAATCCAGTTTTTTGTTTTCTCGAACTGTTTGGATAGACTTGAACTCAGAAACATTATATTTTAATACAATGTAGGTGCCCACTATATACTGATTTTGGTATGATTTTGACACTCATTGGAACTACTATGTTGCCATGGAAACTACACCAAAAATTTCAAAAATATCAAAATGCTCAAAACTTAATGAAACTTCACAGTAACGATGAGCAACATTGGAAGATGTGGAATTTGGCGTTGGAATTTCCAAAATATCTGTTGTTACCATGGAAACAATGCAAAAAAGGTCAAAACTTTGAATTTTCACAGAACATTCCAGAACAACATGTTAAATTTATTCCAGAGACATTAAATGGTATATATGATTAAGGAGGGAAAAAATTGCAGCGGGGTTTGACTTTGAAATATTCAAAATGGCCGCCGTTACCATGGCTACAGCAAAACTATGAAAAACTTCAAAATGCTTTAAATTTAATGAAACTGTATAACAAATTTTGCCTAGCTTATGTAGACTTAACTTTTGAGTTTCGAATTTTCAAAATGGCCGCCGTTGCCATGGAAACAGAATAATTGTGAAAAATTCCAGTTTTTGGTTTTGGTGAATAATTTGGAGATTCTTAAACTCAGAATCATCATATTTTGATACAATGTAGGTGCCAGCCATATACTGGTTTTGGATGATTTTGGCAATCATTGGAACTACTATGTTGCCATGGAAACTGCACCAAAAATTTCAAAAATATCAAAATGCTCCAAATTTTTTGAAACTTCATGGTAACGATGAGCAACATTGGTAGATGTGGAATTTGGCGTTGGAATTTCCAAAATGTCTGCCGTTACCATGGAAACAGAGCATAAGTGTCAAAATGCTCTGAAAACTTCAGGGTTTGGTGAATAATTTTGATATGCTTGAACTTGAAATCAACAAATTTTTACACAATATAGTTATCCACTATATACAGGTTTTGATTGATTTTGACAATCATTGGAACTATTCTGTTACCATGGATACAGGATCAAATATCTCAAAAATTTCAAAATGCTCCAAAATTGATCAAACTTAATATGATAGTTGACTGGCAAGTGTGGATGAGACTTTTGACTTTGGAATTTCCAAAATGGCCACCGTTGCCATGGAAACAAGTCAAAAATGGTCAAAATGCTTCAAAAACCTTAAAGTGGCATTTACTTTCTTAAAATGGTAGGTCAAATCCATTGAAACTTTGATGGTATGTTCCCTCCCATGTACCAATGTGGTATCTGCCATTAGAAATTTGGAATGGTATCTGTTACCATAGAAACCAGCCAAAATGTCAAAAATTTCAAAAATTTCAAAATGCTCCAAAATTGATGAAACTTACTATATTTGTTAAATGTCAAGTCTACATGAGACTTTTGTAGTTAGAATTTCCAAAATGGCCACCGTTGCCATGGAAACTGCAGAAATGTCAAATATTTTCAAAATGCTCCTAACTTAATGAAACTTAATATTATTGTTAACTGGAATGTATAGATGAGACTTTTGACTTCAAAATTTTCAAAATGACTGCCGTTGCCATGGAAACAGAAGAAATGTGAAACTTTTGACAATGCTCAAAATGTACTGAAAATTTACAGAAAGGTATATCGCAATGTGTTGATCTGCATATACTGTTAAATTGTTTTCAAATGACTGCCGCTTAGTGGCAATAGGGGAAGGGTGACATCCGCTATTGCTTGCAATGGCAATTCTAGTTATTATTATTATTATTTTTATTCTTCCACACTTTTTTGTCCATTCTATTTCTCGGAATTGGCTTGAACAATATTGATGGAGCTATACCATAATGTAGACCACCACATTCTATAGTGCAGTGGGGTATGGCACCATCAAGATGGCTGCCGTTGCCATGGAAACGAAACAAATGTGAAAAAATCCTGTTTTTTGTTTTGGTGAACTGTTTTGATATGCTTAAACTCAGAAACATTATATTTTGATACAATGTAGGTGCCGGCCATATACAGGTGTTGGATGATTTTGGCACTCATTGGAACTACCATGTTGCCATGGAAACTATACCAAAAATTTCAAAAATATCAAAATGCTCCAAATTTCATGAAACTTCACAGTAACGATGAGCAACATTGGAAGATGTGGAATTTGGCGTTGGAATTTCCAAAATATCTGTTGTTACCATGGAAACAATGCAAAAAGGTCAAAAATTTCAAAAAAAAATAAAAATGCTGGAAACTGTATGAAACTTTACAGGAATGGTAACTGGCATAAGCAAAGTTGACATTTGAAGTTGGAATTTTCAAAATGGCCGCCGTAACCATGGAAACAGCAAAAATGTCAAAAACTTCAAAATGCTCCAAACTTAATGAAACTTAACAAATATGATAATTTGAATGTGTAGATGCACACTTTGACTTTGGAATTTTCTAGATTGCTGCCGCTCGCCTGGCAATGTGGGAAGGGTGCCATCCGCTATTGCTTGCAATGGCAAATCTAGTTATTATTTTTATTCTTCCACACTTTTTTGTCCATTCTATTTCTCGGAATTGGCTTGAACAATATTGATGGAACTATACCATAATGTAGACCACCATATTCTATAGTGCAGTGGGGTATGGCACCATCAAGATGGCTGCCGTTGCCATGGAAACGAAACAAATGTGAAAAAATCCTGTTTTTTGTTTTGATGAACTGTTTTGATATGCTTAAACTCAGAAACATTATATTTTGATACAATGTAGGTGCCGGCCATATACAGGTGTTGGATGATTTTGGCACTCATTGGAACTACTATGTTGCCATGGAAACTACACCAAAAATTTCAAAAATATCAAAATGCTCCAAACTTCATAAAACTTCACAGTAACGATGAGCAACATTGGAAGATGTGGAATTTGGCGTTGGAATTTCCAAAATATCTGTTGTTACCTTGGAAACAATGCAAAAAGGTCAAAACTTTGAAATTTCACAGAACTTTCCAGAACATCAATGTTAAATGTATTCTAGAGACATTAAATGGTATATGATGGTATATATGATAATGGAGGGAAAAAATTGTAGCGGGGGTTTGACTTTGGAATATTCAAAATGGCCGCCGTTACCATGGGAACAGCAAAAATTTGAAAAATTTCAAAGTTCTCCAAACTTAATGAAACTTTACAAAATTGACAATTGGCATGAGTAGATGCACTCTATGATTTTGGAATTTTCAAAATGGCTGCCGCTCGCCTGGCAATGGGGGAAGGGTGCCATCCGCTATTGCTTGCAATGGCAAATCTAGTTATTTTTATTATTCTTCCACACATTTTGTCCATCGTGTTTCTAAGAATTGAGTGATCCAATATTGTTGGAACTATAATATAATGAGGACCCCCATTTGAAGTTGTGCACCTTGCTATGGAATGGTAAAAGATGGCCGCCGTTTCCATGGAAACAGCACAAATGCGAAAAAAATCAAAGTGGTCCAAACTGGAAGAAACTCCACAGGAATGTTAACTGGCATGTGCCAGTTTGACTTTGGAATTTTCAAAATGGCCGCCGTTACCATGGAAACAGCTAAAATATCAAAAATTCTAACTCTTTCGTTATAACATCCAACTGGATGAAACTTTATGAAAATGTTCTCCAGTATGCCAAGATGTCAAGACAATATATGGATAGTTCAAAATGGCCGCCGTTGTCATGGAAACTGGGGCCAAGTTTTGCATTGACCCTATGGAAAAATGCATAAAATCAGCATTTTCTCAGAGAGTAGTGCACCAAAGTCAATGAAACTGTATTGATATATAACATGACTTGAGGCAATGAAATGTACGCTTTTAGAATTTTGGAATTATCTACTGTAACCATGGTTGCAGCACAAATGTTCAAAATTTCCAAAAAAAAATTAAGTGCTGCAAACTGGATGAAACTTTACAGGAATAGTGACTGACATGTGCGGAGTTGCATTTTGAAGTTGGAATTTCCAAAATGGCCGCCGTAACCATGGAAACAGCAAAATTGTCCAAAATTTCAAAATGCTTCAAACTTAATGAAATTTTGCAAAAATGATAACTTGCAAGGGTAGATGCCTTCTTTGACTTTGGAATTTCCAAAAATGGCTGCCGCTCGCCTGGCAATGGGGGGACGAGGGTGCCATCCGTTATTGCTAGCAATTACAAATCTAGTTATTATTCTTATTCTTCCAATGATTTTTGTCCGGCAGATTTTTTGAAGGCAATGGAACCAATCTTAGTGATAGTCAACTATATTCAAATATACAAATTTCGGGTTGCAGTAGGTCATAGAACCATTAAAAATGGCTGCCGTTACCATGGAAACGGAACAAATGTGAAAAATTCCACTTTTTGGTTTTGGTGAATTATTTGGAGATGCTTTAACTTAGAATCATTATATTTTGATACAATGTAGGTGCCCACTATATACTTGTTTTGGATGATTTTTGGCATTCATTGGAACTACTATGTTGCCATGGATACCACTCCAAAAATTTCCAAAATATCAAAATGCTCCAAATTTAATGAAACTTCACAGTAATGATGAGCAACATTGGTAGATGTGCAATTTGGCGTTGGAATTTCAAAAATGTCTTGTGTTACCATGGAAACAAGGCAAAAATGGTCAAAACGCTTTAAAAAACCTTAAAAGTGGCATTTACTTCCTTAAAATGGTAGGTCAAATCCATTGAAACTCTGATGGTATGTTCCCTCCCATGTACCAATGTAGTATCTGCCATTAGAAATTTGGAATGGTCTGTGTTACCATAGAAACCAGCCAAAATGTCAAAAATTTCAAAAATTTCAAAATGCTTCAAAATTTATGAAACTTAATATATTTGTTGACTGTCAAGTCTGCATGAGACTTTTGTAGTTGGAATTTCCAAAATGGCCACCGTTGCCATGGAAACTGCAGAAATGTCAAATATTTTGAAAATGCTCCAAACTTAATGAAACTTAATATTATTGTTAACTGGCAGGTATAGATGAGACTTTTGACTTTGGAATTTTCAAAATGGCTGCCGTTGCCATGGAAACAGAAGAAATGTGATACTTTTGACATTGCTTAAATGTATTGAAAATTTACAGAAAGATATATCGCAATGCGTTGATCTGCATTCACTGTTAAATTGTTTTCAAATGGCTGCCGCTTAGTGGCAATAGGGGAAGGGTGACATCCGCTATTGCTTGCAATGGCAATTCTAGTTATATTTATTCTTCCACACTTTTTTGTCCATACTATTTCTCGGAATTGGCTTGAACAATATTGATGGAACTATACCATAATGTAGACCACCACATTCTACAGTGCAGTGGGGTATGGCACCATCAAGATGGCTGTCGTTGCCATGGAAACAAAACAAATGTGAAAAAAATCCAGAGTTTTGTTTTGGTGAACTGTTTGGATATGCTTGAACTCAGAATCATTATATTTTGATACAATGTAGGTGCCCACTATATACAGGTGTTGGATGATTTTTGGCACTCATTGGAACTACTATGTTGCCATGGAAACTACTCCAAAAATTTCAAAAATCTCAAAATGTTCCAAACTTAATGAAACTTCACAGTAACGATGAGCAACATTGGAAGATGTGGAATTTGGCGTTGGAATTTCCAAAATATCTGTTGTTACCATGAAAACAATGCAAAAAGGTCAAAACTTTGAATTTTCACAGAACATTCCAGAACATCAATGTTAAATTTATTCTAGAGACATTAAATGGTATATGATGGTATATATGATTATGGAGGGAGAAAATTGCAGCGGGGGTTTGACTTTGGAATATTCAAAATGGCCGACGTTACCATGGGAACAGCAAAATTATGAAAAACTTCAAAATGCTTTAAATTTAATGAAACTTATAACAATTTTTGCCTAGCTTATGTAGACTTAACTTTTGGGTTTTGAATTTTCAAAATGGCCGCCGTTGCCATGGAAACAGCAAAAAGTTTCTAAATGGCTGCCGCTGGCCTGGCAATGGGGAAAGGGTGCCATCCGCTATTGCTTGCAATGGCAAATCTAGTTATTATTATTATACTTCCACCTATTTTGTCCGGTAGGTTTTTTGGAGTGAAATGGAACCAATCTTAATGATAGTTCACTATAAGGTGGAACAGAAAATTTCGGGGTGCAGGTGGGTCTAAGACCATAAAAAATGGCTGCCGTTTCCATGGAAACAGAATAATTGTGAAAAATTCCAGTTTTTGGTTTTGGTGAATAATTTGGAGATTCTTAAACTCAGAATCATCATATTTTGATACAATGTAGGTGCCAGCCATATACTGGTTTTGGATGATTTTGGCATTCATTGGAACTACTATGTTGCCATGGATACTGCACCAAAAATTTCAAAAATATCAAAATGCTCCAAATTATTTGAAACTTCATAGTAACGATGAGCAACTTTGGTAGATGCGTAATTTGGCGTTGGAATTTCCAAAATGTCTGCCGTTACCATGGAAACAGTGCATAAGTGTCAAAATGCTCTAAAAACCTCAGGGTTTGGTGAATAATTTTGGTATGCTTGAACTTGAAATCGTCAAATTTTTACACAATATAGTTGTCCACTATATACAGCTTTTGAATGATTTTGACAATCATTGGAACTCTTCTGTTACCATGGATACAGGACCAAATATTTCAAAAATTTCAAAATGCTCCAAAATTGATCAAACTTAATAGGATTGGTGACTGGCAAGTCTGGATGAGACTTTTGACTTTGGAATTTCCAAAATGGCCACCGTTGCCATGGAAACTGCAAAAAAGTCAAAATTTCTCAAAATGCTTTGAACTTAATGAAACTTGATATTATTGTAAACTGGCAAATACAGATGAGACTTTTGACTTTGAAATTTTCAAAATGGCTGCCGTTGCCATGGAAACACCAGAAATGTGATTTTTTTTAAAATGCTCTGAATGTACTGAAAATTTACAAAAAGATGTATTGCCATGAATATATGTGCTTTTACTGTTAAACTATTTTGAAATGGCTGCCAGTTAGTGGCAATAGGGGAAGGGTGACATCCGCTATTGCTTGCAATGGCAATTCTAGTTATTATTATACTTCCACCTAATTTTGTCCGCGCGCTTTCTCAGAGCCAAAAGTACCAATCCGAATGATGGTGCACTATAACAAGGAACCCTGACTCCCCAGAGTCTGTGCAACTTTGGAACTAAAAAATGGCTGCCATCACCATGGAAACGGAAAAATGGTGAAAAAATATAATTTTGGAGTTCCTTGAATTATTTGAAAATGCTTAAGCTTAAAATCTTTAGATTTTAATACAATGTAGGTGCCCACTATATACTGGTTTTGGATGATTTTGTCACATTTTGGAACTGCTATGTTGCCATGGAAACTACACCAAAAATTTCAAAAATATGGAAATGCTCCGATTTTTTTGAAACTTTAGCATAACGATGAGCAACTTTGGTAGATGTGGAATTTGGCGTTGGAATTTCCAAAATGTCTGCCATTTCCATGGAAACAATGCAAAAAGGTCAAAATGCTCCAAAAACTTCCGGGTTTGGTGAATAACTTTGGTATGCTTGAACTTAAAATCATCAAATTTTTATGCAATATAGTTGTCCACTATATACAGGTTTTGAATGATTTTGATAATCATTGGAACTACTTTGTTACCATGGATACAGGAGCAAAAATTTCAGAATGCTTCAAAATTGATGAAACTTGATATGATTGTTAACTGTCAAGTCTAGATATGACTTTTGAAGTTGGAATTTCCAAAATGGCCACGGTTGCCATGGAAACTGCAAAAATGTCAAAAATTCTCAAAATGGTTTTAACTTAATGAAATTTGATATTATTGGTAACTGACCAGTTAAGATGAGACTTTTGACTTTGAAATTTTCAAAATGGCTGCCGTTGCCATGGAAATGGTATAAATGTGAAATACTTTAAAATGCTCTGAATATACTAAAAATTTACAAAAAGATGAATAACCATGCATATTTGTGCATTTACTGTTAAACAAGTTTGAAATGGCTGCCGCTTAGTGGCAATAGGGGGAAGGGTGACATCCGCTATTGCTTGCAATGGCAATTCTAGTTATTCTTCCTCTTCCTCTTCTTCTTCCGCCACTTTAAAAATGAACTTGTCCGCAGCGGTTCTCCTAAACGGCTTGTCAGATTTACTTAGGATTTTACAATATGTTAGACTAACATGTCTAGGTGAGCCATCAATGTTTTGTTTGTGCATTGGGGTCTATTAAGGGGTATTTTGGGGGTAGAAAGGAGGGAGGGGTTTACTATAGAACCCTATGGGATTTTATTTTCTAAAATTTTCAAATGAATATAACTTAAAAACTGTAAGTGATAGATACATGCAGTCTTCGGAAATGATTATAGGACAATAAAACAAATCACATGAAATATAGGGGGAGTCCCTGGGGGTCATCCCCACCCCCTTCAATTTGAGAATATGCTTTTATCTTGTAAACGGTCCAGATCCCCACCACTAAACCATATATATTCTTGAATGGGACGATAAAACAAATCAAATGAAATTAAAGGGAAGTCCCCGGGGTCATCCCCACTCCGTTCAATTTGAGAATGTGCTATTATCTTGTAAATGGTCCAGATCCCCACCCCTAAACCATATATATTCTTGTAGGGGACAATAAAACAAAAGAAATGAAATAAAAGTGATGTCCCTAGGGTCTCACCCCACCCCCTCTTGTTTGAAAACTTGTAAACGGTCAACATCCCCACCCCTAAACCATATATATTCTTGTATGGGACAATAAAACTAATCAAATGAAATTAAATGGAAGTTCCTGGGGGTCACCCCCACCCCGTTCAATTTGAGAATGTACTATTATCTTGTAAACGGTCCAGATCCCCACCCTTAAACCATATTTATTCTTGTAGGGGACAATAAAACAAATGTAATGAAATAAAAGGGAAGTCCCGAGGGAGTCACCCCACCCCCTCTTGTTTGAAAACTTTGTAAACGGTCAACATCCCCACCCCTAAACCATATATATACTTGTATGGGACAATAAAGCTAATCAAATGAAATTAAAGGGAAGTTCCTGGGGGTTGCCCCCACCCCGTTCAATTTGAGAATGTGCTATTATCTTGTAAATGGTCCAGATCCCCACCCCTAAACCATATTTATTCTTGTAGGGGACAATAAAACAAATCAAATGAAATGTAGGTAAAGTCTCTGGGGGTTACCACCAACCCCTCCTGTTTGAATACTTGTAAATGGTGGAGATCCCCACCCGTAAGCCATATGTATTCTTGTATTGGACAAAAAATAAAATCAAATGAACATGGGACCATATAAATGGCGAGTTATGGGAGCTTTGTTTGGGAGACTTCGTAACAGCATCCTGTTACAATTACTTCTTGTTCTTAAATATGCCTATAAATCAATTTGACATTGAACATTAATAAGACATCAATCTAATGTGCTGTTTGCAATTGATGTCTGCATATATTCAAAATACAACCATCACCCTGTCAATATCTATGAAGGAAAAAGGTCTCAAATATGTATTTAAAAAATAATTTTGTGTCAATAGTGCTATTTTATCACAAAGACTGATCAAGGTCTCTGGTAGCAACCAATGTATCCAATACTTAGTGTTGAAAACTTCTCTTTCAGAACTGAAGCTAATGTACTTGAACAACATGTAGAAGAAGAATTAAGTGATGAAATACCAATGATCATCCATGACAGCAAAAGGTATATAACAGTGATTTCAATAGCTGTTGAGTTAGTTGTAAAAAGGGGGGGGTTCACATGTTGTGTCATATCTCAGAAACATTGTTGCATTGAAGTATACACACTTGTAAGTTATATTAATCTGATGATATGAATACTATTTCGTGATGATTCTCTATTTTATTTTAGAGTTATTGTTTTTTTTTTGGGGAAAAAAAGGGGGATGTGTTTTCACATGTCGCGGTGTATCTCAGAAACTATTTATGATTATTGCATAAAAGATTGAAACTGACAATCATTATGACTCAGTCTGTACAGCAAACATATATATTGGTTTTAACATATTTTAACATTGGTCATACTTATTTCAGCTATGTCATTCCTTGTGAAATTGTAAGCCAAGCTCAACTATAAAAAAACGAGTCAGTTTTTTTTCTGTGTGTGTTTTTTTTTTTTTATCTACATTTAATGTTTAATTTGAAAAAGAAACTGATCCCATTGAATGCAAGATAAAACATTTCATTTCATCATGCCTAATAAATTTAATCACAGGGTTGCATTTGAATTAATTAAAGCATGTAGCCTGACCACTTCTTAAAAGAAAAACATTGTTCTGTATTGTTCAAAGCATGAAAAATTTACTTTATGTACTTACTACTGTTAACTTGCATGGATTTGTTACTACTAACAACACGAACAAAGCATGAAACAATTTTCCTGTACATTACACATTTTTACGTTACCTTCATTAGGTAAAACCATATTTTCAATAACATTTACTACTCAGGGATACTTTAAGTATTCAAAATATTTAAATACATATTGATTTACTTTTTTGACAAGGTAATCCTTGAAAATTCTTTTTAAATGCAAATTTAGTGTCCTGAAATTTTGCAAAAATCATCATCGAAGTATATATCTTAAAGCTGTAATTTTTTTCTCTTGGTGATGAGTTTGATCTCTGACCAGGTCAAAGCAAAGGGTTCAAAATTGATATTTGCTATTTCTCAAGCAGAAACAAGACATTAGTATGCTGGGCACTGTTGTCATAAGAAAAAGATCCACTTCTACCTAATGAGTTAGAAAAAGAGTCCCGCAATTGAATCTTGACCTATTTACAAAAATCATTTGTGCAAGTAAAGACTTATCAATTTATCATTTAAAAGATAACATGCTTCTGAAAAATGGTGGTTGGGGGGGGGGGGGTATTTTGTGGATGTTACCTTTTTTTATAAAACACATACTGTGTTCTTGGAAAAGGTGAAGATTTGGAAGGTCACACACTCCAAAGGAAAAAAAGTCACAATATATAATATTATTTATAAGAAGTATGTTGGAATGAAGTCATTTTGTAAAAATATGAAATAAATAATTAAAAAATTACGAAAACTTTTTTTTTTAATAAATGAATAAACAAACAAAACGAATAAATATAACTAGTACAAGTGAAATAAATTATGTATTTCTTCAAAACAAACAGAAAAAAAAATTTTGTTTCCTTTTCTTTCATGATGAGCCCTAGTTGTATTATATGGATATGGCTTCCTACCAATAGAAGACGGATGTGAAAGGTCTACAAAATAGGGAAAGGTGCAACAAGAAGCCACTAATGAATCTCAACAGTCACTATCGATAAATTTTAAAATTACGTAACTATTATTAATGGGGATGATTCATTTGTTTATCATGAAATTCAATGAAGGATTCTCATGATATTGGTAAACCCAGCTTTTAAAAATCACAATAACATAAGGTAAAACAATATTATAGATTTTTTTTTACTTTGACTCAAATTACAGTAGAATATAAGAATTCATTCACTCTCCTATAAAAGAAAAACATAATTTCAAGTGTTATCAAATCAAGTATGGAAGTCATTAAAAGCGGTTCCAAATTTTGCTATCAGAGATACATGTATACCAAACATACTACCAGAAAAACAATAGGACAGAGCGATCCATCACTGAATACAGAGGGTCCATTACAACTTCACTGCAGGATCAAATTCCAACTCCTGTCTTCGTCACAACCATGATCACAAGTAGTATCAGCATATTAAGGTACAAATCCAGCAGAATTCAGCATAACAACATTGCTTTATAAGAATGGACACAATGCTGAGAACAAAATGCTGTTCTCTGTAGTTCTAACAGTTTACGACGTCTAGCTAAAGCAAATACCCTTGATATGGATGGTACTTTCTTTATAGCTCCATCTCATTTTAAACAGCTGTACACCATCCGACAGAGAGTAGTTGTTTCGCCGTTTACATATAAGTAGAGTTAATCCAAAATTAACAAGGACTTTTCACTCACATTGTCCATCTCATTCATTAAACTCTATAAACTTATTCCTACAGATGGTATATGAAGATATTGTTGGTGAAAAAGTTGAGACAATGACAGTTGTACATAAATCTACAAATCGAGAAAAGTTAACCAAAAATGACCAATTAAAGCATTCTGTATTGTATAGCTGGTCACACCATTCGTGCCCTTCAAAAGAGATACACCAGGTACTCTACTGAGAAGTTGAAGTTAAAAATCATACAAGATCAACTCGAGACAGGCATAAACATGCGACGCGGTTAAACATGTTTTTTGATATCTCAACTCTCCGCCTTTCCCTTTGGTCAATGTAAAAAAAAAAAACACATACACACACACACAGTAAAACTAAGTACAAAAGTCCGATGCCGATGTCAGAATAGGTAACAACAGAAACTTAACAAAAAGACAATGATACATAAATTAACAAAGGACTACTAGCAGTTACTGACATGCATGTCTTCCAATTCATCTATTATTGTTGTGGCTATGATAATTTAGATCTGTTGCCAAGAGGAAAAACAAATCATAATGAAATTCGATGATGAAAAGTACAGTGTAGGTATCAACAACCTGTCAGCATACAAGACTACGGGAAAGTTCACCTGTAAACAGGAAAGATAGTACCTGCTTCTGTGATGTCGTACACCAGTGGTGTAAATGACTTAATTATACTTCACGGGAATACCTTAACCCGAATAATATATGCAGCAAGTACGAACACCCATGGTGCGCATGCATAATTGATATCGACATATTAAATACTGATTAGCTCTTAGTTAATGAACTAAACATTTTTTTTTTTCATTTTCACCATATAAGAATGTTTTCACCTAGCTGTATGTTTTTGTATGTAATATTTAAATTATGATCAGTTCATTATTTAAGACTTGTCTATGCATTATAAAGTGAAAACAAATCTAAATATATTTTGTATTGTGATTTCTTTATTCGAAAGAGCTATACCTAGAAAATGAGGAAAATGTACAGCCTCTGTAAATACCAGAACCAATTCAGACTTCAGAAACATTTGGCTTCAACAAAGCAACTGGACAATATGAGTGTGAAACATTCTTCATAGAAATCAGCAATTATGCCATAAAGGGTATGCAAATCAAAACTTTACATGATCGACTAGTAAAAACTTAGTTCAGCTCAGTTAGTGACCATATATTTATAAATCTCAATGGCTTCTCTTAGACTGTGGTAACAAGTGTAAATACGTTTTTGACACAGTTCGCGACAAGGACCTCGTCATAACATACATATTTGAATTGCTTTGGTCAAATGGTTTGTAGTCAAATTTTGGTATAATAATCATCGTGGGATGGAAACTGAATCGTATGTCATAACAATTTTACATTTAAAAAGAAAGTGTCCATCATTATGTTTTACCCATCTTACATGTCCTAAGCATTGGTCTACAAACATGTACATGTCAAACGAATAAGGATTTTCTTAGATGTGTGTAGTCTTGATGTTGCCTCTTATTCTCCTTTATTGCTTACTGCTTGTGCTTCCCAACATTTAATAGATATAAACATGAAAAAATAGAAAGCATTTAATTTTTGCGTTTGTTTGTACACGGAGGAATTGGTAGATTCAGTAGGCTCATAGTTTTCTTTACCATTTCAACAAACAACAAACCTGTAACGTTTCATCATTCCTTCTAAACAGCTGTTGATACATACCTTTAAAAGTAAGAACCGACAGAGAAGCTAGATGTGGCAACTGCCATTACCTTTCAAAAAGAGCCTTACGTAGGAAGTGTCTTACGATTCAAGAGAGTTTACAACCAAAGAATTGACACCTTTCGCTAGAAATGAATCTTGGTTGCACAAACAATTATTATGACTTGTTCACTTTTCTGGAAAGGAATGGCATTCTTAATTTGGAAAGTGAAATTCGTATATGATCACTACATTGCTTGCCACATCCCCAAGGGTGACTGGGGAATAGAAATATGGTCGCTTGGTCTTCTTCCGACCGGCAGTAAAACGCTTGCCGAAGTGGGGCGTCCGTTTGGCTGTGCGGGATGTATCAAGTTCGCAGTCACGTCCGGTCAGATTGGGGACGTTAAATCCGATGCCTCGTGTAAAGAGAGTGTCACGCTCTTTGCACGTTAAGAACCCTTGCAACAACTCATTGAGGGGTCCGTAGGTGGCCTGTTGCAAGGCAAAACTTCTGTCTCTATCCAATATACCCTCATTGTCCAGTTGCAGTCCAAATTTCCCCGACCGTCATCCAGAATGGCCTCTATTGTGACAAGACCTACCTATTGTATTTATTGTGAACTTGTTCTCGTCCTGAATATGCATGAAATATTTGCCACTGGACGTTAAGCAACCAACAATCAATCAATCAATCAATCATTGCTTGCCACCACTTTATGAGGACAGTAAAAACCCGGAAGTTGCTGTTGTTCAGGAGAACAGGAAGAAGTATACGAAGATGCCCGGGAATACGTCCAACACGGTGAGGGATCCTCGGGACATGGAATATGAGCTAGAAGAAAATGGGGATATCGTTATGAAAATGGGGCCAAAGAAAGACGTTTCATTTTAAACATTTGTAATGGATATTTTATATTTAAATTTATTGTGTATATTTATTCCTTGAAACGGTCTCCTCTTTTACTGTAGTAGTAATCAAATCATCAAATTTATACTAATGAATGTAGCGAGAACTTGTCAACCTGTCACTCTTGTTAATATTTCTTTTGATAAGCATGGGACAATTTTTAAATATTTCAATGATTTTTTTCACATGCATTCTATTCCTGCAATTTATGTTTTTGATCTCAACTCTGTCACAGGACCTTTAAAGAAGAAATTGATATTTGAGGTGGACAATGGAATGGACCTTCTGAGGCACCAGCCAATTCTGTTGTTCGAATGCTCTTAGTGAGACAAATTAAATTTAATAGAAATCCTGCTGAAAGGCCTAATTCCTCCGAAAATCTTGTGTTAAGTAGACATGATCGATTCTTATTTGTTCCCAAAAACCCCAAACTGGTCATTTATTAAATATGGAATGCATGGCAGATGAAGTCATGTTTTAAGTATGGAGATTTTTTAAGTTTCACGAAGATGAACTAAATCATTTTCTGAAATTTTCAGAACTTGAAAATGGCTGTCAGTCGGATTTTTTGAAAAAAAAGACTATCCTTTACTTACAAATAATCTGCCTAACCTGAAATCAACAACATAAATGTGCACGATCATATATTGAAGACTACACTATCATTTATGCAACTCTGTTTATGATAAAGTTCGGACAATATTTTCTAAATGCCTCACAACCTAAGTAAATCGATATGTTGAAGAACCATTGCCTGATTTTAAGCGTTGGATTTAAAGCGGTGTTTTACACTACATGTGTTTTGGGTCGCGACAGCAAGTATATTCGGTAATATGGATTGAGAAGAATTGAATCTTCCAAGTGTGTGTGTGGGTATACCCGAATACTTGAAACTGTCATATCATTTGCTGCTTTACTGTCCTGGTTGGCTCCTATTCAAATTGGGGGATTTGGGGGGGGGGGGGGGGGTGATAAGAGAAAAAAAAACATTTTATTGCAGCTGATGAAATCAAGAAACGATGGAAAGATCATGAACTATTCAAAAAGTCTCTTGCACACCTTTAAAAAATTGCAAAAAACATATATATCATATATGCCAACAAATACACAAAAACAGATCTCATGCAGCAAATAGCCGAAAAGAAACTGCATTCCATCGGTAAAAGAAATATTGTATTTCAATTTAAGAAATTGTGCAGTCGATGTAAGCAAACTTTCAAACTTTTCCATATTTACGCGTCGTAGCATTCTAAAATGTCACATTTTAAATTATGGTGGTACAAAGCAGGAACTGATTGTGAGAGTTGTTCTTCTTCGACATACAAGACAATATTTGATTTTGGAATCAATAATAAGCAAATTTTCCCGAGGAGCAGAAATGACTGTTAGTATCATAATTTGGCAGAGAAGACATCATAACAGAATAACCCCTATCTACCGTCCAAAACAGTTTTCTAGTATCAAAAACCGACCGACAAGTAAAAGGATTTAATTTATTAACTTTTAGATCAATGGAAAAGGGTGTTTGGCTCTAGTATGGTTTGCTTGTATGCATAACTTCTATGTTCTAAGTTACAAAGTATACCAAATACAAATGTATCTAACAAAATTTGTACCTTTTGTTGCTGACTTAATTAATATATTTGTACAAAAATATGTCATTAAAACAAAATACTTTTCGTGTGTTTAAAATTTGAAACCTATTAGGATTTATATCATTTGGTTAATATTTGATATTATTGTAAATGCAGTAGTTATGACGTACCTATAGTAAACAAAGATGCCATCACCCAGCAGAGTACAACAACTACAGCTTTGATGACTCGGGCATATAAAATGAGAAATTAGGCGAATTAAGCACTGAAAAAATATAGGTTATTTTAACAACACTCAGTTACAACTCAAATGACACTTAAGGGGGTAGACCTTGGTTCAGGGAGATAACTCTTTAAATCAGTTATGCGTTTGTAAAAGTCAAGTTTCGTCAATGAATTTTAAGCATTTACCTGAAACAGATTGGAAATAATCTATGTATCCAAGAAGCTTAGAACATATTTATGAAAATGGCTGACACAAACGTACTGATGATTTTCAGAGTTATTTCCCTTAACCTAGGTCTACCTCCTTAAAAAACGAATGAAATTTTCGACAAATACTAGACTAGGGAATGGTCAATTGAGCTTCCCAACATGTAATGATGAAACAAGAGAACGGTGCATAAGAAGTTTTAGCAGGTCGAACTATGTGGAACTGCATACTATTCAAAACGATGTATCGAAGGGCTTAACACCTTTGTTAATAATTGCTAACTGTCTCACTTAATTGTATGCTGTATCGATTTGTTTAAGGCACATACCGATACATGTTGTGTGCGAAGAGGCTTTAGTTGTTAATGTCTGTGTCATTTTGGTCTCTTGTGGACAGTTGTCTCATTGGCAATCATACCACATCTTCTTTTTTATATTTACCAGTCAAAAAGGATTTAAATTAGTTCTATAATCTAGATACTAAATTACAGGCTCATATAAAGTAATAAAGGAATCAATTGATATGTTCGTCTTATATAACCACACTATTAATCAACATAAAGTCGGATAGCACCAACAGAGCTGTACTATAATTGGCAATTTATATAATCACAACAGTATAATACGTATCCTGGGTAATATCATGATTATTATTACACTAGTAAAATAATGTATATATCTATTGTTTAATTATTATATGTACATGTCATTTAAGAAATAGTACTCCATGATTTTTTTAAAACAGATAGTAAAAGAATTCGAAATGATGAAACCCGACCTAAAGAAGGTATGTACTCCTTGATAGATGTTCTGGCATTTTAGACAAGATGTGTTTGGGTTATGATCAGGTACATATACATTTATGTTTATTCACAGCTATTTATGTTTAAATTCATGTCAGTCTTGATAGTGTTTGTATTAAAATTCATTTGTTCTTATGTTCCAAACAAAACCTAACATTGTCTTTGGTACATTACAAACCCTCATTCAAACCAATACAAAATTGCAGCTATAATTTCAAATACTGCAAGTCACAGACTTTTCAAGCCAGTCCCATTGGCAAAGATGAAAAGATCTTTCCTTTGGCAATAAAGGTATCGATGACGTCAACTTAGGCAATATCCTTCATCATAAATTAGTTTAATCGAAAATACCTCCTTATTTCAAAGACCAGTCTGTACCCATCATTTCTTATACCTATACCAAACCTATTGCATCTAAAATTTTCAATTACAAACACGTTTTGCAGGATCTCGATATTGATGACTTCAAGTCTAAACCTCCTGATTGCACTTGTGCTAGTTCCCAATTCACATATAATCCTGCGGGCCACGTTATTACCGGTGACCTCAACATTGTTAACAACACTTCTCTACGAAATGTGTTATCGAAAGGTCCGAAATATCGTGAGCCTAAATCCATCAATTGGAAATACAACTTTAAAACTTTGATGGATTCAGTTGAGGATTATGCCAGGAAATGGGCTAAGCGCGAGAAGGAAGACGTAGACACTCTTTCCGAATGGATTAAGGCAGTGACGTCGTTGATACAAATCAGAATTAAGAAACTTAATGGGTCTATCAATGCCCATGCTACGTCAATCTTTAGAGACCCAAATGTTGCAAAACACCTATCCTACCTCCATGAAAAATATGTTGTTGTCTCCGCAGATAAAGCCCCAAACAACATCGTTTTTGTGTGTAAAACTCATTACATTAACTGCTTGATAAACGAATTAGGTATTGACAATTCACTTGGAAACTCAACATATACCCTCACGACACTTACCAAAGAGGAAGTCCTGGATAATCATAGGTTTGTTCTGTATTCCTTTGGAATTTCAACCAAAGATGAAGAACTGGATCTTCCGTCACTTTATTGGATACCTAAACTACATAAGTGTCCTTACAAACAACGGTATATTGTTGGGTCTTCCAAGTGTTCCACGAAACCTCTTTCTAAATTATTAACATCTGTTTTATCAGCAATCAAAGACGGGCTTCAAAGTCATTGTGAAACTGCCTATACTAGAGGGGGCGTGAATCAGATGTGGATACTTAAAAATTCCAAAGATCTTTTAAGAGTACATACATTCTAACCCTCTTTCGTCTTGTAACAGAATTTAAACATTTGATTTTTCTACTCTTTACACTAGTATTCCACATTCCAAACTAAGAGACACATTGAAAGAGTTGGTATTGCCTTGCTTTATAAAAAAGAATGGCCAACGTAGATACAAGTATCTTGTCTTAGGGAGGGATAAATCCTACTTTATAAAGGACTGCTCTGATTCAAACAAAAAATTCTCTGAAACTGATTTTATCAAGATGCTTGATTTCTTGATTGACAACATATTTGTTACGTTCGGAGGACGTGTTTTCCAACAGACTGTCGGCATTCCAATGGGAACAAACTGTGCCCCTCTTCTTGCCGACTTGTTTCTTTATTATTATGAGGCTGACTTCATGCAGGAACTTCTTAGGAAGAAAGATAAGAAGTTAGCAATATCCTTTAACTTTACATTCCGCTATATAGATGATGTTCTTTCACTAAATAATTCAAAATTTGGTAATTATGTGGAACGCATCTATCCCATCAAGCTAGAGATAAAGGATACCACAGATACAGTTAAGTCAGCCTCATATCTTGACTTACATCTAGAAATTGACAATGAGGGTCGGTTGAAAACAAAACTTTACGACAAAAGAGATGATTTCAGCTTTCCAATTGTGAACTTTCCATTTCTAAGTAGCAACATTTCAGCAGCACCTGCATACGGGGTATATATCTCCCAATTGATACGATATTCCCGTGCTTGCATTTCCTATCATGATTTTCTTGATAGAGGGTTGATGCTCACAAGGAAGCTATCAAACCAAGAGCTCCAAATGGTGAAGTTGAAATCATCCCTTCGTAAATTTTACGGACGCCATCACGAGTTGGTTGACCGTTATTGAATAACCATATCACAAATGATATCGGATATGTTCCTTACGTCGTAACTACAATCCCCTTCCCTTTCATGAATGTGACCTACCCAATTAGACTATTTACCGGATTTGTTATCACATAAGCTACACGACGGGTGCCACATGTGGAGCAGGATCTGATTACCCTTCCGGGGCACCTGAGATCACCCCTAGTTTTTTGGGGGGTTCGTGTTGTTTATTCTTTAGTTTTCTATGTTGTGTTATGTGTGCTGTTTTTTGTTTGTCTTTTTCATTTTTAGCCATGGCGTTGTCAGTTTGTTTTAGATTTATGAGTTTGACTGTCCCTTTGGTATCTTTCGTCCCTCTTTAGTAAAAGCTAAACCAGATCTGAACAGCTTTCAGTATAAATGTATATGTTTAACAGTATCATTTAAGGGAATCTTTGAATATCTATTGGAAATTTTTACCTTACAAAAAAGATGATTTTTCAGATTATTTTTATGATACTTCTAACTATTGCAAATAAAAACAAAACCATTTCGTCATTTTACCTGTCATATCATGTAAACAGTGAAAAAAAGGGGGAGTGGTCAGCAAAAATCAAAGAGCTGAAGAGCTCTGAGGGAAAAGACGGCAATTGTTTCAATTCTTAGGGGGGTATCTTTTGATAGTCTACATACAAAGAATGAGCAAAAGAACAGCTAGAACATATAGAAAGGCTAACAATAATGAAACTAGTTGTTGTTTATTGTTATTTCATTTCCTTAGTCAAGAATTCATCATAGAGACAATTTGGACCAATGAGATATGCACCTTCTAAATCAAAACATTTGATTAAAGTTGGGAGTCAATTATCTAAAATTCAATTGAATTTAACAACTACTACAATATATTTAAGAATTTTAATTATGTACATCTGAACGGCAGGCTAAGACCATTCTCAATTTTTTTGTGACAGTATTCTCAAGAAAGTGAGGACTGAAAGATCTATTCAGTTTTAATTTCCCATTGATAAAGTTCCCAGTTACAACTCTCATCACAGGGATACATGTACTTATAAAATCAAATATGATTGATATAAGCTGTGTGAAGTTTGTTTCCAGATCCCACATTTTGATATATTGTAAAATTCATGAATAAATAGCTTTAAACTACAAAAAGCAATATTAAAAAAAAAAAAAAAAAAAAAATGACCACTACAATAATTATGTTGGTACCCAAAATTATTTGTTAATTGATGACTACTTATCATATATATACTTAATGTGACATTTTTAGTGTTCAGATACATTAACTTTCATTTTAGTGGGTAATTACTCATCAATTGAGGTGCTCCTTAATTGGAGAAAGATTCTAAACACATAACTTTACAGAAAGAATGAAAACTGCAGTTGCTCTCCCCAATCTCAATAGGTATAAACTACAAAAAGCAACATTTAATTTTTTTTTTTTTTTTTAACCATTTCAATAATTATGTTGGTACATAAAAAAAAATTATATAAAAGACTACTTATTATATACTAAATGTCACATTTTAAGTGTTCAGAAACATTTACTTTGATTTTAGTGTATAATTACTCATCAATGGAGGTGTTCCTGAATTGGAGGAAGATTCTAAAAACAGAACTTTACAGAAACAATGAAAACTGTCGTTTCTCTCCCCAATATCATGTATCCCCATTGACATTGTTTACCACGAAAGTTGACCTACAAATTATCTGATTATAGCCTCAGATTAAAGCATTGCACGTTGGTGTGTGAATGAGCTACACTACAGCAAACATCATTAGGTTTACATTAACAAATACGGATTTTGAATTAGTATACAAATACCGTGACTGGTTTTTATAATGAATAAAGGATATCCCTGTGTGGCATTCCAACAATGACGTCACTACGTTAGATATATTTAGAATATTTTGTAATACTGATTTTTCCGGACTGTAAAAGAAACGTATATAGTGTAAGGGAAAGCTCAATATACGATAATTTCACGAGAAACAGAAGGGAAATGTGTAAAAAATGTATTTAAAGTCAATCTGTTCTCCTTGTCATCACTTGAACACTTGAAGCATCTCTGCGTACCACGACATTATTTGCTTCCATGACCAAACTTTTGACAAGTAAAGCATCGATTTGGGTTAGGGATAAACATGTCAACTCTGATTCCGAAGCAACCTAACGTGATAGATGGAGGAGGAGTTGGAGTTCTAAAGGTCAAAAGATATGTATTTAATTTGATTATATTTCCATTCTTTTTTATTTGAAATCAAACAACATCAGTTACACCTTGGCTTGAAAGTTCCTCACCAATTTCTTCCACGGTAAGGTCACCAAGGTATTGACTTCTGTCTCGAATGCTTCTGTCTCGAATGTATGTTGCTGAAAAGTTGGCAGAACTCGACAATTCATAACGGCAAAGATAACTTTTTAATGTTCAGAGTTATATTTAGAATGAACACAAGTTACCAAGATGCAGACCGTGTAAATATAATTGAAAATCTAAACCGTATGTTCGCCTAAATATGGCCATGCCTTAAAGAAATATCATGGCTTTATTCGGTCCGGTGCAATACCCTGGTCCTATGACATTGACAGGCACTCCAGACCACCAATTAATGCAAAAGGATTCTGTATTTCTTGTAGTCCTGGTTGCGTAGAAAATTAAAAACATTATGATTACTTAGGTTAACAATCTTAATATTGAGGATACATTTATAAAAACCATGAACTGTATAATATCCACCATTACTTTTGTAAAATATTACGATAGTATCTTATTCGCAGAAAGTTAGTTAAATAACATATTATAATATTTTGAATTTATTACTGTGCTCATACGCAAATATTGTTTTTCATTTAGATGTTTGATAACAAACGATAGTTATGAGGCTTTTTATCAATCTCCCATACAGACAGAGTTATCGTCCTTTCCTCATAGATGAGAAGGAAAGCACGATAACTCTGTCTGTATGCGAGATTGGTTTTGTATATGTCTATTTCAACGTAGTAAAGACATTTTTCTATATTAAGATATTTTTTTAACAAGTTTACAGATATAAGGAATACTTTTAACATATTAAATGAGCAATGTTTAGTGTCTTTAATTTTGATAAAATTGTACACAGTTTTTACTGTTCGTGTCTCATCAGTTAGAAGTTTATTGATTGATTTATGTGTAGATGTTAGAAATGTTAATGTTTTATGACATGTATGACAATTGATATGTGACACTTTAATAAACAAATTTATTATTATTCAATCCCGACCAAGTAGACTTGTTGTTTCAATATAAAACAATTTCAATATCATAAAAATGATATGAAAAATAACTTGAGTCATTCGAAAGAACTATTTGCTGTATGGATTTTTGTGAGTTAATTAGTGAATAAGAAATATTCATATTAGTGAACTTTAGTCGATTTCGAGAACCTAACTAGTTTTTATGAATACGTTAACAATGATGAGAAATTATTTAAATTGTTTCGAATAAAAGGAAATAAGACAGCAACCCAAAAGACATAGTGAGGTAAGTATACAGGTTCCAGTTACCGTTGATAATATGTTATTATTTATTGTAGTCATGCAATGCGACCTTTTGAAATGATGTGAAGAATTATGATATGTGTACCGTGGATGAATTTTAACCACTACTTAATATGATTCGTCTGTTCTCTCTGATGGTCGTTTGATAACGCCTTATTTTGATGTTATAACTACGTGTGCTGTAATTGAAAACATTAGTCAGATCGTTTGACAATATTTTAACGTATTATACCGTTACTATTTCATTTATCTTATAGATAGCTTTTGGTTAGACACATTAATGGCTTATGTCGTAATTTTATCATTTATCTTAAAGCCAGTTTTTGGTTAAGCCGATAAGAAATTTAACTTGATATTCAAATGATTTTTGACTGACATTTTATTTTTTTGTGCTTACATTGTATCTCTATAATGGGGTATTTGTTTTTACTTTCGAGACATCTTCTAAACCCTTTTTCTTCGGAACATGATTTGTGATTTAATACAAAAAATAATTTGAAAATGCAAATTACAGTACTATTAGTTTGGTAATAGTTCTACAGTATATTCGATTGGTATTTCAAAAGGATTTTCTTATTCTGCAAAAAACAAATATCCACTACAATATGACAACTTTAATTAAAGAGTTATGTTTAAGTGCAAGTTAGAATAATGTAAATCATCATATTACAAAATTAAATGGCGAATATGTTTCTGCTCATTCTTGCATTAAAAATTTACAAAACAAAAAGTAAGTTTGTGTTCAATTTGATTCGTCAGCTACTAGCCAGAATAGCCCTCACCATGAATAACAATTATCAAATTATTATCAATGCAGAGTTCGAACGTAGATTTAAAGCTATATCAGAAAAAACACCTTTAAACAGTTGTCTATTTTTGAAAACTGTGTAATCACCTTAAGATGACTAAATGATTTCGGTATCTGGGTTTTTCGTTTTGTTAGTGTCTTATATATATATAGTTTCAGTGCCTTCATTTTCATGACAAGATTAGTACAATTAAGTAAATACATTAGATAAGGGTTTGTTCTTCAAAGAGATACCATGTGCGCTTCTTCCATTGTGTCTTACTTAAATATGTGTGATGACGTCATGTTTGCAGTTCTTTTCATAGTGTTATCCCTTTGATCGGTTTATCCATTTTCTGACCGTTTTTTTTTTAATTCAACGTGTGATTCGTTGAATCTCGTCTTTAATGGTAAAAAATCGATTATGATTTTTGTTTTGCTCTTCTCTGATTGTGACATCACGAAAAAGGGACCATGTCTGATGACGTAACATAGGAAGAACACATCTTTTTGCAGATCAATCTAACAAAAAGTTTATGAATGTCTATATTTCGACTAAATTATTAAAGAAACAGATTCCTTGACAAAATATTGTCCAATACAATATTTATCCACTGTCATACACGAACTCAACCTTACAAGGGAAAGTTCAATTCTGATCGCAAGAAAATCAAAACAAGATACAGAATAGAAAACAATAGAAAAAATAAGAAAACTCAATATAGCTGCAAGACTCGATTTAACATCGTAATCTCAAAGAGCGAAGAATGATACCAAAGGGATATTCAAACTCATAAATCGAAAATAAACTGACAACGCCATGGCTAAGAAAGAAACAGACAAACAATAGTACACATGACACAACACAGAACACTGAAGAATAAGCAATACGAATCCCACCAAAAACTAGGGGTGATCCGGAAGGATAGGCAGATCCTACTCCACATCTGGCACCCGTCGTGTTGCTTATGTGATAACAAATCCGGTAGATAGTCTTATTCGGTAGGTCACATTCGTGAACGGGAAGGGGATTGTAGTTACGACGAAATGAACATACCCGATATCATTTGTGAAACGGTTATTCCATAACTGCTAACCCATTCGCAATGGCGTCTGTAAATTTACAAAGGGATGATTTCAACTTCACCATTTGAAACTCTTGGGTTAATAGCTTCCTTGTGAGCAGCAAACCTCTGTCAAGAAAATCATGATAGGATATGCAAGCACGGGAATATCGTATCAATTGGGAGATATATACCCCGTATGCAGGTGCTGCTATAATGTTGCTACTTAGAAATGAACAGTTCCAATTAAAAAGCTGAAATCCTCTCTTTTGTCGTAAAGTTTTGTTTTTAACCGACCCTCATTGTCAATTTCTAGATGTAAGTCAAGATATGAAGCCGACTTGACTGTATCTGTAGTATCCTTTATCTTTAGATTGATGGGAAAGATGCGTTCAACATAGTCACCAAATTTTGAATTATTTAGTGAAAGAACATCATCTATATAGCGGAAATTAGAGTTAAAGGATGTTGCCAACTTCTTATCTTTCTTCCTCAGAAGTTCCTGTATGAAGTCAGCCTCATCATAAAAAAGAAACAATTCGACAAGAAGAGGGGCACAATTGTTTCTCATTGGAATGCTGACAGTCTGTTGTAAAACACGTCCTCAGAACGTATCAAATTTGTTGTCAATCAAAGAAATCAAGCATCTTGATGATGTCAGTTTCAGAGATTTTTTTGTTTGAATCAGAGTGATCCTTTACAAAGTAGGATCTATCCCTCCCTAAGACAAGATACTTGTATTTATGTGGCCATTCTTTTTTATGAAACAAAGCAATGCCAACTCTTTCAATTTCCTTTTAGTTTGGAATGTGGACTACTTGTGTAAAGTGTAGAAAAGTCAATATGTTTAATACTATATACAAGATGAAAGAGGGTTAAATTGTATGTACTTTAAAAGACCTTTGGAATTTTTAAGTATCCACATCTGATTCACGCCACCTCTAGAATAGGCAGTGTTACGATAACTTTGAAACCCGTCTTTGAATGCTGATAAAATAGATGTTAATAATGTAGAAAGAGGTTATGTTGAGCACTTGGAAGACCCAGCAATATACCGTTGTGTGTGAGGGCATTTATGTAGCTTAGGCATCCAATGCAGTGATGGAAGATCCATTTCTTCATCTTTGGTTGAAATTCCAAAGGAACATAGAACAGACTTATGATTATCCAGGATTTCCTCTTTGGGAAGTGTCGTGAGGGTATACCTCGAGTTTCAATGTGAATTGCCAATACCTAATTCGTTAATCAAGCAGTTAATGTAATGAGTTTTACACACAAAAACGATGTTGTTTTGGGCTTTATCTGCGGGGACAACAACATTTGGGTCTTTACAGATTGACGTAGCATGGGCATTGTTTCCACTGGCTTCGTTTTCCCGTTGTCTACCCAAGTTCTGGGATATTGGACAAAGTACGTAAAACTACGTAAATATAAACAAGATGTTTATTTGAAGACATACATTATGGTTGAACATACGATTACATGAATAAATATACTAAAATACGGTGGTGGCTAGTCTACTTGTCCTTATAACGTTCCATATTTGAAAGCCAAACGGTATGAGCGTCTGCTCATTTCAAATCCTTAATGTAGACTGCCCCGAACCCGGTGAATGACGTCATATTTATAGTTCCTAGGGACAACGAGCCCGGCCGGGCCGGATGTCGGGCACGTGCAAGAAGCAGGAAGTCCCGACAAGCATAATTACATGGGAGAAAGAGTTACGGAACTATAAGTAATACTAACATTAACCTATTTCCCCATATAAATAGAATATAAACAAGTAAACAAAATGACCACCATTACACTCCCCCTCTCTTAAGACATAATGTGCCCACACATTAGTCCAAAGATTGGTGAGGTATACTTACCAAAATTTAGAATACAGACACATATAAATACTCAATACCCATTCGGTTTCTTTCTTCTGATTTGTATCAATGACCGCACTGCCTTAATCCATTCGGAAAGAGTGTCTACGTCTTTCAGTTATTTATATATATACATACACAACTCCGACCGTCTTTTAGATGTATTATGTAATGAGTATAACGAAACTTCTTGAATTTCATATATTGCTGTTTGTCGATTAAAATTTATTAGAACTGTCTCCATTCGTTTGTCGATACCTCTGCTGGTTGTATTTTCGTTCCCGAAGGTAGCAATAGGAAGCACTTCAGTACTTGCATCAGACAAACTCACATAGTCGTTTTCATGACATTTGATATGTTGATTTTTTTTGGCAATCATTCGTGAATTAAGGAATATGTCTTTCTCATGCATCGCTCTGGGCCCGTATTCATGAAATCTCTTAACATAAATTGCAGTTAGAATTCCCTTAGTTGAGTAAAATCATTAAGGGACGACATAACAAAATCAATGAAGGATAAAAAAAAATTAATTCAAATAGTTTGAGGGTGGGGAATCAAAATTGCTGCAAGTTTTGTTTAATTGACATCAATTTTATACATATCCTTTTTGAGCAATCATTTTTTCCCAAATTAAGTTAAGAGTAAATCATAGGAATAAGTTTCCCGAGATAAAATTGTTCATATACTTTGCCAAAATATGTATGCTCTTTTCATAAATATAACAAAAAGTATAGGACACCTCGCTATTTTTCAAGTTATCAAAACTTAACTTAGTCGTTAAAAATTATCTAAATTTGCATGGAATAATCATGCAAAAACATTTTTTTGTGCACAAAAAGAAATCTATGAGATAAAAATTTGAAATAAATTGTGAGAAGATAGGTTTTATAGATTGTTTTTAGAAAATGGCAAGAAAATGGTGTCACCGGACTTGTTTTCTTGCTACAAGTATAAAATGAAAGTTTTCCCATCAGACCGGAATATTTGTTTACTTAAAGAGTTATCTCCCCCTTAAATGAAATCAATTTAAAAAAAAAGTGATCATAAAGCACAAATGTTTGGTAGTTGTTTAAATATTGGGATAATGCAATAAATCAGCAAGTTTTCTTTATATACACTCCGCCATAAGTTAAGCACCACCCATATTTTTATCGATAAGAAATTTTCAAATCCAAAAATTCAATATTTTTGAATAAGAGTTAATCGTGTTGACATTGGTTAAATAAAATGTAAATATTGTGGAGTATAAAAAAAAATAAAAGTTAGGGTTTTTTTATGCTTTCTGCTGTGTGAAGGGAACTTTCAATTTTACGTTAAAAACAACAAGTTAAAATCCCTATAAAATGTTTTAATTTGTTGATCATTTTCATTAATTTCAAATAATGATACAGTTTTGAACTTTTGGGAAAACAATCAAGTATACATTTACTGTCAATTAAGGTTCATAAAGTCAATATCGTGTATAGCTTCCGCGCTTCCGGTAGAGATTCAATACACGTCTCTTCATTCCTTGCACAAGTCGTCGTAGCCTATACTGTGGAAATCTCTGCCATTCCTGTACCAAAGCGACCCTCAATTCTGGTATTGTTGCACATTTTGGTTGTCTCTGGTTAAGTTTACGGCCGATAAGGTCCCATACATGTTCAATTGGGTTCATGTCAGGTGACATGGCCGGCCAAGGTAAAGTGTCTATTGATTCCGACGTCAGGTATGCGTTGACAATTCGTGCGCGATGAGGTTTCGCATTGTCATCTTGAAAGACCGATCTATCAGCTAATGCGTGATTGTCAAAATGAGGCGATACAATGGTGTTCAGGATGTCATCCCGGTACCTTTGTCCATTCAGAGTACCGTGAAGAACATGCATATCAAGCTTACAGTCATGGGAAAAACATCCCCATACTGTTACACCGCCGCCATCGAAAGCTGTTGTACCAAGAATGTTATTGTCCCGATATGCGGTTTTTCTTTCCCTCCAAACACGTTTTCTGCCGTCGACGGGCTTCAGCAAGAAACGACTTTCGTCGGACCAGTGAATTCTTCTCCAGCTGCGTAAAGTCCATCGGCGATGGTTCCTAGCCCACTGTTGTCTTGCTCTACGGTGTCTTAAAGTTAATTCCGGGCGTTTTATTGGCCTCCGAGCCCTTAGACGGAAACTATGCAACCTACGTATCACAGTCCGCACACTTACTCTACCCCCAATAGGCCAAAGGCTACGAAGCTGATCAGCAGACGAGAAAGGTTTCAATCTTGCTTGCCGGGAAAGATTTCTGTCTTCTCTGGGAGTAGTTTTACGTGGTCTGCCTGCTCTAGGGCGGTCTTCAACTGACCCTGTCTGTCGGTATCTCTGCACGAGCCTGATAATCACAGTGTGGTTAACACCAAAATGGACCGCTATTCTACGGCAACTTAGATCTGTATTTGCCATACCTACAACTTGTCAGCGTTCCGCAATACTCAGTTTTCGTCTTGCCATCTTAAAAGTTTGATATCAATGGCTAATTCAAGTGCGAAATGCACGTGCTAAAATCATTTGTGTTTAGGCAAAAACAGTAACGCGAAAAACACACAAGACAGGTTGTTAAAACGGGTTTTGAACAATCAAAATGTAATCGATTGACATTTTACCTGTATCCAAAAGTTACCTACTGTTTACAGGTTTAATATATAGTATTTCTTTTATAAAAAAAATAATTAAGACAATAATTATTTCGAAATTAAATTGGGTGGTGCTTAACTTATGGCGGAGTGTATATAAATAAACAGTCTAACCAATAAAATTGCACATCTGTCTTCAACTTTGTAGATTTGGGCCGATAACCAGACTGATTATGTACTGCGATAGTACAATCCAAGATTGCGGTATACCATAACCTACCTTAAATATTATGAGTATGTTACATCAACTTCGGATTCCATGGGGGTACGTCTTAAAACTTTATTAATTTTGTAAAAGTTAGTGCAACAAATTCATGGAGAATTTTCCCTTTGTCTTCAGAATAAAACTACACAACGTACATGCTTAGCAATAAGAACGATGTCCCAGTCCCTGAAAAATTTTGCATGCCGAAAAATCCCCATGGCTTCCTTCCTACTGTTGTATACTAACACTCGATACCAGGTGGGCTGTTAGTTTTCTCGTTTGAATTGTTTTACATTGTCTTATCGGGGCCTAGTATAGCTGACTATGCGGTATGGGCTTTGCTTATTGTTGAAGGCCGTACGGTGACCTATAGTTGTTAATGTCTGTGTCATTTTGGTCTTTTGTGGATTTGTTGATTAAATGTGATTTTGGGAATATTCTGAATTAAATTTACATTGTTATTTTGTGTTATTCTCAAACGAAATATAAACTAAGATTCTACTGAGAAAAAAACTGTTGTTTAGATTTTTTATGCATACCACTTAGGTAAAAAAAGAACGGAGTCTTCTTAAATTAAGTGTTTACTAAGGAAAATCTTAACTTAATTAGCAATATGCCTAAGGGACCAAAGATTCCTTATTTGATGTGGATAGAGTTTAGGCCCGTCTTGATAAGCTTTTTATTTTTGTTTAAGGTTTATGATATTTAATTGTTTTTACTCGAGTATTACTGAAGGAACATTCATTGTCGAAATGCTCATTCAGTACCGTCTATGTTATTTGTTAATGACCGTTTTGTTATGAAATTATACACAATTATTGATCAGATAGCTAGACATATTGCCAGACAAGGAAGATTTGTTTAAAAGTACAATTCATTTTGTTGGGATAAAATTCACCAACAGCTGTAATTTAAACAAGTCTGTGGGAGTATTTGCATAATACTGACAGCACGTGTTAGTAAAATTATATGTCCAATAGATATATCAAATCTATAAGTTAACAGATTCAATCAAACAGTTTAGGTTTTGTAGAATATAATTATTGATAATAAGGGAACAACGAATGATTTATATAACAATCAAGAGGGTGCAGCAAAGCACTATGTTTGAAATTCGTAAATTCTTCTTTAATATATAAACGTGGTAAATATGTTATATTTTGAAGATATTTCTTATTTACGCACTGACAAACACTATTATAATTGTTATACCGTATTCAAATTTCAAATGAATGGTTTATGTAAATATAACGGAATTGGATGAGACTGTCATCAAAGTGAGAGGTTTAGCGCTATAAAACCAGGTTTAATCCACCATTTTCTACATTTGAAAATGCCTGTACCAAGTCAGGAATATGACAGTTCTTGTCCATTCGTTTTTGATGCGTTTTGTTATTTGATTTTGCCATGTGATTATGGACTTTCCGAATTGAGTTTCCTCTAAGTTCAGTATTTTTGTGATTTTACTTTTTATCACCGGGTTTGTACTTAAATTAGCAACACCACGGGTGCCACATATAGAATGCGGATCAGCTGATCCTTCCGAAGCACCTGCTATCACCCCGGTTTTGAATTATTACTTCGGGGATATCGTTACCACAAATTGTGTTGCATTATGGGAGTGTTATTGTTATTGGTTTTTGATTGGTTCGTACGTTGGAATTCCATCATGATGATAGATGTGTTAAACGTCCTTGACAACCAAAGGCAAAGGAAGTTGGTTTTATACTCTTTATGAACCTTCAAAAATAGAAATAAAACACTGCTTTCTACAGAGAAAATATTTTTTTGATAGCAACATATCTATATTTACGATGATAAAATCATTTTCAACCATCAAATATATCAGTCCAACAAATTGATACAGTACACGACTGCTCTGATGCGTTTTACGTCATTAAACAACACATGACATACAAGAAATTTCGTTACAATTATTGCATTATAGATCTTAATACGGTCAGAATTATACATATGTATGAATGACTGAAAGTTGGAGGCTACGAGGTTAAGATTTCGAATTTGCGTTTCCGTTTGTTTTCTGCAGTTTTCTAGTTTTCCTATTCTGCATGTTATTTTAACAATTTTGCCATCATACTTGAACTCTTCCATTTGTTTTTGGGGTGTGTATGTGGTTTATTTTTGGCAACTTAATTCTTTTTGAAAGGATATTATGTCTTTGTCTATGTATACTAATTGCATCTGTTCAAATTTATATTTGTAAATTAATATGTAAACCGAGGTGTGGCCCTAGTTTGGCTTGTTACTTCAATGAAATACAGTAAAATACTTAATAAAACTTTTTTTCAATGATATGTAGGATAGTTTCAACCAATCAAATATTGATTAAACTATCAATATGTAGTAACAGTGGAATAAAATAACTTATTCCAACATTAATATGACAGTTGGTTTCTAGAAGTTGTAATCATTCCTTTTATGCATTTTATCATTAAACAAAAATACACGCGTCTGGCGTAAATACAAAATTTAAATCCTGGTATCCAAGATGAGTTTATTTACAACCACTTGGTCGATACCACTGCTGGTGGAGTTTCTATTCCCTGAGGGTATCGCCAGCACAGAAGTCAGCACTTCTGTGTTGACATTAATTATTATTGATATGCTTATAATTATAAATTAACTGACAAAACTTTGCATTTTTGAAATACTAAGGCTTATCTACCCCTGGAATAGATTACCGTAGCTGTATTTGGCAAAACCTTTAGTAACTTTTGGTCCTCAATGCTCTTGAACTTCGTGTTTTTGTAGGCCTTTTTTAACTTTTTTTTTAATTCGAGCGTCACTGATGAGTCTTTTGTAGACGTTACGTGCGTCTGGCGTAAATAAAAAAATTTAAATCCTGGTATCTCATGTATCTATGATGAGTTAATTTACAGAAACTGCAATATTTGATTTATTCATTTGTATAATATTTCATTATGATATTGATAAGATATTCTAATATATATTCAGATATAAAAGCAAATTAAAAGTACAGCAGATTATAAAAGTACAGCAAATTATTGATACAAGCTAATTATGCAAAAATGAATAGTGACAGGCTTATTTTCTTTATTATTAATCATTTTCTTATTGAAAATGCAAATTATATAATTCTTGATATTGTACGTTTAACATATTTCTAACTTCGTCATCAATATATTTATTATGCTATCATCAGCGGAATTTCACATGTATCTTTTCATGTACAACTGTATTAAAATATAAATAATATCTATACACATATTATTAGTTATTGTTATATAATTTTTCCTTATCTGCGCAGTATCGTCTATTCTAGACGATCCGGTAAATCCTAAATTTGCTGGTTTGTCCTCTTTATAGACTTCCATATATATAGAGATAATGCATTTGATCTGTAAAGATTCGATCTTCATGCGTTATATATCATGTACTGTGTTACGACCCTAGATAAAAACTGAAGAGGAAAGGTAACACCCTGCAACTGAAAGCTTCATTATTGTAGAGCCTCGGTGGTCGAGTGGTCTAGGGCGTCGGGCATAGTGCATAAGTTCGAATCCCGGCCATGGAAGAACAAATATTTGCTTCCGCAAATTTCCAGGTCTAACATTGGTGAGTTGATATTAAGACGAATAATATATATATATATATAATGATTAAATAAAAATTGTAAAAATGACAATATTATATATTCTGCATAAAAACTATGTAACAAAATTTGACGGTAAACAAAGCAATATGTATGGGCTTCCAAATAAAAGTCCACAACAATAAACGTTCATAACGACTTCGTCATTGACAACATCATTATCACTAATGATCGAAGGTGAAACTAGGAAGATATTTGACGCTAGCGGTAAATTTTGTGAAATTGAATTTTGTAACTCATAATATCAGGTATCGACATTTTTGTATGTGTGTTTTTGCGCAAGTTTACGAATATTTAATATATATATGGCATATTTTAAAATGATCTGCAAATAATATGCCATTTATTTGCAAAGCTTGAATTAACGACATCAAATATTTTTTAGGTCCCTATAACAACAAATCAAGATCCAGATCGTCGTCTTGGTTGAAATTCCAAAGGAACATAAAAACACCCATGTCTATTCAGAATTTCCTACTTTGGAAGTGTCGTGTAGGGATATCTTGAGTTGCATATGAATGGTTACGACCTTATTCCGTTATCAAGCAGTATATAATGTCATTCATATTAACATACACAAATGATGTTGTTTGAAGCTTTGTCTGCGATATCAATAAAATATTTGTCACGGAGACACCTCAGCAGCATTTGACGTATTTAAAAAACGATGTTTATTTATAGACAGATTTAGTTCTGATTTATTTCAACGACCTCACAGACTTAAAATATACTGACATCATATCAACGTCTTCTTTTTCCTTTAGCTCATTGCATGGCTTTATTCTAGACTTATTCTATTCGTATTTGTGGCGATTCAAATTGGTGGATTTCGGCCTACGAATAACACATTTCGCAGAAAAACTGTGAAATTTCATTTATTCACGAGTATAATATTTCATCATGATATTGATAAAATACCTTGATAGATTCAGATATAAAAGCAAATTAAAGTACAATGATAATAAACTATTATGCAACACTGAATAGTGACAGGCTCTGTGTTTCTTTGTTAATATAATTGATTATGCAAATTATGAAGTTCTTGATGATGTACGTGTAACATCTTTCTTACTTCGTCATCAATATATTTATTATAATTTCATCAGCGGAATTTCACATGCATCTATCGAAGTACATTGACAAGGCAATTATATCTAATAAATAAAACGGATTTGTGCTGCAATGATACTTAAAGGCACCTACAAGAGCTTCGCGGTCACCTAAAAAATCGGGGCTACAGAAAAAAGACATTGATCAAAGTTTATCTTGTGCTAACAACATCAGCCGAGATGAACGTGTACAATATAATGACAAGAATATCAACTAAAGAGTCCCGTGTGTGTTGACCTGATAAGTAATCACACCTTAACAAATATTTTATTATTTTGTGAGAACATCTGTATTTTAAAGATATGAGAAAATGAAGAAAGAACTATTTTCCCTGTTTAAATATCATGGGCTAATATTTGAAAAATAAACACAACGGATCTTTATTACTTTTTGCTCTTTTTGATTTCTCAGTGAATGACCAGTGGTGGAATCAGGATTTTTTAAAAAGGGTGGAACTACATTTGTTGGTTCTGTTATCAGTCTGACTAGATCTAGAACGGGGGCTCGAACTAAATTTTGCCAAAAACTCCCCGTTAATTTAAAAAAAATCCAAGATAAGAGGGGTCGGGCAAATATCTTCGTCCTCGGTTAATATAATCTGAACAGGTTCATATATAACGTAATGACCTCGTCAAAAGTCTATTGCTGATAAAAATAATTAGCCGCCTTCCTAAATCATATGTAATAAGTATGTATGCAAGCTATAGCAACCTATAGAAAGACCCGGTTGGTGGAGGTGAAAAAGAGCATCAATTTATTTTCCGTTCACATTCTCCGTAAAGAAATGCGGTTGCATTTTGTTTTTAACATGCTACATTTTTTTTGATTTTCTCAAGTTCAATGTATACTGTAAATTTATATATCATTGACGCGTTTTTTTTAACCTGTGTTAAAAAGGCGTTTACCAAAACGTAATAGGTGTTTGCACATAACGTAATAGACGTTTGTCATTAACGCAATCGGTGTTTGCACACAATGTAATAGGCATTTGCACATAACGTAATATGTGTTTACACATAATGTAATAGATGGTTGAACATAATGTAATATGCATTTGCACCTAAAGTAATAGGTGTTTGCACATAACGTTATAGTTGTTTGTACATTATATAATTGGTATTTGTACTTAAAGTAATAGGTGTTTGCACATAACATAATAGGCGTTTGCACATAACGTTATAGGTGTTTGCACACAACATTATAGGTGTTTGCACATAACGTAAAAGATGTTTGCACAAAGCATAATAGGTGATTGCACATAACTCAAAAGGTGTTTGCACATAGCTTAATAGGTGTTTGCATATAATGTTATAGAGGTATTTGCACAAAGCGTACTAGGTGTTTGCACATGAAGTAATGACTGTTGACAGAGAGTATCAACATGATGTATAATATTTTTCACAGAAGATACATATGTACATGTATAAACACAACATAAAGCCTTTAAAATATAATAGCATGAGGTTTTCATAGAACAAAGATTTATCAAAACAAAACATTCAACATAACAATCAGATTTTAGACATGACGCAATTATTAACTGACTGACTTAAAGGTAAAATAGACACAACATAGAGGAAATGAGGAAAAAATTAAAGGTGATTGATCATAACGTTTAGATGTATACACAGAACATACAGTAGATACGACATAATATAATGCATATTGCACATACCAAAGAATAGCAATGACATATCATATAATTGTTTGACCAAACAAACAATTAATTTGATATAACACAGAGATGCAGTGTCAGGAAATAAAGGAACGTACACATAACATAAAAAGGAAATGACAGGACGTAAAGACAAAGCGACAAACACATTAAATATTTACACTATAAGACAGGTACGGCGTTCGGTATTTCCAACTGGATGTATTACATTCTGTCTTAGTTTTTGATTTATTTTCAAATTATAGTTTTGTCACTACTAAAGATACCAATAAAATCAAAATTCTAAATCCAATATTTCTTATCGATGAATCTCGTTAGACAACAAACACCGTTAAATCTCAATCAACCTCCAATCAACTGACGGAAGTTGCTATTTTAATTTTTAAATTTTTTCGATATGTGATTTCGTTGATGATCAACGAAAAAATACATTGTTTACCCAAAACATTCTTAAAAACAAACCTTAAGAACAACAGTTAAATCATTGTGTTGCATAAAATTTTGAAATAGAACAAAATCATTTTTCAAACCTACGAAAATTCTTTTCGGGTGACATTAAAATTATTTATTTGACTTTTTTTTGTAGCTTAAGCTTTTTTTCGAATTTGTGTTAAAATTATATGAGCTTGTTTGATCTTCTTGCTTATTTAAAGCAGCTAACTTAAATTGTATTTCCCCTCTTTTCTCTCGTGTGTGGTCTCTTCAGACAAAATGTGATACATACAATTCTCTCCCATCATATAAACAAATAGGGGGTCATTTCGCCAGATATAAAAGACGTTTTGACACCTGATACAGACATTTCGATATCAAGATAAAACGACACCTCCATTAGACAAAAGTAAAATCACAAAAATACTGAACTCCGAGGAAAATTCAAGACGGAAAGTCCCTAATCAAATGGCAAAATGAAAAACAAAACACATCAAACAAATGGACAACAACTGTGATATTCGTGACTTGGTACAGGCATGTTCAAAAGTAAAAAATGGTGGATTGAACCTGGTTGTCACTGATGAGTCTTTTTTAGACGAAACGTGCATTTAGCCTCGTTTGTTTACTTTTCCTTGTTGTGATAATTTTCATTATTTGTGTATGTTAATGACATTATATTTACTGCTTGATAACGGAATAGAGTCTTCATATGCAACTCAAGATATACCTACACGACACTTCCTAAGTAGGAAATTCTGAATAGACATGGGTGTGTTAATGTTCCTTTGGAATTTCACCAAGACGACGATCTGGATCTTTATTCGTTGTTATAGATCCCTAAAAAATGTCTGATGTTGTTAACTAAAGCTTTGCAAATAAATGGCATATGATATTCAGATCATTTGATATGCCATAGAATATATATCAAATATTCGTTAACTTGCGAAAAGGGTAAACACAAATACAAAAATATCGATACCTGACATTTTGAATAACAAAATTCAATTTCCCAAAATTTACCGATAGCGTCAAATATCTTCCTAGTTTCACCTTTGACCATTAGTGATAAGAATGTTGTTCATGACGATGTCGTTATGCACGTCTATCGTTGTGGACTTTTATTTGGAAGCCCATACAAATTGCTTTGTTTACCCTCAAATTTTGTTAGATAGTTTTTATGCAGAATATATAATATTGTCATTTTTACAATTTTTATTTAATCTTTATATTTATATATAGGAGATTTGGTGTTGCGATATCTCAGTAGCATAGTTTCGAATCCAGGCGAGGGAAGAACAAAAAATTTACGAAAGCAAATTTACAGATCTAACATTGTCGGGTTGATGTTTAGACGAGTTGTATATACAGAATGTACACAGCCATGTATCACCAACACTGCTGGTGATCCGATGGATAAATCTGTTGTAGAGTTGTCATTGGCTCAGACGTACTAATAAATAGAATTATGTCTGTGACTGTATCTTACATTAATTTGAAGGATCTTTTACTTTAGATAATTTAGCTGATCTGTAAAAATAACATCTTCATGTCTTATATATCATGTATTGTAGTACGACGCTAGATCAAAACTGACGTGGAAAGGTAACAACCGGCCACCGAAAGTTTATTTTTATGAAGCCCAGTTGGTCGTGTGGTCTAGCGCGCTGTTTACAGTGCAGGTGATTGGGTGTCACGATATGTTAGTAGCATGGGTTCGAATCCCGGTGAGGGAAGAACAAAAAATTTGCAAAAGCACATTTACAGATCTAATATTGTTGGGTTGATGTTTAGACGAGTTATATATCATTGTATTACATTATATATATATATTTTGTCGTAATATCAAAATAACAATGTAAGACCTGGAAATTTGCAGAAGCAAATGTTTGTTCTTCAATGGCCGGGAATTGAACTTATGCACTATGCCTGACGCGCCATACCACTCGACAACCGAGGCTTTACAATAATGAAGTTTTCGGTTGCCGGGTGTTTACTTTCCTTGTCAGTTTTTATCTAGGGTCGAAACACAGTACATGATATATAAGGCATGAAGACCGAATCTTTACAGATCAGATGAATTATCTTTATATATATATATATATAGAAGTCTATAAAAATGACCAACCAGCAAATTTAAGATAAACCGGATCGTCTAGGAAAGACGATACTGCGCAGATCAGGAAATTTTTTATTATAATAACTAATAATATGTATATAATTATTATTTATATTTTAATACAGTGTACATAGAAAGATACATGCGAAATTCCGCTGATGATAGCATTATAAGTATATTGATTACAAAGTAAGAAATATGTTACACCTACACCATCAAGAATTACATAATTTGCATAATCAATTAGAAAATGATTAACAATGAAAAAATAAACCTGTCACTATTCATTTTTGCAAAATTAGCTTGTATCATTAATTAAAAGTACTTTTAATTTGCTGTATTTTTAATTTGCTTTTATATCTGAATATATATTAGCATATCTTATCAATATCGAAATGACATATTATACAAATGAATAAATCAAATATTGCAGTTTCTGTAAATTAACTCATCATAGATACCAGGATTTAGATTTTGTATTTATGCCAGACGCGCGTTTCGTCTACAAAAGACTCATCAGTGACGCTCGAATAAAAAAAAGTTTAAAAGGCCTACAAAAGTACCAAGTTGAAGAGCATTGAGGACCAAAATTTCCACATACAGCTACGGTAATCTATTCCTGAGGAAGATAAGCCTTAGTATTTCAAAAAATCAAAGTTTTATCAACAGTTAACTTTTAATTATAAGCATATCAATGATAGTTAATGTCAACACAGAAGTGCTGGTGATACCACCAGGGAATAAAAACTCCACCAGCAGTGGCATCAACCCAGTGGTTTTAAATAAACTCATCATAGATACCATGATTTAAATTTTGTTTTTACGCAAGACGTGCGTATTTGTTTTATGATCAAATGCATAAAACGAATGATTACAACTTCTGTGAACCAACTGTCATATTAATGTTGGAATAAGTTATGTTATTCCACTTTTTATACATATTGATAGTTTAATCAATATTTGATTGGTTGAAACTATCCCACATATCATTGAAAAAAATTCTAACTAAGTATTTTACTGAATTTCGTTGAAGTAACACGTCAAACTAGGACCACACCTAGATTTACATAGTAATTTACAAATATACATTTGAAAAGATGCAATTAGTATAAATAGGCAAAGACATGATATCCTTTCAAAATGAATTAAGTTGCCGAAAATAAACCAAATAAACATCCTAAAGAAACAAACGGGAAAACTCAATTATGAAGGCAAAAATGTTAAAATAACATGCAGAATAGGAAAACTAGAAAACTGCAGAAAAACAAAAGAAACGCAAATTCGAATCTTAACCTCGTAGCCTCCAACTTTCAGTCATTCATACATATGTATAATTCTGACCGTATTAAGATCTATAATGCAATAATTGTAACGAAATTTCTTGTATTTTATGTGTTGTTTCATGTCATTTAAACGCACCAGAGCAGTCATGTTCTGTCTCAATTTGTTGGACCGATACCTTTGATGATTGAAAATTATTTTATCATCGTAAATATATATATGTTGCTATTAAAAATATTTTATCTGTAGAAAGCAGTGGTTATATTTCTATTTTTGAAGTTTCATTAAGATTATAAAACCAACGTCCTTTGCCTTTGGTTGTCAAGGACGTTAAACACATCTATCATCATCATGCAATTCCCACGTAGGAACCATTTAAAAACCAACAGCAATAACACTCCCATAATGCAACACAATTTTCTTATTGATCCATTGATCCGACTCATTTAGATATTTAAGCTACAACAATCGTCTTATCCGGCATCCTCTGAATTACCTTTCATCTAGTTAATATGGGGAAAACAGCTCTGATCGTTTTAGTAGTGGCAATAACAATGAATTATCAGTGTAAAGGTAAGTGTTTGTTGTAAAGGATTTTTTGATAATGATAAAAGATACAAATATATATCGATGAACGCAGAGGTTGTTGCATACATGTGGCTTATTGGTTGGTTTAACAAATCAAATTTAAGCACAACTTAACATGCTTCCCTTTCATGAATGTGACCTACCGAATTAGACTATTTACCGGATTTGTTATCACATAAGCAACACGACGGGTGCCACATGTGGAGCAGGTTCTGCCAACCCTTCCGGAGCACCTGACATCACCTCTAGTTTTTGGTGGGGTTCGTGTTGTTTATTCTTTAGTTTTCTATGTTGTGTCATGTGTACTATTGTTTGTCTGTTTGTCTTTTTCATTTTTAGCCCTGGCGTTGTCAGTTTATTTTCGATTTATGAATTTGAATGTCCCTTTGGTATCTTTCGTCCTTCTTTTTTAAGTTTTAAATACATTGTGTTAAATGTTTAACATAAGTGCACCATTTATACACCGCATACTGTCAATTTGTACGATTTCCATATTCTATTCATCAACGCCTTTTGAATAATTGATATTCTTTGAGGAATAGGATTTTTCGGTTCGTGTTGTTAAATTGTTGTTAAAATATTTTTCTGTGAAGAGATTTTTTGGGTTGTTTCTTCATCGTTTTATTTCTGGACTGAAAGACAATAAACAAGTTAATTTAGCAAACATCGAAATTATATCGGAAGGAAAGTGTTGTTCAGTATTGTTTTTCAGATACCAATCAATTTATTGAGATTAATAATTTGATTTCATCCTATTTTTAAGAAACACTAACACATAATTGTATCAAAATGTTATTCAATACAAATGTTTGGAACAAAGTACGTTTAGAATTTATTTTATATATGTGAAATAATTTTTTATTAAGAATCTGACTTTGGAGTTTAATTGTTACTTTTTCTGTGAAGTGATTTTGTAGGTTGTTTCCCTTTTGATCGTTTTACTTCTGGTCATTCATTGTCTTAATTATCACGTTAAAGCAGTGATCCATTCAACACGGTTATAATATGCTACCTATTGAAGATTTACGTAGTATTACAGGGTTTGATTTACTTATCATCTCTAAAATAATTTGTTATTAAATTACAGGCAAATCGAACTTTGCATGTACCGAACGAGGTGGAAATTGTTCAGACTCTAACACATGTCCATATTTTGGAGGTAATGTTGAAAAACTATCTGTCAGGTGCAATTGTGGGAAGGCATGTTGCAAATGTACTGGTAAGTAACAAAATTATTTTAGAAATAGTTATTGTTACATTGATTATCGACCAGCATAACTGATGTCAAGGCCTATATGCTAGCCATGAATACAAATGTGAAAAATGAACGGTTCACATACGCAAAGCTGAATAATTTTGAAGATATTCTGTGGCTTCCATATTTTCAAAAATTAATCTAAATAAATATAATCAAAGTATAGAATTTTCATGATATAAAGAAAAAAAAATGTTAGTTCACCAATTTGCAATCTCTTAAATCGTTTAAGAACAGACAAATGAAGACAACAACATGAAGAAACATATAAACTTGAAGATAAGCGCGACCGAGTGAGTCAACAGTGTAAACGTATTCTGTAATGCAAGCTAAGATGACCAGTCTTAAACTATCGTTCTTGGCAATGCAATATGAACTTATGTGCACATAAAGTCAGTTAAACTGTTATGCTAATTTGTCGTTATTTTCGACTTTAATAGGAGGGGCATTATGTTTTTTCTGTATATGCGTCCGTCCGTCTGATATTCAATTCCTCTCGTATCGGGTAAACTAGAATTTTTGTTTTCAGTAGAATACAGTTTCTGTTTTAGTGGAGTTTGTTGTCATGTCAACTTTGAACACATGTACATTTTGGAGTGAACTGTTAAATAGTTATGCAGATTGAAAATATTGATAAACTTTTATAGTCACCGAGCATCGTAATAAAACAGTTAGGAAATTATGTTCAATAGAAGCTTATTCTTATCGGTTTCGTTTTCAAATAGTTAACATAAAATCCTGTGAAAGTTTAATAGTATTAAAAACTGTAAAAACAATACACTAGACTATCATCAATCAATGGTCAGAGCAGTTTTAAATCTGAAAACAGGAGAACTTTGACCAGTCATTATGACTGGTTATCAAGTTAACTTGCTGTATAAGTTAGGACTGCACCCATCTGTACAATGTTGTTACAAGATGTTAAAGTTTTGATTTGCTATTCTTTAACAGTTGAGACAAACCATGATATTGGGGTCGTTTATATTATGAATAGAATAATGATCTTAATCAATACAAAAGAAAACAGTCCAGTATAAACAAACTGGCACATGTAATACATTTTTGGTGCTGCATACTCGGAAGTAATTATCCAGGATGTATTTTATCCGACCGACCAATTAAGTACATATCCGTTTAGAATGGTTAGGTTTTTGATCCGGTTCAACTATACATGACTGGTGTTTTTTGTTTTATTTTGTTTACTTTTTTTGTCATTCTGGTATTTTTGTACCTTTGAAATATGAATTAAGATTAAGCAATCCTTTTTATTCATCACAAAGCTGTTTCCGATGTGAGAAATCTTTTAATCCCTTATCCGTTTATATCTAGACACATGCCCTGATGGTTCTAAGTGTATGAGAGAAGGTGAAACCTGTGATGGAAAAAAAGATAAAAGCGGCTGTTGTGGCAACAGGTTTTGTTGTACACCATGTAAGTAATATGGCTATAACAAATTCACAAGAACAAAATGTTAGGAGTAGGATGGACATATCTAGTTAAATGCAATGGATTGAAAAATAATAATACATAATCAAATGAAAAATAATAATAATCGATCAACAATTTTGACGTAAAACAAAAATCAAACATATAAATATTTGTCTTTCCGAATATCTTCAACAAAAATAAAAAGAATTCATCGAAAATTATGACTGCCTTTATAAAAAGAATACATGAAAGGGAAATCAAAAACCTTTATTCAAAGAACATCAGACATATTTACGGATGAATACAGTACTAAAAATAAGTTCAACTGAAAATTCAATGACTAATTATTATGATGCTTTGATGATATGTACTGTAAACCCATTTAACTAAGTTCCGGGTGCGGGAATTTCTCGCTACATTGAAGACCTGTTGGTGACCTTCTGCTGTTGTTTTTTATTTGGTCGGGTTGTTGTCTCTTTGACACATTCCCCATTTCCATTCTCAATTTTATTAGATGGATTTGGAAATTTCGTTTAGGCTATATTTGATTAATAGCTTTTTAACATGACGTGTTCGGTCCTTATAAATCTACGCCTTTCACATATTCGGTTTGGAGTGTTCCTGATGAATGTAAATCCAGAGAAGCGCTTCAGATGTATGAAATTTATAATGTGTTGTGCTTTTTTACAGGTGTCAGAACTTGTTTTAATGGTTGTGAGGCCGAATGTGCGCCATCTCAACTAAGGGAGGGAAAGTGCTGTGGGGGATTGATTTGTTGGTAAGTTTAAGTTAACACCAAGTAATATGATGTTTTTGTAGAGCTAAGCTATTTAAGGAATTATGTTCATAATGTATCGTTCTTTTTTGAATAAGTCAAAATCATGCTCAAGATGAATTTGCGTGTAGGTATATATTATGACCGACAGGTAAGATATTTAGTGAATGGTTATTATTTATTTTGAATTTGTTGAACCATAAAATTAATTAAGCGGATTATGTAAAATGTAAAGACTCAACAATTAATTTTATGGTTCAATATATTCAAAATAAATTAATGCCATTCATTATAAAAAAAATTTCTATCAAAAATAAGGCTCAAAGAACTTTTTATATTATTGATATTATAATCAATAACAACGTACTTACATGTTGGCGTATGAAAAAACGTAGTTCAGGTAAAAGTGGGCGTGTCGCCATAAAAAATGACAAATTGAAAATAAAAGTAATACTGTTAACCAATCAGAAGACAGTAAATACATCAAATGTATTTATTTAATATTGAGGTATAGCCATTATATTGATATGTAGTGTTGAGTCCATGCAACAGTTAACACAATATATAGGATAAGTGGCATACACCATATCCAACAAAATAGTGTGATTTCAGACATGTTGGAATTTAATGTTCCTGTTCAGGAAACGAGCACAAAATTGGCTCCCAATTCAATGTGTTTTGAAACATCTTAATCATATGTCTGTCAAGTACATCATTAGCGGTTGCCTTTTTCCTATCTTCGTGTTGTGGTTTGTGACATAGCTTTTGTCAATTTTACGAGTTTCCTCGTTTGATATCAATATTTGAATATGCCGAAGATTAGAATATTGTGTGCAAAGCCAAACTACGTTTATACAAATAGCAAGAACAACTTCCTTATTTCCATTTCCCTACAGTATGTGCACATAAAACTAGTTTTCTTGAACTAACTATGCATGAGAAATATTCAAATGATATCAAAATTAAAAAAGAAAATGTGGTATGATTGTGAATGAGACAACTTTTCACCTGAGACTAAATGACATAGAAGCTCACAACTATAGGTCACCGTACGACCTGCAACAATGAGCAAACCGGATACCGCATAGTCAGTTATAAAAGGTTCCGATATTTCAAATGTAAAACAATTCAATCAAGAAAGCTAACGGCTTGATTTAGGTTAAAAAACAATGAACCATAAAACAAATATGATATATAGCAACAAACGAGAACTACTGAATTACAGGCTCCTGACTTTGGACAGGAATATACAGAATCTGGCGGGATTAAAAATATTACCAGGGCCCAGCCCTCTTCTTAATCTGGGACAGTGGGGAAACAGCGCAACATATGAACAAACTATAAAAATCAGTTGCAAAGCTTACAAAAATGCCTGATTTTCTGTCTTTTTTAAATGAATTCTTTTTTCTTTACATTTTGGAATTTTGTATTCACAGAAACTTTTGGATTTTCAAATTTGGTATCATCGACATAATCATCTTTAACAGTAGCATTCGTACGTCAATGTTATAATATATCATGTATCTGATGAAGATTCAATCTTATCGTTTCAGTGAGCCCTTTGGACGTTGACCTGAATCTTGATGCTGACAGAAGACAACATTTAGTAAAAGATAAAGACAACATTTAGTAAAAGATATCTACAGTTATAATGAAATAATAAAAATTGTATGATATTGATTATTGTGATTATGACACACGTTTCTCGGATAAATTTTGACACCAAAAAAGTTAATAGCCAAATGGATATTTCAAACTCAAAATACACAAATGTAAAACAGTTAATTTCGTAATTGTCGTAAATGCCGTGTATTGTTTTGTTCATTGCTATGTCCTTCTTTGCATATTTTTTTTCCCAAAATGCCACTAATATTTAAATTATAGCTGTTGGCGAGTGGTCTTAGTAGTTCATTTACAGTAATCATTAGCCTTTCATCGGTGAGTTTTTGAGTTCGAATGTAGCACGTTACAAGTTTCGTTATACTCCAATCTGGATAGATTTAAATTGCAAATTTTCCTGCACGAAGTCGTGGGTTCTCACAGGGCAATTCAACTTCCTCGAACAATAAAATCAGGCCGCCATGATAATTCTACATAACTTCTTGTGTATCATGGGAAGTACAAGTCACATCCTTAAGTCACTTCTTGTATCTGATGAATAATATGATATATATCATAATTTCAATCCGTGTGTATAATTAGGTCTTTCCACTTTACTTGGTTTTCTTATGATTATTAGGTCTTTTCACTTTTCTGTGGAAAGACCTATTGGTTTTATTCTGATTATAAGGTTTTTCCCCTTTTCCACTCTTCCGTGGAAAGACCTATTGTTTTTCTTCTGATTATAAGGTCTTTCCACTTTTCTGTGGAAAGACCTATTGTTTTTCTTTTGATTATTTTTTTTTCTTCCACCTAATTTTGTTCTTGAGATAAATATTTGTTTCGCAATATGATATTTGGTATATGATATCGAACAGTTTGTGCGCCTTTGAAATTTACCCTGCGTAACCAAATAATTTTCTTTGTGGAAGTTACCTCCCGGAACACTGTTTTCCGTCTGCCCTCATCTCCTCCGTAACCGTAAAAGAATGACAAATTTATTTTCTAAAATTGCTCGTTATATCTTTGCATGATTTGTCCTTTTTTGACAGAAGCGATATGAAAACTCCATATGAGAGTTATTTTACCTTATGCATTTGATATAAGTGATATGAATTTCTATCTTGTAAACCATAAGTGATAGAGACCTATGATCTTTTGATTTGAAATCCTTGGCCCAAAAAAATGAAAATTATGTCAAGGTCAAAGTTCAAGGTCATATTCAAAATTTTGAATTTGGTTTATATTCACTTATTTCCAATAACAATATAAGATATCGACAAATTATTTTTACTTAATTGATAGTTGCGACATGTCCTAACACTTTTATGTGGAAAGACCTATTATATTTGTTCTGATTATTTTTTTTTCCGCCACATTTTGAAATTTTCGTTTCCCAATATGTTGCTTAGATATTTCTTATATTGTATCGTACAGTTTATCCGCTTTTAAAATTCACCCTGATAAGACGAACAATTTTCTTTGTCAAAGTTATCTTCCTATTCACTGTGTGCATCTCCTTCGTAACAAAAAGATATTGACAAATTTTTTTTTACAAATTGTTCGTTACATCCTGTGGAATTTTTGGCTAATTTAATCGAACAGAGTTATAGGAGTTATCTACCTTTACGTATGTTTTATTAACACACAAACCGTTAACCGTATAATCCTGGAACATTTTTATTTGAGGTCCCTAGCTCTTGACTAAAAAAAACGAAGTCATGGTCAAACGTCAAGGTCAAGTTTTAAATTTTGACTTTCGCTTTTTTTGCATTTATTGAAAAGATATATATATATAAAAGAACAAGTGCAAAATGTTTGCTTTATTGTAATAAAGATATGTATCATTTGGTCTGAAACAATCAAATTGCATCTTATAGGAGTTATTGTCCCTAAAATGTTTAATTATAAAATTAATTGATTATAACTTTAACTTGGTTCATTATAAAGCCATAAGACCTTTAACAAAAATGTTGGGTGGCATATGACTTTAAAAAATGACAACCGGAAGTATCCTTGAGAAAACCGGAGGTAGCCATGTTTGCACTTTCATGAAAAAGTACTCGGAATTCATATATAATGAATCTAAATACATTAACACATCACTCAAGCCTAGAAATGACTTTTGATCAACCGGAAGTGGCCTTTATCTCCTGGTTTAATGGGTAAAGTATATATATAAACTACATTTTTTTGTAATCAGTGTGAAAGAAGCTATCGGAAGAGACATTTTCTTCACCGGAAGTAGCAAATTGTTTCCCTTTTTTCACTCAAAAATATATCGAAACTATTTATGTAACGGATCAGTGTAAAGTAACTAGCTTCTTTCAAAATTTCTTAGATGTGGAAAGACCTTCAATTGTTCTCTGAGCAATTGGTTTTTAATTAAGTCTTTCCACTTTTCTATGGAAAGACTTATTGTATTTTTTCTAATTATTATTATTATTAATTTTGTTTCTTCCGCCAAATTTTGTTATCGCGTAAACTTTTTGTTTCACAATATGTCGCTAAGATATTTGTTATATAGTATCATACATTAACCTTTTTATTTTCATCCATTCTTAGCCAAACAATTTTCTATGTAAGAGTTATCTCTCTATTCACTGTTTATTAAATGTGTGCATCTTCTTCCTAACAAAAAAATATGTCGACAAAATTTCTTTTAAAAAGTGTTTGTTACATCTTCAGGAATTTTTGGCTAGTATGAATCGAAGCGATTCGCTGAAATTTTATAGAAGTTATCTACCTTTATGAAATAAATTTGTTGGTACGTGTTATTTACTCATAAACCATTAACCGTAAAATTCTGGAATGTTTTATTTGAGGCCCCTTGATCCTAACTTGGAAAATTAGGTCAAGGTAAAAGGTCAAGGTCAAGTTCTCAATTGTGACTTTTTCGGCACTATGAAAGATACATATAAAAGAACAAGCGCAAAACGTTTGCTTTATTGTATTGAAGATATGTTACATATGGTCTGATACAATTAAATGACATCTTATAGGAGTTAGTGCCATGTCAAAATATAAAACTGTTAAAATTGTGAAACCAACGACTAAACGATTGAAAAAAAAACAATACACAAAAACTAAATATATAACTAATACGGACCGCAATATTACAAGTTCATAAATAATTCGAGTATCCTAACCATGTGCTAATCATTACTTTGTGTGTTTGTTTCTGATGAGTCTGTTGATGATGATGAAGTAGGGTTATATATTTGATTGATTGATTGATTGTTGGTTGCTTAACGTCCAGTGGCAAATATTTCATGCATATTCAGGACGAGAACAAATTCACAATAAATACAATAGGTAGGTCTTGTCACAATAGAGGCCATCTGGGATGATGGTCGAGGAAATTTGGACTGCCACTGGAAAATGAGGGTATATTGGATGGGGACAGACATTTTGCCTTGCAACAGGCCACCTACGGACCCCTCAAAGAGTTGTCGCAAGGGTTCATAACGTGCAAAGAGCGTGGCACTCGCTTTACACGAAACATCGGATTTAACGTCCCCATTCCGACCGGACGTGACTGCGAACTTGATACATCCCGCACAGCCAAACGGACGCCCCATTTCAGCAAGCGTTTTACTGCCGGTTGGGAGAAGACCAAGTGACCATATTTCTATTCATCAGACACCCTTGGGGCTGTTATATATTTGAAATGAAAGATTAAATAACAGAAAATGAGTCGAGTCAGTTGTGGTCGATGTACAAAGGAAAGGAAGTAAGGTGTTCAAACAATCTCTCTAACATTTACATGAAATGTTTATGTTGGACTGTTTAGTCGGTATGAATCGTGCTTTTGACTTCACAAAGAATCACCGAAAACACATTATTGTACTTTAAAATGAAAAAAATTGACTGTGCGTACGTAAATAAGTTTAGTATATAAAGTGAGCAGTTATTTCTGACTAGTAACACATAGGTTAAGGTAAAGCTAGGATCATGTATTGCAAGTGATTTGATCGATCAATGGCCACGTCTATTTTAGGGAATATGATAAAATATGAAAATAAATAGAAGTCCTCCTCATTTTTACGGAAATGTTGTTTACCGTGCACGGAAATTTAGAAACAATCCTGGTAAACTTATCCATCCTTTAAATAAACTAAAAGGTTACCAAATCAACACTGTAATTAGACGAGGATTATAATTCAATACGACAGACGTGCGTTTCATCTACATTAGACTCAACAGTGACGCTCAGATCAAAATAGTTATAAAGCCAAACAATTACAAAATTGGAGAGCATTGAGGACCAGAAAGTCCGAAAAATTGTGCCAAATACGGCTAAGGTAATCTATTCCTGGGATAAGAAAATCCTTAGATTTTAGAAAAATTCAATTTGTTGTATCAGAAAATTTATAAAAATGACCATATAATTGACATCCATGTCAACACCGAAGTGCTGACTACTAAGCCGGTGATACCCTCGGGGACGAAACGTCCACCAGCAGTGGCATCGACCAAGTGGTGTAAATTGTTATCAAAGGTACGAGGATTATAATTCAATACGCCAGACGCGCGTTTCATCTACATAAGACTCAATAGTGACACTTAGATCAAAATAGTTATAAAGCCAAATAAGTACAAAGTTGAAGAGCATTGAGGACCCAAAATTCCAAAAAGTTGTGCCAAATACGACTAAGGTAATTTATTCTTGGGATAAGAAAGTCCTTAGTTTTTAGAAAAAAAATCAATGTTTTGTAACAGGAAATTTATAAAAATGACCATATAATTGATATTCATGTCAACACTGAAGTGCTGACTACTGGGCTGGTGATACCCTCGGGGACGAAACGTCCACCAGCATATACACATCCACTGATCTACAATATGTCGATACCTGTATCTTGGCATTGCACAAGGTCATGTTTTTCATTTGATGTTGGATGCGTACTGATTGATGATTTAGTCTTAGATGCATGATTTTTTTAAAAGTTGTTAGTGACTTTGAACTCTCAAGTACCCGACCATTCCACTGTATTTGTAGTATTTGTATGTTCATCCGTCTGATGAGTTTAGCCTTTTCTTTACCTGATCTGAATAGTTCGTTCGTATGTTGTACTGTTATACCACTGTCCCATGTTATGGTAGGTTATGATTCCGCTAACATGTTTAACACCGCCACATTCTGTATGTATCCGCCTGTTCCAAGTCAGGAGTCTGTAATTCATTGGTTGTCGTTTGTTTATGTATTACATATTTATTTTTGTTCATTTTTTGTACATACGTTAGGCCGTTAGTTTTCTCTGAATTGTTATACAATTTCATTTCGGGGCCTTTTTATACCTGACTATGCGGTATTGGCTTTGTTCGTTGTTGAAGGCCGTACGATGACCTATAGTTGCTAACTATGTGTCATTTGAACTCTCGTGGGGAGTAGCCTCATTGGTAATCATACCACATCTTCTTTTTTATATTCAAGATTAAACAAGGTAAATTAGTATTAGTTACAAACACATATGGTTAACCCTACATTTTTGTTTGATAAGCATTAAACCACTCTGATAATGTTTTCTTATCACGTGCATTAATAAACAAGCAGCGTTCATTCGTATATATTGTTATTTGCCAAATCAAATAAACGCAAAATTGACGAATATCTTGATATAACAAACATGATTTAGCCCACTGTTGAAATTTTACTCGTCCAATGTACCACCAGATTTACGTATGCTTATATCGATCCAACAAGTCCATCCACAACAGTGCCTTTTATAGCTGACTTTGTAGCATTTGCTTTGCTCATTGTTGATGGCTTTACGGTGACCTATAGTTATTCATTTCTGTGTCATTTGGTCGCTTATGGAAAGTTGTTTCATCGGCAATCATATACATCTTTTTATAAAGATATTGGAACGATCCAGCAGGGTCATCCCCCAGGTAAACATGTTGTATCGATCGAAACATACATACACCTTAGGGTTTTGTTTCGTTACAATTTGTTTATACGTATAATAATATATTCACTGTTCATTCTTATTCCTCTTTTGATGGTTTTAAACAGGAATATAGCTGCAACTGCGCATGCATGTAGTTTTATAGTAGATAATTTGCTGTTTATTTCAACATGGTTGACTTTTTATTTCATTAGATAGGGCGAAATATATGTCACGGTCTATGCATGCGCTGTATTTAAAGAAAACTTGTTTGCTGCAATCATTAGCTGCTGGATTTCTATTACTGTCATATAAACTCAGTATGTCTGATTAAGTTGCTCATGTCAATAAACCAGAACTATTAACATCTGTAAATCAATCTAGCTGTGAAACAAAGTTAAAATAACCATTTCTTTGGGTAATGCTTGCACAAAATCAAAAAGATATTACAGTTGTTTTGCTTCTGTGATTGATAAAATCTTACTAATGAAAACTAACCTTTGTTTACGAAACGCGCGTCTGGCGTACTAAATTATAATCCTGGTACCTTTGATAACTATATCTTTGAACTTACCTTGAAGTTCAGTAGTTTTTGTAATACTTTTTTCTAATTATCGGGTCTATAATTGAAAACTTATCTATCTTATTTTGAACCTTGTGTAAACACTTTTCTTAAAACATAGCATATACCAAAAAAAAAAAAAAGAATAAAAGGATATTCTCAAGGCTTGGGGCTCGATTTGTCAAAGTTCACAAATTAAATTTTTTAGCAAGATTGAAACTATTAAGTACACTCGTCTAAAAATAACTTGGAGATTTCATGAATTAAACAAGCATTTTTGAATACAGATGAAATGGCAGTTATAATTTGGAAAGAGGAAGGGGCTATTTCAGTTTGACAAGACCTTTTAAGAGACCTAAACGTTTTGAAAAGGACAGATCAATTGCTCAACCACGTTGTCTATTTTGTAAAGATTTTATTACCTGTCATTACCATTCATTAGTACCAATCGATATGTTACACTGTTGTCTTCATGTGATACTTAGAAATCGAAACTGCTAATCAAAGTTTAAGTCGAATTACATTTGTAAGCTACACAAAATTATAAAAGTATGTTTAGTATGTCATATTTGATTACTTAATCGTAGGAGACGGAACTTTTAAAACTTCCCCGAGTTCAGTATTTTTACAAATCGTGATCAGATAAAGGCTGGCGATATCTCGATCATTTTTGTCGATGGTAGACAGGAAGAAAATAGATCAGAAATATTACAAGTGTTTACCAGATGATCTGTCCGAGATGTAATTCCGGTTTATTCATTAACAGTCATTTACTTCAGTGAACATTTGCTGTCGTATTAAAAAATGTAATATTGTGTGTAAATTTTCGTGGTTTATTTGGCTACCAATAGCTCTAGGGTTACCCCAAAATGCTGATTTTCGAAATCAATTTTTTTTAGTTTAATGGGTTTATTTTACATGTCCAACAATTTGTTGCAAGTACAAAAAAGTAGCAGAATTAATTTGTTTGTCATTTTGTTCTGTCCAAAAATGTAATTTTTTTCCAGAAACAGTACCTAAAAGGGTGGCAAAAATCAGATATTTTGGCATAACATCTGTCAATTATTTCTGTTGTGTGTTTTAGTCTTTACAGGATTGCAAAAGAGGGACAAAAAAATACCAGATGGACAGTCAAACTCACAGATCGGAAATAAACAGAAAACGTCATGGTTAAAAAAGAAAGAAACAACCAGACAAATAATAGTACACAAGACACAACATTGAAAACTAAGCAACACAAACCCCATCAAATCATTGGGGTGATCTTAGTTGCTCCGCAACCTATTGTGGAACTCTATCCACCAGTGTATTGTTGATCATGTTAATGAGACGGGTTAAGTTATAGTCTTTTTCTTGTTCCTAAAACTGTACGTCCCTAGAAATTCGGCAGTTCATTAGTTTTCAAACAAGAACTGAGGGTAAAAGACAGTTGCCCAATACTATAGACTAAAGATAGGGAAATATGAAGTATACGGAAGGGTCGTGAAAATGCATCAGAATAAAAAAGGTAAAAAAATGCGTTGGTGCCAATTTTTTGTAATCGGTCAACCGGTTTAAAACTTTATGATCATTTAAATTTCAAACATTTTGTCGTTTTTCATGCGAGAATACAATTATAATATATTGGTCAATTTTAAAACCAAATTTTTCTAAAAGGTAAGAAATATGTCATTTGTATCATCAATATTTAAAAAAAAAATCAAAACAATCAGAATCTTGGTTAAAAAGAACTAATGTGTTTACGGCATCTTTTAATAAATTGCCACTGTTTTTGCATAGATATCAAATTGTTTGGCATTCAAAATAGGCCCTTTTAGATACATACAATTTTAAAGTAGAAAATCAGCAGTTAAGGCATAAATAAATTTCTTAGCCATTACTTTTAAATGTCAAGTCACAGTAACAGTCATAAACTTCAGTGAACATTTGCTGTCGAAACATCACTGTTAGATTAATTGCTAATTTGTTTACTGTTTCTTACCTTTAACAAATGTTTCGCCTAAATAAAAATATGATGTTTTTGATTTTGCTAGATAAACGGCTAAATTTTGCGTTGTTTAGGAAATCTAAATGATTATTCCTTTTGACCAGTTCTTTTTTTTCACGAATCAGTTTCATTCAACGAAGGACGCCAAGTGATGAGAAAATCTCACTTGGCCCTTCGGGTCAGGTGAGCTAAAAGAGTTCAATATTGTCTTACACACATCATAGTGGTATTGTTGGTAGTTTGATAAATATGAGGTCCGTGAACAAACACGTTTCATGTATAATTTCTCTATGTTAGGAAGTGTGATTTGACATTTTTTGGCATGTTTGAACTCAATAGCGTAGCCTTTTCATCTATTTTTTTTTTATGTAAAATTAGAATAGAAAGTGAAAAAGCCTTGTTGAGGCCTCGAAATTGAAAGTATTATCCTTTTCCTTTATCAAAATATTGTTAATCAATTAAAAATCACCAAACAAATAATCTTGCTTTGGAGCTGGTTGTTATCAAAGGGAAACAATTCAATCTCAATCTCAATGTGTTTAAATCCAAGGAGAGATAAATCTTGTTACACGAAGGGGTAGCTCATCCACTATAGTCCATTTTTAAAACATCTTTTAGATATTTATTTTGCTTTACCAAATTGTTTTATAATTAATTCATCACTTGGTGCTCGCTAAGTAAACTTTATTAAAAACCCTGAGAATGTATTTGCTATGCAATTTTTGTGGTTTTGTGAAAAGATAGTTTTAATTGTGTGCATTGATGCCATATAGTTGATAGTAACAAATACGCATGGGAGTTCAAAAACGAGATGTGTGAAACAAAAATGGCCATTTATATTAAAGCAAAAAAACCTGACTCGTAATTTTTGCATATAGGAGACAAATCAGGTTGTTTAATATAATTTGTCGAATGATGGGTTGTTAATGGGTGCGAGTCATTGTGACACTTTAAAGGGGTTGGACAGAATTATGGGAACTATGGAATAAGAGGACTAGAAATGATAATTTGATGGATGAAAGTTTGAGACAGGGTGGTCTTAATCGTGAGAAAAGTTTGATAAAACAGGGATAATTCCTGTAGATGAAAAAATAAGAGTGCAGAGGAACAGAATATGGAGTGAAGTAGGAGTTTGGGGAGGGAACTGGGAATCAATTCCCTGTGTCAGCCAAATAACTGAAAGCCATTAAAAAAATAAAGGAGTGGGGTCTGACATGTATGTAAAAGGATCAATTATGCAGGGGATGCAGACCACAGATTGGTCTAATTTGACAACTGATAAATAAAAATACGATGGATGCCGAATGTGATAGCACTATCTAAATAAAATAAATAAAAACAATATATATTTTTTTTCAATAAGTACAATTTTTATTATGTAGACCTAAAGTAGAGAAATGTAGCATTGAATGACTCCAATAATTGAGCACGCATCCGGCAGAGCACAGCTTCCCATGGTCGGACTGAATGTCAGTTCACAAACATCTCAATCATTCAATGTTGTCACCAACCATATACAGTATTAGCGTTGACAGCCCTTGAAAAGCGCCATTGACTGCTTTCAATCAAACAACAGATGGAAGTTTGTAACCAATAATATTTTCAAACAACTTATCTAAAATGAGTACTGTGGATTCATTTATATTCGTTGGATACCAATTTTCGTGGATTTCGTGGGGACAGAGGAACCACGAATTTAAATGATCAACGAAATACAGATTTTCTAAAGGAATGATGCATAATTTGCCAAAACAACGAATTTACATATCCACCAATATGCAAGTTTTCATCAATCCAAGAAAATTTGTACCCACGAAAATAAATGAATCCACAGTAAGTCTTTCAACAAAGGTTATAAATGATAAGCAACGATGCAAATATTGAATTTTAGAACATATATAATTATCTTTAACAATGAATTCAAAACAGCAATATCTATATTATTTAACAAATATGTACTAAATAGTGTCATGTAAATCGTTAAATAGAGAAACACGCAATTTCTATTTTAAAAAAGGGAAAAAACAATTACATGACAAGCCTGTCTTCCAAATGAATTTAAAAACATTTTGTTTTTATAAACAATCATAACCAATTAAAAAGAAAGAATAAACACACTTACACACTGAAAATAACATGACTTGTGTGTATGTTGCAACAAATTTATTGTTGATAAACAACTGCCAACCTGTACCAGAAACAAACAATGGTTTGGAACAATTTATACACTACGAACGACAACTCGACCTAGAATGTTACTCACATTTGTTTATAATTTGTAAACAAACATCGATTTACAAAAAAGCGGTAATATGTAGCAATTAATAACAATCAGAATGCTGTAGTAATGATCATCAGGAAATTAATCTGGCTTGCCGCTCGGAGATGCCCATAAGTGATATTTTACAAAATCATGTTTTCAGGGGACGTGATGAATTGTCCTTGCCAAAATTACAAATAATTCAGGTATCTAACATTTCTAACATATATTGATACCACGATAATTATAGGTTTCATAACGAGTGAGAATTAGATATCGATTGATATCAACTCGAGTTATTTAATTTCAATAATAATAAACGAGCCTACGGCGAGTTTATTATTATTGAAATCAAGCAATATCTAATTCTCACAAGTTCTTAAACCTATTTCTCTTATGGCAAAAAGTTGTATGTGCGTGGCTTATTTGTTGCGAGTTGTGTTGCTAAGGCCGTTTTTCTTTGCAACGCGTACTGATCTTTCTCTTATGGTTGGGGCCTGTTATCTAATTTGTAACAAGTGTATTGACACGTTATTTCTACAATAATAAACAAATAACTCACTTGTTGCGCCTTAAAATCTTCTTTTTATCAGATTTTATTACATTCTGAAGCGGCACAGAAGCCAGAAAACGCCCGGTGTTTATGTATGACTCCGGAAGCATACCTATGACGTCACGTAGTGTAGGGACCAAAGAAGATAACATCTTTTCGCGGAATTTTCTTTAATGAAGATTTTACACTGAAATTGTGATTGAAATTTAATTATGAACTTGTTTTGCATTAGAATAGAGATAACTGTATTGTATTTGAAGCTTTGCGGACGTCCATCGGTAGTTTTACTGTCGCATACATAGGGAAATTGAAATTGGAAATTGTGCCAGTTATAATGCCCTTTGCTCCGTTACATAACCGTACACGGGTTCCTTTCTTTATTTCTTCGTCCATGATAAGATTTATATTAGATAATGCAGACTATAAAGCAGACGAAAATCGCGAAAACCGGAAGTAAACAATCAGTTGTCAAGAAAAAAAGTAGTCCCGGCATGACCTTTTCCAGTGAATAATGACCTGATCAACGGCCAATGAAAATATTGGAAATTTACGAGATAAGCCAATCAAATTAACGTAATTTTGATATCACTTTTTCATATCACACTCCGTACGGTGTGATACGAAAAATATCTATTCACGTGGGAGTTAGATAACAGGCCCCAACCATAAGAGAATACATTGATAATACTGCCTTGTTAAATATATCTTATTGTCAAAGAATGCAGCAATAATTCTGTTGTCAACGGCCAAAGAAAAAATCGGGATGATCAAACATGGAATTCCGGAAATTGACCGTCTCCAAAAATATTAAATTTTAAAATTGAGTTATCGTCCTTTTCGCGCCAGACGACTGTTGAAAAGGCTAAATAGCATACCCGTAAATGTGCATGCTACCCCATTTCCTTTCTCAATTTTATTGTAATCATTTACTGAGTATTTATGTTAACAATTTGGTTGCTGTATTTGCATTTTGAGAACTTCGATTTAAATCTATACACATATACACTTCTGTAGTATAAAAACCGGCCTTATTTTAAATAGTGATTGCAGGTTATATGATTTTGATGTTCGTTCCTGGTAAAAGGGTTGTTGTACAATGTTAACAAAATAAAAAAAAATCAAGACAAGTCTTTAAACTGATTAAACAGTTATGTCTGTAGTAGATAATTGATAAGAAGTAGTGGATTCGGAAACGATAATCAACGAGCGACGTCAGTCGCGAGTTGATTACCGATTCCGAATCCACCACTTCTTATCAATTCTCTTACTTAAACCAGTGATTTTGATTTTTGTTTACTCGGAACCTAATAAAATGTATCCCTTACGAACCACAAAATCTCAATCATTTTTTCAAATAAAATGATTGAATATTGACTTTTCGAAGTGATTTGTGTTTTCTATGGATGGATTATTTCAAAGGTGAAATAAAAATAAAATGTTCCCAAATTAATTTTATTGTTTGAATCAAATAAATACACGAATTGTAAGAACAAAATTGAAGTTACAAATAATCATTATAAATCAAAAACGATTATATTTTAATCACTATGTAATAATATAGCCATCGCTTTGTAATGATAATTGCAATTTAAAAAGTTTTGAACTAACCCCTTAAAGGAAAATGTATAAATGTACGAGTTCTAGTAAAAACAGCTCATCAAAAATTGTGTAACAATGGAATCGGACGATGAAAATATATTTATAACTCAGTCAAAGTTCTGTGATAATTATACTAAAAGTTCTGAGGATTTAAGTGGCAATTTTTTTTATGTATGAGGATATATCATCAGCTTCTGAAAATGAAGTACTCTTTCCAAAATCCGATTTATGAGGATATATCGTCTGCGTCAGATGAAGAGTTAATGTGCACTTTAGTAGATCGTGTAACCTCTGATTTACGTAATAAGCCAGGATCATCAAGGTTGAGCAAGATTGTTTCCGACAACAAAATAGAGGAACTTTCTGTTAGGAGGTCAGTAATTTATATTCCTTTTTGTGTAACATATATTATTTTCAAATTACCCCCCCCCCCCTTTTCTTTTGTATTCATTAAGAATATTACAAGATTACACTTGAAAGACCCCTTTCCGTTCTAAACCTAATGAGGATTAAAATTTTGAGAAACGAGTCCAGAATAAGTGATATAAATATGTTTGCCTGTCATTTTGGTGCAAATTATTAAGATATTTATGTCTATAAAGATCTCTAAATGAAGGAAAATGGATGAAAAAAGTTATATAAAAAACTCACTCAATAAGTTCCGAGTTGCATGACTGTTATGAAAGATTCGCTAAAAAAACCGTTTAAAACTGAATTTTCAGCGTGTCTATAAAAAGGGAAAGTGTGGTATGATTGCAATGAGACAACTCTCCACAAGAGTCCAAAATGACACACGAATTAACAACTATACAGGTCACCGTACGGCCTCCTACAATGAGCAAAGCCCATACCGCATACTATCGTTGTTCGTCTTAACTTAACAACTACACAGAAATATGAAAAGCCATAATTGGGAAAACTTAAAAAAGTACCCCAAATTACTAAAAAATAAACGGAATATATAAAAAAAGAAGATGTGGTATGATTGCCAATGAGACAACTATCCACAAAAGACCAAAATGACACAGACATTAACAACCATAGGTCACCGTACGGCCTTCAACAATAAGCATAGCCCATACCGCATAGTCAGCTATAATAGGTCTCGATAAGACAATGTAAAACAATTCAAACGAGAAAACTAATGGAACATTACTTTTTGATTGTCCAACTATCGTTTCCGAATCCACTACTTTTTTTTACTTCTAACAAAAATTGATGTATTGGTAACATAAACTTAGCCCTGAGCCCAAAAGGAAATGTATATTTGATTGTATTTAACACGAAAAAAGATATACCTATTCAACCTGTTATTCTTCCACCTTTCCGTATGAAAAATAAGGAAATGTGGTATGGTTGCCAATGAGACGACTATTTTTCAGAAATGTAAAGAAGTGAATGGAATCAAAACTGTTAAACCTTCAACAATAAGTAGATTCTTTACCGTACAGTTTATCCTTAAAAAAATCTGACGTGAAATCCGACCCTCTCCATACTCTTTATGTAATTTTTTTAAAGGCAGTGGCTAGTTTGCTCACTGCCCTCTAGTTTACCGGCTCTGATTAAAATAAACTGATTCAAACCGGCACACTAACCTATTTATATAGAAATGGCTACTTTCCTGGCACCAGCAATACGTGAATTATTTTTGTATGTTCTATGTGAAGAGTGAAATTAAATATTTACTTTAGAAAAAGAACTACGAAAATGTGCGCTGTCAACAGAATAGAATCAAATTATACACCTTTGACTCCTTTAACTGTATATGAAAATACTGAAAACCATTTCATTCAGATTTTGGACGCTATCAATCAAATTTTTTTTTATGTAATACATGTTCACTATAAGGTTTGGGAGAAAATAGATTCAGAATATTTTCTTTGCCATCTGGCTGTATTAAAAATATTTTTTTCATCAAATTGGGGACCACAATGTTTTGGGTATTAATTTGTTGGTTTTTTTTGGGGGGGGGGGGTAACCGCTCCACCCCACCCCCATCAGAAGTTAAATGGTCGTTCATTTATAGGCATCATTAGTAAACATTCAAATCAAGGTCTTTAATTTTGGGCTGATATGTAGAAAATCACTCAAGTTAACATATCTAATTTTACTAATAAGTTATCATTTGACATGCAAAAAAAAATCCTTTCGTTCGGGATAAATCTTAACTTATTAATAAGTAGTTTTATGCATATTAGCCCTGGTATGTATATCAAAGCAAGTAAAGTAAAGTATCTAATTTAATTTCGGGTTACATATATACACAATAACAAGGAAAATGATCTTTTAACTGCCAAATTTTGTCATATTTATTTTCAAAAGAACGTTGGAATAAACTTTTGAAATAAAGTAGATGATTATCAAGTTTAAACGGCTAATAGGTTAATCGCTACTCACCAATGTAGTCCACGCTATAGCATCATAATTATACACTTGTTTACAATTTTGGAACATCGTAGGTGTGTTCGAATAATAATTGTCACTTTAAATTCACCTAGTATACTAGTCTATCTTAGTTATCAAAAGAATTGATTTAAGACAATTGAAAGACATATTTTAATAATATTTTATTTCAAAAATCATATTTCTTACCTAAAAATTCAAAAATCGATATCAGAAATTAAATATTTCAAACTTCAAACATGCTCTGCTAAATATTTTGAATACCTTTGCAGATTTTTAAATACTTCATTCTCATCTTCGAAATTAAATGCCGACTTTTTTGTCTTTATTTTCCGCAAAAAAAATTGACACTTGTGTTCAATAAGGCAATAGATCTAACTTTCCAATTTGGAAAGATTATTTTAATCATATTTATTTGCTTCGTAAATGATTTCTTTTCATTTTTTAATTGAATATTATTTTCTAGCTTTAATATTTTATTATAAAATTGGCTTCAAATGTGTGTCTTGTTTCTTTTGTCAACTAGTATATTATACCATACAAAAAAGAAATGCACCATCCCTTGAAATTGAAACCCGAATATCAATTGTATGATATGAAATGTACAATGATAAAAATACCTGATAAGATAAATATTTCACAATCAAAATTTCTTTTTTTTTCAGTTTAGCTGACAACACTAAAAAGAAAATTAAATGGGCATATAATCTGTTCAAAACCTGGAAAACCCAAAGAAATTCTATAACCGTGGATGATCTCTTTCTTAACATAAGTATTATTTCGTCAGATCTAGAAGTCATGACAAAGGACCAATTGTGTTTTGCTATCTCTAGGTTCATATGTGAGATAAAAAAAGAAAACCCTTTATGAAATTTTGATAAAAACCTAGTTATATTTAGAAGGAAAGGGGAAATATTTGAAGTTTTTAAACGAAGATTGTTTTGTCCAAATTAAGAACACACTTGATCACACTATGAAAGAACGAGCAAGAGCTGGGTTAGGAACACACAAGAAAAAATCACAGGAAATTTCTTATCATGAAGAAAATATGCTATGGGAGGAAGGAATTTTAGGAAATAGTACCCCGCTAAATCTTCTTGATACTACTATTTATTTATTTGGCCTAAATTTCGCACTTCGTGTTGGAAAGGAGCATCGAGATCTACGAATTGAAAACAGTCAAATATCAGAGCACACAGACACCAATGGTGACTCCTCCCTGGTATACAGAGAGGATAATTCTAAGTCTAACCAAGGCGGGTTAAAATCTAGAAAGTGCAAACAAAAAGTAGTTTTTGCGTATGAGAACAAAGGAAATCCTGAGAGATGTATTGTTAAATTTTATAGAGACTACATATCTCATTGGTCAATTTTTCAGTGTATATTTCTTATTCCATACTTTGGACTTTAATAACTAAAATGTTTTTGTTTTTTTTTAAATGGAAAATAATGTTAGTTTGGTGTTTTTTTTCTAAGATCCAAGATTTTTATAAATAATCAAATTCATAGAAATCCAAATTACATTTGATTTAAATAATGCAATTGGATATTTGTATTTATCAGACTTTAATTAAAAATGAGGTAGAATTACAAAAAGCCTTGCTTGTAAATTTATTAATATTCATTATCATTTAAGCATGTAAATTTAAGTGTTGCAGTTCTTTTCAGGATGTGCCAATTTGTTTAATTACTTCTATTTCATTTTTTTTTTTGGAATAAGTATTATACATTTTTTTTTAAATTTTTGTAGCCTTTTCAAGAAGTGAATTTATATATGCTACAATCTGGCTCATTATTTTTATACTTTTAGCATGTTTAAACGTCTTCAGATACATGGGCAAATTCACAACATTACAAAAAGGCGAGATATATCTCTGTTAACAGTTCATAAACAATTAGAAGAGTACAGCAAATGCAAGAGAGAGGCGAAAGACATCAAAGGGACATCCAAACTCATAAGTCAAAAAATAAACTTACAATGCCATGGCAAAAAATGAAAAAAAAAAAAAAGACAAACAACAGTAATGCACTGTTTGTCAAAAAAATAATGTCTGTTACACCCCAGCTCCTTTGTTCTAACAGGGGTGATCTGAGCCGGATCACCTCTACCAGATCACCCCAGTTTGAGTTTCTTTTGTTATGCATGCTTTCCTTTGTTCTGTAATATTTTGGCGGGAATGTCAAATCCACCATAAAACTTATAATTAATTATACGGAAAAGATACTCTATCAAAATTCACGTAGAAAAAAATCCAGTGTATATGCTGGGATTCGAACTCAAGACCTTTAGCATATCAATCCACGAGACATACCACTACACCAGGACGACTGGATACGAATTAATAGTAATTTGACATACTTAAAGGAAGCAAGATCTGTTTATAAGTGGGACGAGTTGTCAAACCTTTATTTAGTGGGGTTCAAACCTTGTTCGTTAATAACATGAATAAGTGAGTTTTCAGACTGATTGTTCAATGCGATTTTACACTTTTCCAAAAGTGGGGCGAGTCGGTAAACATGAGTGGGGCGATTTTTTATAAAGTGGCGATATAGTGTGGGCCGATTGGCAAGTGGGGCGAGTTGACATTATTTGATATCTACTCATCGTGTTTGAGGGTCATTAAGGGTATACATCATATAGTAATATATAAAGTATATTATAAAGGTTGTGTGGCATTCTAAACTAGGTTTTGTGAATTGTAAATGGTTTTCCGTCTAATCTTAAATAGCTGGGATGTAAAATAGTTATCCCATTCGGACTTGGTGTGTCAGTGTAAGATCACCCTCTGGCCTCCGGCCATCGGGGTGATCTTACACTGACACACCGCGTCCTTGTGGGATAACTATTAATGTACAATGTTTTCATGATATATAACACATGTAAAATCCCTGAGGGTAAAAACATTTAAAATAATCATGCAAAAAATAGTAGGTTACAAAGTTATCATTAAAATTAAGTTTAAATGTTTGGGTAAATTTCAGGACACACAACAACAATGATAGAAGGAGAAGGAGACCATAGAAGTAGCTGCAGCTCTGGGAACGAGGCAGACATGTTTGGAGTACAGCTTATGAAGGACAAGATAGAGGTTATTGCCTATACAAAAAACCCCAAACCTCGGACGTTCAGCAAATACCAAACTGAGGACAGATTAATAAAAACAGAGAGAATGAAGAAGACTAGACTAATAAAAGAGCTCACCAGAATTGGTGGAAAGTTACAAACAAATGATAAAGAACCTGTGGAGTGTCTTTTTATTATTAAGAACAAAGCTACAAACAGGTTAAATATGTGGGCTTTGGAGATGTGTGTGACAATTTTGAGAATGGCTTGCCATTAACCAAACATATTTCAAAGTGTCGAAAATATACCTTTCCGGAACAGGGTTACTTTCGAAACACAGATGAAGTAGACAAAGAAATTGAACAGCTGACACCAAATGAATACTCATTTGGGTTTATTGCCACACAAAATCTACCAACAACATATATATGCGTCTAGCAGTAGCAACATGACTCTCTGTGACTTGCAGAAGAAAAGAATCAATGCCATGGAAATAAAGGATTCGGAAACTGTAAACAGTAAAAGGTGAGACCTTTCACAAGTATGGAATGTGTAAATTTGTACAAAGTACATAATAATATGTAGCAGTCATATTCTTTTTTGAACGGAAAATTGAATTTCATTAAGATTCTAGATTTTTTTTAACCAGTGTGTAAATGTTTGATATTATCTTTCTTTGTATGAAGTGCGATATGCTAATGTTATTTTGTAATATTTACAGAAAGAGGGAACTGATCAAGAGGAGCGAGGGGAGGAGGGAGACAACAATATAAAGAGTAAGTTCATGGGACCTCTTTATCATAAAGAAAATTGATAATATTAATTATAAAAAAGATGTGGTATGATTGCCAATGTGCCAATGAGACAACTGTCCACAAGAGACAAAAATATCAGACATTAACAACTTTAGGTCACTGTACGGTCTTCAACAATGAGCAAAGCCTATACCACATAGTCAGCTTTAAAAGTCCCTGATATGACAATGTAAAACAATTCAAACGAGAAAACTAACGGTCCTATTTATATTAAAAAAAGGAACGAAAAACAAATATGTAACACACAAACAAACGACAACAACTGAATTACAGGCTTAAGTTTATTTGATACTTGTGGTAAAACCTTTATGTAACAGACTTTCAACAAAAAATCAATGATACGTTGAACAGACGAGACATTTCAGCGTGTGCACTCGTTATATATAAACTGTGACATTTATTTTTAGCAAAACCTATTCACTATTCAACATCTTAAGCTTCAAGTTGCACATAGACCTTGAATTTGATTAGGAGTGTATTGGGTTAAAATGCCAGGCAGATGTTGAAGTGATACACTATGATTCTTTAGCATGTTTAAGCATTATCCTTTTTTTCAGAATATCGAGTGATTCTGAGAGTGAATCAGATGGTGCCATAAACAAAAGGCTAAGGAAGGCAAATCGAGGTAGAGGAAGAGGAAAAGGCGCACTCAATGGAAAGGGAAGAGGAAAGACGGCTCAAAGCAGAACGTCAGTTGAGTCATCATTATACACAAACTATAAAAAAAATGACAATACTGATTGTGTAGGTTATCTAATGACTATTGATTACACTTTTATGTTGTATTTCACCCCAATTAAATTAATAAGCAATACATTTAAAGTGTAGATTGGGTATCATTTTAATTGATTGCTTCATGTACATCACAAACACCTTTTGCTTAGATTCCCTGTTTACCTTCAGAATTTGCAATTGGTATTTGCTGCTTTTCTGCTCAGCCAACACCATATAGCAGTATGAAATAAGTCTGGGTGGCTTTGCATCATGCTAACATATACAAAGGAAATGACTGCTTGATGACATTTAATAAAAAAAAAATATTGTTTAATGATATAACATATTGAAGCTTTGGGGTCCAAAGCAGTTGGGCCAGGGAGGTGTTGTCACAGTGTAATTTTGCTTCAAAATTCTTATTTGAAATTTTATTAAGAAAAGCCTTATTTTAATATTTGAATTTTTAAAGTGCAATAATTTTATTTTTAATGAAAAACATTTTGAAGTTTTGTTACAAATGGACACTTCATTATTCTTTGTTATATTTAGAATTCTTAACTTTATTTATTCTTTGTCACATTTAGAAATTCTTAAGGAAATAAAAACAGGTTTTCAATTAACAATTAACTTTTCTCCTTGTAAATTCTTTGTTAATCAGAATGTCTACATAGTTTAAATTAAGCTCTTACGTAAAGCTTCTCCGAGTGATATAGAGGGTAATCATAACACGTGGTAACTTTAATGTTTGTGTTGCCATGGATTAATAAGTAGAAACGAATTCTGATTGGTTAAACCTGCAAAAAAGTCCAAATCTGTAAATTGTCTGTATTCACTGAATAGCGTCACTTTTCAAATTGAACCCAGTGAATAAAGACTATTTCTCAGAAATCAGATTTGACTATTTTCAGGTAAGTAACTAAGTTTTATTTCAATTTCAAAATCTATTTCTTTTATAGATTCAAATTATTTATTTCATTTTTACAATGTATAGAATCATATTCAAAACAGTGTAGCTGTGGCCATTGATTGACAACCTTAAATTATCCCATTGACTAGGGCAGATTAGGTGAACGTGTATCTGTAACGACAACTGCTCACTACTTACTTATTATAGAATTTAAACTGTGGGGTCACCAAAGGTTCTTAACGCCTTTAATATTAAAATAGTTCGAAAAATTAATGAGGAATAACTTTATGTTTTGATTTATATTATTGATATAAATCAAAACATCGTGTTATTCCTGATAAGTTTTTCTAATTTCTTTATTTAGGTGTTGAGAACCTTATGTGACCCCACAGTTTAAGTGCCTTTAACAAGTACATAGTGAGCAGCGGTTGTTACAGACAAACGTTCACCTAATCTGCCCCAGTCAATGGGATAATTTAAGGTTGTCAATCAATGGCCACAGCTACACTGTTTTGAATATGATTCTATTTAAAATTCTAAAAGCTCATGTTAATGAGTTAAGCCAATTTATCATTTTAAGAGAAATTATCATTTTCAATAGTTAGAGAAAGACGCCAAACCAGTTGGTCAATTTTAAATATGTAAATATCTTTTTCAAGTTAATATTTTGAACGTATTTATCAATTTCAAACATAGTAAGTACTTTTATAAATGAACACTAGTTGCGAAAAACTAGACTAAAATGAACACGCTTCTTCAGAATATATATGGGAATTAACTCAGTTTTACCGCGACGATTTCATGAGCAAGTCATCTGTCCCAATTTACATTGATTGATTGATTGTTGGTTGCTTAACGTCCAGTGGCAAATATTTCATGCATATTCAGGACGAGAACAAGTTCACAATAAATACTATAGGTAGGTCTTGAAATAATAGAGGCCAACTGGGATGATGGTCGGGGAAATTTGGACTGCCACTGGAAAATGAGGGTATATTGGATAGGTACAGAAACTTTGCCTTGCAACAGGCCACCTACGGACCCCTCATAGAGTTGTTGCAAGGGTTCTTAACGTGCAAAGAGCGTGGCACTTTCTTTACACCAGGCATCGGGTTTAACGTCCCGAATCTGACCTGACGTGACTGCGAACTTGATACATCCCGCACAGCCAAACGGACGCCCCACTTCGGCAAGCGTTTTACTGCCGGTCGGAAGAAGACCAAGTGACCATATTTCTATTCCCCACTCACCCTTGGGGGATCCCAATTTACAGTTTACCCATTATTTGTGACAATGGTATGTGTAAGAACATTATTATTCAAAGCATTTCGCATTAGTTCTCATGTTCGTTAGGTAACAGAAAGCTCTTAGAAGCTAGTAAACTGATGTTCTCTGTTTATCTCATTGCAAAGCCCAGTGTTGCACTTGTTTTCTTATTTCATAAGATTCCCAGTTTGTTTCTTGTTTTCTTGTTCAAAGTAACTAAGTTTATTGAACTTCATTTATAGTGTTATATGCTAGATGTATAAAGTCCCCCATGTTCTTATGTTTAGCATGTGAGCTAGTCCCAGTCCAAAGATTTAACTTCCACAGTTCTCTCCCCCTTTATATGCCAATTTGTTTACAACTGTTTGCTTTTCTGTAAATGATAGCCTTCAGCTATGTTATACTGTAAATACATGTTTTTAATAGTAAAAAATTCTGAGAATAAGTTGAAATTATTTTTAGAGAGATATTTGGCTGTTAAAATAGTAGAAATGGATAGTTTCTAAGTTGTTTAATTGTTTACTACAAATTCCATGCATGTCAGGCTGCACAACTCAGAAACCAGTTAAACACACCGTTCAAGGTGAAATAGTAAGAAACTTCACAGTTCCATCTTTAGTATTAATAACCCATGATTTGTTATTGTATCGCATATATTAACTGCATTGTTCTACTTTATATTTTATTATGTAATACTGTTATTATATATATGACTTTTCAAATTGAACCCAGTGAATAAGGACTATTTCTAAGAAATCAGATTTGACTATTTACAGGCCTGTGAGAAGACTCTTGTCAACAAGATAGTTTTATCTGTCACAGCAGCTGAAAATCAAACAGTCATAATCACCCTGCATTTGCCTTTCACACTTGCTTCAAAAAGCTCTACCACAAATCAAGAACAAACACACACAAAAATTTTAGTTTGACAATTGTATTAGTATGATTTTTTTTAAGAAGCCTGCTTAATTATTATATTTTAGAGACAGTTGCATACAAATTAAAAGTATAAGGTAGATATTTAAATTTTATACGCAAAATGCTTTCTTTTGAAAGACTAATAATTTGGACTAACATGTTTGTTTCATTTTCAGGTTAAAAAAAGTTAATCTTACTACCAAGAAGAAAAGCCAACCAAGAGCTGTAATACTTACAAATGAAGATGATTCGATAAACAATACATATGTGGTAGGAGATGGACTTCAAATATCAGAAAGAACAGACATAAACAGTTGTTACAACTACTTTTTCTGACATAGTATGTATATGATTATTCTTATCCTAAATGATACCAACCTTTTTTTTTTTTTTTTTGGCAAATGGCTATCCTCAGACAATGCCAGTTTTCATAAGGGAGCAAATTACCTAAAGTTCGAAAAGAAATTCCTACAACAGGTGGTCAGCCAGGAAGAAGTGGATAAATGATTACACTCTTTCTCTATTCACTGGTGTTATTTCTGTATTGATTTCTAAATTATAGTGTCAGACTTTATATGAGCATGCTTCATTGTGGGATACACTTTTAGCTTTTTTTTTTATCATAAAACTTCATGTATAAAATGTTTGTCACATTTTTCTCAAGGACTACACACACATATATATATATATATATATATATATATATATATATATATATATATAAAGTGAAGCCTGTCCAAACCGAACACCCACGGGACTTTGCGTATTGTTCGGTTTTCACAGGTGTTCGGTCTGCAGGAGCATCTGAATAATATATATAAGGCTAATATATAGGATAATTCTGATTATCAAAATACGGACAGAAAATTGTGAATATATTGACTCTATGTTATACACATCTCTACTAGGAAGTTTGCCATAAATTCAGATCTTGAAATTCACATTTAACAAAATTGATTAACAAATGTATCCAGAATAATAGGTTCTAAACACTGCCTGGCAACTTAAAACCACATACATTTTTACTTGGCCGTAGCTATATACTTTTGTCCTTCTGTAGCAACTGAACCATTGAGTATATACAATGGTCAATGGTTCAATTCAAACATTTGAAAACAAGGTGATCTGCAGAATATAAATATCATATCTAACCCTTGCTTTCAAAAAAAATGTTAACCAATGAAGTGACATGAGTATTTTAAAACTAATTATAATTAATACTGTTAATTCCCATTAGTTTTATCTAAATCCCATAGCATTTTTTTTTAAATTTAATTACATTATTAATACCACACTTATACATTTCAACTCATTGAAATTAATTATCATTTCCAGGAAATGGATATCTCAGTTCAAGGACTATGTAAATATAATATGTATAGTTCATATTATGAATCCATAAATGAGGGCTGCCAACGAAACCCATGTAAGTTTGCACATGTGGATAAACATTTAAAGTACATTGACTCTCATTGCCATCTTGACCTTTTTCATAGACTTTTCAACTTTCATATAGATTCAGTCAAAATGCCAGATACATTTGGTGGTTGCATTGCACATTTTTGTTTCCCAAGTGAATACCAGTTGTTGCCAGTTGTAAATTCGCATCTGTATAATTGTTGGTTCACCTTTGGAGTTCATCTATTATGTGCTTATGAATACAACAGCACAGTAGAACAGCAAATTAAAAACCAGTTGTGCTCACTAGATTGTGTTACAATTGGAGAATGTGGGCTTGATTATAGTAAATCATGCCACCCGGACATACAAAAATATGCATTTAAAAGTCAGTTAAATTTATCCGTGAAATATATAACAAGCCAGTGGTTTTGCATCTTAGAAATGCATACGAGGACGGATTTTTAATAGCAAGAGCCCACTTACCCCGCTACCATCAAATCCATTTACACTGTTTCACTGGAACAATAGAAGACTTTTATTCTTGGACATTCTTGCAAACATAAAGTTTGGGATAACCAATATGCTGACAATTTCAACAGCTCTCAATTTTCACAGTATAGTAAGACATATCCCATTGAGAGACATCCTACTTGAAACAGATTCGCCACATTTTGTGCCCAGAAATGTAAATCAGCAATATAACTTTTCCAATCTCGGAAATGCATTAAATGTTGCTATGAGATTAGCACAACTACAAAACACATCTGTCAACAATGTAATTACAAGTACTAGTCAGAATGTAAGAGCAATATATAACATTTGATTTAACATCTATCAATTCAGTGAATTTATTATACATGTTTTAGTATAAAAAAAAAACATGTAATTTTCTACTCACAACATAGCATATACAGATGTCTTAAGTACCTCTTTTTTGAAGAATAGCCTATATTGATTAATGTGATTGATTGATTGTTGGTTGCTTTACGCCGCATTAGCACAAAAAGGCTATATCGCGGCGAGAGCTAATTCGAATATTTTTACAATTTAAAGCATATTTTTAAAACAAGACAAAAAGTCCTTCAATATACTAAAATTCTAGACTAAAGCAAATTGATTATTTACAAATAAAAATCAATATGAGTAAAATAACGTGATAAAAATTAAAAACGACTTAAATATAATAAATTTTTATATTCTATAATAAATTCCAATTTCTTTTAAAAATGCAACAATATTTGTAAATGGAACATTATTGAATAAATCATACATATTATTGACATTGAAATGCTTCTTACGAATATCAGCAAAGTCAATACAATTAATTAAAACATGTTTAGTAGTATACTTGCAGTTGCAAGGTACACATTGTGGTTCATCTTCATTTTTTAAAAGATACTCGTGTGTTATTCTAGTATGACCAATACGACATCTAGTAATAATACATTGATCTTTTCTGCACATAAAATTATTAAAAGGTTTACCTATATTAGGTTTAATTTCATGTAATTTATTATCATCTTTTTTACTCCATTCATTTTTTAAAATATTAAACACATATTCTCTAATATTAGATTTAAAATCAGTATATGGTATATCACAGTTAGATAAAGGGTCACCCAGGGCATGCTTTGCCTCAAGGTCTATAGCTGTGTTTCCAAGGATTCCAACATGACTCGGAACCCATAGAAATATTATTTCTTTCAGAAGAATTTTCAAATTCCTCATTACATATAAAATTTGGAGAATTGTTGGGTTTTTAATTTTAGTATTTTGTATAGCTTGTAAGCATGAAAGTGAATCAGAACATATAATAAATTTGGATTTATCTGAAGAAGCAATAAATTTCAAAGCCAAAATTATTGCTTCTGCTTCAGCAGTAAAGATGGATGCATCAGATGGCAAACGGAGAGTTGCAGCTCTGTCCCTGAAGACAGCAGCAGATGCAACTCTGTCGCCATCTTTTGATCCATCAGTATAGACAGTTGAAAAATCTGGATAATTGGTTTTAATTTCAGCATAGTGTTGCTGAATTAAAAGAGGATTTGTTTTATTTTTATTGTGTTCACGGAGATCAAATATCATATTGAAGAAATTCTGTTACACAAGTATTATCAGGTATCATACTTATAGAAGTATACCTTATTCTTTATTCTCACTGGATGAATCATGTTTTAAAATCCATTGGGATCTACATGCTGATAATTTACCTGAATGCATTTATAATTTTTGGTATGACATTTAAAGTATTTCATTGCTATTCAAAACAAATCTATACATTTTATATATATATGGAAATTGCAGATGACAAGCCCGGTACAGATACTCCAACGCTATCGGGACGTTGTGGAAGAAAAACTCAATATTAAACAGAAAATTGAGAAACTGCAGAGGGAGTTGGTAGCCCTTGACCAGAAGGAAAACTTTCTAAAAGACACCCTACTTAATCAATGAAGTAAATCACCAAGCCAACGTCTCCCAATTCTTCCTGGTTCTTCCTTCGGCCAGTCAAGTAATAAAGTGTCTACAACAAAAGTAACCACAGTGCTTCCACTCCCTAATCTTCCTGGTCCGTCAGGTTTAACTTCAATTAATCACCCTGCTCAATCAGGAATAGTACAGCAGAAGTAAACACAAAAAACTATTAAAGAAAATGGCAGCAATTGAGCTGGATTTTTCATGCACAGAGGATGACCCATTACCAGTTATTGAAAAAAAAAAAAACCGAGACCCGTCCCTGCTCAATATAATTCTGATTCTGAACCAGCTCCAAAGAAAACCCAGCAAAAAAAAGGAAGGTTGTTCGAGTGGCTTCATCTGATTCAGATGACTCTCCTATTGATCGAAAACCCGTTAAAAAAAGTTCACGTGTTCCAAAAAAGAAAAAAACTTCTAATTTGTAGAATGACAGTTATTTTCAAGTCTGATCAAATGTAAAACATATCTTTCCATTTTTAATTTTACAGTTCTTTAATCATATTTTTTTCACCCATCATAAGCAGATACATTTTTTATCCTGCTTTCAAATGACAAAAAAAAATTACAAGTCTTCATAATTATTATCTTTTTTACTCCAGTATAAATATTCTGATCGTGAAATGTTTAAAGTAGAACAAATAGTTATCAAATACCAGGATTATAATTTAGTACGCCAGACGCGCGTTTCGTCTACATAAAACTCATCAGTAACGCTCAAATCAAAATATTTATAAAGCCAAACAGGTACAAAGTTGCAAAATTTAATTCACAAAGTTATTTTTTAAATGTCCTCCTGTAAAATCTTTTGATAAGCTTTAACATGGAAATTTTCTAAAAAGATTAACTTCTATTATATAATATTTTGCAGACCACCAAATCAAGTTCAGATTGATACAAGTATTATGTTTGTCCTGTCCATGCAATTCACTCGAAAAGAGAAGCAAATTGATCCAATTATTTCATTCCTCTTTAAGATTATGCCTTCCTCTGCAGTCCACTTTGTGTGGTAGAGAAAACTGTTATGCACATTCTTTACCCAATGTGCATTGTACTATGTAGCTATTTTAGAATTAATGAGATGTATCCATAGTAACATTTTTTTTAAGATTTAGTAAGACCTATTGCATTTTTTCCCCATTAGTATATGTTTTTATTTAATGATATTCTAAATGTACTTTGCAGTCCACCTTTTGTAACAGAGACATTCATTGAAGCAGGAATGACTATTGTCCAACGTGTACTCTACAGTCCACTATATGTGGCAGAGAAAAGAGGGACGAAAGATACCAAAGGAACAGTCAAACTCATAAATCTAAAACAAACTGACAACACTCACATCACAAATACAAATTTAAGTAGCACCACTGTTCTTCAGTTATTTCCTTTTTAGTTTTATATGATATGCAAGAACATGCATTATCTGTTTCCATAGGAAACATTCCAAAAACAATTTTATATTATATAACTCCTTCAGTGAGACAAGAATACCCCATTTGGAGACCTATAAATTTACAGATGTTGAAACCACAATTATAAAGTAAGAAAGATTAATTAACCTGTAAACCTGCTTACAATACCAAAGTAAATAAGTTAATAAACATTTAAAAAGGATTATTATATATTATCTGCATGCATACAACATGTATTTTTTATCGAGAACTATGTATGTATGTTGCTTTTTTATCGACATTGTACTAAACAGTTGCATTAATGCATCAATTCACTTCTATTTACAAAAAAAATAGTCATTAGGTATCAAATGTATGAGTGTTCAATTTATTTAAACTACAAGATAACTAACTGCAATATAATGTAATGTGCTTTTCAAATCTGTTTTGTTAGATCTCAATTTTATTTATAATTTAAATGTGCTTCCTACTGAAGAGTCCTGACCACACATGGTCTTTTATTTATATACAGGACGAAACTTGCAAGGCCAAACAGACTTCCAAAACCCCCAAATTTTATATAATATAAAATTTAAAATCCGGTCAGTTTTTATGGCTCCGAATTTCCGGAACGTTCGATTTACATTATCCGGAAATTCGGGTCTGTCAAATTTTAACGGATTTTAAATTTTATATTCACCGGAAATCACGTGCCGTTGGTAATTGTGGGAAATCTTTGCCAAACAAAATAAATATTCCCCCACTTCAAATGGAATCTTATCTTGTTTTATCCTTTCTTTTGGATATTTCTGGAAATATTTTTACATCAATAAGCACAAAAAAGGTAGGACTTTGTAACTACGTAAAAATTTCTAACCGGCAATAAAAATTTCTTGTCAAAATTAGGTTTCAAAGTTCCCCCCAAAATTTGCTCTCAAACTCCAGACGTAAAAATGGCTTCGGCGTTATGACGTTGTAGGAAGGCGTCCCAGAAAAAAAAATTAAAATAGCCTTGCCAGACGTCATAATTATTTGGTCGTAGGAAGGCGTCCCAGAAAAATAAAATAAAATAGCCGTCCCAGACGTTATAATTATTTGGACTAATAATAATCATGATCGTTTTTGCGTTTGAATCAAACTTCATTAGATGTCAGAAATGAACACATTTACTTCACTCGATGTTAAACAGTCCTCCTTGATGAAAGATCGAGAACATATCTGGAATTTATAATGCGTCAAACCATTTATTTTGATGGTGATGAATCCTGCCTCTTTCCCGCACAAGACCCGACTGATAGAAGTTACCCCAGTTTTCATTGGACGGCGTTTTGGGAAAAAATCCGAAAATGCAAAACGATTGGTTGATTCCACTTCCGTCTTCCCTCTTCAGAAAATACCGCCAAATTGATCTTTTCACAATTCCAAAATTATAAAAAAAATGTTTCTATCAGTTGAATGGACCGAGGAAAATATGTTTAGCGTCATATCATATAGGGCAGTAGAAACCCCAAGAAAGGAGTATTCGGAATACGCAGAAGGAGAGGATGTGACTGCACGATTTAATGGCAAAAAGTATCCTGCCAGGATTGTGAAAAAATCTGGTAAGTCATTTTGTTCTACCTCAAACAGGCATTTAAGTCATATACACTTTGAGTTTACGAATAAAGGTGAACCACCTCACTTGCTGTACAGAATGGAAGTCTTAGGCAGCAACCATTTGATTTTCTGGGGGGGGGGGGGGGGGGGGGGGGGGCTATGGTTTTTTTTTCTGGACAAATTTTTTTTTTGTCTGCGGCGAAAAGCAATCAATTTTTTTCGCGACAAGTCGAAAACAATTTTTTTCTTTCAATTTTAGCATTACATATAGTGGCAGCTGAGGGTAAAACAAACAATTTTTTTTTCTCAGAATCAAAAACAAATTATTTTTTTCTCCAAAAACTGGAAACAAACTTTTTTTTCCAAAAAAAACCATAGCCCTTTGTCCATTGTCTGGATTCTTCTAACTGTGTGTAAAAAACTATAATGTTAAGAAGTTGCATGTACATTTATATAAATTTAAAGGCATATATGTTCATATGTATACATCATGTAGTTTGGAAATAAACCATGATGGCTTCACCGAAAAAACTTTTCTAAGACTGTTGTTTTGGTGAGAATTAAACAGAAAAAGTTTACCTACATGTACATGATATTGATTTTTTTTTTTCGATGATCAATAATTGATTTTAAAATTTAATGCATATACACAAGGCGGGTATCAGCTTATCAGGCTCCGGTCCGTGAAACGGAAGGCTTCTTATATTATTTTTATTTTTTACCTACACATACATGTATACATGCATGTATATAGTAAGAATAATTGAGAAAAAAAGTTTTAATAAAAAAATGCCAAAAAGTGGTGATTATGATAATTTCTTGGAGAACATTTTATGGGGTGGGATGCATGAAAGTCTATCTTATAATTTTATTTGGCTTAACTGTCAGTAATTAATTTTTCAGCGGTTTCTGCAAATGTTACCCAGAATGTTGATACAGGAGCTTCCAGACCTAGATCTTCAAGTAGTAAGTATAAATACATGTATTTGTTTCTAATTGATATATATAAATCACATGCAGGCCCATAGCCACTAAGTATAGTCACTGTAAGCCCTTGATATATTAGGAAACCAAGTAATATATTAAGTTAATCTCTCAAGTGTGTTTGCAATTTTTGAAGCCAGTTAATCATTACGGGTCTAATATGAAGCCTTTCAGAGTCGAATTAACTTGTGTTTGCATGGTGTATGATTTAACTTGTAATTATCATAATAGGATAGATGATGTGGTTTTTAAATTTCAGCTATATCATGGCAAAAACAATTAAGTTATGATATGTAATGAGATGAGTCCCTGCCTTGTACTAGACCAACACGCTGAGCTTGATTTTTAATGTGAACAGTCTGCAGGAAGACATGTCACCCCACTCAGACACATTATTCTAATTCCAATCCGACCAGTCTTTGTCTTTACTCCTTAATTCTGCGTGCTTGGCGGAGAAGAAGCAAATGCCGATTTTAAAGTCTTTGTTTTGACCAGACCGGGTTTCGAACCCACGATCTCCTGCTAGCCAGCTAATAATGTGTACACATACATTTATCTTAATTAATAAGTGTTCCTTTCATGAACAGAATTTAGTGAATATAAAGCGGTTTGTTCCATTTTTTATGTAACTAGTTATTATTATATAGTTATATGTAATTTTAGCCATTTACTTATTAATATTTCAGTGGTTTCTGCAAATCAAACCCAGAATGGAACCACAGGAGCTTCCAGACCTAGATCTTCTAGTAGTAAGTATAACTACATGTATTTGCTTCTAATTGATATATATAAATCACATGCAGTCCCCTAGCTTCTAAGTATAGTCACTGTAAGCCCTTGATTAATTTAATAAGTCATTTATTTTTTTCATCAACCTTGAACTTATTCGCATAATATATAAATTAAATATCTATAATAATTAAAAGGAGTAGGTCCAGTAAGGCCCCTTTTTGGCCCCAAAATATAGCAGTTTTACAAAATTGTTAAAATGTAAACTTTTAGTCATTTATTGGATAGTAGAAAGGTTCTGCTACATAAATATGGGTTCTTTTTGCCAATACAATGCACATATATTGAGAACTAGCACCATTAATTCATGCTAAATTACTGAAATCTTCACAATTCCAGCATTTCAGTTAAATTTTAGACGGTTTCCGTGTAAAACGAAAGTGGCCGCATTCGTGTTCATCCAAAATATTGAAATGGAAGTTGTATTTAATGATAATACATAACATATATAAAGATTGAGGATGAACACGGATGCGGCCACTTTCGTTTTTGACAAAAACCATCTGAAAAGTGACATTTTTTCGCATATTTGGTAGATTTCTCATATTTGAGCCAGAATCGGATCGTTTTTTATGACTAAATAAGTTAAAATCTTTCACATAAATTAATTGCATCATATGAAATAGACAACTTAAGTGTTTAAAAAGTGGTCAAAATCTTTCGTCAGATGAAACTGAAATTTGAGGCCAAAATCGGTCCTTACCGGACCTACTCCTTTATCAAATAAATTTAATTTTTTCCCGCTAATACAAAACACACTATCGTTTTTATACGACGGGAGGTCGTATTATAGTATAGTGCAGTCGCCGTTGGCGTCTGTAGACACTTCGTTTCTGGTCAATAACTTAAGTTCCATTTGACCAATCCTTATGAAATTTACACACATTGTTCCTTGGCACAAAAGGAAGGCTGGTTTTGCTTTTGGGTATTATGCCATTGACATTTAGTTGTTATGAAAACATAAATTATCACTGTTAGGATGAAATACATGTATACACACTTTGTATGTACATTTAAAGCTGATATGTGTATTTATCCGTAATAATGCTAAAATTCCTTTTACTGTTTTCAAGCTTTAAGCTGCCAAAGGGGGTCATATAACCGCACGTTTTTAAAGTACCACATTTTAATTTTAATTATTTTTTTTTACATCTTTGGTGTACGACCAACATTATATATTATGTATCAATGATTACCAGCACTTTAAATGTACATGTATTCAACTTTAATGTGTCAAAATGCTGCGGTCATATCATGCCCAATGGTGCAGCTGTTCATTTTGTAATGCTCGCAGATATTCATATCATTTAGACAATTTTTGGTATGCAAGTCTACCAGGATGACTTACAGATCAAGCTTGCATTTTGTACATCTTTGACTATTTTTGATGGCATAATAAACCTTGTTCAACCGGTAGGGGACTATGTATTTCTGTGCAATACGATCCACACGTTCATACATTTTGTGTATTTTGATTTGAATTTTGAATGCGCTACCTACCAAAAATCTGGGGCCATCCAGAGTTGTGCCTGGTCATAGTAAGAACTTTCGGTTTTATGGCGGTCAAAGTCGAAAAATTGATAAAAAAATAATTCAAAAATCATACATGAATGGAATATTATATAGGATGAAATTTGGTATGAAAGTGAGTAACAAATATAGAAAATTGCACTTCCAGCTGGCGTCCATTACACACAATAACATTTTCTTTTTCAGGTGCAATATTTAGCAGATTCCTGAAGGAAATCTCCATTGAAGACAAGACCAAGGAATGGGGGAAAATTACTGTTATTATGAACGACAAAATTAGAAAACTAAGAAAAAATTAGACTAGAATGAGTGTATTTATATGTAGATGTATATTTTTTAGAATGAGTGTATTTAGATGTACATTTTTTAAAGCTCACCTGTCCTAAAAGAACAGGTGAACTTTTCCATCACTTGGCATCCTTTGTTAACTTTTTCAAAAAACTTCTCCTCTGAAACGGCTGGGTAGATTGGATTGAACTTAATAGGAATGATGTTTGACATGTCCTCTTCAAACGATTCTCATTTTATATTGATCCGATGAAAAACATGGCTGCTGTTGCTATAAATAGAACATAGGGGTAAATTGCTGTTTTTGGCTAATAACTCAAAAACCATTACAGATATCGAAAAACTGACATAGGGTAAACGTGATCAGCATGGCAAGATCTACCATGCAATTTTCAAGAAAATTCCGAAACCCATCTTGGAATTATTGCCCTTTGTCAAATTTTCAAAATTTTAACCTTTTTGGTCTTTATTTCCAAAACTATCAAAGACAGCTGGTTAAGTTTAAATTGCAAAAATGTTCAGTATGTCAAGATCTACCTACTTTGCAATTGTAGAAAACAATAGGGGCATCCTCAGGGTTTTTCTTCAGAGCAAGGGATGACGGAGATCTCTCTCAATTAATGCCCCTTCAAAAATGGTGTATTCTTTAATACAATTTAAGAACAAGGCGGGCGTGTGATTATATCCCCATCTGAACAAATTTTCTGAAGAAAACGCTGATCCTATGTCTCATAACTTTTTAGTTTTTTATTTAAATTGGAATTTTCATGCAGTATAATTTTTATAGTGTGGATATTATAATTGCTTCATTACATTTGTACTTTCAGTAGAAATGAATTTTTTATAGTGAAGATTAAAGAATGATCATACCACAAAGATTTATGGTTGTTTTTGTTAAACTGTGAGTTAGCATGATGCATGATTTACTGAAACCCTAATTTCCAAAACAAGTACTGTGACCGCAAATTATTCAATACATCAATTTTTTATTGGAATTCCACTGGAGAGAAATTGTCTGGCATTCCACTGATCTACTGGAATTCCACTGATTGACCAGTGATAATTCCAGTGGAATCTACTGGAATTCCACTGATTTACCAGTGAAGATTCCAGTAGATCAGTGGAATGCCAGAGAAAATACCACTGGAATTCCACTGGAACTTGTCGCATTCCACTGGAGTTACCACTGGTAAATCAGTGGAATTCCAGTAGATCAGTGGAATGCCAGACATTTTTTACCGCTGGATTCCACTGGAATCCAGTGGTTAATCCACTGATTTTGCCAGTGGCTTTCCAGTGGAATTCCACTGGAATTTTGTCATCTTTTTCTATGGGGTTTCGTCTCTAATAAATGTTTTATCAGACAATTACTTTAACTATTTAGGATTTCGCACATAGGATATGTTTAGGACGTCCTAACATAAGATGTGTCTGAGATCTATAGCTTCGAGACGCAACTTAAGAGTGTCCTAAGTCGATCCTAAGTCCATCCTAAAATCGGTCTTATCTATGACTTACGACGAATCTTAGGATACTTTCGAGAACACCACCCCAGGACCGCTTATGGACAAATTATAATTGTGAGTCCATCAATCATGTTTTCAAAAAATCAATAAATTGGAAGCCACAAAGTCTACAAGACCTAGTCACTATAACCTTCATGACATCACAATAGTCCATTTTGCTGATTTAAAAAGAGCGTTATATGGGACCGTGTTGGTTGTCTAAAACACCAGAACAGAAAGATAGACTTTTTCACAAACTCGTGAACGACTGCAAAACAGCCAACAGTGCCCGAGTCGTTCGAGCAGTGAACACTAATTTTGAAATCCCAATCCCGCAAAGACTAGCAAAAAAACCAAATCAGACCAAAAGACCAAGAGTGTGTCGTACAAAACCAAGATATTAAATCTTTGATGTGTATCTAGACAAATCATGACTTATATTTGCTTGTGACTCTTTGTTATATTTATTTATTTATTTATTGATAGTGTCATCCATACTTACTTACTTACATATGTTTATAAACTATATGTTTCATATCTGTTGATAGTTAACATACTATATAGTAAAATATTATTTCCATTGATCATCGCGGTGGTCATCAAAATGAAATATTAATAAATGAATTTATGATAATAGTCGTTTATTGTGCACTTTCGAATTACAACGAAGTATTGATTAAAAACAAATAAAAGTATAAAGCCAAATAACATATTAAAAATACGCACAAAAAAGAAAGAAATACAAAGTTTTGTTTTAAATCCTACAAAAACAAAATACACGCAATAACACGACAAACAAAAAGGTGTAATTATATATAAGCCGTGTAATTGTTGTTTCTTTATTTCTTCATGGATCAGTGATTTTATTACCTGGTTAATTACTGGCACGTGCCGTCGGACAAAACCTTTGATGACAGAAAAAATCAAATTACGACTTAACTACTATTTTTAATGACTAAAAAATTCAGATACATTATCTTCATAGTAAGTAAGTAAGTAAGTAAGTAATGACTTTATTTACAGAGGGTGACTCAATTAGCTTTCGCTAATCTACCTTGAGGCCCTCACAAAGAACAAACAGTACAAATATTACAAAGCTTACAGTTTCTAACATATTATGTAAATGCACTATTCATACTAACTATAAACTGTCTGTAGAACAAGAGAAAAATAAATTCATTGATATATATATATACATAACATTCAAATCATTAGAATATTTGAGTAAGTTGTTATAAATCATTTATAGACAAGAAATCAACACATTTTTGTTTAAAAGTGTCCAGGTTTTCACAACATTTTATTTCATTTGGTAGTTTATTCCAAAGTATAGATGAGGTATATGCAAAAGATTTCTTCATTGAATTTGTGTTCGGTCGTACAACAGCTAAATTATTATTTGCAGATGACCTTAGATTTCTACTATGTAGGTTAACAATTGGACAACAGAGTTCCTTTAAGTAATCAGGTGCTTTATCGTTTAGAATTTTATGAACAAGAATAAGTTTATGATATGAAATTCGAGATTTGAAATTCAACCACTTTAGCTCTTTAAATAAATTTATACTAGGTGTTAGTATTGGTGCATCAAGTATAATCCTTGCAGCTCTTTTCTGCATTTTAAGAATTTTTTTATATCCATCCTCATAGCAATTTCCCCATATTGAGCAACAAAAATCAAATATGGGCAGAATATAAGAATTATAAAACAGCTTTCTACTACTTATATCCAAAAATTTCTTAATTCTAGATAGCAGTGCGATACGAGAACTTAAGTTTTTACATACATAGTCAATTTGAAATTTCCAGTCCAAATTTTTGTCAATATATACACCCAAAAGTTTCTGTATTTCAACGGCTGTGGTTGGGCTATCTTGTATACATATATTCATATCATTTCCTAGCAAAGTCCGTTTCTTATTTGTTCCAATCAACATAGAAGTAGTTTTTAAGGGATTTATAACCATCCTATTGTTCAGACACCAATTATTTATGGTGTTGGCATCGTAATTTAGTTTCCTTTCTATCTCTTCCTTATTTGTTCCATATGTATGAAGTGTTGTATTATCAGCATACATATCAATGGCTGTATGAGTGGTTTCTAAAGTCATGTCATTTATGAATAAGACAAACAAAAGGGGACCTAAAATGGATCCTTGGGGAACCCCATATTTGATACATTTAGATACTGAGGCTGTATTACCAGAGCACACTTTTTGTTTTCTATTAGACAGGTACGACTCGAACCATTTTATTGAATGATAAGATACTTTGTATAAATGTAATTTATGGCAGAGAATGGTGTGATTAACGAGATCAAATGCCTTTTTTAAATCTAGAAAGACTGTTCCTACAACATTACCATTATCAATACATTTGAGCCATGTGTCAATTAATTTGGTAAGGGCTGTCTGACATGAGTGGTTAGATCGAAATCCAGATTGTGCCTCATGTAATACTTTATATTTTGACAGATATAGATAAAAATGTTTTGCGACATGTTTTTCAAATATTTTTGATAATGTAGGAAGTATTGATATAGGTCTGTAGTTTTCTGGCATATGTTTATCACCATTTTTAAATATTGGAGTTACTTTAGCTAATTTAAGATTTTCTGGGAAAACACCCTCTAGTATACTTAAGTTTATTAAATACGTTATACTTGGGGCTAAAGCTTTCGATGACAGTTTAATAAAAAACGGACCAACTTCATCAAGTCCAGTTGCTTTTGATGTTTCTAGTTTAGAAAGTAATTTCGTTGTTTCGTCTAGTTTAATAAACGGTATCGTAAATGTAACACCAGCGGGTATTTTATCTTGAACATAATCATTTAATTTATTTGTTTGATATTGCGTGCTATTTGTAACATATTTATCACCTATTGTTGTAAAGTGAATGTTGAAATGATTTACTATATCTTGCACATTATCATACTCTGTATTGTCAAAATTCATGGTAGATGGAATTTCATTTTGGGTTTTGGGTTTTAAATCTTTGAGTAAAGCCCAACTTTCTTTAGGTTTTTTGTTATTTTCTATTGCTTGCTTGAAAAGGGACTGTTTAGATTTTTCTATTAATTTAGTACATTTGTTGCGCCAATAGCGGAATTTTTCCCAATCCCTCTTGCTTTGATAATAGTTTCTTTTCTTTTGAGCGTCTTTTATCTCATCTGTAAGCCAATCTGGTTGGCGTATATGTTTAATTCTTTTTACTTTGACAGGAGCGTGCCTGTTAATAACTGACAGAAATAGTTTATACCACATGTCAGTGGCAGATTGAGTATCACTTATTTGTTCAATTTGAGCAAAATTTGTCTTATTTAAATCCTCCAAAAACTTGTTTTCATTAAAGTTTTTGAAACATCGATACCTAATTTGTTTATGCTGTAAGCTTGGAACATCTTTTTGGTTTATTTTTCTCGTAATACATACTGGATAGTGATCACTAAGGGCTATTTTTGGGACATTTGTTTCAACAATATTTTCAGGGTGGTTAGTATAAACATGATCAATGATAGTACTTGATGTTGATGTGATACGGGTAGGAGTATCGATTAATTGTACAATAGATTGTGTTAGTAAAAGATTTTCCCATTTATTGTTCAAGCACCCCCCTGTAAAATCGATATTGATATCGCCCATTATTATCATTTCTAGTTCTAATTCATTTGCCTTCTCGATTTCCTTTTCAAATTCATCAATCCACGATTGTGGCATATCAGGAGGTCTGTAGATAAAACATATTAATAGGGATTTGGAGTTTTTGAAATGGATCTGAAGCCAGATACTTTCCAGTGAACTTATTTCTAAATCAGTTCTTTTTTTGTATTTTAAAGAGTTAGAAACGTAAGCAACTACACCCCCTCCCTTTTTCTCACTTGTTTCACATCGATCTTTGCGTTCAAGTTCAAATCCTTTAATACTAATAAAACTGTCTTCCGTGTTACTTGTGAGAAATGTTTCACATATTCCCATAATATGTGTGTTATTTTTTTGATTTATAAATAATTTCATCTCATCAAACTTAGATAGGACCCCTCTTATGTTTAAATGAGAAATTTTTAATCCATTTTTCTTAAGGCCAAAATATGTTTCTTCTAAACATTTTGTAGTTTTATTTTCATTATTTTGATATTTTGTTGCTTTTATTGATTCTTTTCTGTTATTATTTAAAGATATGATTTTCCTTAAAGTTGTGTTCTGTAAGTGTAAAGTTTTTTCTACACTTATGGAAGAATAGTTTTGATCATTTTCCATTCCTTTACATTTACATTCAATATTATCACACAAGGTACATATGTTATTTAAACATTCAAATTTGTTCATTGTTTGTAAAAGAAAAGTTTCGGCATAACATGCATTGCCAGTGTCCTAATTTGATGAATACCAGCAGTTTTTCATTTTATGTCCATATTTTGAGCAGGTCCAACACAGTATTTTTGTCTCATGGCGGCAAAATCGAGAGTTGTGTCCCTCTTCGCCACAGAAAAAACAAACACCAACGTGAGAGTTGTTTTGATTTAAAGATGTTGTGTCCGACTTTTCTTTGGTAACTTTGACAAGTGTATCGTATAATCTGAGAAGTGTTGCCGTTCCTCTGTCAGTGAGGTGAATTCCGTCACGCCAGATTTGTTCGCTGTTGAGATGACCATTTTGTCTAATAAAGCTTTGGACAGTTTGTAGACATTCCACATCATAACTTTCGGCTACTTTCCCAATTATGTGGTTAACGATTTTTACGTTTGCATCTCTTCGTGGTGGACATTCGGCTAAAATAATTCTAGCATTCCTAGTTGTTTTACGAATTATGTCGATCATATTAACAAATTCACATTCAACGAGTTCAGGATCACGCTTGTTGCTAGCATCATTGCCTCCTACTTGTATGAAAAAAGTTTTAAAATCTTTTAAATCCATATTTTCTAGTTCGTGTCTAATGTGTGATGTATTAGCCCCACGAATTGTCTTTACGGCGGTGATTTTCTTGAGTCCTCGAGTCCGTATCCTTTGTAGGATCGAGCTACCAATAATAAGGGTTTCTTTCGGGTCATTTCTAGCATGTCTAGGCTGCACACGTCTCTCTTGTTTTGAATTATTTATTTTTTGCATCGGAAGAGTTTTTGAATAATTAGTAGAAACCGTATAAGTTTCCGTTTGAGATAGGTTATCTACATTCAGTACACTTTCTTTAATTATTTTAATTGGTTGATTAGTATATTCAAGTTCCGTTTGTGTCCCCATGTGGTGTGTCATCCTGATGTTTATATTTGATTCATTTATATCTAGCATTGTTTGTGTTTCCATTGTATTAGTGGATTTAATGTTCTGTAAACTTAATGCAGATAAATTTGATACTTGATCTGCTAGAGTGTTACATTGTTCAGTGAGGTCATTGATTCTTGTAATTAGACTTTGGATTAATTCACTGTTTTCATGGTGACATAATCCAGATGTTGACCGATTTGTTTGCGGTGTAGACATAAATTTGGGTTTTCCATAACCACAGGATATTTCAATAGCACTTGTGTACATAACATCACTTAATATTGTATCTGATAAGAGACTTTCTGTGTTTTCCAACATCTGTTTTGGATCCGTTTCAGATTCATCCTGATCATCCCTTTGTAAATTGGGAGAATTGTTTTTAAATTTTTCATGAATTTCTTTTCCAATTCTTTTGAATATGTTTTCAAACCACAAAATGCAACCTCCTCCCTGGATATGAAGTAATTTTGTAGATTCATGCAAATGAAGCACCACTTTTCTATTCTCAAATTTAGTTTCATGTACCAATCCATTTTTGTGACGATTTTCAAAGAGAGATTTTTCTATTTTATTAAATAAAGTTTGACTTAGTATCTGGAATACTTCAGCAGTTGCAAAAGTTATTGTAATAGATGATGTTTTGTCAGTATAATCAGTGATATCATAATACTCACAGTTTGAAATGTATATTTTTGTATCATCCATTGTTTATCATTTAATTAATTATCCATTATAATTAATCACTTCTAATGTTAGTCATTTGTTAAAATTAATCCAGCTGTTCAACGTATATATCCATTTTTTTAAATTATGAACTTTAGTTATAATTAGATACATAAATCCAAGAGCTTTGGAAAACACGTCTGCCTCCATTGCTTTGCTTTTAATACTTTTTATATGTGTATATATGTCTCTGTAAAAGTATAATAGTGAAATAATTATTCGCTTTTAGCATCCAGTGTGGTTCAATTTTGTCAAAATTAATAAGCTAAGAAACATTGCTGATAAATTATCCACATGCTTGCATGAAAAACTATGTCCAATGGTATGTTTTTTTCATTCATAGCAACACCCCATCATGGGCTTAGTGCACCAAGACGGCCTAGGTGGTGTTAAAACGCTCCCCTCAACTGACCTATCAATATATATTCATAATTCTACCCAATGACTGATATATTATTTCATCTGCTCGGACTGTATATTTCAAACTAGCATCGACAAAAATATTTACCATCCAGGTAAAATAATTTTGTCGTTACTAGTATACATACATCATCAATCTATTTACGTCGTTATTGTAAGACAATAACCTACCGATTGATTGAATTTATATCAATAAATATATCAACTAAAGAGAATAAATATAATAACCATATTAAAAAGCCACCAAAAAATCAAAATCTATGTACTTTCACAATTGATCTTCAATTGGGTCACACAGGTAAATAATTTTGTCGTTGCTAGTGTCAACAGTTGCACAAACAAAATGAACGAAAATAGCTGAGGGCACCTAGATTTATAACTTATTACAAAACTATAAAACTTTAAACGAAAACTATGAGATAATATCATAAAATAAAAAGTAATCATAATTCTATTAACACATGGATTCATGACTGAATTGGACATAAGTGTTAACCATTCAAAACATACAGAAGCTATAAACAGCTAGACGAGGAAAATTTGTTGAGCAAACATAACAACAGTAGTCCTATAGCATATGACCTCCGGGGCATTATTTACTATTTCTATTTACTGTTCTGATATATTTTTTTACTATCAAAACACAGCTGTAGATAGTGTAGACATAGATAGTGTAGACAGTGTTAATGAGGCTTAGACTATTGTCCATACAAAATTAATGGGTATAGTTGACAACCACATGCCAGTGAAAAAAAAAGAAAAACGGTACATAAACCAGCACCATTTATGAATAAACATCTAAAAAGTTTGTGAAAGTTGTGGAGTAGATGAAAACCATTCAAGTATCAACACTATAATAGAAAATTGTAATATAGAAGGTAGTGTGACGAAAAAGAGAGGATGGTCGGGTAACTTGGGAGTCTAAGAAATGCCTGAACCTGACGACGACGAATGAAAGTGATGGCAATTTTCTAATACTCCGCTTTCTCTCAGGTTGGTTGATCCTCCAAGTATTATTAAGTTTCATGAATCGGGTAGTGTTGTACTGAGAATGTTCTTGCTCACATGAATCATAAGTGGATCATTGAGTAGTGTATAACTAAAAGATACTCGAAGTCAATGATAAGTTCAACTTGTATTAAAAAGACATGTGGAATATACGCAATTTAACAATGCATAGTAAACGGGCGGTATTACAATAAATTTACCCTACAGACTACAAAACTCTTGACTTCTTACTGACTAAAATAATGCCGAATCCCCTATTTTGTGTTGTTTTAAATGTTCCTTGTTTGATATTAATGTCAAGTGACTAAAAATACTCTCTATATGAATATCAGGTAATATATCTATACATGATTTAGTGTGCAGGAAAGCTATACTTAATAAGATATTAACACAAGAATTAGAACTCATAAATTTAAACTTGAAACAAAAAAAGAGATTAGTACTCATTCTTTCCACTGAACATGAAAGTCGTTTAACAATGTTTCACCTTGTAAAAAATATAAAAAAGAATGATATACACTTACAGTACTACTGTATGTAACTTATGAAAATTTACAAGTCGGAATCACACACATGATATTGTGGTTATCTGGATCTGTTCAAAATTATTAAAATCTAATCATGAAAATCTGTACCCTAAATTTTATTTTACAAGCGCATGAACAATAATGGAAAGGCATATGAACCAGACACTTTAACCAGAAATATCACAGATCTTTAAACACAAATCCAAATCTAGACCCTCCCTGTGGCAGTAAGTCCGGAGGGTCTAACACCTTCACAAATTCACTCATTAAAGTTGAATACATTTCGTTTTCGAGGAACCACAGGTTTTTCTTCTTTTTGTAGTATTGGACCCAATGTTCGCCATTCTCTATTTTCGCTATCTGCAAAATTAAACACAAAATATTTATTTATTGACATGGAATGTCACAAATCATACTACAGACCAACTCACTAAACTATCATTATTTTACCACTTTTTGTAACTATTGACATTAGAATATTCAATTGTGTGAGACTATCTTTTTGACATTAAACAATTCATATTTTTTATAGATGTAAAGCAATACAGAAAACTAAAGTTTTCAGCTTGGTATTATATGAAGTATAATTAGAACAAGCAAATTGATTAACTTTAAAAATATTAATCACTTACGACTGCTGGTAGCAATTGTTTGTCATTAGAAATGGAAACGTGTGTCCCAACAGCTGGTGATGGGATTGACACTTGTGGTGACTTTGGTAGAGGTGGTTGTAACTCGAGTAACTCTGGTTGGCATGGGGACTCTGGTTGGCTTGGTGCCTCAGACTGCCTTGGTGACTCTGGTTGCCTTGGAGAAGCTGGTTGCCTTGGAGAAGCTGGTTTGCTTGGTGACTCTAGTTGCCTTGGTGACTCTGGCTGCCTTGGTGACTCAGGCTGCCTTGGTGACTCAATCTGCCTTGGTGACTCCGTCTGCTTTGGTGACTCTGGCTTCCTTGGTGCCATCGGCTGCCTTGGTGACTGGTTGCCTTGGTGACTCTGTCTGCCTTGGTGACTCTGGTTGCCTTGGTGACTTTGGCTGTGGTGATGGAGCCCTGGTCATTTCCACATTTTCAAAATTGTCATCTATTAGGTTGATTATTGCATCATTCTGAAATGATTTTAAAAAGAAATGCTCAGTAAAAAGTCCATGTGTTGTACTGCATATTCAATTTCCCCTATACAATTGTACAGGCATTATGTAATTTACGATATAAAATTTATACCTTTTAACAAATTAACAATATTTTGTTCTGCGTTGGTGAATAATTTGAGTACACCTGATCCTAAGATAATTATTTTTTTCTCCAATGGAGATGTCAACAATGAACAAATGATGAAAGTTTTCAATAATTCTGATAATCACCAGAACTACTATCATGACCATGAGGTTATGAAACTGAGTCAAAAATTTCCAAAGAAATGAAAAATGTCTGACAATTGGTGGGACAAGGGTACCATCTTTTATTGCTAGCAATTCGAACTACAGTTGATATTTCTTCTTCTGATTTTACTTGGAATATATTCAGTTTCACCAGAACAATTCCAGTGCATATCAAAATCTTAAGCTGACAGCATACTCCTTCGTTTGTCTTTCAATATTTGGTCATGACACTTAAAATTATGTCATTACACTTACCAAAGACTTTAAATTAAAAAAAGTACTCTTGTGCAAAGTCCCCTTTAGCATTCAGACTTGTATTTCCTTGTTGCATATAAGTTAATTTGTCTATCTACAAGCATGCGCAACAGTACTACATCTACAGCCATGCATTCACAACTTATCTATAATTTATTATCCATGTCATCTGGTCATACTTCCAACTTAAAAAATCCACTTAAAAACAAAATGATGAAAAAAGCTTAAGTATTGTTAGAATTTCAGATCCCAAAACATTTGGTTTGTATAGTAATTTTACACATATGCAAACCAAAGGTAATCTATTATAAATTTCAAGGTACCCGTATTATATGAACATTTTTCCCCCATACACATTATTCCTATTGGCATATGACTGATTTTATGTATAGATAGATAGTTCACTAACAATAGTCAAATGTTAGAGAGTGCATGCATCTGGGGTCATTCATGTTTAATTAAAGGAAGAAGTTTTAGACTGAGTTTTTAACATCTGTTATTCAATAACATGCCTCTTTTTTTACACAAAACATGAACAATGTACCTCCAAATTAAATAATTCCCCTAAATCTGTTAGGGTTAGACTCAAGTCCACATTTTGTTGTTCACCATTTTCACTAATAAAACATGACAAAAATGAAGATATCAATCACTAAGTATTTATCAAGAATTCATAATAAAGTCTGGATTATTCGATTATCATAGATATTTCATACCTCATTTAGAGGCCATACAGTAAAAAATAATTGACTGAAAAGCTCCAACTTCGACAATGTTGGTTATGATGAGGGAAACTATACATGCTATCAGAACCTATACCATCAGTCAGGGTAATAACTTAAACAGGTGATTTCAGAATCGCCTTGTTAAGTAACTATGACAATTAAAAATGTAAAATAATCACAATTTGACACAGATTCTTCAAAATCACTTGCCAATGGCAAGAGTGTTTAGTAATTTCTTCTGTTGAAATGCAAGGTCTTTTCCTCCTATGAAAGGTAATTTGTATTTGTTTGGCGTGAAGTACAGATCTTTCTACACCGGATCTTTACTTATGTTAGTAAAATTTCTAGATTTCTTCGATATCCGAAGATCATGGCCAGTGGCCAATGCTTGTCCTTCTTCAAATCTTGTTACCAGGTCACCAGAACCAAAATAATTTGCCTTGATTCCCATATACTGTAAATGCATAATCATCATTCGTTTTCGTAATCTGGTTCACTGCATGTATCATCTGCAGACTCAACATGTCGCACATTTGTTTTTCTTGAATAATGATTCTTTGAAAAATTTTTCTTCGACGAGAAGGAATAGAGAAAGTTTTGGACCTACGAGCTCCACACGTTGCTAAAAGGATACAGGAAAGAAAAAATAAGTTCATACACCACATCTTCCTTTTTATTTTGTTATATTGGCGAATGGACGTTGCAAACTCTAATCACCAATTTTGTAAATAATCTTGAATTACATTCAAATTATGAATTATTTACGAGGTAGTTAAATTCACGTGCAACATGTACATTGAGCTAAAAAAAAATCTTGTAATCTACATCCGATATCTCCTGGATATGTGCACGCCAGTTAAAGCTAGTTTGTCTAACGAAGCGTTTGTTTTCATCGTTTTGTAAATATTTTAAACATCGTATTACGTACATACTAAATAGTTTTAAAATTACATTTATAGGTACTCTACATTTGTATTTGTGTATCAAATGAATTAATCTATGCACTGATTAATCCACACGTTCACAGTTGTGTATGTCAAGTGTTGCTGTTTATAGGCACGTATATACCAATTGATGTATGTATATCATATAGTGACGAATTAAAAATGCAAATTACAACAGATTAATGTATCACATACGTTTAAACCATTAGTAAACAACAAATAAACTGTGCATGTTCATGAAGGGGGTGCATGACTTTCCTTAGTATACCCACACATTTAAATACTTCCTTGAGGAATTAAATTTCTTAAGTAATAGCAACGTCAAAATAACTTTGGTAGAAATACCAAAAACTTAAATAATTCCCCTAAATCTGTTAGGGTTAGACTCAAGTCCACATTTTGTTGTTCACCATTTTCACTAATAAAACATGACAAAAACGAAGATATCAATCAATATGTATTTATCAAGAATTCATAATAAAGTCTGGATTATTCGATTATCATAGATATTTCATACCTCATTTAGAGGCCATACAGTAAAAAATAATTGACTGAAAAGCTCCAACTTCGACAATGTTGGTTATGATGAGGGAAATTATACATGCTATCAGAACCTATACCATCAGTCAGGGTAATGCTGGACTTTTTGATCGACAATATATTTGTTGAGTTTGGAGGATTTATATTTCAACAGACAGTCGGTATTCCAATGGGTACTAATTGTGCACCCCTGCTGGCTGATTTGTTTTTGTATTCGTATGAAGCAGAATTTATTCAGAACCTTCTAAAAGACAAAAAGAAAAAGCACCTTGCGAAATTCTTTAATTTTACTTTCCGATATATTGATGATGTTTTATCATTGAACAACCCATACTTCAGCCAATACTTACATCTCATATATCCTAGTGAACTTGAAATTAAGGATACTACTGATACTAGAAGGACTGCTTCATACCTTGATCTTTTCCTCAATATTGACGTAGATGGACGACTTCACACGAAAATCTATGATAAACGGGACGATTTCAACTTCCCAATTATCAATTTCCCATTTCTTAGCAGTAACATACCCTCTGCCCCTTCGTATGGTGTTTACATATCACAATTGATACGTTATTCACGTGCTTGTTCACACTATACGGACTTCATATACAGGAGTGTGCTCCTTACGCAGAAACTGCTCCAACAAAGTTATGAGGCGGACAGATTAAAATTGACACTCCGTAAATTTTATGGACACCATCACGAATTGGTGGACCCATATGATGTCTCTTTAACCAAACTAGCTAAGGACATTTTTACCACATGGTAGATTGTGGCTTGTCATTATGTCGTCTAATCTTTTAATTACCAAACGTGACTTATTCCCGATTGTGATTGTTTTGCTGAATGTGAATTCGTATTACTATAAGACGTGTTTCTGTACTTGTTTATCCCAAATTCATGTATTTAGTTTACATGTTTAATGTTATATTTGTAATTCTCATTTTGTCAAATGTGTTGACGTCTTTTTGTTATATTTAGGTGTTACGGATGGAAAAATTAATCACCGCCTTTATTTATTATATTTAATTTCGTACGATTAATTACGTTTGAAGTTGGATTCATAACAAACTGGACTTATATATATGACAGTTAATTGCTATTAATAAGTATTGCAATATGCATTTTGTTTTAATAAATTATCAGTATTTAGTTCTAATATAATCTTTAAGCAATCCTAATTCTATCTCACTTTTGAATTATAGTTTTTCATGTGTGACGTCATGCTGTTTCTAAATTTCATAAATTCAAATGTGGCATAACGTTTGCCTTTTCGCCATCGTATGTGACGTCATTTTTTTTAATTGCGTTGACGCCTGGACTGATTCGGGTGTGTCTATGCTGTATTGAACTTGGCATCATGTATTCGGGTTTAGTTTTCTGTAATAAGTTAATACTTCAGTTTCATTATGAATATATCTTTCACATTCATTTGTTCAAATTTACTGTTTGCAATACTAGTAGCTTGAATCGTTCTATATAAAAGTGTTCTTATCCCGGGCATAAAAACAATGCCGTATTTGGCAAAACCTTTTCAACTTTTGATCTTCAATGCTGTACAACTTTGTACTTTTTTCAATTTCGATCTTTTATATCTGGACGTTATGTATTCGGGTTTAGTTTTCTGTAATTAGTTAATACTTTAGTTTCATTATGTATATCTCTTTCATATTCATTTGATAAAATTTACTGTTTGCAATAGCATGAATTGTTCTATATAATAAGAATGTTCTTATCCCGGGCATACAAACAATGCCGTATTTGGCAAAACCTTTTCAACTTTTGATCTTCAGTGCTGTACAACTTTGTACTTTTTTCACTTTCGATCTTTTATATCTGGGCGTCACTATTGAGTCTTGTGTGGACTAGACGCGTTTTTGGCGTATTGAATTTTAAACCTGATGCTTTTTGTTATCTATTAATCATGCTTTTCTTTGTCTAATATGGTCTCCTTTTTATTTGTATTGTAGTCCTGTAATATTATGTTGTCATTTCAATGTTATATTTAACTTTGCCATTAAAGTGCGAGGTTTGGCATGCCATAAAACCAGGTTCAACCCACCACTTTTATTCCCCTTTAAAAGTGTCCTGTACCAAGTCAGGAAGATGGCCATTGTTATTATATTGTTCGTTTCTGTGTGTGTGTTGCATTTTAACGTTGAGTCGTTTGTGTTTTCTCTTATTTTTTAGATAAGACGTGGCACGGTACTTGTCTATCCCAAATTCATGTATTTCGTTTTGATGTTATATTTGTTATTCTCGTGGTGTTTTGTCTATTGCTTGGTCCGTTTCTGTGTGTGTTGCGTTTCGGTGTTGTGTCGTTGTTCTCCTCTTATATTTAATGCGTTTCCCTCGGTTTTAGTTTGTTACCCCGATTTTGTTTTTTGTCCATTGATTTATGAGTTTTGAACAGCGGTATACTACTGTTGCCTTTATTAATAACTTAAACAGGTGATTTCAGAATCGCCTTGTTAAGTAACTATGACAATTAAAAATGTAAAATAATCACAATTTGACACAGATTCTTCAAAATCACTTGCCAATGGCAAGAGTGTCTAGTAATTTCTTCTGTTGAAATGCAAGGTCTTTTCCTCCTATGAAAGGTAATTTGTATTTTTTTGGCGTGACGTACAGATCTTTCTCCACCGGATCTTTACTTATGTTAGTAAAATTTCTAGATTTCTTCGATATCCGAAGATCATGGCCAGTGGCCAATGCTTGTCCTCCTTCAAATCTTGTTACCAGGTCACCAGAACCAAAATACTTAAATTTTTTTCGCTTTACATCAAAAAGCACTACCAGTCCCTCCACTGGCTCATACACCTGCTCTTTGTGAAGTTTTTTCATAGATTTTTTTATTTTATTTATTATTCTGCTTTTGGAGCTTCCCAAAGCTTTTACTCGGAAGCCAGTTGCCTCTGTCTTTGTCTTTCTTTGGTGTGGGCAAAACAATATATTTTGTTATCAGAATGGGTGAAAAAAGGAAAAGAAATTTGGAAACTACTGTACAACTTTAGATTCTTTTTTATATTTGGGTGGCCCTGAAAAGGACCTTTTATGATTCTGTTTGCTGGTGGCTCTGGCATCTCATTCTGCAGCAGGTCTTGGAAGCTTTGGTTTGCAGTAGCTTTCATGGTCCTGGAACTGTAAGGCAGGCTGTGGATCTATTTGACTTTGTCAGTAATAGTCATGCTTTTTGTTAATTTCTCTCCATGTCTTGTGCTCTACTAGCTTTTCTGCATTTGGCTGTAATCTCCTTTTTTGAACTTCTGGTCTTAGTATGTAATCTTGGTTGTATTTAAAGTCAGTGTCCATTTTCTTGAGGTAACGTTTACTTCGTTCTGAAAGTTCTACTCCTAGATTCGTACATTTAAGTTGTGTCAAAGGTCCCGGCATGTTGTTGTTTCTATGTACTCCTGAAGCAAGTGTCCTTCCATATTTTTGGAGTAAATTACATTTTTGGGCAAATTTTCATGCTTTCAATAGCTGCTTTAGTTAATTTCATTTTTAGTATATCTTGAAGTAAAAAAATTTCTGTTTTATCTATTTGCAGGGCAGTGATCTGGTATGTTGACATCAGTTTCTTTAATATTATGGAGCATCTGCACTTTAGGTCTTTGCTAAACCCCGTCCTAAGTTGTTTATTTTCCTCTTTGGTTTTACCATGGAACATTCCCGGGCTGTAAATATTATTAATTATAGAAGATAATGCCACTCCTGTTAGGGGGAGATGCTCTTAGTGTAGAAAGAGGTGATGCGGCACAAAAGGCAAGAACTGATGGAGTTAATCAAGAGGACCGTCTAGAAGGATTTATTTGGAAGAGTGAAGACGGGTATGGTCATGTCATAACTTTACAGGTATGTTTCTATTGTAATAGAAGATGAAAAAATATATGTTTCATGTACATGTAAAATGATAATTAAATAACAAGGAGATGTGGTATGATTGCAACCAAAACTAATATCCACCAATGTTCAAATGAAGTGGGTGTTAGCAACTGTAGGCAAAAGTACAGCCTTCAACAATGAGAAAATTCCATAATGTAGTGTTTGCTTTAAATATATGTAACAATTCATTTTAGAAAACTAACCTAAAAGTAATTACAGAACAATTCAGGCATGATAAAAATTACAAGCATGAACCAAAGTCAACCACTGAATAACTGGCTTCTGAGGTGGGACAGACACTTACAGAATGTTTGTAAACACTTATGTTAATTTTTTTTTGTCATCATTTGGTTTTGATGGGTTTTTAAAAAAATATTTGTACATCTTTATTTGTTTATTTTTCAGGAAAATTGTAATCTACATTTTAAAGGAACATCATCTGCTGAATAAGGAAACCTATTTCAGCTTAGGAACAAATTTGATCACCGAGGTAAACCAGAATAAATGATTATAATTGACACATTTCCTATATTTGAAATTATGTTCTAAAATTATAAACTTTATATTCTAGGTAAAAGATGCTGTCAATGACTGCAGAGATTTTGTACGTTTTGTGACAAAGGGATATATTATACTAGCAGCCTTACAAATCCTGAATTTGACAGGTGTAGATGATATTAACAAAATAACTGACACAATGAAGAGGAAAAGAAAATAATTCTGGAAAAGTTGTCATCAGACATTGTTGAAAAATATATTGTGGCCAAACCATTTGTCCTCGAACAGAATGGCCACGACACGGCAGATAATAATAGAGTACCATGCGGATATCCAGGCTGCCCTAAGATATTTGCCATAAATGGAAAATGTAAGGAAAAACACATAAATATTTGTTTATACAAAGATTTGCAACATCTACAATTACCATAAACAAACAAAAAGCAGAAAGGAACCAACAAAGTTGATTCTGATAAAGCAGAAACAGAAGACCATAAGTTGAATTATTCGTGTAGTTTGTTGAGAGATGGTCTTTACGACTGGATTAGAGAGGAGGCATCTACAGAAAATGATGGTGATCGTCTAGTGCGTATGTGGAGGTTAGACATTCTTAAATATACTCTAAATAATCATACAAAATACCGTCTTTCATTCCGGCTACAAGCTTAGCTGTTAGCACTTCTACCACCAAAGCTAGCACACCAATTGCGTCACAACAGGGGTGTGAACATTCATGTACAGCTTTATGAGTTTAATTTTAAAAAGTCATGAAATGATATGTTCTGTATAAAAAAATCAACGAAATTTTATCCGTGAGATTGATGCGATATATGGTATATTGGTAAAAAAGAAACTAGTATAACAATTTGGGTATACCTGTCTGTCTGTTAATATGTCTTGTAAATATAACACCTTCAATTTCAAATTAAACAGTTATGGTACACATACTTCATCTTAACTTTACCAAAAGGTAATACGATTTTAATGGAAATGTTTTAATGAAGATAATTTCGGTTTAACACTTACTGGGGGATGAAAAACGTATCTTTAGCTCAAAGCTATTTGAACCATACAAATGATTTGGAGATCTGTAAAATAAATTTCAATGATTATTTTTACTTTTTTTAGAAAGCCAAGCGCAGGATTACTGCTATAGAGAAGATGGAGATTGGTGCGGTTAAGAAAGCAAAGATAAGACCTTCTTTCGAAAACAAATATATGTCATCAGATGAGGAATGTGCAGATGGATTTATCACACATCAACCATCCTGGCAGTCTGAGAAATTTGCAGAATACAAAAGAAAATTAGATGGCAAATTTGCTCCACAAAGAGCAGAAGACTTTTAACAAAAAGAACTATTGGTTCCGCATCTGAAAAAGAGAACCCAGACATTAAAGATGAAACTCTTTTATGGGTTATTAAACAAAATTAGAATATGATACATGTAATTTCAAATAAATACTAAGTGTGAGCACACATATGCATTGATAGTTGTTTAATTCTTTGAGATATATATTTTCAACTATAGAACGAGATGTGGTATTAATTTCCATAAGACAATTACCCTGTATACATGGTATATTAGCAATTGCAAGTTTTCAGTATAATTACTTATAGTTATCGTAAACAGAGAGGGTTGTATATAGATGAAACATTGTTAAATAGTAATCCTTGGTGAAATGACCATAACAACTTTTCCTTGCAATGTTTTTTTTTTAATTTCTGTACACCCCTGTAAAACTCATAAAATATCAACATTCAACAAACAGCTTTAACTGCTTACATCTGCTAGCTTTATTAAGATAAAGATAATTATATATACTGAAATCTTTCTAGTTTGATTAAAAAAGATTGTATATTCTAAATATATCCAGTTGAAGGAAATAGATACAGTCGAGGATACAACTGAAGAAAAAGCCATGTCAGTCGAGGATACAACTAAAGAAAAAGCCATGTCTGTTGAAAATGTCTGTGAAGAACAAGAATATCAAGTGGGACACCATGTTTCTGTCAAACCTGGCAAAGACATGTTTCCTGCTGTTGTAAGTAGATGTTGAATATTATTGAAAATGTATTGAGTAAAATATTTTAATAACTGTTATCACAGATATATGTCTCGCGTTTTTGGTAATTTCGATAATGCAATCAATAGAAACACTTTGACATGTAAGATTTGCAAATATTCAAAGTCAATGAACCATGTCTGAAGGTACATTACTAAACAATATCCATGGAAATGAGATGTGCAAATACAATGCATACCAAATACCAATGACTTATTATTCGTAATTCACTTTAAAGAAACCTAAATACAAACCAATACATGTAAACTACGCAAAAATTCAAAATCAATAAACCATAGCTGAGGGGACAGTGTCAAATAATCTCCATGGGTAATGAGTTGTGCTAATGCTAATACAAATGCATACCAAATATCATTGACCTTCCATTAGTGGTGCTCCATGAACTGACCTAATCACAAACTAATACATGAAAATTAAGCAAATGTTGCAAAGTCATAGACCATGACTGAGGGGGCATGGCCAATAATCTCCATGGAAATGAGATAAGCCAATGCTTACACACCCGTAGGGGTTAACAATTACAAGTAGGTCTATTGCATTCAACATGGCTATCATTGCTGAAGTAAATAATTTCAGATGTTATTTCCATTTTTATACTGTTCAGTATTTCTTTTTTTTTATTTCAGATCACAAATATGATGGAACCTATTGGGTTCAGTACTTCAAGGAAAGCACAAAAGAAAAGTGAAGTTTAATGCCGAAAGTTTTTAGTGTGTTACATTCAGAATTTGTTAAATTGTTACAGCCACCAGACTTGATATTTGAAAGTGCGTCTAGATTTTTTTTTACAAATTTCCTGATTTTTTGGTTTGATGTTGTTGAAACATATATAATTAATTTGGCTTTAAAATCATGATTGTATAAATGGTAATCCTGGTAACTAAGTATGTTATGTTTTTAGGAAAACTGATGTTTTTTTAATAAATCCACAAGACTATCATCAGACTTTTGACATGGAAGATCAATTCAACATCTAATTTGTATGGGTCATTATCATGATCATTACTACATTGGTTACTTAGGATTATTGTTATTTAATTAAAGTCCCTGCAATAGTGACATTCCATTTTAAGAACTGATATGCTTTAATGTGCTTTATCTCACGGTTACATTCAAATAGAATATTCCTTTAGCAAGATTGTTAAATTCAACTTAATATTGTTTTTTTTAATTGAATTGAGACCATGGATAAGATGGATACACACATTTTAATTCAGTTTGTTGTCTATTATTACTTTTACAACTACGGGTAAATATTATTTGTTGTCTCTTTCACAGTGAAGATCTCCTTTAACAATTTTTTTTTAGGGTAACGGAAATGTATCTTCTGACAGGAGTCATTTAACAAACAACAAACTAAGATGTGTAAACTAATAAATAAATTTAAATGTCATATTACTGATCTAAAATTTTAAAATGCAAGTTTTTTTTTAACATTTATATAAAATGTGCACCAAGACTTTTCAGAAAAAAAAACTATTTTTAAACCTTCCGCAGAAAATATAAAATTGCAATTTCCTCGTTTTATCCCATTTATGATCATAAATACTGAGTGCATCCATGGACCGTGACGACAGCTGGTCAGGTATTCTAACTTGTCAATATAAACTGATAAAAAAATATATTTATGGACAAATATGTATCAAATGTATGCATTAGTAAGTTCGTTAAGGTTTATTTAATTTACTCCCAAGATATTATGATTTATGTATTAAAATTATGATTTTTTTTTATTTGTATTCTTAATCTAGTTGATTTTTCACATCGAAGATGGCACACATATGGCACAAGGTGTCTGTGCAATATCTTCCGTTTTGATACAAGATTATCAAAATGGCAATAAACCTTTTGACAATTTACGTTTGTACATTGTTATAAAGTGCAAACAATTATACGGAAGTGTCAATTCAATATTTTAGTTATTTTCATGACAATTGTTTGTGTCAAAACATACGCATTAAAAAAAAGTTATACCATCGCACAACATCGCCAGTTAAGAAAAATGTCTTCAAGACTTCAGGGTCGAGAAGCAAGTCATTTCCTGGTCGAGTTTGATGATGAAAATGCAAATTTCAGATTTTATGTATGTCCAAGATTCAAAATTCTCATAGATGGACGTATTCGCCTTGGTGAGAAATATCTTGTGCATTGGGGCGACAAAGACGAGCCAACAGTTTTAGAAAGTGGTGAATGCTTTGACATGAGGAGAAAAGAGCAAGAATGCAAAAAGAAGTAAGCATGGTAAGGGCAAACAACGAACTCGCCAAACGTATCTACAGAATCATTTGAGACACCACCTTAAAGTCCAGTCAGTGATGCCACTTTACAAAGTCCCATTGCTTTGGCAAAGCAATTAAAAAGAAAACGAAATACACAACCTAAAGATGTTAAACGGAGTGTAAGTATATTTTTAGATATATTTATTTTAAAATCCGTCTCGGTCTATTTTGCATATGATTATTTTTTTCTTCTTCATATTTAATATGTTCAAATGTTATCAAATATAAATAGAAAATAAAACTTTGTGTATGGATACATGTAGTTCGATTTATTAGTTGGTTTAAATAAACTACGTTCACTTCACACTCTACACTCAGTAATTGACAATTGTTATTCTTTATCAAACCGTTAATATAAACGTATTTAATAGAATCTGAAAAAGTTTTTGTAATATTTGCCACACGACAGTAACAACATAACGTTCGACACAACACTAGAAGTAGTATTTTTTTAGTTAAACGTCATTCAACTGCATCTGTAAGTTGTCATTTAATGTAATATATTTATATTTTGATTATTTTTTTCAGAAACCAGAAGCATCACTTGTATATATTGGAGATGGGAATAACGGTGTTGGAATAACTATGGTTCACTTATTAAATTTTTTATTGAAAAATTTGATCCTATTCAGGATCCCGGAGTTTATTTAAGTCAATTACATAGTATGACTCATGGTTCATACAAGATCTTATTGTAGCTTTCATCTGCTGTATTTAGGTTAGTATGCAAAGCATATCCCAGTATAGACTCGGACTCTAAAGAAAAGATGTCGATTCAGTATTTTATTGATGCTTTGTCAGACAGTGAGGTACAGAAACAAGTACGTCGTTTAAGTCCTAAGACATTGGCCGAGGCTGTTGACTTAGCTTTACGTGAAGAGTCATATGTAACGTTGGAAAAGAAACGTCCAAAAACTCAATCACTTAGCGAAGTTGAACCCTCTCATCAATTTTCCGTGTTTAGTAAGCAATTGAAGGAATTGCGTGAGTGTGTGGCAAAGTTGTCCGTGGTAAAATTTTCCGCTGATCGGGTGAAGGAGGCCGCCGTCGCCAATTCAGATACCTGCGGGGAATGCCCCGAACTTTGGTTATAGGGGTGCATGTGGTAACAGGTATAGAGGAAGAGGGAGAGGAAATTATGGTAAAGGTGCCCAGAGGGGGGATATAATTTTCCTGGCCAATTCAATGGTCAAAACCAAAATGGAGGGTATTTTAATTATCCTGACCAAAATACTGGATTTACAGGTCAGTCCCAGGGAAATGCATCCTTTTATGGAGGTAGAGATAATTTTTCTCAGAGGGGGTGTTGGAATTGTGGGGACTTGAACCATTTTAGAGATTGTCCATATGGGTTTTCTGGAAAAGTTTAGTTTTACTCTAACCCATACAGTTGTTCATTTAGTTCTACACTAGGATAGCATGACTGCGGTCAAGGTCAAAGGTTAGGATCGGGTTGGCCCTCAAAGTAGTCTATGCCTTCTTTATTTACCATTGGTGATATAATCCAGAAGTCATACTTACTGATACTTGGAGAGTACTGAACGTCAGACATCTTGTTCCAGAACACTTATTTATATTAATTATAAACTGGTGGCATAGACCGGTAAAAATTATACCTCATAAAACTCTATAATATATTCTAGTCGGGCATCACTATAATAGAAGTCCTAGAGCGAAAGCATAGGCCGAAACCTACCCTCGAGATAGATTTAATGAAAGTTGGGTTGCTGTCTAGTTTATATAAAGTTCGATTAAGGTCGCATAGACAGTACCCCAGTTTCGTTTCTATATGAACCTTTCCGCTGGTTCCGCTTAAATTTTGTAGATGTTTGATCGAATAGGACAGAAAGTCACAGGACAAAAAGTTTACAGGACAAAAAGTCACAATTCATTTTTTCTAAATATTTTCTTTGAATAAAAAACACTTATTTCTACAAAAATATTTTTGTATTTTTTTTAACTATTGTAAATAAACCAATATTGTAAACAAAAGGAGTAGGTTCAGTAAGACCCCATTTTGGCCCCAAAATATAGCAGTTTTAGAAAATTGTGAAAATGTAATCTTTAAGCTATATTTTGGAAAGTAAAATGCTTCTGCTACATAAATATGAGCTGCTTTTGACAATATAATGCACAAATATCGCGTTCTAGCATCATTTAGTCATGCTAAATTACTGAAATCTTCAAAATTTTAGCATTTTGGTTAATTTTTAGACGGTGTCCGTCTAAAATGAAAGTGGCCGCATTCGTGTTCATTCAAGATATTGAAACGTAAGTTGTATTTGATGATAATACAAAACATATATAAAGGTTGAGGATGAACACGGATGCGGCCACTTTCATTTTTGACAAAAACCATCTGAAAAGTGACGTTTTTTGGCATATTTGATAGATTTTTCATATTTAAGCTGGAATCAGAGCGTTTTTAATGACTAAACCAGTTAAAATCTTTCACATAAATTAATCGAATCAATTGAAATAGACATTTATGCGTTTAAAAATTGTCCAAAAACTTTCGTTAGATGAACCTGAAATTTGAGGCCAAAATCGGCCCTTACCGGACCTACTCCTTTATCCAAAAAATATCAAAGATGATCAAATAATTGTTAACAAAACAAAATGTCAACGTGGCTTTGCACTTAAATGGCTTCATGGTGCCAAGAAATATACCCTTTGCATGATTAAAATTAAATAAATCTTCATTTTTCAAGTATAATGACCCATTTCCTACACTTTAATATGAATATATGTATTAAAAAGTAAATATTTCAATACATTTTTCTTATATATTCAAATAATTGTCAACAGATTATTTGTGACTTTTTGTCCTACCAAATTTGTGACTTTATGTCCTGTGACTTTTTGTCCTGTGACTTTCTGTCCGTTTACCGTTTGATCTTGACGGGCATAATTCACGGCAATAAAGAAGTAAGTATACGCGTGTGGGAAGTGCTATGTTGCAGGGTACAGGTTACATGTCGCACATATGAATATTATATATGTAAAAAAAGTTATATTTGGAGAGTTAAAACATATACAATCTACCCAATGACTTCTATACTATTTCATATGCTCGGACTGTATAATTAACTCTTCAAACTAGCAAGGACAAAAATATTTACCATCCAGGTAAAATAATTTTGTCGTTACTAGTATCCATACATCATCAGTGTATTTACGTCTTTATTTTAAGACAATAACATACTAATTGAAATCAATACATGTCAATGAAAAAGTTAACCATATTGAAAAGCCACTTTAACATGAAAATTTATGTCCTTGCACAATTGATCTGCAATTGGGTCACACAGGTAAATAATTTTGTCGTTGCTAGTGTCAAGAGTTACACTTGCACAATCAAAATGAACGACAATGGCTGAGGGCACCTATATTTATAACTTACTACAACACTATCAAAATTTAAACGAAAACTAAGAGATAATATCATAAAATACATATTAATCATAACTCTTATTAAATTAACACATGGATTCATGACTGAATTGGTCATAAGTATTAACCATTCCAAACATACGGAAGCTGTAAACAGCGAATGTAGGTAGCGAGAACAATGAAAATTCAAAATATCCAAATATACCAATATTATACATCATTTAAACGGGAATTTCAAGAGAAATACAATGCACAAAGAATTAACATGGTATCTTTAATAATAAAAAAAGTTATACTCAAAAACGTTTTTCAGAATTTAAAGTGTTTTCTGTCGGCTATGACGGAATCCATCAACATGGAGTATGACATAGTTTTGACAGGATAATTCATCCCAAAGGTCCTGCTTTGATAGAATATCTCATTACTATCACTCATAGTACTGAATTAACAATATCTCACAGTTTTGACAAAAACAATAAGTGGACCGTAAACTCCATTTTTTTCATCTCCTCCACAGCTAAAAGCTTTCGATACAGTTCTTATGAGTCGAAGACATCCAGGTTCACTTGCTTTCTTAAATGTCGCATCATAAATTGGTGGACTATTTTCAAATAATCCTCCTTCTGCTTCCAGAAGACATGCTGTTGAAGTCTCTGCCGCATGAACAAAAACATGTAAACTGCAAAAGAAATTGTTAAGTTTGGTAACTGATGATTTTTCATTGTCACTCATCTGACATAAATATAAACTTTTATTACAAAAGATAAAATATAACACTATTACTCCCTGTTTATTGTTCGTTACTTTATGATTATTTGTTACTTTATGATTATTTGTTATAACATATAAGTTTATTTATAATATTAAAATATACATAAATGACTTTCAAAGATATTTTTCATTTAGAAAAAGGTATGCTAACCATTGTAAAGAAATTTATCGTCCATTTGTAAATTAACCCCCCCCCCTCCTTTTTTTTGTTCAAACCTCATTTCCTTTTTATTGAATTTGTTATCAGGACTATATCGCCACCCCACCCTACCGTGGAAAAGAAAATAAAATCATATAATTATTCCTCAATTTCCATGTTTGAAAAGCACTCTCTTTCTGATAAAATTTCTGATATGATGGAACACCAATGTTCGTGCACAAACAAATTTGATAAGTCATTCAAACATTCCTTTGTCATATTTCGTGCTTGGAATGCAATTTCTTCTGTTGATAAATTACCACAGTAATATAATTCATTGAAAGACTAGGTTTAACATTAATTGTATAAAAGTATTTCATTGGAAGACTATGAATTTCCAAAATAACAATCACATCATATACATTAATATAATTCATTGAAAGACTGGGTTAAAACAACAAAACTACAAATTTCTAAATGGTAATAAATGTCCATTGGAAAATTATGAGGTAGACCATAATTTTGTCTTTCTCAACATGGTAAAATTAAAATATCATAAAAAAACATTAAAAAAAAAATTCTACAACAAATACTTTCATATAAACATCTAAAACAGAATAACAACAAATTATATTATTTCCAATTCATTCTCAGAATCCCCATCGTCAATCATGTGTGAAATTTGCCTGGGGAAATCTTGTCTTGGGACATCTTGTAATTCAAACTTGATGGGTGATGATTTTCTAAAACATATACACCACCCAATCCATCTTTGTAAAAATGCTAGAATGCAATTTCGCCCTCGTGTTGATCCTCTACACATGAAGAGTGTTATGGATAGAATGGTCAGGATCACACACAGCTGAAAAAATATAGTTTGTATAAATTTAACATATACATTAAACAGGTGCTTGCATGAATGTGCGCAAGTAAAGTGACATACTATAGAGCATAACAATATATATGTATAGTCTAAAACATGTTTGTTCATGAGTTCTGAAACTTGGTAAGGCGTGTTTAAATAATTGTGTGTTCCACATCTTGAAATATTACATGTATGCAACTGTGTAGAACATACAATAAATGTTTTTTTTTATCATAATATTATACATGGTGCTGATATACTTACAGGCAGTAATGGTTATAAACCATATTAGGTATGTTTTAACAATGTCTGCGTAATGGTATTTCTCATCTGGTTTTGTGTGTTGCTCGAAGTATGTGGTTGATTCACCCCCTGTTGTCTCTTGGTTTTCTCCAAAGGTTACATGTGTGAAGGAACCAGTCGTTGGGTCGATAGTTGTAGTTGTCCTGGTTCTATCCACAGATTCCTTAGTTGTCCTGGTTGTGTCAACGGGCGCTTTAGATGTCATGGTTGTGTCAATGTGTGATGTAGTTTTTAAGGTTGTATCTGCAGATGCACTTATTGACGTTTTTAAACTTGTCAAAACTGTAGAAACCTCATACTGAAAAAAAAATTACCATTTTATACATATATATATATATATATATATAATATATTAATTTTACTTGTACAATGTATATAAATTTTATACTAGTCATACTAGTTATTATTTTATTTCCCATTGCCTTGATACTAGACCACCCAGCATGGTAAATTTAAATAGCTACAATATGACTTGTTTAAAAGTGTTATTAATGGTGAAATGTTAATAAAATATACATGTATATTGTAATGCATTGTGTGATGATACTTATAGGATTCAAAAACTAGAAGGTTTAACAAAAACAATTTACAAGCTATCAGGACTATAGTTAGAAAAAGAACAGAAATGGGTGAAACATCACAAATGCAACAAAATACCTTAAATGAGCAATTAAAACAGTTGAAAATGGTATTTATAGTTGATGATTATGATGATTTATATATGTGGTATATCTGTCACTTACCCCATATCTTTTCTTTTTCATATTTGAACCTAAAAAAAATCGAGGACTTTGTTTTATGTAGATCTTTGCTACAGCAGTCTTTCTGAAAGTAATAGGCATTCCCAACATTTTAATTAAATATGCATAAGATTTTATTTGACAATCAAGGCCCCCAATTTAGGGCAGGGACATTGCAATGATTATAAGTACACAAACAACAATTACATATAGATGCACATGAAATTCAAATCTGACCAAGACATTTTTCATGACCGTTGTTGGTTATGTGTTACATGTATGTGATGATTATACCCTTTAGCATCTGAACTAATGTAAACAATTATTAGCATGATCACAGTCAAAATTTAGGTAAAAGGGTAGGTCTTGATGGGCACAAGTTTGTAGATTATTCTTACCACACATTTCTCATTTTCAAGTTCTACGTTGATGTCACTAATTAGCTTTGATTTAATTGTCAACAGAGGGCAGAATCCTATGTCGACTTCAACTTTCCTAATGGCACTCAGTAAACCATCCGATATTAAAAGTTCGACGTTTTTGTCAATCCTCCTAAATATCAGTATATCAACATCTGAACCTCTCAGAAGATATCTCCCCGTTTTCATCCGACCGCATTTAAACACACCGCCTCCAGCGTTATGACAATGGTGATTGATGTTATATTCGGCAATCTGACATGTTGCATTCATAAGCAATGCAGATAATAAGATGACTTTCATCATTTCTTCTCGTTTCTGTCTTCAAGCTCCCCGAAAACAAGTAGTTATCGTTTTCCGAGGCCACTATAAGTGATAACATTTATTAATGGTTGATATCATTATATGCTTTAAAAAATATTTTAATCAAATTCGCTAATTAAAATAAAATTAATAAAAATATTCATTAATCATATGAAATAAAAGATACTAAATGATTGATTATTGCAGACAAAAGAGTAAAAATTATCATTTACTTTACACCTGTAAAATGGGTCTCTAGAAACGATTTGTTATTTATGTAATTACGGTGATGAGGGAAATTAAGCCCTATACAATTAGTCCGCTCTTCTACAACGGTCCTGCATATTTTATTTATTTATTATTATTTTTTTTTGGGGGGGGGGGGGGGGGTATAAATAATTCATAGCACATATTGATATTGCTGTACATTATTTAAAAAAGCATCAGTTTTAAGAATAGTAGGGTTCATTCACAAAATCATTTTTCCAACTTCTGTGTTTTATTTCTATGATGTTATATAAACGGTCACGTCCTTCTCAAATCATCAAAAATATAACATTTTTCTGAAGTTTTGCGATAACATTTTATATAAATATATATATTTTTTTTCTCTAAATTTTCATTATAATACAGAACGGTCATACGAAGTTCATTTTCCACAAATAACGCGCAAAGCATTGACATGAGCTTAATAGATATACGAAAAATATCATCGGTTCGGGTGTAAACTCCGTTTTATTATTATTTTTGATAATACCTTTTATACAAAAAGATGAAATAATAAGCTATTGCAATTAAAAGTACCAGTAACTCGAACACACCCCGCGCCCGCACACAAGGCGTTGAATCTTAAAATTTATCGTATCGTACGAACAAAACCATTTTAAGCGAAATACAACCAAAAATAAATTCAAATGGCAAATATACAACCCAAAGCAATTCCTACAATTACCATGAAGGTGTTCTCGGAAAATTTAAGACATACAAATTTGTAAAACTATATAGATTTGTCCGAACTTCAACATAAAACCTCGGTTAAAACAATCCAAAACCCGGGTGCTAAAAGTACCAATAACTCGAACAACCCGGCCGTAAATTAAAACGATGAATATGAACTTGTATCGTACATACAAAACACCCAAACATACCCATGTAATTATTCCCACGCTTACAAATTGAAAAACTGTTCAAATTAAATACCTTCCTATTAAACAACCAGAGGGACAAAATGTTAATATTATCTTTGGCAAATATGCACTTCTGATATACCAGCCTCAAGTAAAACAAAATTAATAAGACGAACAACCCTCCACGGGTGAAAATTTTAACCCTCTTATAAAAAAGTAAAGATAAAATTAAAACAAAAGACCTTCCTCAGGTTGAATGGACCAAATGAACACAATCTCTTCCGATTAAACTAACTAAAACATAAACACCCTCCTCGGGTTTAAAAAGGAACCAAAAATAAAGAAAGAAACCCTCTTCGGGATTAATTCAAAACCAACATTATAGAAAGAAACCCCTCTCGGGTTCAAAATAAACTAAACGTAAAGTATACACCATCCTCTGGTTCAAATTAAACTCAAAAGAAAATACACCCTCCTCGGGTTCAAATTAAGACTAAAATAAACAATTGAAATTGAGAAAAAAACCCTCCTCAGGTTTTATAACACTACTAAAAATCCCTCCTCGGGTAAACATAAACCTTCTATAAACATTAATTAAATTTAAAAAACTTACATCTATTGAATTGCCACGTGCTCCAACAAATGACAAGAGCGGAGCTTTGTCTATATTTAATTACTACATTACAGATGTTGGTCAAACTTGTGACGTCAAACTCCCGCCAAATGCTAAGTTAGTGTTAGACATTGCACTTATAATGCAAAATGTACAGTATTAAATCATCAAAGACACAAACTGTGTGGTTCTATTGATGTAATAATGGTGTCAGAACACGCCTGTGGTGTTTCCTGTGGAATTTTTGTATTAATGTTGTATAAAGGGGGAAATTCAGTTTTTAGGTGATTTCTCAGGACAATTTTTCATGAGAATTGTTAGCAAAAAATGGAAGTAGAAACTTTATGGGTACCCCCTTTGGCTTAACCTTGATATATGTTATTAAAGGGAGTATTTTCTAAATATCGTGTCCCAGTTTTTGGATAATTTGTTTCTAAACGAATTTATAGGTCTTGTAAGATGAAAGGTGAATTGAGGTTTGGCACTCAGCAGTTAAATCAATATATCTTCTTACTGGAGGCATATATCAAAATTCTGAGACACGGTTTTGTTTATTGTGAATGGTTGATTAAAGGGATGAAAACATTGATTGATTGATTGTTGGTTACTCTACGCCGCATTAGCACAAAAAGGCTATATCGCGGCGAGAGCTAATTCGAATATTTTTACAATTTAAAGCATACTTTTAAATAAGACAAACACCCCAAGGGTGACTGGGGTATAGAAATATGGTCACTTGGTCTTCTCCCGACCGGCAGTAAAACGCTTGCTGAAGTGGGGCGTCCGTTTGGCTGTGCGGGATGTATCAAGTTCGCAGTCACGTCCGTCAGAAGGGGACGTTAAATCCGATGCCTCGTGTAAAGAGAGTGCCACGCTCTTTGCACGTTAAGAACCCTTGCAACAACTCTTTGAGGGGTCCGTAGGTGGCCTGTTGCAAGGCCAAATTTCTGTCCCTATCCAATGTACCCTCATTTTCCAGTGGCAGTCCAGGTTTCCCCGACCACCATCCTAGATGGCCTCTGTTGCAACAACCTACCTATTGTGTTTATTGTGAACTTGTTCTCGTCCTGAATATGCATGAAATATTTGCCACTGGACGTTAAGCAACCAACAATCAATCAATCAATAAATAAGACAAAACGTCCCTCAATATACTAAAATTCTTGACTAAAGCAAATTGATTATATACAAATAAAAATCAACAGTAAAATAACGTGATAAAAATTAAAAACGATTTAAATATAATAACAGTTTTATATTCTATAATAAATTCCTATTTCTTTTAAAAATGCAACAATATTTGTAAATGGAACATTTTTGAATAAATCATACATATTATTGACATTGAAATGCTTCTTACGAATATCAGCAAAGTCAATACAATTAATTAAAACATGTTTAATAGTATACTTGCAGTTGCAAGGAAAACATTGTGGTTCATCTTCATTTTTTAAAAGATACTCTTGTGTTATTCTAGTATGACCAATACGACATCTAGTAATAACACACTGATCTTTTCTGCACATAATATTATTTAAAGGTTTGCCTAACTTAGGTTTAATTTCATGCAATTTATTATCATATTTTTTACTCCATTTAGTTTTCAATATATTAAAAACATATTCTCTAATATTAGATTTAAAATCAGTATATGGTATATCACAGTTAGATAGAGGGTCACTCAGGGCATTCTTTGCCGCAAGGTCTACAGCTGTGTTTCGAAGGATTCCAACATGACTCGAAACCCATAGAAATATTATTTCTTTCAGAAGAATTTTTAAATTCCTCATTACATATAAAATTTTGAGAATTGTTGGGTTTTTAATTTTAGTATTTCGTATAGCTTGTAAGCATGAAAGTGAATCCGAACATATAATAAATTTGAATTTATCTGAAGAAGCAATAAATTTCAAAGCCAAAATTATTGCTTCTGCTTCAGCAGTAAAGATGGATGCATCAGATGGCAAACGGAGAGTTGCAGCTCTGTCCCGGAAGACAGCAGCAGATGCAACTCTGTCACCATCTTTTGATCCATCAGTATAGACAGTTGAAAAATCTACATAATCGGCTTTAATTTCAGCATAGTATTGCTGAATTAAAAGAGGATTTGTTTTATTTTTATTGTGTTCACGGAGATCAAATATCATTTTTGGTTAGCAAAGTTCCCATGGAGAACATTTGCAAGTTTTAAATTGAGCAACAGATTTTAAATCAAAAGAAGCTAAATGTGGTTTTAAACGTATACCTAACGGACGAATTTTATTTTCATGTTTTGCAAAAATATCTTCATAAATCGGATTAAAATACAGCTGTAGGCAGGATTATCTGAATAGGCTTTTAGTTTGACAGCATATTGAAGTCCAAGCTTCAAACGTCTGTCAGAGAGTGCGTGCTCATCAGCCTCTACATACAGACTCTCAACTGGTGAGGTTTTAAATGCGCCAAGACAGAGACGCAAACCTTGGTGATGCACAGCATCGATAATCTGTATGTAGGACTTCCTTGCAGAGCCATATACTATAGAGCCATAATCTAGTTTAGATCTAACTAAAGATCTATATAAATTAAGTAAAATGTTACGATCAGCACCCCAGTCAGTGCTGCCGACAACTTTTAATATATCGATTTGACCTGAATGTGCAATTTTCATCCAAGTTTGATGACCTCTTTTTTGTCAATTATTGAGCTATATTTTGAAATTTATTATACCAAAAAATAATTCAGCTATAGATTAAGAACGAGTTATATTTCGGCTTTAAAATGAGTTAAAGATTTTAAAAATCCATTGAGTAGTTTTGGAGAAATTAATCTTTAAAGACTGTTGATTGGAGTCAGAAAATTCTGACTGTAGTGCTACCTTATAAAGTCATTATTAACAACTGTTCCGAAGCTGTCTGTATTAACAGGCTCGGGTAAAAAGTACCCAATATATCTGATATACCTTGCTCACAATCATACTCTCTTTGCTTTCATACCGGCAGACGAAGCTGATTCCACTCCAATGCAATATTGATGAGCCATTTTGTTAACAAATTATTGTTCACAAAACAAAATCACATTTTGAATTGTCAAATACCTTACACTTTCAAACCAGAACCTTAAAAATAAAAAAAACAACAAAATATGCATTTATATCAAAGTTATGTACTTAGTATTATTGAGCTGTTAAATGACGTTTTCTAGAGTGTCAAACTTGGTAAATTGTTAAGAACCTTTACAACAACTCTTTGATGGCCCGTAGGTGGCCTGATGTAAGGCAAAAGTTTGTCCCTATCCAATATTCCCCCATTTTCCAGTGGCAGTCGAAATTTCCCCGACCATCCTTATGGCCTCTATTATGACAAGACCCACCCATTCTATTTATTGTGAACTTGTTCTCGTCCTGAATATGCATGAAATATTTGCCATTGGACGTTAAGCAACCAACAATCAATCAATTCTGTTCTAAAGTTTGTGATACACAGATTTTCTCCCTTACATGCTTTAATTTCCATTCTGGAACATATACGTAACTAACCTTTTGGTCAATACTTGTTTCTGCTTTCTGCTGCATCATCTGGAATTTCGAAGAGAAAATGAAACATGGTGCCACCTGACAGGTTCTCACTTTTATGAAGATTAATGTAATGATGTTTGAAGTAATAAATTGAATATGTTGTATCCACTTATGATTTACCTCGTTCATCATTGCTTGGCTTTGCTTTGACGAATATCTTTGAAAGACCTCGTCACAGTGAGAGCACGGGAACTGCGTCTTCGTGTGCTAGCTGAAATGGTGAAACCTTCGAACTTGTCGGCATTTGAACACCTTGTCACAGTCTGTAGCTTGTTACTGTTCGAACTGGTTTTCCTTCCCCAATATGACCTGGGAACTGGCAAGTTGTTCTGGGCCTCCAATAGATCCCCAAATCATACCTATGTTTCGGACATATGCTTAGATTTCTATTATAATCAAATACACATGCCCTTCTTGAAATCAGCTGACCCTCTGTTTGGGTGTCATATTTTGTCTGATTTTGGCCAGTTAGTAGTCTCAGAGAATGCAAATGACCTGATATATCCCGATTACAATCAAACATTTTTACAAGGGACAACTCATTTTGGTAATGAGAGGACGTTCCACACTGAGTTTTTACAAATATCCCGACATTACAACGGGGAAACATATCTTCTGCTGTCAGCTAGCACCAGCAGAGAAAAATATATTCGCAAATAGACAAGGAAGCGTTAGGTTAGGAATAATTTGGGGAATTAAGAAATTCCATTCCTACCTGTACGGGCGAAAATTCAAATTGATCACAGACCATCAGCCATTAATATATATATTCAACCCCAGACAGGAATATCGTGACAGCGTCAGCTCGTTTGCAAAGATATTCACCTTTCCTGTCAGGATATGAATATGAGATTGAATTCCGAGGAACTGCTAAACATGCGAACGCAGACTCGTTATCTAGACTTCCACTAAACAGTACTGAAGTAGACACTTCGTTGAAAATGGTGTAATCTTTCCATATTGCTCAAATGGAAGCAATTCCCGTTTCGAACAAACAAGTTCAACAGGAAACAAGAAATGACCGTGCTTTGGGACTTATTACTACCTTCACACAGGATGGCTGGAACACTATTCACAAAGATAGTGAATATGCGCCATATTATTCTAGACGACATGAACTGACTGTACATCAAGGTTGCCTTATGTGGGGCGTAAGAGTGATAATTCCTAGTAAACTTCGCAATCAGGTATTAGGACAGATTGATTGATTGGTTGATTGTTGGTTGCTTTACGCCGCATTAGCACAAAAAGGCTATAACGCGGCGAGAGCTAATTCGAATATTTTTACAATTTAAAGCATATTTTTAAAATAAGACAAAAAGTCCTTCAATATACTAAAATTCTTCTAGACTAAGGCAAATTGATTATTTACAAATAAAAATCAATATGAGTAAAATAACGTGATAAAAATTAAAAACGACTTAAATATAATAACATTTTTATATTCTATAATAAATTCCAATTTCTTTTTAAAAATGCAAAAATATTTGTAAATGGAACATTATTAAATAAATCATACATATTATTGACATTGAAATGCTTCTTACGAATATCAGCAAAGTCAATACAATTAATTAAAACATGTTTAATAGTATACTTGCAGTTGCAAGGAACACATTGTGGTTCATCTTCATTTTTTAAAAGATACTCGTGTGTTATTCTAGTATGACCAATACGACATCTAGTAATAACACATTGATCTTTTCTGCACATAAAATTATTAAAAGGTTTAATTTCATGTAATTTATTATCATCTTTTTTACTCCATTCATTTTTTAAAATATTAAACACATATTCTCTAATATTAGATTTAAAATCAGTATATGGTATATCACAGTTAGATAAATGGTCACCCAGGGCATGCTTTGCCTCAAGGTCTACAGCTGTGTTCCAAGGATTCCAACATGACTCGGAACCCATAGAAATATTATTTCTTTCAGAAGAATTTTTAAATTCCTCATTACATATAAAATTTTGAGAATTGTTGGGTTTTTAATTTTAGTATTTTGTATAGCTTGTAAGCATGAAAGATAATAAATTTGGATTTATCTGAAGAAGCAATAAATTTCAAAGCCACAACTATTGCTTCTGCTTCAGCAGTAAAGATGGATGCATCAGATGGCAAACGGAGAGTTGCAGCTCTGTCCCTGAAGACAGCAGCAGATGCAACTCTGTCGCCATCTTTTGATCCATCAGTATAGACAGTTGAAAAATCTGGATAATTGGCTTTAATTTCAGCATAGTGTTGCTGAATTAAAAGAGGATTTGTTTTATTTTTATTGTGTTCACGGAGATCAATATCATTTTTGGTTTGGGAAGTTCCCATGGAGGACATTTGCAAATTTTAACTTGAGCAACAGATTTTAAATCAAAAGAAGCTAAATGTGGTTTTAAACGTATACCTAACGGAGGAATTTTATTTTCATGTTTTGCAAAAATATCTTCATAAATCGGATTAAAAACACAGCTGTAGGCAGGATTATCTGAATAGGCTTTTAGTTTGACAGCATATTGAAGTCCAAGCTGCAAACGTCTGTTAGAGAGTGAGTGCTCATCAGCCTCTACATACAGACTCTCAACTGGTGAGGTTTTAAATGCGCCAAGACAGAGACGCAAACCCTGGTGATGCACAGCATCAAGAATCTGTATGTATGACTTCCTTGCAGAGCCATACACTATAGAGCCATAATCTAGTTTAGATCTAACTAGAGATCTATATAAATTAAGTAAAATGTTGCGATCAGCACCCCAGTCAGTGCTGCCGACAACTTTTAAAATATCTAAAGCTTTTAAACATCTCGATTTTACCATTTTGATATGGGGTAGAAAGGTTAACTTTTTATCGGAAATTAACCCAAGAAATTTGGTTTCATCAACCATTTTAATTGGGTTGCCGTACAAAGTGAGTTCTGGATCAAGATGCAGTTTCCTTTTGTTACAAAAATGCATCCCGACCGTTTTAGACGTGGAAAATGTAAAACCATTTTCCGAGGCCCATTTTTCAATTCTTCCAAGACATAATGGTAATTGTCTTTCTATGTTATTCATATTTTTGCCTCTGTAACATATTAAAAAATCATCAACGTACAATGAACCTTCAATATTATATTTTACTTTTTAAAACTTCAACAAGGCTGTTGATTTTAAGACTAAATAATGTAACAGATAAAATACTGCCCTGAGGGACACCCATCTCTTGATCATACAGATCAGACATGGTCGAATTAACTCTAACATTAAATTGACTGTTAGAGAGAAAATTAGAAATAAAATTAGGCATATTGCCTTTCAACCCCATATCAAATAGATCTTTTAAAATACCATATTTCCATGCAGTATCATAGGCCTTCTCAAGGTCGAAAAAGACCGACACCACATGTTCATTTTTCGCAAAACCATTACGGACAAATGATTCGAATCGAACAAGATGATCAAGAGTACTGCGGCCCTGTCGGAATCCACACTGGATATTGTCTAATAGCCCATTGGATTCCAAGAACCAAACAAGGCGATCATTGACCATCCGTTCGAGTGTTTTACAGATACAACTGGTAAGAGCAATTGGTCGATAATTAATAGGATCCGTATGATCTTTACTTGGTTTTGAAATAGGCACGACGGTTGCAAGCTTCCAGATTGATGGTAAATCACCAGATTCCCAGATGTTATTCGTGAGCTGCAAGAGAGCTTCTAGCGAGGAATCTGGCAAGTGTTTTAAGAGTTGGTAGTGAATATTATCAGGCCCACAAGCTGGTATTAGGACAGATCCATGAAGGACATCTTGGTGTCGTTAAAATGAAAGCATAAGCCCGAAGTTTTGTTTGGTGGTCAGTAATTAGCCTTTTCAATAGTCGTCTGGCGCGAAACGGCCGATAACTCATTTTTAGAATTTAGTTTTTCAGGGGACGGTCAATATCCGGAATCGCATGCTTTATCATCACCATTTTTCCTTGGACGTCCATGAAGCCACAAGTGTATGCATTCTATGAGAATAAGGTATATTTGACAAGACAGTGTTATCATTGTGTTATCATGGTATCAACAAATGTAGGCAATGTTAGAATACCTGAATAACTTGTTAATTTGACAAGGACAGTTCATTGCTCCCCCCGAAAACATGATTTTGTAGAACTTCACTTATCGGCATCTCCGAGCGTCAAAAAAGATTAAATTCCTGACGATTTTTACTACGGCATTCTGATTTTTATTAATTGCTACATATTACCGTCTTCTTTGAATAAATTATTGTTTATATTATCAACAAATAAGAGTAAAATTCTTGTTAGAGTTGTCGTTCGTAGTGTATAGTTTGTTCCAAAAACAGTTTTTTTAACAGTGTTGTTTATGAATAATAAAGTTGTTTTAACTAAATGAAAAGGTTAGCTTCTGTGTTATTTTTTGAAAATTAGTAATTTTGTACATGACCCGCCCCCTTTCTATTAGGCACCACACTTTTATGGGTATCTGTTAGGTACGGGACATTGAGGGGGTTATATATTCCCAGTAACCTCGCTAAAACTCTTGGTACTCTCCACATAGATCCATTGATATGTATTATGTTCCTTTGCACGTCCATTTTATTTTCATGCATGAATTATCCCTGTTTTAACAACCCTTTACCTGCAGTAAACACCACACAAACTCCAGCTTCCATCAACCCAATTTCTACTTCAAGCTCTCTCATTTCAGATTTACTATAATTCTGTCCACGCTTATATTACGCTATCAGCTAATGCGCGGTATCACCGGACATGCAAATACCAGGGACTTCACTGTAGTCCAAATAATTATGATGTCCGGCAAGGCTAATTAAATTTTTTTCTAGATAGGCGTCACAGAAAAAATTCAAAAAAGCCTTTCCAGACGTAATAGTTATTTGGACTTCCCATATATCAGAGACACAATTACTTTCAGCTATTAACAACACATTATTTGCCCTCAAATTATATTATACTACTACAGGCTGATTATATTTATCTGGTGTTTAACTTGAATGTTCGTCTTTTACATTTCTAAATCTAATAAAACAGTTTTACCCTTGGTGGATCTAGAAATGTTCATTAGTGGGGACCAGTAAATTATGTTCAGTTGCTTAAATATCTGCAGGGCATAATCTTAATACATTTAACATTAACATTGCACAGTATATATAATTATTCTAATCTGCTAATGGATTTCATTGGGCAATTAACTTGCCATAATCCTCGGGGGAGCAGTGTAGTTGACTACTTTATAGTATCAGAGGAACTATTAGATAAAGTTGCTTTTTTTAAAGTTCATGACTTTTTAGCTGATCTTTCTGATCACAGTCAGGTGTCTATTATGTTAAATATAGATATGAAAGTTCCTGTCCTAGATATTCAGAGTGAACACTCTCAGATAACCCCCCCTAAATATATTTGGAATGATGAGTCTGTATTACAATTTCAAACAGCTCTGACCTCTAATGATATGCAAGAAAAAATATCAAAATTTATGTCTGACGACTCTGATTCTCAAAATATGACTTTAAAACTAAATGATATTATATGTGAGGCAGCTGATAAATCTTTAAAACAAATTTTACCAAAAACCCCTAACTCTGTAAAGTCAAATACTAAAACTATAAAGAAACAACCAAAGTGGTTTGATTTTTCTTTAATTAAAATGCGTAAACAATTAGATGACAAGGAAAAGTTATTTAAAAAATATAATAATGACCCCATAGTGAGAGGGAACTTCTTCAGTTTTTTAAAACTTTATAGAAAAACTAGGAAAAATAAATATAAACAGTTCCGTAAAGATCTTGTTGTACAACTAGACAACATGAGAGATAACAATCCATCCCAATATTGGGCCTTACTACAGTCTCCCAGTAATGAATCCTCTACGAAAGGAGATACATCTAATATTTCAAACTCTGATTGGTTACACTATTTTAAAAAGCTTAATTCAAATTCCTTACCTGTAAATAAAGAACTAATTGATTCACTTAATAAACTAGAAAAGCATAACATTTTCACAGAATTGGATTATAAAATTACAGAAAAAGAGATAAATGAAGCAGTTAAATCACTAAAAAACAATAAATCAAGCAGCTTTGACTCAATAATAAATGAGATGCTCAAGTGCAGCCAATCATTTCTGCTTAAATGTTTTGTAAAGATATTTAATAAAGTATTAACTTCAGGAAAATTTCCTGATATATGGGCTAAAGGATTTATAGTCCCATTACATAAAAGTGGATCTAAAGATGATCCCTCAAATTTTAGGGGCATCACGATAGGTAGTTGTGTAGGAAAACTCTTTTTAAAGATACTTAATAACAGATTAGAAAAGTTTATAACTAAAAGAAATATAGTTGGTCCAGAGCAGATAGGATTTTGTAAAGGAAAAAGAACTAGTGACCACATGTTTGTACTTAAAACATTAATTGATAAATACACTAAGCAGGGACATAAACGCCTCTATACCTGTTTTGTTGATTTTAAAAAGGCCTTTGACAAGGTTTGGCATTTAGCATTATTTTTTAAATTGAGAAAGCTCGGATTGAGCGATTTATTTTATAATGTAATTAAAGATATGTATAAAAACACATCTTTATGTGTAAAAACTAATAGTAACACACTAACTGAAAATTTCCCATCAGATATTGGTGTTCGTCAAGGGGATAATCTGAGCCCTACATTGTTTAAACTTTTCATAAATGACTTACCTGAAATATTTGATTCTGGCTGTTGCCCAGTTTTACTAAACAACAGAAGCCTTAACTGTTTAATGTATGCAGATGACCTCATTATGATTTCTGAAACTTCATCTGGATTACAAAATTGTTTAGATAATTTAATGGATTATTGTAGTAAATGGGGACTAGAAATTAACATGAAAAAAACAAAAGTATTAATTTTTAATAACACAGGAAGAATTTCAAAGGAAAAATTCACATTTAATGGTCAGCTTATTAATAATGAGAAAAAATATAATTATCTTGGCATGATATTCACTGTATCTGGCAGATTTACAGATGCTAAGTTTAATCTTTATAATAAAGCATTAAAAGCCTTTTTTAAATTAAAAAGATATTTCACCCATTTTAAACCTAATATTAAAACACTTTTACATCTTTTTGACCACATGCTGAAGCCGATTTTGTTATATGGCTCAGAAATTTGGGGTCAATTCTCTCCAAATAAGTTACAATCAAAAGGAGACAACTATTTTTTCCAAATGTCCAAAGATCTAATTATTGAAAAATTACATATTAAATTTTGTAAATATTCTCTACAGGTACCTAGAAGATCAACAAACCTAGCAGTGATGGGAGAGTTGGGGCGCTACCCCCTATCTCTTGAGGTTATTCTTAATATGGCTAAATTTTGGCTCAGACTCACAGAACAAAATAACTCTCTCATTAAAGATGCATTTGAAGAGTCTAAAATTTTATCTAAAACATATAAAGACAATTGGTTGGAAAGCATTTATTCATTATTTAAATATCTTAATGTAACCCCAGAATATTTGTTAAATCACAAATCTCATATAAAGTCAATTATCATTAAAAAACTCCGAATTAAATATGATGAAATTTGGCTTAACCAATTAAATAATGACAAACCTGGCATGGTGCAAGGAAATAAATTAAGGACCTACAGACTATTTAAAAATAATATAGGCCTTGAAAAATATTTATTGTTAAATAATTGTAAAACATTAAATGAGTTAACCAAATTTAGAATTAGTGCCCATGAACTTGAAATAGAAAAGGGAAGACATAAGGGAATACCCCCAGATAAAAGATTTTGTAAATTATGTAATAATGACATTGTTGAGGATGAAATTCATTTTCTTCTTCAATGTCCATCACTTAAAACTGAAAGGTCCAGTTTTATTTCAGATTTATCCTCTAAATTTACTAATTTTAAAACTTTAAATGACCAATCTAAATTTGTATGGTTGATGTCAAATGAAGATCCATTTGTTAATAACATAATGATTAAATTAATAGATAGTTTAATAAAATCTAGAAGAGTTAAATTAAGCATAAACACATGAGTAGTCCAGCTCTTCTTCTAATTATAAAACGGTACTGATTGTGTTCACTCACTCATTATCTTTGAGAATATATACTGTATTTGTTGTCTCCCTTCTCTTATATAATATTGTTTTAATTTTATTGTCATGTATTGTAATCTCAATGAAAAAAATCAACACAATTATTTGTACACTTTAATTTAAACTGTAATTGTACTGCTCCTCGGGGCGTCTTGATTGACAAATAAAAATTGTTGTTGTTGTTGTTGTGTTGCTAATTGGTACACTCAAGTGGTGTGATGATTATTGATTTTTATACCATATACATTTTAGGACTTCAAAGAATTAAATTTAAACTTAGATTGTTACCAATTAAAAATAATACTGACTGACTTAGTTTTAAATGATCAGCTGATATTGAGCAACAAAAAGGAGTTTTTAAATCTCTAATTAGATTTGGTTTTTGGAAGAAGAGGACAGTTTAACATCTTCGCTAGCCGAGGATTACGATCCACTCCCGCTCTCTTCAAGACCCTTGGCTAGCGAAGATGGGGAATAACTGGAGACCAGGAGGTGGTGGGGTGGTTAAAAAAGGGGGTATGGTGGGCGTGCACTACATACCTGTACTCTATGCAAGCAAGAACACATGAGTTAGGAGGGTATTTTGTATAATAAGAGATTTAAGAATTTTTTTTTAGAATTTTGTCTTTACAACAACTTTTTATTTAGTACTTTTGATCATGGTTATTGGTAAAATGAACAAATATTTATACATTTCATCCCCGGCTGTGTTGCTGGTACCATAGATCTGTCAATTTTTTACAAAACTTATACAATAGGTACATGTATATATCAGCAATATGTACAAGTCAGAACATATCCAGTTGAAGTTAAAAATGAAACTTTTGCCACATTTTTAGTGGTACAATCATGACAGACATATGGATTTCACAAGATATGGACACAAATGATGCTATAAAATAATAAAGAAGATGTGGTATGATTGCCAATGACACAACTACCCACAAAATACCAAAATGATACAGACATTAACAACTATAGGTCACCGTACAGCCTTCAACAATGATCAAAGCCCATACCGCATAGTCAGCTATAAAAGGCCTCTATAAGACAACGTAAAACAATGCAAACGTGAAACTAACGGCCTTATTTCTGTAAAAAAAAAAGAACGAAAAACAAATATGTAACACATAAACAAACGACAACCACTGAAATGCAGGCTCCTGACTTGGGACAGGCACAAACATAAATAATGTGGCGGGGTTAAACATGTTAGCGGGATCCCTATCCTCCCCTAACCTAGGACAGTGGAATAAGAGTACAACATAAGAACGAACTATAAAAATCAGTTGAAAAAGGCTTAACTCATCAGATGGACAAAAATACAAATGGACGTTGCCGGGTACTTATACATCCCGACACAAAAAGACACAATGAGCAGATCTGAGAGTACTCGCAGTTATCTGACAGCTAAAAAAAAACGACTAAACTATCAATACTTGCACATCCAACATCCAGCACATTTACATGTAATTAGTCGTTTAAAGATTACTGATGAGACCAGAATGAAAAAATTATAGCAGTAGCATCCTTTTATAATTATCCTGTACAGACCAAGTTGTAGAAGTTTACCAATAGTGGTTAAAATGTGATGAACTTATGTTTTTTTTTTTTATTTATTTCAGTTACATTTTACAGTCCTGTTGTTTACACTAGAATAAATATAAACCATAAGCCAATAAGTCTTCTGATAGTCTTATATACTCAGGTATGATTAAAATATATTTGCAATTTCTAATATCATACCTTTTGTCTGTCTCTCTCATTACACTTGTGATTAACTGATTGTATGTTTATGATTAAATTTTTCACTATTTGTTCCAGAATTAATTCACATATAGCATAAGGGGTCACGAGATATCTGTTAATGATAACTTTGAAGTTTGCCTTCATTACACTTAATGAAACAACAAAGCTTCAGATCAAATATTGCATATTTAGGTCTGAAATATTATAAAGTATCCTTATTATCCCAGCACTTTTCATTTAGTTACTATGCATGTAATAAATACCAAATAATTACTGTAACATACATTTTTGTTGTGAAGTTTACTGTCATTAAATTATGTTTAATGATATTAACAACACAATTATAACAATAGCATATGCATATGCACCTCTTGATCCTTAATCACCCTCTGCTTTATGCTAGTGGCACTGTAACATGTAAGCAAGATGAATGGCTTGTGTACTGTATGTTATGTGGGTCATTAGACAGGCTCTACAAGTATAATATAACCTGAGGGTTCCACTAGGGCTTACCTTATTGAAACACAAAATATTATTATCGCATAGTTATCTCCCCTAAAAAAATATCCATTACCAATTTGTTTAGGAAATTCAAATAAAAGAGAATATATATTGAAATATGGATTAATGACTATCATTTTATAGTAATTTTACACTTTGTTTTTAACATATGTTCTGTTTTAGGTTATTGTTAACGTTTTCTATTTCTTTTTCAATTATTTCTTAAATTGAAGACTAAAAGGGGGAATAATTCATGAACTTGAAAGATTTCATAACAAGTATTATTTTTGTTTTATAGTTATTATCTATGCCTATGAGGGATTAATATAATTCAATTATCCTTTGAGTATTTCATTCATATGTCAAGATAGATCAAACCATTTTAAAACTTTTAATTTCAGATTGACAACTTTTTTTATATTAGAATCTGCTGTTGAATGAACAGTCAACGTTAGCAAAGCTTGTATACAGGTATGTACACCTGTTATCATAGGCAGTATTTTAGCATTTCATTGGTCAATAATTATTGCATTTTTTTTAAAGCTTTTTTTCTTCAAATATTGCTTTAAAATTTACATGCTTAGTATAATTCTTTATATACATACTTATATATAAGTATATTTTTAGATATATTTATTTTAAAATCTGTCTCGGTCTATTTTGCATATGATTATTTTTTTCTTCTACGTATTTAATATGTTCAAATGTTATCAAATATAAATAGAAATTAAACTTGTGTATGGATACATGTAGTTCGATTGATTAGTTGGTTTAAATAAACTACGTTCACTTCACACTCTACACTCAGTAATTGACAATTGTTATTCTTTATCAAACCGTTAATATAAACGTATTTTATAGAATCTGAAAAAGTTTTTGTAATATTTGCCACACGACAGTAACAACATAACGTTCGACACAACACTAGAAGTAGTATTTTTTTTTAGTTAAACGCCATTCAACTGCATCTGTAAGTTGTCATTCAATGTAATATATTTATATTTTGATTATTTTTTTCAGAAACCAGAAGCATCACTTGTAGATATTAGAGATGGGAATAACGACCCATATTTATTTAGATCGCCGACACCTTCCCCTGAGCTTCCTCCTCATTTTATAGCACCAACATCGCCAATTGGGGAAGTGGAACCCGAACATGAGCCGGGGTGAAATGGAAAGAAAGACAAGACCAGCCTTTTCATCAGACAATGACTTGGCAGAAATTTTAAAGCAAGTCGAAATTAGCAATGCTCGTTTTTCTCTATTAGAACTCATGCTACTTAAACAGCAGGAGACCATCGAAAAGTTATTTGCTTCTGTGACTAGGCATCTTCAACCCCAAGAGTCGGAAAATCATATACAAAGAATTTCTACAGCTCGTCGGTCACTCATAGATGCTCTTGAAAATGAAAGTGAGGTACCGTCTCCGTTACCATCACATTCATCCCGTTTGCCGGATATACCTTTGACTCCTACAACGGCAGACATTATCTGTTAACAAAACTCTGTTCGTTACCGGTTAATAAGTTAAATAAAATTTTGGAGGATTGCAACACAATTTCATATAGCAGTCCTAAGTATGAAATTGTTCAAATTATTATGGCATATTGTTATTCTAAATTATTTCCCAAAATTGATCGCCCTGAAGATCATAAAAAACATTTTATTAAAATTAAGTATGTCAATAAAGGCTTTGATTTCGTAAATATTGCCGGTATATTTAACGACCATTTTGTTAAAGAACAAATTCCTGGATATTTTGACAATACTGAGCTACCTCTTATTTGTTATATTTATAAGAAATCTACCCGGAAATTTGTGTTTAATTATAGTCAATTGTGTAAAGATGTTAATATCAGTGAAAATACACCTACTTCATGTAATTGCAGTAATTCCGAATATATTTATGGACCCATTTCCCATGTTATAACAGGAGATCTTAACATCGTTCAAGACCGAGAGTTAAAATCATTTCTTAGTAAAGGACCTAAATATCGTCCCCCGTCAATTATTAATTGGAATGAGTGTCATAATATCATCCACGACTCACTTCATACTTACTGTATGAAATGGATAAAACGGGAAAAAGCTGACAAAAAATCTTTGGACTCTTTTTTTTAATTCAGTAATGAAGATAGTTGATATACGTATTCAACATTTTAAAGAACATTTTACTATTAACAATAACCACAATAAACCTATTTCTCGTATCAAACATAAACTAAAAGAACTAGCCAAGGAATTTGTTTTTGTCCCGGCCGATAAAGCTGTTAATAATATTATTATTGTTTGACGTAAATTTTACATTGAGGTTCTGAAAAAGGAAATCACCAATTCACCAACATTCCAACTGACTCCATTTTCAGAAAACGAAATCTGTAACAAACATAAACTTTTAGCCACCGCTTTACAAGCAGAGCCAAATACAATGAAAGTCCCAACTATGTATTGGCTTCCGAAGCTACACAAAACCCCTTACAAATATAGATTCATTTCGTCTTCAAGCCATTGTTCAACTACTAAAGTGTCTATTATTCTTACCAGCACACTTGGTACAATTAAAAACCTTATAATAAATTGTTCAAATAAGGCCTTCGAAAATAGTGGAATAAATTACTTTTGGAGTGTCAAGAACTCGTTGGAAGTACTTGATAAATTGCATGCTTATATTGGTGATTTTGAATCTGTTCAAAGTTTTGATTTTTCTACCCTGTATACCACATTGCCTCACATTCTCATTAAGAAAAAATTCACACACCTAATTAAATGGGCATTCAAAAAATCAGAATGTGAATATATATGTTCAAACTCTTTTAGGTCATTTTTTAGTAGCAATAAACAAAAAAAACTATGTTAATTGGACATGCTTTGATACTATATATGCCCTTGAATTTTTACTAGATAACATTTTTGTTCGCTTTGGGGATTCCGTATATCGTCAGATTATCGGAATTCCAATGGGGACTAACTGTGCACCACTTATTGCGGACCTCTTTTTGTATTGTTACGAGTTACAATTTATGACAAAAATAAGCAAAGACCCATCAAAACAACATCTGATAAACAAATTTAATAATACTTTTAGATATTTGGATGATATTTTGGCTCTCAATAATGACGACTTCAGTATGTATATTAATGAAATTTATCCTGGTGAACTTACTTTAAATAAAGCTAATACTAACAATGACCACTGCCCTTTCCTCGATCTTGATATCTATATCACTAACGGAAAGCTGAATACTAAAATTTATGATAAAAGGGATGATTTTTCATTTCCTATCGTTAATTATCCGTTTTTAGATGGTGACGTTCCATTGTCACCATCTTACGGTGTTTATATATCTCAACTTGTACGATTCGCTCGTGTATGTAACAATGTTTTAGATTTTAACGAGAGAAATTTATGTATTACTGAAAAATTATTACACCAGGGTTTTCGATATCACAAACTAGTCAAAACATTTACTAAATTTTATCATCGGTATAAAGACATCATTCGTAAATATAGCTCAACATGCAGACTTTTTATACGTTCAGGTATTTCACATCCAATTTTTTATGGAAATATTCTTTATAAAGCACAAAGGTGGCAGTATTCACCTCATAAACTTACAAAACCTTTGAATAGACTTATTAAGAAGGGATATAATTACGATACTGTTGTCAAGTCATTAAAGATTGCATATTTTGGCGTTAATATTGAGTCACTGATAAGGTCTTTGCGTCGGAACTAAACACATTTATTCTAAAAACAGTTGTTGGCATGACACGGGTTATGTTCTTCTCATATATGTTATGATGGTATGATACTAAACCCCTTACGGGAAGGATTGTGCCTGATGTTCATATGATGAAATCATAATCTTTCAGTCAGTTTAATTGAAGTCTGGAGCTGGCATGTCAGTTAACTGCTAGTAGTCTGTTGTTATTTATGTATTATTGTCATTTTGTTTATTTTCTTTGGTTACATCTTCTGACATCAGACTCGGACTTCTCTTGAACTGAATTTTAATGTGCGTATTGTTATGCTTTTACTTTTCTACACTGGTTAGAGGTATAGGGGGAGGGTTGAGATCTCACAAACATGTTTAACCCCGCCGCATTTTTTGCGCCTGTCCCAAGTCAGGAGCCTCTGGCCTTTGTTAGTCTTGTATTATTTAAATTTTAGTTTCTTGTGTACAATTTGGAAATTAGTATGGCGTTCATTATCACTGAACTAGTATATATTTGTTTAGGGGCCAGCTGAAGGACGCCTCCGGGTGCGGGAATTTCTCGCTACATTGAAGACCTGTTGGTGACCTTCTGCTGTTGTGTTTTTTTATTTTGGTCGGGTTGTTGTCTCTTTGACACATTCCCCATTTCCATTCTCAATTTTATTACAAGCAACGACAAATTTATTTCCACTTACATGTAAAATAAATAGTCGTTTCTAGTACATGCACATCACTTAATAATGCAAGAAGCTCTTCAAAGTAATTATGATATTAAAATTGTTATTTGAAAAGAGTCTTTTTTTTTTTTTGTGTCTTAAAAATCTGGAAATAAATTGTTTAAAAGTTTGTTTCTGTTAAAACATCATGAGAAAACTTTTCACACATTGGTTTTGTTATATTGAATGGATGAATTGTAACCTTTGACCGGTCATTTAAAATCAGATGAGGTTTGCTGGATTGACCATTTAAAACCCAGTGATTATTCACTGAACTGATAAAATCATGAGAGTTTGCTGAACTGACCATTTAAAACCCAGTGATTATTCACTTAACTAATAAAATCACAAGCAATCCATTTGTATAAATGGATAATAGGCAAACAACTTGACATACAATGCTTATTTAACACAGCTTTATTGATGAAAATAAAATCACAAATATGATGGATTGTTTTAAATCAGTGCTTTAGTGATAGACTTGTCAATGTGTGGTATTAGTCTCTTTAGATATTGCCACTGTCTTGTATTGAAATAAAGTCCTTTGATTTGTTGGGTGTCCACTAATAAATTGTCTAAAATCAATCCTTACTTCTCTCTGATATCGACACACAGTAGCCTTATAGTCCTGTGGGAGGTCAAATTGTTGAAAAAAGTCACATATGGATGAATTGTATTGTCTTAGAGAATCTACTGGGTGGTGTGTTAATCTAATACAATCTGTAGCATTGTGCGACTTGTATGATTTACAGACATGTAGATTGTTAGTAACGGCTAGTGTTGCACTCGTCACTGAAAGGAGGACAATTACCCCCATCACTTTCACCATGTCTAAGTGAAAGTCATAATTTGCGTACAGAGAACTTAAACTAGACCTCAATCTCGAAGTTCTAAATGTGATGCCTGCAACGCTATGATCTCTTGTTGAATTCATATCTTCATTAGAGTCTACAGTTGGAATCATGTCTATAAACTTTGCATTCGAACAAGCCATATGCTCAGCTTGAGAGTTGTTGCAAATATAATAAAAAGAAAATCAGTTATCATACTTTTGTATTTCTACCTTCTATTATCATTGCATTCGAAGCTAGCAAGATTCCTCGTGAGCACATTCCATGTGGCCACATTCCATACATTTTTGCTAATCCTTGCTAATTCTGTGCTGGTATGCCTATTACAGTACTACTACGAACAAATGCATCATAGTTCATTCATTTGCTATCAAATATAATTGTACGCTTTTTCCCGCTTACAATTATATTTGAGAATTCTGTTACAACAATGCAGTAGAAGATGTAATGGTATCAAATGAAAATCTGAAAGAAGCTAACTTCTGTAGCGTAATAAGGAAAGCATAGTTAGTAGCTGATGATACACCTGGTATTTCAGCTATTTCCCGTTGCGAAAAACCGGATGGATTTGATTGACTGGCTAGCAAAAGGAATTGATTTTGGACATTTTTCACTATACGGCGGAGGGATCAAAGGCTTATCCCGCATATTATATGACGGTCTCCAAAAAAGCATGGAAGGAAAGCTATATCTGTACGCGTCACCAGTCAAACCACGACCAAGTCTTCGTGTAAATATTTTGAAGTGCCAAAATCCCAGAAACTTGCTCGTAAGCCAAACCAGAGACAGTTAATACATAAAAATGTATTAAATTTCTCTGGCCAAACTAAAGGAAAAGACCAAGGACAGCACGTATGCAGCCAAGATATTAGACTTAGTAAATCATGTAAAAAATTCTGATCCGTCTTGTTAAGGTTAAATTCTAAATATTGTCATTGTAAATATTGTACATGATTGTCTTCTCTATACCTACATGTATGTATATGGTTTATTGAGAATAAAAATATTCAAATTCAATACAGTTTGATATTCATTATACATTGTTTTTGTTTATTAAGTTGATTTGGAGAGAGAGAAAATACACACAAAGGAAAACAAAAATCGAACTTGTCACAAAAACAAGGCAACTATAAATGTATATGATTTTTATTTCTTTAACCATGAACTACAGAACACAACAAAATTAATTTACCCGTCATCATGAAAAATAAATTAAGAAAGTATATCGAATGGGTTAATTTTTTTTTCTCCATAAACGTAAAATTCACTATGCATATCTTAAATTCAATTACGTTATATAAACCCGGAAAACTTAAAACATCGTGTTATACATTTTAAACGTAACACTGTACTAACAACACAATTCATACACAAGAATACAGTTAATCCAACCAATTTTGTTGATTGGATAATTCACGGCTCAGTAGTTGTGTAATTTGTTACACGTGCCCTCATTATTTTATAAGAATTACCTCATCTATCTAAGTTTGATTTCAAATTCTTCCAAAACTTAACTTATTAATAAGCAGCGTATAACACATATATAAATTCATCTGTGTACAAATACGATGACTATAAATGGTCCGTAGTGTACTCAGAATGTCCTGCGCAGTGTTGAGACCCTGAATCGAAGAGTGTTGGCAAATGATAACCACGACGTATATTATGTATTGTAGACTGAACAAATGAAGTGCATGAATATGCAGCAGTCAAGTAAGGATATGCAGTAGCATCCTATGATTTTGAGATGGTGTCTTCATCTCCGCTAAAAGTCGTCTGCATGATATGATGCCATGATAGAAATGGCAGGAAAATCTACTTTGAGTCAGTTGTTCCTTATTCGGTGTACGATAATATGTATATTTCCGTGTACTTCGCGTTTTCGTTAGAAAACACAATATTAATTTTCCGAAATGTTCGAGGGGATCGATCTTGAAACCTGAACTATATATATATATATATATATATATATATATATCTGTCGTAATTAGACAGTATGATCGTATAATTTTGGTTCAACAATAAAAATATAAACCCATCCGCTGGTTCCGGTTAAAGTCTGTAGATGTGTGATCTTGACGGGCATAATTCACGGCAAAAAAGAAGTAATAAATAAATAAATAAATACTTTATTCAGAAGCAATACAGCTTATAGAATATACAATTTTACAATATTTTGTATCAGTGAAATATAAATACAATAATTATACACAATACATGTATGGCGGAGAATGAAAATAAATTCATATGATAAATAATTAATACAACTACATATTACGAATTTTTTCAATATTAAACAAAAATTTACCTAAATTATTAAGTTCTTTCACATTGTGAACTGATAACAACTGTATAAGTTTAAAAGTGGATGGATATTGCCAATAATATTTCTTAATGTATAGTTTTCTTACATCACTATATCTATTACATTCTAGAACAACATGGTATTCATCTTCTACAATATTGTTATTGCACATAGTACATAATCTATTTTCTCTATCTACATTGTAATATCTGCCTGTTTCTATGTTGAGGCTATGGGCGGATATACGATATTTACATATAAAAGGTTTATATATTTGATTAACAGGTCTATCTAAATAAAATTGCAGTATATCTGTGTCATATATATATCTATAAAGTATACATTTTGATGAATTATTAAAAAAAGCATTAGCATCAGCAATAAAGGTATCTTTCATTCTTTGTTTTAACTCATGTATGAATATATCAACATTATTTACGCTTTGTTTTAGCCATACATCATGAAAACCATATCTACATAAAATATCTTTGACTGAACATGCCCAATTCGATTTGTCATTGGGTTTTTTAAATGAACTCTCCAACATATCTTCATAACATGCTTTAAGTATACAGTTATCAGTATTTAATAATTTAAACCAAAACTGAATCAGTCTTCTTTGTCTTTCATAATACATTGGATAACGTCCCAATTCACAGTAAACCATGTTATTTACAGCAGTTTTTCTAACCTTTAGAATTCGTTTTAAAAAATATAAATGTACTTTCTCTATATCATCAGCTTTATGATTACCCCACACTACACAGCTATAATTAAGTATACTAGATACATAAGTATCAAATAAGGACAGTAACGTTTCACAGTTATAATATTCATCTACAATTTTACTACATAAAGCAAAAACAGCTTTTCTTCCTTGATTGGCTAACATTTTTTGTGTATGTAAAAAACTGCCATTATAATTAAAAAGAATACCCAAATATACAAAACTATCACATATATCTATTTGGTTGTTATTCAAAAACCATTTTTCTTGACTTTTTATTTCTAAACACGACCACTTTAGTTTTAGACATATTAATATATAAACCATATTCCTCTGCAGAAGAGTTTACAGTATTTATCATATTTTGCAGATCATCTATGTTCTCACTAAATAAAACAGTGTCGTCTGCATACATAAGTAAAAATAAATTTAAGGATTTCAATTCATATGACTGACAGCCATTACTGATTAGCTCTACTTCCATATCATTGACATCAACGAGTATAATAAAGGGGATAAAGATTCCCCTTGCATCAAGCCAGTATTACAATTAAAAAAATCTGAAATTTTTCCATTACACTTTATACTAGTTTTCAATTTAGAATACATAGATTTAATTACAGTAAGAAGTTTACCAGTAACGCCACATCTAACTAATCTCAACCACAATTTTACATGAAAAACACTGTCAAACGCTTTAATATAATCGATAAAACAGCAATATAAGCGTTTACCTTTTCTTAATGACTTAGAAATCAGGGAATGAAGACAGAAGATGGCATCAGAAGTGCCGTATCCAGGACGGAATCCAAATTGTGCATCTGTCAGAGTGTTGTTAATCTTGCACCATGTTATAAGTCTTGAATTAATCAACGACGTAAATAGTTTTCCTAAATGTGACACCAACGACATACCTCTGTAGTTTCCAGGATCGTCAGGATTTCCTTTCTTAAAAATTGGAATTAAAATACATTTCACCCATATTTCAGGAAAATTTCCAGAACATAAAATATTGTTGAACAGTTTGCAAAGTACAGGTTTCAATAAAGTTTTACCAAACAGTATATACTCATTCATTATATCATCATAACCAGTCGACTTGTCTCTTTTTAGTTTTTTGATGCACGAATCCAGTTCTTTTTCTGTAAACGGAAGATCAAGTTCCTCAAAAACTGTTTCCGGAGTATCACTCGTTCCAACATTCACTTCGGGCGGTTTAGACATAAGTTTTTTAAAATGTTCCTCGAATTGGTCCAATGAAATGTTATTTTTAACGCGCTTTTTACGTTTTTTAAAATTCTTATAGAAACGTTTCGGATTTTCTTCCTTTATGACGACAGCATATTTCCTCGTTGGTTCTTATAATGTCTTTTAAGTCTTGTTTCGCAGCACTTATACTTTTGCTTTGAAAGGTTAAAGTTAATTCTGTTTTCATCCGAGCGGTATTTGTTAAAACTGTCTAATGAATTTTGATATTGTATGTATAATGTTTTGCATTCATCGGTAAACCAAGGCTTGTCCGCATTAGATTTATGAACTTTATCGCCATTTTCACAAAATTCACACTGTTCTTTGTATGTTACTTCAGATTTCGTATACTGTTCATATATATCAGTTAAAAGATTATTAAGTCTTTCTACACACGTATCTATATCGCTGTTTTCGTCAAAATTTACCAGTAGATCATCAAACTTTTGTGTGTTGAGTATCAATTTACTTCTGATATCATCTTCTGACCCTTCATTCCAGTTAAATATATTGAACTTAGTTTTATTACAATGACATTGACCGTAAGACTGATTATTACCCTTAAGGTACAATTCAACTACTATTGGAGCATTACATGAATACATATTAAATGGTTCAACATAAAAAGATTTTAAACATTTAAACATTTCACTTTGTGTAAACAATAAATAAACAATAACGCTACTACCGTTTTTATTATTAAATGTTATTTTCCCACTATCTGTTCCAAATCTGCCGTTACATATACGTAGACCGGACGACTGGCATAACTGCAATATACGCTGACCAAAACTATTTGGAGGTTTAATGTCTTCAGATTTTCTATTACAAATATAACTATCATTTACATAGTCAATAAAAGAAATACTGTTAATCAGTTCTTTATCCAATGTATCATTAACTATATTGTCCGCTTTTAGACCTACTCGTCCATTCAAGTCGCCTATCACAGCCACAGTTCCTAATGTACTATAATGTTCAATATTTTCTTGCAGTATATCGAAAACATCTATATCATATTTACGGTAAAATACATTTTTATCAGGCGGCATATAAATAGCACAAATATACAAATCTAAACCATTTAAACATACATTTTTGTCAATTTTTAACCAGATCATACTATCTGCACAACAATTCAATAAAGTAGTATAGGGAGTTAACCATTTCTTATACAAAATAACTACACCTCCTCCTTTACATTTTTCTCTATACACGTGTAAGTATACGCGTGTGGGAAGTGCTATGTTGCACGTCACACATATGAATATTATATTATATATATGTAAAAAGGTCATATTAGGGTATTTATACATATAAAATCTACCCAATGACTGCTAAAATATTTCATTTGCTCGGACTGTACAATTGACTCTTCAAACTAGAATGACAAAAATATTTACCATCCAGGTAAAATAATTTTGTCGTTACTAGTATACAAACATCCTCACTCTATTTACGTCTTTATTTTAAGACAATAACATACCGATAGAATTAATATCACTGAATATATCAATTAAAGAGTTTTACCATATTAAAAAGCCACTTACATATCAAAATCTATGTCCTTGCACAATTGATCTTCAATTAGGTCACACAGGTATCATCGTGTAATGTGTTTTCGTACTAATAACAATGTTCACTGCTTACGGTTTTCACTGTTGAGTTTTTATTCAGGTGATTACTCAAATTTAAAAAGCATGTCCTGTAGATTGATTTTAGGTATCTAGTTTTTTTGTCAAGCCTTACTACGATTTTTGACTGTTTCCGATTACTTTGCGATTTTTGTATGTAAAAAAAACGGCGTCATATGTTTTCGTATGAAATAAAAAATGAATCAGTACACGGACAGGAAATAACTATAAAATCCGGAAATCAATATTTTCTAAAGTCGTGGTTCTGGTGATCGCTTGAATCATAAAAAAGTTATTTAATACTTTTCAGAACTGAAAATAACTAGTAAATAGTTTTAGGTTGGTGTTTCATGTGCTGAAATTGTTAGATTTAGATTAATTTCAGATTGGCACCTGGTTTGTACAAAATACATTATTTTTTTCTAAAATAAAATGCAGTTTTCAAAGTTTATGATTAAATATAAAAAGTTAAGACTGTTTTCATCTTCACATATCAAGGATGTATACAAAAAATTGTCCATAAAATATTGAATAATTAGATTTTGAACAACCATTTTATATAAGCACCCTGTTAATTTCAACTCGCTGGTTTGTAATTAAAACGGCCAAAAAATACATGACAGTCACATGTCTTGAAGATCGAGTGTCTTATAGGAAAAAAACATATCTGGACTTTATTTTAATCCTTCAGAATTTTTTTCCACAACTATTCTAGTGATGCATATATTTGACATTAAATAAAAATGGCTAAATAGGTCAGTTTTATTAAATTTGATCTAACGTCTTTAAAAAGCGACGTTGAATATGTTTTAAATTTGTCAAGTTGTAAAGGTGATGTTGTTTTAAATATAGAAACCGTAAAACACGCCATAACGTACGCGTATGCAGTCGAAACCGACAAAATGTGGTTGATACGAAAACATATGGCATACGAAAACATATGACACGACGATAAATAATTTTGTCGTTGCTATTGTCAAGAGTTGCACAAACAAAATGAACGAAAATAGATGAGGGCAAATCAATGACCTTTTGCATGGTACCTATCAGAAAATTATCACAGTTGACTGTTATCTGTTCATGATTAAAATCGGATCACTCCATTTCTCTGACAATTTTTACTCTAAAAATTACTTGATGTCTGCAAAATGACAGAATGGCATCTTATGGCCTTATCATCTTCACAGACCAATTTAACATTACAAAACTTTCCTGAAAGGTATGAATCTTGCAGTCTATCGACGAGAAGGAGTAGAGAAAGTTTTGGACCTACAAGCTCCACACAGAACATATATATTACGGAAATGATACAGGAAAGATAAAGAATAATTTCATACACCACATCGTCCTTTGTATCTTGTTATATTGGCCAATGGACGTTGCAAACTCTTAACCACCAATTTTGTAAATAATCTTGAAATCTATTTAAATTATGAATTATTTACGAGGTAGTTAAATTCGCGTGCAACATGTACATTGAGCTACAAAATTTTCTTGTAATCTACATCCGATATCACCTGGATTTGTGCACGCCAGTTAAAGCTAGTTTGTCTAACGAATTGTTGCGGTTATTTGTAATCGTTTTGTAAATATTTTAAACATCGTATTACGTACATACTAAATAGTTTTAAAATTACATTGATAGGAACTCTACATTTGCATTTGTGTATCAAATGAATTAATCTTTGCACTGATTAATCCACACGCTCACAGTTGTGTATGTCATGTGTTGCTATTTATAGGCACGTATATACCGAATGATGTATGTATATCATATTGTGACGAAGCAAAACATACAAATTACAACAGATTAATGTATCACAAAAGTTTTAACCATTAGTAATCAACAAATAAACTCTGCATGTTCATGAGGGGGTGCATGTCTTTCCCTAGTATATCCTCACATTTACATACTTCCTTGAGGAATTAAATTTCTTAAGTAATAGCAACGTCAAAGTAACTTACGTTGGGAGAAATATTGTATATATTTTAACACGAACTGACAAGGAGAATCGGATGGAAAAATTTTGTCCTGCATTTTTTTTAGCTGTAATCTCTGTCCTGCCTTTTTATTTTTCACTCTAATCGGTCCTGCTTTTTTTTTAGTTTATCCTGACTTTTTTTTACCCAAATTGTTGTCCTGACTTTTTTTTTGCAAGTGTCTCATCCTGCCTTTTTTTTACTCAAAACTCCTGTCCTGCCTATTTTTTTCAAATTTCATCCTAGCCCCCCCCCCCCCCCCCTAAAAATCAAATGGTAGCTCCCTAACTGCTACTTTAGCATCACATGTGTTCACATCTACTTTTTTACTCTTGTGAGTGTTCTTAACTGCTACTTCAGCATCACATGTGTTCACATCTGCTTCTTTACTCATAAAACTTGTGGTTTGTTTAAATAATTTGATGGTTGGCAAAATATTAACAAGAGGCTAAAAATATTAAGGTTTAGCCTCTTGTATACCCAAACTTTTGATAAATATGTCAAAGTATTTCCCAAGGGTGACTTGGGGATAGAAATATGGTCACTTGGTCTTCTTCCGACCGGCAGTAAAACGCTTGCCGAAGTGGGGCGTACGTTTGGCTGTGCGGGATGTATAAAGTTCGCAGTCACGTCCGGTCAGATTGGGGACGTTAAATCCGATGCCTCGTGTAAAGAGAGTGCCACGCTCTTTGCACGTTAAGAACCCTTGCAACAACTCTTTGAGGGGCCCGTAGGTGGCCTGTTGCAAGGCAAAATTGCTGTCCCTATCCAATATACCCTCATTTTCCAGTGGCAGTCCAAATGTCCCCGACCATCGTCCCAGATGGCCTCTATTATTTCAAGACCTACCTATAGTATTTATTGTGAACTTGTTCTCGTCCTGAATATGCATGAAATATTTGCCACTGGACGTTAAGCAACCAACAATCAATCAATCAATCAATCAATCAAAGTATTTGCATAAAGGAAAATACTGCCTAACAGATTAGCCTCTTGTATACCTAAACTTTTGATAAATATGTCAAAGTATTTGCATAAAGGAAAATACTGCCAAACAGATTCGGAAACTGCTTCCCTGACTGTTAAAAACTTTTAAGGCCAATATTATATATTTCATAATAAAATTAAAATAAGGAAGTTACTGTTAAGAAACACAAGATAATCCAGTTTACCAGGTATATAAAGAACAATTAATATGAAATTAAGGGGATGTGGTATGATTGCCAATGAGACACCTCTCCACCAAGTAACTTAAAAGAAAATATCTACATGTCACCATAAATTGCCAGGAGTAAAACAATGGTAAGTGCCCAAACATTTCTCTGACCAGAGATAGTGATATTACAGCACCATAATATGATTCTGAAAAAGTTATATTTCCATTGCAAAGATCATTTATGTGTAGAACCTTAACATGTCTTATTATTTCTAATTTGACAAAAAATATAAAATAAAAGCTATCTTTGACTATTTTCAATCTGGTTTTATCTAGAGTAGTTCTGAAGTCTCCATCTTTTTGAGGTTGTTAGTCCCTGCCCTCGTGAATTTGCTAGGTCAGCACGGAAAAACAACAAAGGCATCACCTTTCTGATTACGATATATCCAGGGCTGCTTTCTTTTTAAGTCCTTTGCATGATTTTCTATATTGTTTCTCCATCAACTGTAACATCTGCACTCTCAATTAACTTCACATTCGTCTGAAATGCAATAGTTCCATACTTGATATATTACAAAGTGAATATGTGATGATAATGATGTCATTACGAGACAACACGCTTATCTTCAAATGATATTATACTTTCAAGTAAAATATACATATAAATACCAATAAACCTTAAATGTATGAGGAGTTAGTAATTCTACGTTAATACTGTTATAGAGTGTAAACATTTAACATGTAGGAGTGAATTTTAATTACTAAACAAAAAATAATAAAGAGAAGGATTTCTTTAAAAAAATATGTGTCCTCATCAGGTACTTATTACTTCGTTTAAAAGTTCTAAATGCATATATTTATTAAATGATATGGTAAAACCCTAATACGGATAAATCAGTATGTGCAATACTGAAAACGTTCCACAAGATTTAATATTGCTCTTCGAACAGGGCCAATACGGGAAAAGGCGGAAAAAAGCTGTATTGGCCCATGGGCTTATACAGGATGTTCAATTCCGGTATTTATTTGTTTTATGCCATTACTAACTATAGAAATATCGTAAAGCATAAACAGGTTTGTATTATATTTTTTTAAATTAAAATAATAAGTTATCTTTTTTAATCTTATGTTTTTGTAGTCTCATCAGAAGGAGCAATCTCTTTCATCGATACCACATTACTATTCAAGTAATGTAGAAGTCAGCACCATTTCTACTGGCGCAAATTGCGCCAGTAGAAATGGTGCAATCTTGTGAATTTCCTCATTCTCAACCACAAACTTCCCAGTATTTTTATACGCTAAAAGATTATTGATGCCAACACTGAACTTGACGTCGTCAAACTTGATTATGCCTCTCTTTGTCCCACTGATTGATGAGCCTCCTCTATACACTCTTTTGTCTTTGCCTATAAATTTTACGTATACTTCGTCGCCTATATTATATTCGGATGGTGGATATTTTGCCAAACCTTTTTTATTGACGTGGTATGAAAAGTTATCTTTTTTCAATCTTATGTAGTCTCATCAGAAGGATCAATCTCTGTCATCGATATCACATTATCATTCAAGTAATGTAGAAGTCAGCACCATTTCTACTGGCGCAGATTGATGTCTTGTAAATTTCCTCCTTCTCAACCACAAACTTCACAGTACTTTTATACGCCGATAGATTATTGATGCCAACACTGAACTTGACGTCGTCAAACTTTATTATGCCTCCCTTTGTCCCACTGAATGAAAGTTGAGCTGTCATGGTTCTGAAAAAAATATATTTGAATTGTATATTAAATTTTATATCATCTTATACAACAAATGATCAAAAACATATAAAGAAATTACAAAATCTAATCCGGTAGATGGTTCAAAAGTGAAACGTGATCTTTTAACATTCCCTAAAATATGTCACCAGTCACATTAAATATCAAGTATTATGAACGATTTACCAGAAAGAATTCTGGAACATATACGTTACTAACCTTTTCGTCGATACCATGCAGATTTAGAGTCATATAATTTTCATTGTAAACTGAAACTGCATTAAAGGGAAAATTCGCCAAAAAATAAAAATTTGATATTATGTTCATCCTAAATAAATAAGCATATTCTCAAAATATTAAAGGTTTATTTGTCTAGATAAGTGAGTTAATAATTTTTAAAATCGACTCTAAATTCTCGGTAAGACGCCATCTTGAAAACTAATGACCACGGATATCTAATTACCACAAAGTCCTAGTACACGGCATGACATGTCCGTTAATCAGTGTCAATATGACTTGTCAAGCTGATGGATTTTCTATCCGACCAAGTAATGGAAGCTGAAAAAGTCTACATAGTTTTCAAGATCATCAAATCTAGTAATGCTTCACTAAGATTGATAAGAATAATTTAAAAAATACTTTAAAAAACATCTTATTTTTTTTAAGAGGGTTAAATATTCAACGTACAATGCTGAGGTCAGGTTAAAAAGCTGTAAATGACATAATATCGGACAATGGTTTAAGCTGGTCAATAAATTTACATTTTTGGCACCCAGATACAGTATCAAGTATTGTATGAATTATGCTATAATAATGTTAAAGTAAACCCCAAGGGTGACTGGGGTATAGAAATATGGTCACTTGGTCTTCTCCCGACCGGCAGTAAAACGCTTGCTGAAGTAGGGCGTCAGTTTGGCTGTGCGGGATGTATCAAGTTCGCAGTCACGTCCGTCAGAAGGGGACGTTAAATCCGATGTCTCGTGTAAAGAGAGTGCCTTTCTGTCCCTATCCAATGTGCCCATATTTTCCAGTGGCAGTCCAAATTTCCCCGACCATCATCCTAGATGGCCTCTCTTACAACAACCTACCTATTGTATTTATTGTGAACTTGTTCTCGTCCTGAATATGCATGAAATATTTGCCACTGGACGTTAAGCAACCAACAATCAATCAATAATGTTAAAATAGTCTCAATAAAGTGAGAAAAAAAGTCCGGTGAAACTCATGGGATTCTTCCTATGTCTGTCTGCTATTGAGGGTTATTGTTCTTGCATAATTTTAATTCATATGCATCATTTAAATTAAATAATAGTCTAATTTTTTGAAGATTAGAGAAAAAAGGGGTTAAAATTAAATGTTTACAGAATACCAGACCCCCCATCCAGACCCTCATGCACATTTAAAGCTTGTCTGCTTGATTTTAATTTTCTCGTAGCCCTAGAATGAACAGTTTGTAAGGGTATGCGTGAATGTAGAATCTATTATTTATTAATTTCCAAGAATTGTCTGCCAATATGTCTTCATCTTCGCCGTCTTCTGGTTAAGACTCGTCAGACTTTGAGTTGTACGGCTCAAACTGGTATGGGATAATCCCCGGGTTGATCTGAGTCCCTGTCATGGCACCAGTAGCTTCGTCTAACTCATCGTCCGAACCTGAGCTCCCGTTTTCTCCCATTTCAAATTCCGATGAACAACAGGACAGACAATTCATCAGAATCACTTTCACAACTGTCGTGGTTATCGTCTTGATGTTTGGAAGTTGATGCAGATGCCATTGTTGTTTATATTCTTTGTTCATAATGTGACGTCACGCATTCCTTTCTTGGAAAACTGGAAGTTATTCATACTGGCACTCGGGACTTGTCGCAGACAGGTGCGATGGGAATGTTTAAAGGGATATAACATGCTTATAACTATTTCTTAATATTTTTTATCGGTTTATTTTCTATCGGTTTAATATAATAAGTTCTTTAAAATTTAATTTAAATACGTTCATATGGCACTTTAACTTGACAAAGTTAAAGCAGTCTCCAACAGAAAATATTGAAGATTATATTCATCGGGCAATTCAGTACAATAAATATAGAAGTGCATCAGCACCATTTTTAATAGAACTTGCTATTTATGGAATGAAATCTTTAATTGTCCACATAATTCTTCCTCAACAACCACAAACGATTGAAGAGTTAAGGAAAATTGCATCAGTAGCTGAAATGACAGTTAATCAAACAAAAACACTAGATGAAACCAATATTAATGACAACGTAGAAAAACTTGTGGCATCAGCCGAAGCAAGACTCATCTACAATTTGGCAGAAAGATTCTCAAGTTCTATTTCTGCCATCAATTCTTCAATGGACGAAAAATTTACCCGTTACAACCTAAATACCAATAAACCAGTTGAAATCCACCAATATGAACAACTACAATATCAAACACAAGAACAGGCTATTACCAGCATCCCTATCAACCACAACTCCAGAATAACTATTAGCCGCGCCAACAATTTCAAACACGCCAGCAATTTCAGCAATTCCAACACAACAGCAAAATTAGACCAAGATATCAGCAAACCACAGACAGCCATGGTCACCACAAAACCAGACAAACCAAAATACAAATTGTAAAGGCTGTGGTAAGTTTTGTATATCAAGGTCCAAATATCCAATAGGAGTGCGAGCCTGCTTGTAGTCAACCAAGGTCTATAGGAGGGCATAATGACAATCACAACATAAGGCAATTGTAAATTTGTTGACAACTTTCCATCCTCAAAAGAGTACTACACAATTTGTGTTGGTGACTCGAAAACTCATGATTTTTTAGACAGTGGAGCAAATATCTCAGTCATGTATTCTAACTTCCTGAACAAAACTACATATTCAAAAGACAAACTTCTTCCTGCCGATATGCCATCTCAAATCGTAGTGAATGGTGATCATGTCAGAATATTAGGCAACATAAAAATCAAAGTAACAATAGGAGATAGACTATCAACAAATGGTTTATGTGCTTAACAATCTTCATCATTCTTTAAATCTAGGGGAGATTTTTTTTTAATTCAAAAGCACACTTATACTTTGACACAAACACAGTTACTTCAACAGACAACCCAAGCATGTCAACTGTTATAAAAATGGACACGAAATCTGGTTTAGAAAAAGTCAAAAATGCTGTTATAATTCCTAAAATGTCTGAGAAAATTATATCGTCAAAATTTCAAGACAAAAGTATGACGCAGAGGTTTTACTAGAACCACTTCACCATTTAGCTTGTCAAAACTTACTTGCTGCAAAATGTGTAGTCAAGGTCAACAAAAATGGAGGCTTTATACAATTGCTTAACCAAACAAACAAAGATGTACATTTAAGAGTATTAGCGACAGTTGAATGTTTACAAGGTGCAGAAATACTCTTTGGATAAAGCAAAAGATGAATTACACAATTTTCTATTTCATCTATGAAGTCTAGCAAAACAAAACCTTCGAATGGTATTCAATTCAATTTGATTTAGTAGATAGTGATTTAACACAAGGTCAAAAGACAAGTTAAATGCTTTCCTTGGAGAACATACAGGTACTTTTGCTGCTGATATGTAATCCTCAACAATAAGCTTTCTTGTAACAATTTTCATGATATACACATGTGTTTTAAATTAAGCTATTTATATTTCGGATAACTGAAGAAGGCGATGGCTCATGGGTCAATCAAGTGGTACGCTTTCTTTTTCGCTTGATGGATACGCTCTGCTTGAGTATACTATTTTTTGAACATCTGGTGCTTTCCGCAGTGGATCTTCGGTGCTGATTTTGAGGACCAGCTACATTATATTTGGAGCTCGTTTTCAGCATTAGCACTTGATCCCGGTTCGCCACGGAAACACAGCATCGCCCTTGTAGGCACTCCGAGGTGGGTGGATGACACGAATGGTGAATCTTTCTCCTTTCATATGGCACAACAAAACAAACCCTCTAAATCAGCTTTAATACATAAGAAAAGAAAATGTGATGATTCAGAGCCCTGTCGGGAAGATGACAGTTGGCCCAGATTTATTGTAATAAAAGGAACAGATGAAAAACCAATTTCAAAAATATCGCCCTTTGTAATTCACAAACAAATTTAAAGCGTTGCTGGTACTGTAAAAAAAGTTTCAAAAATGAGATCTGGCAATTTGTTGGTTGAATGTTCCAACAAAAGTCAATCAACAAATTTACTTACAATGACTACAATAACAAACTTTCCTGTTTCTGCCTCTCCTCATAACAGTTTGAACAGCTGTAAGGGGATCATTCGAGACAGAAGTCAATACCTTGGTGACCTTACCGTGGAAGAAATCGGTGAGGAACTTTCGAGCCAAGGTGTAACTGATGTTATTAGATTCCAAATTAAAAAGAATGGCAATATAATCAAATTAAATACATATCTTTTGACCTTTAGAACTCCAACTCCTCCTCCATCTATTACTTTAGGTTGCTTCGGAATCAGAGTTGACATGTTTATCCCTAACCCAATTCGAGCTGGTAACAACCCTAATAAAATCGATTGACAGAGAGCTGCAACCTGGAGACATTATAAGATCGCATAGAATTGGTTCGGCGCCGCTCACAATTAACAGCAGTGAAAATGAGAATCATGTTCAATCCAAAACACCTAGGCAAATTATTGTAAGACTCAAAAAACGCATACTTCGATGCAAAAAGCTACTGAAAAATAGACGGGATATGAAGTATGTTAAACTAAACGAGGACTTAACTAAAACAAGAAACAACATTGCTTACAAGGTCCGACAATTAAAAATAGAGCATATTATAAAGGACACATGGACAAACGATGGCAAAATTATGGTGAAGGACAACCAAGAACAAATACATGTAGTAAACACTCAGGACTCATTTGATCAGTTTTGTGCCAATTTTTGTATTCCGGGCGTCTTTGACTTCCTTCATAGACTCGAAATGAACTCTAAAGAAAGACACCACAACAAAGAGAGTACCAAGGGTCCCAAATACCGTACTTATGCTCAGTCAGTATCTTCTTCTATCAATCAATCAGCCACCTCAGATGACCGACAAGATGGATCTTAGACACTGATACCATTCACATGTACAAACTGTATCTAAATATATAGCTAATTAAGACGATAGTAGCTTCGCAAAATAGACACTAATGCCTAAAAAATTGTGTCATAATGTTATTTGCGTAAAATGTATATCGTTAAACTAAGGGAAACCCTACTATCAAAAAGGGTAAATTATATTTTTGCTTTCTTTTATAAATTTGCCTTGTGTATTTATATTTAAAACTTCAAATTTACAAATAGAAATGTATAAACATTTAAATTATAATAACAAAACAAAAAATATAAAGTTATCGGTAAATGATAATTCTGCTATTTGTTTTATAATATTAAATATGAAATCGCTACAATCTATATTCTCAACAAAAATGTATAAAAATGTTGTTACATCTAACAAACATCTAAGAGAGTAATAATTATAACTTTACTGTTAACATCGTATAAATATTTATTCATGCGTACAATCACGACCTAACGGTTGTGTAAAAAAAACCAGTTCACAATAGTTCACAAACGAATGACCTTTATATTAAAATATTTTCCAGTCATGATAGTATAAAAAAAGTTTGTTTTAAATCCTCCACGTCCCAGTTGTATGTTCCTTGATCTGGTCAGGAACATATTTTTTGTATATAAGTTAAATTCCTTTTTTTATTGCTTATTTTTGTACACCGATGAAATGCAAACTGTTTTGAATGTTTTGAATTCTATTGAATGTTTATTTATAGACAGTGTAGACTTGTATTGTTATCTTCTTGTATTTTTGTATGACCACTCTCACTACTTAGTTGACCAGTCTGGTGTTACATAATGGGTATTGGAATCGATCAATATAGAATGAGAGTTGGTCTTTTTGTACATAACATATGTGGTAAAACAAATAATCTATTTTGTAATACGTATGAGGTGTATCTTTTCTACTTGTTGTATTTTTCAAAAGAAAAGGTTAACACTTTTAGAGTTATCACAATGATTTGGTTTTCTCTTGAATTGTCTGTTTTAAACAAATGCATAAAAAATTGTTCACATTTCGGTTTTATCGAAAATGATAGTCAATCGCATTGTTTAGGGGATAGAGATCAGTCTTCGAATAACGTTGGTCAAATTATAATTGTGTTACTTGTTCTTCAATTACTTCTTATTATGGGCGGAATAGAAACTAATCCTGGCCCTCATCCGCTATCTGATGATAATGACGATTATAATATTAGCTTCGAAAGTGTATCAGAGAGTAACAGTATACGTGAAATGTTTTCAACTTCAATTTCCTTTTTACATTTAAATGTGCAAAGCTTACTTCCAAAACTTGATCTGATTCTTGCTGAGTACGAAGATTTTGATATACTGTCATTTACTGAAACTTGGTTGAACGGTAATAACTCGTCAGACTCAGTTGAACTTTTAAACTACCAGAAACCATTCAGGAAAGATAGGGGTCCCATGAAAAGTGGGGGAGGGGTAATAGTATATGTTAAAGAAAATATTCATTCGAAGAGACGTGATGATTTGGAAGTGCCCGGTGTTGAGGTTATATGGATTCAGCTAAAAATAAATAACAAAAATGTATTGTACGGAACCTTCTACGTGCCACCTAAAAGTAATAATGAAATATGGACAAAAATTGAAAGTGCAATTGAGTCTGCCGTAAATGATGTAAAATGTGACCGAATTATTGTAACGGGAGATTTTAACGATAACTTGCTAAATGGGGCTAATTCCAAAATACATAATATTTGTACAAATTACAGTCTAGAACAACTTATTGAGGATCCAACTCATTTTACGGAACAATCGTCTTCGCTAATTGACATAATTATAACTGATAATTCCGATTTTGTACCGTATTGTGGAGTCGGGCCACCACTTTTAGACCAAATAAGATATCACTGTCCAGTTATGGGGTTTATTAATGCACAAAAACCTGCTTGTTTGTCTTTTAAAAGAAAAATATGGTTATATAAGCAAGGTGATTTTGATGAATATAGACGCATATTGACCAAAACCAACTGGGATAGAATATTTGCTCTAAATGATGTTGATAAAATTAATTCAGAAATTTCAAATCGTATCCTTGATGCAGCTGAAATTTCCATACCCAATAGAATCGTAACTATTCGTAAATCTGACCCTGCTTGGTTAAATAACGATTTAAGAAAACTCATAAGAAAGAAAAACCGTTTACACTCGAAAGCTAAGCGGTTTAACCGACCCGCCGATTGGAATAAATTTAGACAAAATAGAAATAAAGTGACCACTTCAATAAGACAAGCTCGCGAACAATATCAAAATAATCTTATACAAAAATTGTCAAATAGTAACCTATCGGCAAGAACTTGGTGGAAAACTTGTAACCAAATTTCTGGTATCAAACCTAATCACTCGGGTATTCCTCCCCTGCTTAAGAATGATAACTTGATTTTTAATGATATCGATAAAGCGAATGAATTTAATAACTTTTTTGCCATGCAGACAAACATAGATGATACCGAAGCTGTTATTCCTGACTTAATAAAATCAACGGTACCAATTTTGTTGCACCAGATGCGCATTTCGACAAAATATGTCTCTTCAGTGATGCTCGTGGCCAAAATATTTGAAATCCAAAGCTTATATAAAAGATGAAGAGCTATAATCCAAAAGGTCCAAAAAGTATAGTCAAATTCGTGAAAGGAATCAGAGCTTTGCATAAGGGAGATACATTCCTTAATTTATAATAATTTCTAATATTTTGTAACAGCAAATTTAAATAACACAAAAAATCCGTATTTTCATGCCAGTACCGAAGTACTGGCTACTGGGCTGGTGATACCCTCGGGGACTAATAGTCCACCAGCAGAGGCATCGACCCAGTGGTAGTAATAAAATCAACGGTACCAATTTTGTTGCACCAGATGCGCATTTCGACAAAATATGTCTCTTCAGTGATGCTCGTGGCCAAAATATTTGAAATCCAAAGCTTATATAAAAGATGAAGAGCTATAATCCAAAAGGTCCAAAAAGTATAGTCAAATTCGTGAAAGGAATCAGAGCTTTGCATGAGGGAGATCCGTTCCAGACTATACACTAAGTGACATTACACTTAAAGATAGTGAGGTCGAAGATGTTTTAAAGATTTTAAATCCAAATAAGGCCTCAGGTCCAGACTTGATAAGTCCAATTTTATTAAAAGAGGCTGTATCACAGCTAAAATTTCCACTTTGTAAACTATTTAATTTATCTTTATCTAAAGCTATATTTCCGGCAGATTGGAAAAAAGCAAATGTAACAACTGTTTTTAAGAGTAATAATTGTAATGAAGTAAAAAATTACAGACCAATCTCGCTGTTAAGTATATTATCAAAGTGCATGGAGCGATGTGTCTATAAACATGTACACAACTTTCTTATTGAAAATAGGATAATCACCCCTAATCAATCGAGTTTTACAAAAGGCGATTCTGCCATAAATCAACTTATAGATATTTCTAACTACTTTGGTAGAGCTTTAGATAACGGAAAAGAGATTAGGGTGGTTTTTTGTGACATCAGCAAAGCTTTTGATCGGGTTTGGCATAAAGGGCTATTATCAAAACTTAAACAATATGGAATTTCTGGAAATTTACTTAATTGGTTTTGTGATTATCTATCTGAGAGGAGTCAACGGGTGGTCTTAAATGGAAGCAATTCAACATGGAGACAGATAAATGCAGGTGTCCCACAGGGCTCAATTTTAGGTCCGCTACTTTTTCTTATCTTTATTAATGATATAGTATCTGATATTAAAGCTACTATCAAATTATTTGCAGACGACACTAGTATTTATTTGACAGTAGACACCCCTGAAAATACTGCTGAAATTCTTAATGGAGATCTGAAAAAAATTCATATGTGGTCCTCTAAGTGGCTTGTAAACTTTAACTCACAAAAAACAGAAACCATGATTATTTCAAGAAAATCAATAAAACCTAGTCATCCGATCTTAAAAATGAATGACACTGATCTTCAAGAAGTTTCTACTCATAAACATTTAGGTATTATTTTTTCAAATAATGGATTATGGAATATTCACATTGAATATATAGTTAAACGTACATACAATAGAATAAATATCCTTAGGAAGATGCGTTTTGTACCGAATAGGTTCACTTTAGAAAAAATGTATTTTTCATACATTCGACCAATATTAGAGTACGGGGATGTCATTTGGGATAATCAAACACAATACTTGATAAATAAAGTGGAAAATGTTCAAATTGAAGCTATGAGAATTGTAACAGGTGGGAATAAATTAACTTCGATACAGATGCTTTATAAGGAAACGGGTTGGGAAACACTTTCAGAAAGAAGGGAAAAACACAAGCTCACTATGTTTTATAAAATGGTGAATAAGGAAACTCCATATTATTTACAAAACTTGGTACCAAATCAAATAGTTAATTTACATAACCATTTCACTCGTCAGACTCAAAATACTTCGGAAATTCGTACAAGAACCAATCTATACTCCGATTATTTCCTTCCTTCGTCTATTAAATTGTGGAATAAGTTACCAGACCAAACGAGAAATTCTACGTCTTTAAGCATTTTTAAAAGTCGTATAAAAAACCCAAATAATAAAAAATGCCCAAATTTTTACTACACTGGAACAAGAATGGGTCAAGTATTACATGCCAGATTAAGGATGAATAGTAGTTCTCTAAATGAACATTTGTTCAAGCGAAATCTAGTAGATTCTTCAAACTGCTCGTGTGGTTTGATCGAGTCTACAGCTCATTTCTTATTGCATTGTAAAAAATATGACGAATTGCGTAATGACATTATTTTCTCAATTAATTATCCAGTCACACTAAACACGAATTTACTTTTATTTGGGTCACAAGCTCTAAATTTAGACCAAAATAAAGATATTTTTGGAAAAGTACAAAAATTCCTACTAAAGTGCAAGAGATTTACAAGTTAAATTGTTATTCACTATTCTCACTAAGTTGCATTTCATCTAAACATGTGTGTAGTATTTCGGTGTAGTTTTCTTTTTTCTTTTTTTTACTTTTTTTTCTTCTTTTGTTGTATTTATTTTTATTATTTTAAAATGATTTTTTTTCTCCTTTCTTTTTTGTTATATAGTTACTTAGTTTATACTTGTTCCATATCATAGTAACATTGCATGCTATATTTATGTAATAGTTAACTTGAGTTGGTATTTCAAGGAAACGGATTAATATAAGCTATATATTGCTTGTTTCCGAATCCTATTATTATTGTGTATTTTGTATGATGATATATTTGTATTGATGATGACACTAGTAACCCGAATTTAGCTTGAACGGACAAAAACGTGTTAACGCTATTTAAATGAGATTAATTGTTATTTGATAAAGATTGACAAAAATTAAAAAATATTTTTACTTCATTTCAATTCATTTCAATTCATTTTAACGCCAGTCAAATAGATTTCTTTGCGGTGAATCAATTGAAATCAAGTTGCTGGTAATGTACGTCCAACTATTAGGCCACGCCCCCGTTAAACTATTTCAAACAGGCATCAATTCGTTTTAAACATCGTTTTAAACATCGTTGAGACCCGAGCTTTGTACAGGTAAATCACTCAAGCAAGACAAACTTTATTTATTTATCGAGTTTTTTTTCATTCAATTTTATCGAATTCAGTTAAATGTGTGTATTCTTAGTAAAGTCGCATGCTTCACAATTGTTAACAAATGAATGAACAATAGATGTGACATTTTTAAAAGAAATTTAAATAAAAACATTAAAATATTGATGCACGGTTTAAAAAATGTGATTCTGTTGAAAATAAAATAGTAAACTTGCAAATTTCAATCCATTTGTTCTCATCGAGGTCCGCGTTCATGTTTCAATGCGATACGTAACATGAAAGTCCAATATGTTACAAATGTATAGACTTTACGATGTCCGAGTTCTGTCCGAAATAAATAATTGATAGCACTTATAAGACATAATGTTGGAATATTTGTCTTTTGTTGAAGTCGACACGTCTCCCTTTAGATGGCTTTCGGTTATTTCCGTTGTTCGGTTGCTGTCTCATTGGCGTATATCTTACATCTCCTTTTTTTTCGTGCATCACTTATTTATCATGTGCACTGATGGCTGAAAAAAATCTGATCATATACCTCGATAGCACTGCCTGTCACGTTTCTTTTGCATCAAATAGAGCGGTTTGATTTGGATTTGAATGGGTTTTACTAAACGTCTAGTGGCAAATATTTCACCCATAATACAGCCATTATGTCAGTGGCACATCTGACGAAAATTCAAACCACAGATTACAAATTGCGTTTTTTTTTCTGAAGTTTATTAACGAATGATATGCTGCCTTATACTCTAATATCAGTTACCCATTCGTGAACGTAATGGACGTATGATGAATGAAGTTCCATGTTTTATCTTTTATATAAAATTTAAAAGGTTCAACCGGGTTGAATTATTACATTTACAAAAAAACATCATTTTATTTTTAAAATAAATTCAACAACAATATAAGTATATTTTAAAAATTTAATTGACAGTTTATATTGACCATTATATACATATAAAGACCGATGTCGATAACTCCATTGATCTTTTTTATCGTTATATTTTTAGCACGAAATAAATACAGGAGTTAATCATATCATAGAAAAAAATATCAAACAACGTTAGTTAAGACACGATGGATAAAATCTAATGGTTTATATTTCAGTTTCGAATCAGATTTTTTTAGGCACAAGTGTTACTACTCATTTTGATAAACAGTGAGACGCTTACTTGTAATTCGGAATTGACGAATAAACGTAGCGAAATTACCGTACTTATAGATTATACTTTTGTTTTCCATCTTAATTGTATTGTCATTTTAGGGACCGTTATAGCTTGCTGTTCAATGAGGACCAAAGCTCCGTGTTGAGGCCGTACTTTTGACCTCTAATTAAATTATACCATGTGACTTGACGGAGAGTTGTTTCATTGGCACACATACCACATCTTCTTATTTATATTAAACGGGAGCAGTTTATTACATTTTCATTTAGATAAAAAAAAATATAAAAATTCAGTGAATCAAATGAATTTGTAGCATATTGTTACATTCAAAAGTATTTAATTTTGATTGATAGTATACATTATTTTTATTGCATTGGTCCACAAATAATGCCCAGTGTCAAATATTACACATCGATGACCACTTAGATTAGTTACTTTAATTAAACTCATTTCCTTGGCTGGTAGTACACGCTTGTATTTTGTCCTTTAAAGTTAGTCTGTCGGTTTAATCATGGAAGTAATATTAAATATTAATGAATCACAGTTTAAGGAGAATTCTTCGTCATTTGCAAATAGATAAAAAAAAAGTATGAAAATTTGCTTACGACTGAATTCAGGCCGAGAGAAATATGTTTTGTTTTATTTCAGATTACGATTGAATTCAGGCCGAAAGAAATATGTTTTGTTTTATTTCAGATTATTTAGTACATATACAAAAATATTCTTAATCTTTTACAATTTACAAATAAAATTTGATAGTGTTTTTTATGCACATGGTAGATGAAACCTGTATGATCTAATTTTTTCAGAGGTTTGTGAAATATTGAAAATAGTACGTTCCGGCAGTGTCTCTGGTTCCGGAAAACACAATTCGCTATATAAAATGCTTGTAAAATTCCGTTACATGTGGTACGCTCATATTTGAATACCTTCCTATAAGAAAGTGAAAAAAACAGTTTTTGAAATTCACCTAAAAAAGATTAAACGAATAGTTTAACTTACTTTTCAAATATCGAATACACAAATAAATCTCTAATTTATGCACGCTTGAAATTTGTTTTTACTGACAGGTGTCTGCTGGTATTCGATTGGACATCAGTATCAATGTAGGCGTAACAGCCTATCATATTTATCCAATCATCTGTCTTGTGTGCGATGACATACGGTCCACTTTTTCCTTGTAATGAATTATAAATTGATTGCAATAAAAATTATTCAATACACTATAAAGCAAACAATGTCTAGCCCAAAAATGACTTACACGACGCTATACTATACATATTATACTTAATAATTATTTACAAATTAAGACAGCGTAAAAATAAAATAATAACATTAATAATAATTACTATTTAACGGTAGAGCTCTGAAATTAACGGGGACTACTATGTTATTAGTATGATAGTCCCAGCAATTTAACAAATTGATCAGCAAAAGGACGGTTGTGCAATTGTGGTCCAGGGACTTGCCGGTACGTCTAAAACCCACCCAGGCCGCTTTGGTGCACTAAGCCCTAAGACATTTATGGAACACTACAGCGAACTTTCTAGACAAATTTGATATTGTCAGATAAAAATAGCCAACGCTTATATTGAAGAATAAACAAGTCATGAAAAGAAATATTACTATACATTGTACGGACATTTTGACTAATTCACTAGCTTTGATACAGCGGAAGCAAAAACATCGAGCGTAGCAAAGATAAAAAAATAATAATGCTAAAATTATGTATTTTTAAATCAAAGGACAAAGCGTACGCAATGTCACCCGGAATCCGAATCTGACTGACTAGCAAATTACTACAAAATTAAACCCAAAAAAAAGGAACAACGTATGTTAGAATCAGGAAAAAAATGGATTTAGATTAGATTTGTGATCATTGGAATTTATTAAGACTTTTTAAAATATCTATTTCTAGGAACTTTTTTTAAATCGAAATAATAAAGTTCATATATAAGTCATGATGTGGTACAGCTCACACCGATAAATATATTACGGCATATTCATATAAAATTACAAATAAACCTTTCAATAATGAATTCTTATAAGCTGATATTAAAGCTCATAATATAAGAGATATGGGATATAATTCAATTTGACGGCAACCAAACGACAAAAACACTATAGATAAATCAAGACCGCATGTTTAGTCTTCAACAAGAAACATGTGTCTACACGAAATGCCAAGCTCTAAATCGTCATGAACTTGTAGATACAATATTCAAAAAACAACAATATTAAAGTCTAAATAATATAAATATTCATTATTCACACATATTTTAGATTTTCTAAATCGTTTGAGACACGTATGCAACGCCCATGTATTTTCCGTTCACATAATGTTTTGACGGTTTTCCTTTTTTATTTATAACGCCCTACAAACATTGCTCAGACTAGACAGCATGAAAGACTAATTTTAAAACACTTTTATAAGTCAGCGTATAGGTTTATTCCTTGAATGCCAACATCCTTTGATCTACCGACAATTTACCTATAAATAATGTTGGCTTTCGAGGAATAGGTGCAAAAAGTTATCACAACACTAGAGCATGCTTATCAAAAATGGACATATAGAGGTATAGGGGGAGGGTTGAGATCTCACAAACATGTTTAACCCCGCCGCATTTTTGCGCCTGTCCCAAGTCAGGAGCCTCTGGCCTTTCTTAGTCTTGTATTATTTTATTTTAGTTTCTTGTGTACAATTTGGAAATTAGTATGGCGTTCATTATCACTGAACTAGTATATATTTGTTTAGGAGCCAGCTGAAGGACGCCTCCGGTGCGGGAATTTCTCGCTATTTGAAGACCTGTTGGTGACCTTTTGCTGTTTTTTTATTTGGTCGGGTTGTTGTCTCTTTGACACATTCCCCATTTCCATTCTCAATTTTATTTAATTCGAATTGAATTCGAATCGAATGCGAATCGAATTCGCTAATCGCGTACATACACGCTTCTTTTTTATTCGAATTAAATGTCCGTGTGAACGAGGCATAATTAAACAGATAGTTAAAATCTAATTCATGTTTGATGTTGTTGAATTTTTTTTCTGATGATACTACTTGAACGAATATTGATTCTCTTAAAATGAAACTTTGAAAAGTGTTGCATCACATGTGCATATTGTGAGAAATTCCAGTTTACACAAATGTGAAGCCTCTTTGGACTTTGAAGGTTTTTTTCAATATTTCTATAGTTGTGTGTGCTGTAACATCCTACCATATTACTTGATTAAATTTCTTGAAACTTTGTATCACGTGTTAGAATACTATTGATGTATTATGTTCAGTTTGTTCAGGATATTTTTCTTGGTAATAATACTACACACTTTTTTGCAAGTGATTCATAAAATGATACTGGTAAGGGGTTTATCGTGTTCGCAAATCATCGGTGTTCTTATAAAACAAAGTAATGTAGTTTGATTGGAATTGAGACAAATTTCCACAAGAGACCAAATGACACAGAAATTCACAAGTATAGGCCACCGTACAGTCTTCAACTATGAGCAAAGCCCATACCACATAGTGGAACTAACTATACACATCAGATGAAACCGGTTTAACTTATCAGATGTAAATAAATAGAAATACTACACAGAATAGACGTGGTCAGGTTCTTGTATATCCAAACAAACAAAAAACACTTGTAAAGTACATCCTCTGAGAAAACTTGCAGTTACTGGCAGCTAGTTCAAAGCCACAAACAACTAAAAAAATCAATCCGCTATAGACTAAATTCTTGTTACCCTATTTTATGGTTAATTGTTTAATGAAAATATTCATATAATTCATGTATATATACGTAACAAATAAATATTTATAATAATATGGAACAAAATAAATCTCTAATATCCTCTTTTAGTTTGAAATAATTATATTTAACTAAATATAAATGTTATATTTATATATATGTCTTATGTTAATAAAACTTGTTCATTCCCAAATATATTTATTTTTTAATAAATAGTAACAAAAATCATTTTCTTTCTATCTTTATATTCATAATTATTTAACCCTTAAATTTTGCTACTTTTCTTATCAAAATGGGATAAAATGTTACAATTTCATCAAGTTCACTAATTATTTTTTAAAGTTAAATACTTATAAAAACAGAAATATTTTTGTTGGCATTCAAGGAATAGGTAACATATAAAATGTTGGCATTCGAGGAAGACACCAGCGTAAACACGGTGTTTTTTTTTTAACAAATCGATAATTTCGTTGCCCAGGGATATGAATTTGACATTAAAAGTCCCTCAAACCTTTACAATACCCGGCCGTGTCATTTCCGTTTTAATAGATCGAGAACACGACCTTTTAGGATATGCATGAATTACCATACGTATGTCCGAGCATTTGTTATAATGTATTAACGTGTGACGTAATTTATTTTGAACTCTTTTTTTTTGGCGCTTTTTTTACCAATCCACTAAACAAGAAACAATGCATGATGGGCTACAACATGTTTACAATCAAACGAAAACAAGTGTTATTTACTGAAATACAACACATTTATTCATGCTTTGCGGTATAATCAATTTCGCTTAGATTTTTTTATGTATCCATATTTATATCTTGTGATATGAAGTATTCTTTCAATGCTCAGATTAACAAAGAATTATTTCTATGCAAAGAACAGAGTATTAAATAACCAAATAACCCGATATAAAGTCATTTCTGTATGATTGCTGATGACACAGAGATTTCGGGTATTCGTCCGCAAGACAGCAACGTAACGACAGTTTTAACACAAAGCCAATTATCTTTAAGACAAACTTACTAGTGTAAAGCTAACAGTCGGTGCTAACTTTCATAAAGACAGTTAAAAAAATTAGGGATCCTTGAATTTTGTGCTCGTAAACACAGGAAAGATTAAGAGGGGTTCAAATTTATATTGGGGTCACTAAATTTTCATCGCTTTTCACAAAATTGATTTTATGATATTGTACCCTTTTTTATGATGTAAAAAATAATTTAAATCGATAATTTATTTCTCTATAGGAAACAACAACGTATAATGATCAAGCGGGACAATTTAAAGCCGATTATACGTTATGTTTTCTTCTCATTATTGAAGGCATTGCGGTTGCCTATCATTACTTACATCCATGCACTTCATTTGAAACTTTATTCACACAGAAATCACAGCTTATATTAGTGTGGGTGTAAGGGCAGGAAAGTTATATAAAATACAAAACTATTAAACCGTTGTTTTCCCCGTTTGAATGGTTTTACACTAGTAATCATGGGGCCCTTTATAGCTTGTTGTTCGTTGCTAGCCAAGGCTCCGTGTTGAAGGCTGTACATAAGCCTACCATGGTTTACTTTCATTAATTGTAATTTGGATGGAGAATTGTCTCATTGGCACTCACACCACATCTTCCTATATCTATTTCTATACACCTTAAGGGCGTTAGCCTGAGTGTGTGCGTCTTTCTTACGCCAAAATAATGCAGAACGACAAATTGAATTATTAAGGACAGGGATTGATTGAATGATTGATTGATTGTTTGTTGCTTAACGTCCAGTGGCAAATATTTCATGCATATTCAGGACGAGAACAAGTTCACAATATATACACTAGGTATGTTGATACGATAGAGGCAATCTGGGATGATGGTCAGGGAAATTTGGACTGCCACTGGAAAATGAGGATACCTTGTATAGGGACAGAAATTTTGTCTTGCAACAGGCCACCTACGGACCCCTCAAAAGAGTTGTTGCAAGGATTCTTAACGTGCAAAGAGCAAAGAGCGTTGCAGTCTCTTTACACGAGGCATCAGATTTCACGTCCCCCTTCTGACCGGACGTGACTGCGAACTTGATACATCCCGCACAGCCAAATGGACGCCCCATTTCGGCAAGCGTTTTACTGCCGGTCGGGAGAAGACTGGCCAAGTGACCATATTTCTATACCCCATTCACCCTAAAGGACAGGGGGTTTCAATACTAACGGATTCCCTGTTAAGAAAATGTAGGTGATCTTTCAGCAATTTGATAATATGCTATTGAAATGCATATCTAATTTATTTATCGACAACTTTATGTCAAAAAAGGTAAATCATTTTGACAGAAAACAAAGACACTTTTCCTTGCATAATTTAATCTTAAATATTTAAAAATTGTTATAATAAATGGGTATTTTTTTTTAACATTTTGATCACAGCCAAATTTTGTACGGTGTGTAGAAATACCGCAAAGGACTTCTTAGTGCACTGAAGGACTATACAAATCATTGGTGCATTAAGAACAAAGTTTTTGCACTAAGGACATTAAAACGATGTTATTAGACCACAAACATGGATATGAGAAGATATAAGTATATAACTCATAAATATAAATTTGGGTATCAATATATATCATAATTTTGAAATTGACTTTCTTTTTTATCAGCGCATGCCATGTGACCGAAGGCTTATTGCAAATTCCCAAACATCAATGTTCAGTCAACCTTATCCAATAAACAATTGTCATTTGATCGTTACTAATTGATAAGTTTATGATAGTTGTAGAATAAACTTAATGATTTAGCGTAGTTTATTTTCAACTTGATGAAAGAATAATTTTATTTTATGTCCATCTTAACAACACAGGAGTTTACATTTGTACATACTTTCATAAGAGATTGATAGACATTAAGATGGGGAAATGTGGCATTCGTGGGGATCTTAAAAACCCGATTACATCATTATTATATTGTGTGGGAACGGAACTGTACGGTTTCTACATTTTCGACATTCGAAAATATAACAAGTTGCAACATGGAAAGTTTTCCAATAGTGAATCAAATGATACAATATAACGTTTCTTCTAGACATTCAAAACATTCTATATGTATATATGAACCAATCAAATAATAAACGACGTATGCATACAAACGTTTTTCGTCGAATGGAGGAGCTTTTAATATATCGATCAGAACTGTCACACAACAGCGATAAAAATGTCAATAATCATTGAAATACACATCGTTGAGTCCAGAAATTTTAAAAGTACTATTTCTGATGTATGGTCTTACCTGTCTGAAAGTTTGAAAGCCATTGCACCAGTAGAGATTCACAAATTATATTTTTTTCAATATCGGATAAATTAATTGACTGTACAATCGCTTACGAGTTTACTGTACTATCACTTGGGCCTTTCCTGTACAATCGCTTGTCCAACTTATCAAAGCTTATATTCAATAATGATGTGATATAATTTGCAATTATACAACTATCCATCAAATTAATTGGATGTACACATGTAAGCTATATTAGGCGACCATACCTTATAATCGGCTATATATATATATATAAAAGGTCCCAACATAAACAAGTTTTGAACAATTAAATTCGAAAACTAACGGCATTATCTAGAAAAAACAACAATTTACAAAAACCAAAAATAAAATAATATGCCAGACATGAACCAACGGCAACCACTGAACTACAAGCCACTGACTTGGGATTTTCACAGAAAGAAGATGACGTGATAAGCATGCATGTGTGTGTACGCTCAACCTCCTAAACTGAAGTGGATGTAAGCAATTATAGGCAACAATCCGGCCTTCAAAAACGAGAAAACCCCTTCCATATAGTCGACCGATCACTAAAAGGCCCCGACTGGAAAATGTGATTTTTTTTAAACTCTAACCAGAGTGCATGTTTATCAGCTTACAGAACTTGAAAACCAAAAAAATCAGTTATAAATAAAAATACGGATAAACATTTTTTTTAAGCTATCTTAATCATAAACAAGCTTCTGTCCTAGTTTATTAGAAATCCAGGATAGTTAAGAAAGTAATTTAAGTTTCAAACACTTTACCCACAGAGTAATTTTTTGTGGTTTGTAGATAGCTATTGCAACAAAAGTCGGAAGGCTCAACAAAAATGTAATAAACTATTATACTTTGCGAAATATGTGTATCTTCTATTATATCAGTATGTGTTGGTTAAAATAAAATCTCTATACATTTTTTACTATTTCAAAATATCTTTATAAAACATTTCAACAGAACTTAAAAAAATGAACTTACGGAACAAGCAAACGAACTTAAAAGAAACAAAAATAAGAAGAAAATACACTCTTACATAGAAGTAAAAACTATAACAGTCAGAAAAGCAAAATAGATATGACAGTAATAACTATACCATAAAAAAACCAAGAACAACATGAAATAACATAATATATACATTCTCTATAAGTATACTAGTGTATTCAAAACGGGTCAAGGTTGAATGAACATGAATTTCTATATATTACTGTCAACTGAGTGTGGCGCGTGTCGATAAAATATAAAATAACTTTCTAAATGTGATTATAAAATTGTTTATTTTTAAAACGTTGACTTATATATGCAATGCCTTTTGTGTCAATTGTATCATTCCATCAGGTCCTTTAGTGCAATTTGTTGTTCTAAGTGCACTAAGGGGGACTTTTGCGGTATTTTAACAGACACCCCAAAAAAGAATTAAAGGACAAAACGTTATTATGTGGATTTTTTTTCGGAAAATGTTTCATTTGACAAATATTTGAGAACAAATCTATTCTTTTTCAATTCAATACATTTTAGGTAAACACTTAGAGTTACACATACACGACCCTACATTTTTGATAGAAAAAAATGCATTTTCAATATCGTATAATCTTTTTAACTATATTAAATTTGCGGTTTTGTGATATGTGCATGTAGTTTGAACAACGTCGTCAATAGTGTTTGAAAGAAGCTATAAAACATGATTTAAAACCTTATACACCACATACGGAGGTACATGTATGATACCATTACGAGTGAACGTATGATATAAATGTGAAATAGCCATTGTAATTGCCACGTTATTTTATGGATCGTTCATTTTATTACCTTTAGATTATTAACAAGTGCCATCGAACTTAATCTTTATAGACCGTATATTCAACGCATACATACGCTAATTTTACAGTTTAGAGGTAGAAGACGAAGAAGAATTATGTATAATAGTGCAATCTGAACAAGCAAATAAATAAATACATATTTATATTTATATTAAACAAGTTTTTTATTCAAATGAAAGATAGGATAAGCGCATTTACAAACAAATGTACATATACTCAATGCTACACTTAAATTTAGGTCATACATATGTATTGTTTAAATCTATGAGGATCTTGACGGGGTCCTTCATTTCTGTTTTTATTATAGTTTTATCACTCTCACTTCACGACCTAAGAGCAGTTTCAGAAGCTTAGTTCAAACGGAGACACGGTTCCTTGATGCGGCCTAAAGAGGATAACGAAATTAACTATATAAATGATCTTACATATAAAATATTTGTATTTTGCGTTATTGATCGTTCCTGATGAAGTAAAATCCAGAAACGTGAATTGGACGTATGCAATTTATAAGATAAGATAAGATAATTTTATTAACCAATCAAGGTGCCCAAAATTTGAGCTATACAATCAAATGAATGAATTCCTTTTTTTTTTTTTTAAATAATATCAACGAATGATTTTATGTTTCATAATTAAAAATAATATACTTTTTTTATTTTAGCATTATAATACAATGTATCTTCCACATAAAAGGGCGTAACTCCTAATATCATTCTGACACACTAAACGGATCTTGACCCGATCTGAAACTTTTAAACGTTACTTTTTATGATTTGTCTAGGTTTGTCCAAAACAGTCTTAACAGACTGGATTTAACGCTAGAGCATATTAAAAGGCGTAAAAGAATGCCGACTAATAGCCAGTCAAGATCGTTTAACTAAACCTACCCGTTGTTATCGCAAACTAAAATTTATCTCATATATACAGAATACATGTTCATTTCGGCAATGGACATTTGAGCGCATTGACAGGACATTTGAGCGGGAAAAAAAGGACGTTTGAGCGCCAAAGTATAGGACATTTGAGCGCCTAAATTTTAGGACATTTGAGCGAAAATAAGAATAAGCGTAGGACATTTGAGCGAAAACAAGTCTTGGATAGAGAATTGTCTTATTGGCAATCATACCACATTTTCTTACGAATATAGTTCATTAAATGAGGAGTTTACCAACAAAAAGATTAAAACATATTTTAATTGTAAAAAACAAAGCACTAAAAACAAAGCACAGTCATAAAACAGGAGTTTACCAACAAAAAGATTAAAACATCTTTTAATTGTAAACAAAGCACTAAAAACAAAGCACTGTCATAAAACATAAAACTCGGCAACGGCATTATTTACAAGTCTGTTCGGGCTTGGAACTTATATCCCAGGCTTCTGACATAAAAATCCCTCGTAATTTCCTGCTGGCAAAGTATAAATTGATGGATGACTGTGATAGAACTGCTCGTTATAATGGGCATGAAATGATTCGGGCCCATTGTTAGTACGTTTTAACGAGGATGGAACTTCGGCCCAGAGATGAGGGGGAAATAACGATTCATCTGTTATATAAGTATCAGTCAGGTAATCTGCAAATTCTATACAAGGCTTGTCGTTAGGTACAACGGCCATAAAATCTTCTACGAAACAGTCGGCTACTTCGTCTGGAGCTAAAAAGGCTATCCCAAACTTAGGATTTCACTTACATAAACCAGCCAGAACCGGTCGAATTACTCGGGTGTGAAATAAAATAAAAAATATTTATAACTAAATCTTACTTTTTTTTCTTACTTTTAAAAAAAAATCTTAATTCGTGTAAAATTATCAGGGAAAATTTCGCTCAAATGTCCTGTCTGAAAACTCAGGTAAAGTTAATATCCCGGCGCTCAAATGTCCTATGAAGTCGGCGCTCAAATGACCCTATGTGCTTTTTTCTTTTTCGCTCAAATGTCCTATGCCCGTTCATTTATTACAAGAATTTTTGTACGTCAAGGTGTATGATAGCACGATAATATACGAATCGTAACAACGCTTCAATATGCTCGTCTACTATATGCTCTTCCACAATTTACGCCGGTTTTGCTCCAGCGACCGGTATTACAGTTTAACATAGTTTAAAAGCTCATTGATCTGTTACTTTATTTACAATTTTGAGCAAGACTTAACTGTTTATTATTAAAATTCAACAAATGTCAACATTATCTTCATCAATTTTATTATTTAACAAAACATTGTTTTTCATTACAAGCAATTTCATATATTAATATACAGCTAGTGAATATTTGTTGTCTACCGAAAATATAAGATTTAAATTATATACGCAATGAATAATTTCTGTGATGTTACTTTTATTTCCGTTACATATCTAATTTACGAGTACAAAATAGTAAAACAGAAAAATAGAAACGATAAATATTCAGGAATACCTAAAGTTTCGTAAGCAATTGCAAGGTATCAAAGGTACAAAGCTCGGGTCTCAACGATGTTTAAAACGAATTGATGCCAGTTTGAAATGGGCGCACTACGTTTGCGCGCATTTGGGGATTAAAATGTGTTACGTTTGCGCGCAGCTTTTGATTACATTTGCGCGCATTCATTTTACAGGTAATCTCAGGTAAAAATATAAATAAAGATTATTTTAAATTATAAATGACTATATTTTTTTGGATTTTCATAACGGATATGACTATCAATTATTAATTATTAATTTTGAAAATAGTTTGTTAATTCAAGTTATGTACTGTTCATATTGAATTCTATAACCAAGTATAAACTCCGTTATAACTTAAGGTCAAGTTACAATAAATTGGCTATGTCACAGGTTTTCTTGAAATTTTGCATACACCTTTTACTTGTTGGGATATATATCTGAAAATCAAAAAAAAAAAAAAAAAAATATGCGGCTTTATCTCTTTTTTTCCTGTCTTAGGAGACTTATATTAACGGAATGGGTACTGATACTTGTAAATAATTCAACAAATTAATAAATAAATAAGCATTATGACCTGTATTTTTTTCCTAAAAAAATACTGATTGAATTCTTACTAAATATGTGCCTTAGGAGACTTAAGACTTACGGAAGGGGTACTGATACTTGTAAATAATTGAACAAATTAATAAATGAATAAATATAATTACTTGTATTTCACCTGAGTTCACCTGTCAAAAAAATGCGCGCAAATGTAATCAAAAGCTGCGCGCAAACGTAATGATTTTTGCGCGCAAATGTAATGGTAATGCGCGCAAACGTAATGCACCGTTTGAGGGCGTTTGAAATAGTTTAACGGGGGCGTGGCCTAATAGTTTGACGTACATTACCAGCAACTTGATTTTAATTGATTCACCGCAAAGAAATCTATTTGACTGGCGTTAAAATGAATTGAAATGAATTGAAATGAATTAAAAATATTTTTTAATTTTTGTCAATCTTTATCAAATAACAATTAATCTCATTTAAATAGCGTTAACACGTTTTTGTCCGTTCAAGCTAAATTCGGGTTACTAGTGTGAATAAATATGTTTAAACTAACCCAATTCGATGCTTTACTTGTCAAAAGTTTGGGCATGTAAGCAAACAATGTCGTGGTAAGCAGAGATGCTTCAAGTGTTCTGACGAAGGACACGAGGGAACAAACTGTAACTCTGAATCTTCTAAATGCGTAAACTGTGGTGAATCCCATTTTTCATCGTCTAGGGACTGCCCTGTTTACCTTAAAAAAAAAAAATTATTAAAATTAAAACAGAAAGAAACATCAGTTACCCAGAAGCTAAACAGATAGCTTCTGTTTCGAATGATCTCCTTGTTTCAAACAGACCATCGTACGCCAGCAAAGTTGTCCGTTCATTCAGTCACGAGAATACACAAACTCGCATGACTTGGCCAATTGATGCGGACAATTTTACAATGCTGCCTGTTGAAACAGAACCTACCGATAAAATATTAATTCCAAGAAAACCAACATCTTCCAAAACCAGTACTCAGTCAACTCAATCTTCCCTACAGAGCTCAATATCATCAACAACAAAAAATGAGAAAAAGAAATCAAATAAAAAAGAAACAGTAGAAATACACAATTGGGTCGGTGAATCTGTCTGGGATCTTCCCAGTGACATAGATGATTCTTCCACCTCAAAAAGTCTTCCTTCATCTTCATCTAAGAAGTTAACTTCTTCGTCCAGTACACAGTCTACTAAAGCCCCATCTCCTCTTCGTTCTCCAGAAAAGAAGGATGTCCAATAGAAGCCAGTAAATACATCCTCTCAGAAGTCTTCTGATTCGAGATCGCGGGGTAGGGGTCGAGGCGGAGTAAAACCAGCTACATGTGGTCCCGGAGATCGACGACTCTCCTCGCACAACAGATTTTCAACACTTGTTGATGAAACTGAAATGGAAACCGAAAGTGTTCCGCCACCCGAAAGATCACAATCTCAGGGTGAGCGAAATAAGAATGCTGGCAAACTCGACAGCATTCGCCCTTCTATCATTAAATAATGACTAATATCATCCAATGGAATTGCCGAGGTCTTAAAATAAATCTTCTCGAGTTAACACTTCTAGTTCAGTCATTTTTACCTATTGCATTTTGTCTTCAAGAAACTCATCTAAAAGAAAGTGACAATGTATCTTTAAAAGGATACAACATGTATAGCACATTTTCTAAGGTAGATGAACGTGCTGCAGGCGGATCATCCATTTTTGTGAAGGACAACGTCATTCATAGCACAGTCCAACTCACCACGGATCTGCAAGCAGTTGCAATTCGTTTATCGTTAGACAAAACAATTACTTTATGTTCGATATATATTCCACCCAATTCAATTATAGATAAAGCAAAACTCAAAAACCTCACTGATCAATTACCCTCACCATTTATACTTATGGGCGACTTCAATGCTCACAATCCATTATGGGGTAGCAAGACTCATAATGCCAAAGGTAAGATCATTGAGGACTTTGTCTCTCAAGAAGGATTATGCATTTTTAATGATGGATCTAATACGTATCTTCATCCTGGAAACGGGTCTTATTCTTCTATTGATATCACTATTTGCGATCCCTCTCTGCTTCTGGATTATTCATGGCGTGTTCATGATGATCTATGTGGAAGTGATCACTTTCCAATAGTACTTGAACATCTTTTTACTTCTGCCCAACAGAGAGTACCACGTTGGAAACTTGACAAGGCGGACTGGTCCTTGTTTGAGAATCTCTGTCAAGCGGAACTTCAGTCAAAGATGTTTGAGACTGTACAAGATCCAATTTTAACTTTTAATACAGTTTTAACGTCAATTGCTGACAGAACTATTCCTAAGACCTCGGCAAATCCGAAACATCCCAGCAAACCATGGTTTGATGACGCTTATGATCAAGCCATAGGTGACCGTAAAAAATCTGAAAGACGGTTCAATCAACAACCAACGACGGAAAACTTGAGTAATTTCCGTATTTTTCGCGCTAAGGCACGGCGGACTTGTAGGCAAGCCCGACGAACATCCTGGAAAAATTTGTCTCGGGGATTACATCTCGCACTCCGATGACAAAAGTTTGGAATATGGTAAATAAAATAAAAGGTAAAAATTCTAAAGCCACTGTAAAACATTTGAAAGACGGCAATGATTTATTAACATCTGAAAAGGATATTGCCAACAAGCTTGGTGAAACTTTTGCGAAATCTTCTTCTTGTAACAACTACAGGGAAGACTTTAAAAAAGTTAAAAAACAAAAAGAAAAAATTAAATTAAACTTTAAATAAAAAAATGGTGAAAATTATAATAAACTATTTTCTCTTGAAGAACGTAAAACATCTCTGTCAAAAGCCCATGATACAGCTTGTGGGCCTGATAATATTCACTACCAACTCTTAAAACACTTGCCAGATTCCTCGCTAGAAGCTCTCTTGCAGCTCATGAATAACATCTGGGAATCTGGTGATTTACCATCAATCTGGAAGCTTGCAACCGTCGTGCCTATTCCAAAACCAAGTAAAGATCATACGGATCCTATTAATTATCGACCAATTGCTCTTACCAGTTGTGTCTGTAAAACACTCGAACGGATGGTCAATGATCGCCTTGTTTGGTTCTTGGAATCCAATGGGCTATTAGCCAATATTCAGTGTGGATTCCGACAGGGCCGCAGTACTCTTGATCATCTTGTTCGATTCGAATCATTTGTCCGTAATGGTTTTGCGAAAAATGAACATGTGGTGTCGGTCTTTTTCGACCTTGAGAAGGCCTATGATACTGCATGGAAATATGGTATTTTAAAAGATTTATTTGATATGGGGTTGAAAGGCAATATGCCTAATTTTATTTCTAATTTTCTTTCTAACAGACAATTTAATGTTAGAGTAAATTCGACCATGTCTGATCTGTATGATCAAGAGATGGGTGTCCCTCAGGGCAGTATTTTATCTGTTACATTATTTAGTCTTAAAATCAACAGCCTTGTTGAAGTTTTAAAAAGTAATATTGAAGGTTCATTGTACGTTGATGATTTTTTAATATGTTACAGAGGCAAAAATATGAATAACATAGAAAGACAATTACAATTATGTCTTGGAAGAATTGAAAAATGGGCCTCGGAAAATGGTTTTAAATTTTCCACGTCAAAAACGGTCGGGATGCATTTTTGTAACAAAAGGAAATTGCATCTTGATCCAGAACTCACTTTGTACGGCAACCCAATTAAAATGGTTGATGAAACCAAATTTCTTGGGTTAATTTTCGATAAAAAGTTAACCTTTCTACCCCATATCAAAATGTTAAAATCGAGATGTTTAAAAGCTTTAGATATTTTAAAAGTTGTCGGTAGCACTGACTGGGGTGCTGATCGCAACATTTTACTTAATTTATATAGATCTCTAGTTAGATCTAAACTAGATTATGGCTCTATAGTGTATGGCTCTGCAAGGAAGTCCTACATACAGATTCTCGATGCTGTGCATCACCAAGGTTTGCGTCTCTGTCTTGGCGCATTTAAAACCTCACCAGTTGAGAGTCTGTATGTAGAGGCTGATGAGCACTCACTCTCTGACAGACGTTTGAAGCTTGGACTTCAATATGCTGTCAAACTAAAAGCCTATTCAGATAATCCTGCCTACAGCTGTGTTTTTAATCCGATTTATGAAGATATTTTTGCAAAACATGAAAATAAAATTCCTCCGTTAGGTATACGTTTAAAACCACATTTAGCTTCTTTTGATTTAAAATCTGTTGCTCAAGTTAAAATTTGCAAATGTCCTCCATGGGAACTTCCCAAACCAAAAATGATATTTGATCTCCGTGAACACAATCAAAATAAAACAAATCCTCTTTTAATTCAGCAACACTATGCTGAAATTAAAGCCGATAATCTAGATTTCTCAACTGTCTATACTGATGGATCAAAAGATGGTGACAGAGTTGCATCTGCTGCTGTCTTCAGGGACAGAGCTGCAACTCTCCGTTTGCCATCTGATGCATCCATCTTTACTGCTGAAGCAGAAGCAATAACTTTGGCTTTGAAATTTATTGCTTCTTCAGATAAATCCAAATTTATTACATGTTCGGATTCACTTTCATGCTTACAAGCTATACGAAATACTAAAATTAAAAACCCAACAATTCTCAAAATTTTATATGTAATGAGGAATTTAAAAATTCTTCTGAAAGAAATAATATTTCTATGGGTTCCGAGTCATGTTGGAATCCTTGGAAACACAGCTGTAGACCTTGAGGCAAAGAATGCCCTGGGTGACCCTCTATCTAACTGTGATATACCATATACTGATTTTAAATCTAATATTAGAGAATATGTTTTTAATATATTGAAAAATAAATGGAGTAAAAAAGATGATAATAAATTGCATGAAATTAAACCTAATTTAGGCAAACCTTTTAATAATAGTATGTGCAGAAAAGATCAGTGTGTTATTACTAGATGTCGTATTGGTCATACTAGAATAACACACGAGTATCTTTTAAAAAATGAAGATGAACCACAATGTGTTCCTTGCAACTGCAAGTATACTATTAACATGTTTTAATTAATTGTATTGACTTTGCTGATATTCGTAAGAAGCATTTCAATGTCAATAATATGTATGATTTATTCAAAAATGTTCCTTTTACAAATATTGTTGCATTTTTAAAAGAAATTGGAATTTATTATAGAATATAAAACTGTTATTATATTTAAATCGTTTTTAATTTTTATCACGTTATTTTACTGTTGATTTTTATTTGTATATAATCAATTTGCTTTAGTCAAGAATTTTAGTATATTGAAGGACGTTTTGTCTTATTTTAAAAATATGCTTTAAATTGTAAAAATATTCGAATTAGCTCTCGCCGCGATATAGCCTTTTTGTGCTAATGCGGCGTAAAGCAACCAACAATCAATCAATCAATTGCTGCTGATATGAGTGAGTTAGGTCTTGCTTCATCTTATACCCATCACATTGAAATAATCCCAATCTCCCAAACAGTGAGACAAAACTTCTATAGACAATACCCTCACATGGAGAAAGAAACAAATAAACACATTGAAAAAATAAAATAAACTCATCATAGATACAAGGACTAAATTTTGTATATACGCCAGACGCAAATTGACAGTATCCACCACTCCACCTCTAACTGGTCTTCTCCTGTTGTTCTAGTCCGTAAAAAGGCACTTGACAATGAATCAAACAAAGTTGAATACATATTTTGTATTGATTATAGAAAATTAAACCGTATATTGTTTGCACAAAATTTTCTTTTACCGAATCTAGATAATGTATTCGGCTCCATTGGAGAAGCACAAGCAAATTTTTTTTACGTCACTCGACATGAGAAGTTCTTTTTGGCAAGTCCCACTAGACCCTGAAAATCAAATCAAAAGTACTTCTATCACTCAGTCTGGTGTCTATCAATGGAAAAGAATGCCATTTGATTTAAGAAACGTCTAACGTTTTGAGAGGGAAATCAGTTCATGTCTACATTGACGACATCCTTATCTTCAGTCGCTCATTTTTTCGCAAAATTTCTGTCCCTATCCAATATACCCTCATTTTCCAGTGGCAGTCCAAATTTCCCCGACCATCATCCTAGATGGCCTCTTATTACAACAACCTACCTATTGTATTGATTGTGAACTTGTTCTCGTCCTGAATATGCATGAAATATTTGCCACTGGACATTAAGCAACCAACAATCAATCAATCCTTGAAACATAAATATCTGAATAAATGCAACTGTCAAAACGTCTGAATTAAGGACGATCAGGTGAAACTGAGGGTGTTCAGTTATGCACTCCAAGTCATCAATGTTCGGTTGCACATATTCAGAGGAGCAGCAACAAATACATTCCTCCGGCGAAGGCATTTCTTACATGCATTGCAACTGCACCAATCTTCTAAAGTTGCATGATTCGTGATCTGCAATGTCTCTCTTATATTTTGCAGTTCTTCTTGCGTAAACTCCGGTTCGTAATCATAAGGAATTATTCCAAGATTGGCCCGGCCTTCTACCATTTCACAATCGCTTCACAATTAAATATTTAAATCGGAAACGCGTTTATTTTCTATCCATTAATATACATGAAAACACCTGTGCTTTTGTCTTGGAAACAAACCGACTGCGTGACGTCAGATGTTCGCCGGTCATGGCCGCTCCAAGTGAAGGCGGGAAATTCAAATATGTAAAAATTAAAAAACCCTCTATAACCATTAAAACTGCTAAATAGTTAATTATTTTATTATTTTATAACAACTGAAACTAATTTGTAACAAATAATTACAAAAAATTATAAACATGGCCTTTTCCTTTAACAGTAAAAGTAACAGTAATAAAATAATTTTGTCATTCAAAGTATGATGGGATACATAAGCACAGAGTTACGTCAAATGGATATCTAAAAAAAAAGACCATACAGTAAAAATAATTTTAAAAAAGACACATAAAAGAATAATATAACACGTTATTAAGATGATAAACAACGTCAGTACGCAAAATCTATACTTCAAGACCAACGTGTATTATTTGATACGGAATATTTATCAACAAGTTTTTGGTACTTTCCGATGAATTTTTTTAGAGAAAAAGATGAGACGTTCTTTGACATACCCCTGGTTCATCAACTTTCTGCTAAGACACTGGTGACGTTTTATAGAGTCTGAGTAGGAGTTGCAAGCTCTTGAATACCGAATAAGTTGGGAAATGTATATTCCATATGCAGGTGAAGTTGGTATATTGCTACTAAGGTTGGGGAAATTTATAATTTCAAAATCAAAATCGTCTCGTTTGTCATAGATTCTGGTACTAAGATGACTGTGTATGTCAAATGCGAGGTATAAGTCTAAAAATGAGGCGGAGGAAGCCGTGTCTATTGTCTCTTTAATTTCTAGTTCTGGTGGATATATTAATGGAACCCAATCGGAAAAGTTCGGATTGTTAATGGAAAGAACATCATCAATATTATATCTGAAAGTGAAATTAAATAACCTGGCTTCTTTGATCTTCTTTGACAAGTGTTTGAAGGAACTCCGATTCATATGAAAATAAGAAGAGGTCAGCAAGGAGAGGCGAGCAGTTTCTTTCCCATGTAGCATGTTTTACCCTTTTGTTCACTATTAACAAAATATGCCTTATGGTATCCCAAAGTAATAAATTTATAGCGTATGCTACCATTTTTATGATTGATTTATTGATTGATTGCTTAACGTCCAGTGGCATATTTCATGCATATTCAGGACGAGAACAAGTTCACAATAAATAAAATAGGTAGGTCTTGTCACAATAGAGGCCATTTGGGATGATGGTCGAAGAAATTTGGACTGCCACTGGTAAAATGAGGGTTTGTTGGATAGGGACAGAAATTTTGCCTTGCAACAGGCCACCTACGGACCCCTCAAAGAGTTGTTGCAAGGGTTCTTAACTTACAAAGAGCGTGGCACTCTCTCTACACGAGACATCGGATTTAACGTCTCCATTCTGACCGGACGTGACTGCGAACTTAATACATCCCGCACAGCCAAACGGACGCCCCACTTCGGCAAGCGTTTTACTGTCGGTCGGGAGAAGACCAAATGACCATATTTCTATTCTCCAGTCACCCTTGGGGAATACCACACTTGTTAGAGGGTTGCTGCGCACAAGGATGCTATTAAACCAAGAGTTCCAAATGGTGAAGTTGAAATCATCCCTTCGTAAAATTTACGGACGCCATCACGAGTTGGTTGACCGGTATGGAATAACCGTTTCACAAATGATATCGGATATGTTCCTTACGTCGTAACTACAATCCCCTTCCCTTTCATGAATGTGACCTACCGAATTAGACTATTTACCGGATTGCGGGTGCCACATGTGGAGCAGGATCTGCTTACCCTTCCGGAGCACCTGAGACCACCCCTAGTTTTTTGGTTGGGTTCGTATTGTTTATTCTTTAGTTTTCTATGTTGTGTCATGTGGGCGGTTGTTTGTTTTTCTTTTTCATTTTTAGCCATGGCGTTGTCAGTTTATTTTAGATTGATGAGTTTCACTGTCCGTTTGGTATCTTTCGTCCCTCTTGCATTTAACGCAACTGCAGGAATTGCAGTTTTCAGTGCAGTAAAATCATTACAGGGGAGTAACTGTCTGCTCATTCCATCAAATAAAAAATGTCTTACAATGTATGAACGCTGGCATTGTTTAGTTTTAACAAGAGATCTTAAATACTCCCGGCTGCTTCGTGTACATTGGAATTTTCGGTTACTTCTGCATATATCACATGGTTTGGATACATTCCTCTTGAATGCATAGCATAACATAAGTCCAAAGATGCCATCACGGGCACCTCTGGCAGTTTCCTGCCACAGTAAAAGAAGTGTTGATGGCAACCCTCACAAAACTACTAACTTAATGTTGGGTATATTAACACCCATTCCACAGGCAACTGTTGCAACCAAAACACGAATGGTACTGTTTATGGATATAAATTGATCCATGATTCTTTGTTTGGATTCCTCATCTGTGTGAGCATGGTACATTTCAACCATGCGGTTTTGAATGATTGGTTCCCCAGTATAGGCTGCAGATTTGAGCTCTGAGTGAATCCATATATATAAGGTTTCACACAGAGCAATAGAGTTAACATACATGATGATCTTTGCAAACTTGTCTTTCTTATCTTTTACACCTTCTTCATGATGTTCGGATGACTTGTCCATGCATAAAAATATGTCCGATCTAAAATACAGATTAATTTTATAAAACATATGCAACTATGGTTTTGGTTATCGACGCACCAAAAATGACATTCAACATCTTGTTGTTTGGTCTCAAGATCATTTATCTCTACATGTTCCATATTTTCTGGTTACAGATGCTTTGGTGACTTCTTCTGGCTTCTCTGACACACATTAGGTATTTAAGTATTTCTTAAACCAACCATCCAATCAACAATGGAGGCATTTGGGTCAAAACTACTTATGCCTGGTGTTTCCAACTCTATTTGCACTAAATCTGATAGTGTATCTGTTTTAAGGTGATCCCTTCTTTTGCCCTTTGTTAGTTTGTTCTACTGAACGTGGTCTCATTATTAATTCAATAAACACTCTCAGCATCATTTCTTCGGATGGTAATTTAAATAAGTAATTAAATAGAAAATTTCGTTTTGGACAGACCAAATTATGATTTTGAGTTGAAATTTTCCCTAAGCATCACAAAACTCAAATGCTAAAAATAATAACTTTTGAAATTTTCCAATTGAGCTAGGACTTGTGGCTTAAAACCATTTTTTCCTTCACATTTATCACTGATAAGCTTCTGTGCAATGTTCATGACGTTTTTTATTTTGAACTTTTTTGAACTTTTGATCCTCAGTGCTGTACAACTTTGTACTTGCATGCCACAAAACCAGGTTCAACCCACCATTTTTTCTTTTAAACATGTCCTGTACCAAGTCAGGAATATGGCGATTGTAATAGCATAGTTCGTTTCTGTGTGTGTTATAGTTTTACCTTGTGTTTCTGTTGAGTAGTTTATTTCTCTTATATTTGAGTGTGAATTCATATTACTATAATACGTGTCACGGTACCTTTCTATCCCAAATTCATGTATTTGGTTTTGATGTTATATTTACTATTCTCATCGGATTTTGTCTAATGCTTAGTCCGTTTCTGTGTGCGTTACATTTTAGTGTTGTGTCGTTGTTCTTATGACCAGGTTGTTTGTCACCTCTGTCATATTCATTAGTTTCGGCGGTAGTTAGATAAAGTCCAAGTCGCCGGCAAGTTTACATATTTATTTCACATGCATATATTTCTAATATTAAAACATAACTGCATAACAACATACAAACAAATATAAAATACAAATTCAAAAGACTGATTGACATACGGAAAATGAACCAATCACATATCTTTTTATTAAATAATATTAATTCGCGTTATACCGAAAGCGGGGATTACGGATGAAAAACATGCTTCGTATAATTTTGTCAAGAATGGCTTTTGGCAGTTATCACTTAGTGTCAAATTATCTATGTTCTTTGTTACAGAACCTTTTACCTGAAAGACGGATATAAATCTTTGATAATTAATTTAAATAAAAGGATTATAGTTGAGTGTAAAATACAAGTAACTTTTGAATAGCGTAAAATACAATAAACTAATAAATTATTAAAACGCAATGAGGACTCAGAATAATAATAAAAAGCTAATATTATAAAAATATACAAAAACCTAAATGTGAACGAATAATTGTCGGGTCATATTCTCCTCTTATATTTAATGTGTTTCCCTCAGTTTTAGTTTATTACCCCGATTTTGTTGGGTTTTTTTGTCTATAGATTTACGAGTTTTGAACAGCGGTATGCTACTGTTGCCTTTATTAAAGCTTGTGTCCGGAAATGATATCACTCAAATTACTCTGCCACTTCTGGTGTTTTGTGTTAAATGTCGAGTTAAAAGATGGTAAATCATCTTTGACCTGTTCTTTCTTTTTCGTCTGGATCTAAACTTTGTCGAGACTGATTGTTCATGGACAGTTGGCGACATTCTGTTACGGAAATTTGTGACTGATTCACATATGTTGAATCAGGTGCTGATGTTACATTTATCTTTCTGTTCACCAAACTGGTTGATTTCATGCCAATACTTATTTTAGCAGATATGATGTGAAAACACTCTCCAGTCGACGGGCAGACACATTTTTCTTTTAGAAACAAGGACACGGCATACTTGTCCCCTGTACTACATTCAACAACAAATGCTTTTGGGGTTTGTAATGGACGGTACGTCTAAACACTGCTAATGACTCATTAGTGCACTAAGGACTATACAATGCCACTAATGACTAGAAGGAGTGATGTTATGTGTATTATTTTTACATATTACGGTAGAGATTGATATTTAATGCATAAATTTCAAATTTTATAGAAAAATAATCAAATAAACAAAATATTCAACATTATTTTATGCACGTGCCCGTTTTTCTTTGATATGCCGAAAATCAATGAACCGTTTGACACTGCCAAATGACATAAAAATGATTAAACAATCATAATCTTTTAATTTAAGTAATAAACATTTGTGTCGAGAAGATAAATGCTTAATGTTTATAATTAAATGTGTTGTTCTTTTTTAAATCATTTTGTTTTTGTTTTATTTTTTTCCCAATTTTTTCTTTTGAAAAATGAATCCTCTAAACTCAACAAATATATTGTCGATCTAAATGTCCAGCATTTTGATATCATCTTCAGTATAATTTCTGGTAGTTTAGTGTGTTTCTTCACAAATATGAATTATTGTAACCCAAAACAAGAAATTCAAACTCCTGTTCGAGAGGATCCTGATGAAAAGTACAAACTTAGCTCCACTGTTAAACAAAATTTCACACGCAACAATTGAATGCACACTTAGTTTCAGTCCAGTAATAGTCTAATGACTTAGCAGCATCTCCTTCTGGTCTTTAAAAATGAAATTTCCTACCCGATTCATAACGGCTTACTCCCATTCTCTGAAGTAATTTAGGAAATCACCTCATAACATCTTTGTTCGTTTTTCTAATTAAAGAATTCAAACGAATTTTGACTGACACATGTCGCAGTACTCATTGTTGAAACAATCTCGAGTGAAAGACTAAAATAAAACCAGGCAATGCATACCAATATATTGACGATATCACTTTTTAACCCCTAAACCAGCCTAATGTAGAAGTATAATAAATTGTACTTTTTTTATTACTTGCTAACTCACGCATGTAAAATATGCAAAGATATATACTACTATGCACAATGCGATTGTTTTGAAGACCTTCATTGTTATCATCCGTGAAAAAGGAAGCTTATTAAAGATAATTAAGCTGAATGTACTGGTACACATTTGTACTATTTACAAATTTGTCCTGGGTCAGGAACAAACTTTTCCTTCTGTTACAAGTATGTACCCTACAAATTTACACACGTGTCCAATACGTTTTGGTATACAAGTATGTACCCTACAGGTATACGGTTCATGTTGTGAACTCCAACTTGACGGTTGTACAAGTCAGTATTTCTTGATAACACTTAAGTAATAATGACTATTATATAAGATACACCGATTTCGAATATCAACGTACCGTATCTTAGGTCTCCGTAGACTTTTGACAATCGACCCTGCGCAGACTAATTAAGTCTGTCATTTAAGATTGGAATAATGTTCTTATAAGATGAATTATTAGCCTGAAGTGATGAAAAGCAAACAAAAATACATGGACAGCAGTATACATTTATTTATTCTAATACAAAAAATAATATTCACCTCTAATTTGTTCACAAGCTTATCTGGTCGAATAAACAAAGATATCTGACTTCCTTTACGAACATTCTCAAGATATACTCGGATTCCATCTGGCGTGTTTATTTGTTGGGGAATGTTGTGTAGTAAGCCGCCTCTGCCTGAATACAGGATTTCATAACTGTGTCCTTTCAGTGCTGGAAAACAGCTGTGCAAATATTCTCGAAACTCAATGCCTGTCCATTGTAAGGAGAGACGACTTCTCTGACGTCCTATGCCATACTGCGGTTGAGCTCGTTCTATTTCTGGTACACCTAAAACAAAGTGTCTACGCATTAAGTTTTGAAATTTGTATTAAAAATTAGTAAATAGTTCCATTAAACTTTTAATAGTTGATTATCAACAATATAAATTGGAGTTATAGAAAAGGAAAATGCTCTATGATTAGCTAATGGATGTAACTTTGATACAATCTTTTTCACTCACAAACAGCTATGTCTTTTATAATTAAAACGCGATCCCGCTTTCTATTTTTCCTGTCAAATCACATTTATATTATGACTATAATTGCGTAAACAAACGACATTTCTTGATTAAGCTCACCTGGCCCGAAAGGCCAAGTTAGCTTCCTGAAAGTGTCCTATCGACACAGGTCCAGGCTCTTTAGAGCCTGTAGATCATATGTATGCTCACATTTATATACTGATAATGTCTTCATAAAAAAATACCTAATCCCAAAGTTGTTAAGAAATTAAAATTGATGTTGTTCACTCTATCAGTACTGGGGTCATTCAAGCAAGTTAAATATGCCCGAAGATGTGTCATCGTTCTTTTATCTAGTTTTTGGCGTGGAGGTCTTCTTCCTCTATTTGTTTGTGAATGCCTGACATCATACAAAAATGATCTGCTCAATTACTGTCCGAGTCTTCTGGCATTCGGGGGTTGAGAACTGAGAGTGTCCAATGTTCTATTCAGCTCATTTGAAACTGTGTTCAAATGTCCTAGAAAATCTAAAATATACTAAGTCATTTTAAAGACAGTCATAACCTTTTACTACTTCCGTTCATACAAATATTTTCAGGCAATTGTCATTTACAAAGAAATGTACATTTTATCAACCGTTTTTGTAAAACTTTATTTTATATCTGTTAGATTTTTTAAAAACTATAGTTTTTGATAGAATTTTCAAGGTATATAAGCAAACAGCAATTAATTAAATAAAATTTAATAAGATAAGATAGCGCCAATAAACACAATTATGCAAGTTTGGAATTGCAATAAATGATATATCCGATATTACATATTATCGCTATTTTGTGCATTTTTCCTTTGATCTTTCTTTGTGATAATTTTTCATATCATGGTACTCGCTTGAGATGGAAAATTATCGCTAGAAACTAAGCAGGCTCGTGGCGTTGCTAACGAAATTGACATGCATGAAATTAACAACGTCGTCATAGGTAAAACAGCGATAAACAGATTATCATTGGTCATCTCAACTCGATTGTCTTTCTCGATTTCGCCGTCCCGGCTCAAGCGAGAAAATCAATCTCGTTGAGATGATCAACGAAAATCTATAAACACAAACGTGGCAATACTGTTATGTTTTTAGCAGTATAGAACAAAGACAAGTTCAAATAATTGTTGTAATTTCCTACAATAACAGATGCCGGAATTCCCCCCCCCCCTGATGTTTGTACTGAGCTCTGTATATACATATATCGAAAAATGGCATATTCTTTATATATAACATGTATAACATACTTATTATCATTATCTCTTCTTTTTAATATGTATAAAGTATGTCGAGGATTTGTATTACTTATTACCACGGTGGGTAAGGTTGTCTTGCGATAGAACGTTCTGTGCTGGTGATTCGGTCCTGACGGGTGCTAGTGGGTTTGTTTAAATTGTATCAGAACGGCAATAAAACAACCGTTGTGTTGCTTAATTTTTCTCTGATACGTCAAAAGTACCATGCAAAGAATATTACAAAAAAAATATATTGCAGAATTCGTGCAAATTCACCAAACGAAATTGTCCTGATTATGTGCTGGTGATTAAAAAACGGTCCTGGTTCTGTGGTCCTATTTCCTGGGTCTGTGCCTATATATTTTAGTTAAAAGTGGCAAATATTCAAAATCATTGATGCTTAATTGTTATTGAATGATTATCTGTTGTCTGGGTTTTTTTTTAAATTGACACTGTTGTGAATCTGTTTACTGTTATTGTGAAAACAAATCCCCTATTTTTTTTAATGTAACTGTCTTCTGTTTTCTCATTTAAGATGAATTAAACGCTGTTATCGATTATTAATATTTTAAATTATCTGTAATTTTATTAATTGACCTGTTAATGGAGCCCCACTTGTCCCCTTTTAAGATAAAATAATATGTTTACGATTTTCGGGATTCTGATCCTTTTGCATGATCACCAAAAGACGGTGTAAAATATACAATACCTATATAAAAGATGATGTGATATGTTTGTCAACGGACAAATTTCCAATAAGAAACCTAAGAAAGTATGTTTTAAAAACCATATACGTCTACGACATTCAACAATGACCCAAAAAATCAAATTTTAAAAGATTTGGCATAAAAATGGATAGCATAAATTTGAAAAATGGAAACGAGGATGTGTCGGAGACCACAACTTGACCAAAGAGCTTACAACAGTCGAAGGCAACCAATGGGTTTTCAACACAGCGGAAAAAAATACCGCATCCAGAGGCGGGCTACAGCCGGTTCTTCAACAAAATATAATCTAGTTCAATGAAAATGGACGACATATTCAACTTCATAACATATAAATGAACAAAATTAATAATAAAAAAAACCACGCAAGACTTACAAAGGCAAGAGACTCCCGACTATAGCCAGGCTCTAAAATGCGTCGGGGTTAAACATGTTTAGTAACAATCAGGCACAAACAAAGTTGATCAAGGCAACAATCAGGTGAGGCTGGACACTTCTATACCTAAATATAATATAAACGAGTTAACTTTATTACATATCTGCTTGTCTCTATCTATTGTGTTTTAAATTACGGATGAGTTTATGCTGTTACGTGTCTTCTTGCTATTGACATATTCTTTAGTATTTTTTTATAAATAAAATAAACAACACTATAATGTTGGCCGTTGAACCCTGCCCTTTTTTTCCTGGAGCCCCTTCAGAGTTTTCAGTTCATTTTACTAGCAGGAAAGTCGCATACAGTTTCCAATTTCTTCTACATTATTGAAGCTTCACATTGTCGTCTCTGTTAAATTCTTCTTCCGAAAGCTTCCCCATGTCTAGATAGTTTGGGAGGCAATCCGATTTTACCAAACTAGATTCAAAACTAGGAGTTATGGATGCCTTTGGCACAGACTCCGTGCTTTGACTGTCAGATGAGCCGGCTAGCTTCTGCTTCCACAACGTCATGTACCCCCAAGGGTGACTGGGGGATCGAAATTTTGGTGTAAGATTAATCGACAGGAAAGTCATGTAGTAAACCAATGACCTTTTTCATGGTACCTGTCAGAAAATAGTTACAGTTGACTGTTATCTGTTCATGATTAAAATCGGAATCACTCCATTTCTCTGACAATTTTTCCTCTAAAAATTACTTGATGTCTGCAAATTGACAGAATGGAATCTTATGGCTTTATCATCTTCACAGACCAATTTAACATTACAAAACTTTCCTGCGCGGTATGTCTCTTGCAGTCTATCTTTAATAGTCATGATATGGCTGTAAAAGAACGTAATCAAAGCTGTATTAATTCAAAGCTGCTAATTGCAAAATAATTAACCTTATTTTAGATACTTATAGAAACAGGTAATATAAATTCTCCGTGTTCATGTATTTTAAGCATTCCTGTTGAAGGTAAAGCTAGAAAAGCACCAAAGAAAAAAGAGCTATTTTTATTGTGACCGTGCAATATAAAGATAAATTTACAAACTGAACATTTAGTGAAAATGTCTTAATTATTATTACATCAACATCAATTCCTTTACATACATACTAGTATCTAATGATATATAAATCTGAATACAATGGGTCTCTGGCCTTTGTCAGTCTTGTATTATTTTTAATTTTAGTTTCTTTTGTACAATTTGGAATTAAGTATGGCGCTCATTATCACTGAACTTGTATATATATATTTGTTTAGGGACCAGCTGATGGACGCCTCCGGGTGCAGGAATTTCTCGCTGCATTGAAGACCTGTTAGTGACCTTCTGCTGTTGTCTGGTATATGGTCGGGTTGTTGTCTCTTTGACACATTCCCCATTTCAAAGTTATCTGTCTGGACTCTGGTGTCAGTTCAATTTGATGGTACGCAAGTTTAATATCTAACTTTGTGAAGACTTTGCTTTGATGCAAATCTAGAATGAACTCATCTAAAGTTGGTATTGGGTATCTTTCGCGCATGACTGCTAAATTTGCGCGCCTCATATCAACACATATTCGTATATCACCATTCTTCTTTGGTACAACCACAATTGGTGATGTCCACTGACTTGGTCCATATACTGCTTCAATAATGTCCTGTTCTACAAGTTCATTCAGTTTTTCTTCTAACTTTCCTCGCAAATGATACGATATACGACGTAACGGCTGAATTACAGGTTGAATGTTTTTGTCTACAGAAATTTTCAATTGAAAGTCTACTAATTTTCCCACACCTGAAAATACCTTTGGAAATTTACTTATATAGTTAGTTTTCACCACACTATCAGTCACCGTATTAACGTTTTCAATACACCAAGTTCTATTGACGTCTTATGTCCAAGTAATACCTGGCCATCTTCCTCAATCACGAAAAAATCAGCTGAAACACAGCGGTCGTTCACACAAACATTTGTATTAAAACTGCCTGCTATAGAAGGTGGCTTGTTACAACCATAAGCGTACAAATTCTTAGACGATGTCTTAAGACTCGAACTTAATCTTATTCTTCTTAAGTGCTCCCAAAGTGTCTATAATGTTTACAGTTGCGCCAGAATCAATCACTACAGGAACATCTATACCTCCAACATTAACTAATTTGCTGACTTTGCCTTGATTCCCATATACTGTAAATGCATAATCATCATTCGTTTTCGTAATCTGGTTCACTGCATGTATCATCTGCAGACTCAACATGTCGCACATTTGTTTTTCTTGAATAATGATTCTTTGAAATTTTTTTCTTCGACGAGAAGGGATAGAGAAAGTTTTGGACCTACGAGCTCCACACGTTGCGAAAAGGATACAGGAAAGAAAAAAATAAGTTCATACACCACATCTTCCTTTTTATTTTGTTATATTGGCGAATGGACGTTGCAAACTCTAATCACCAATTTTGTAAATAATCTTGAATTCCATTCAAATTATGAATTATTTACGAGGTAGTTAAATTCACGTGCAACATGTACATTGAGCTACAATTTTTTCTTGTAATCTACATCCGATATCTCCTGGATATGTGCACGCCAGTTAAAGCTAGTTTGTCTAAACGAAGCGTTTATTTTCATCGTTTTGTAAATATTTTAAACATCGTATTGCGGACATACTAAATAGTTTTAAAATTACATTGATAGGTACTCTACATTTGTATTTGTGTATCAAATGAATTAATCTATGCACTGATTAATCCACACGTTCACAGTTGTGCATGTCAAGTGTTGCTGTTTATAGGCACGTATATACCAATTGATGTATGTATATCATATAGTGACGAATCAAAAATACAAATTACAACAGATTAATGTATCACATACGTTTAAACCATTAGTAAACAACAAATAAACTGTGCATGTTCATGAAGGGGGTGCATGACTTTCCTTAGTATACCCACACATTTAAATACTTCCTTGAGGAATTAAATTTCTTAAGTAATAGCAACGTCAAAATAACTTTGGTAGAAATACAAAAAAAAATTAAATAATTCCCCTAAATCTGTTAGGGTTAGACTCAAGTCCACATTTTGTTGTTCACCATTTTCACTAATAAAACATGACAAAAACGAAGATATCAATCACTAAGTATTTATCAAGAATTCATAATAAAGTCTGGATTATTCGATTATCATAGATATTTCATACCTCATTTAGAGGCCATACAGTAAAAATTTATTGACTGAAAAGCTCCAACTTCGACAATGTTGGTTATGATGAGGGAAACTATACATGCTATCAGAACCTATACCATCAGTCAGGGTAATAACTTAAACAGGTGATTTCGGAATCGCCTTGTTAAGTAACTATGACAATTAAAAATGTAAAATAATCACAATTTGACACAGATTCTTCAAAATCACTTGCCAATGGCAAGAGTGTCCAGCAATTTCTTCTGTTGAAATGCAAGGTCTTTTCCTCCTATGAAAGGTAATTTGTATTTGTTTGGCGTGAAGTACAGATCTTTCTCCACCGGATCTTTACTTATGTTAGTAAAATTTCTAGATTTCTTCGATATCCGAAGATCATGGCCAGTGGCCAATGCTTGTCCTTCTTCAAATCTTGTTACCAGGTCACCAGAACCAAAATACTTTGCCTTGATTCCCATATACTGTAAATGCATAATCATCATTCGTTTTCGTAATCTGGTTCACTGCATGTATCATCTGTAGACTCAACATGTCGCACATTTGTTTTTCTTGAATAATGATTCTTTGAAATTTTTTCTTCGACGAGAAGGAATAGAGAAAGTTTTGGACCTACGAGCTCCACACGTTGCTAAAAGGATACAGGAAAGAAAAAATAAGTTCATACACCACATCTTCCTTTTTATTTTGTTATATTGGCGAATGGACATTGCAAACTCTAATCACCAATTTTGTAAATAATCTTGAATTACATTCAAATTATGAATTATTTACGAGGTAGTTAAATTCACGTGCAACATGTACATTGAGCTAACAAATTTTCTTGTAATCTACATCCGATATCTCCTGGATATGTGCACGCCAGTTAAAGCTAGTTTGTCTAACGAAGCGTTTATTTTCATCGTTTTGTAAATATTTTAAACATCGTATTACGTACATACTAAATAGTTTTAAAATTACATTGATAGGTACTCTACATTTGTATTTGTGTATCAAATAAATTAATCTTTGCACTGATTAATCCACACGTTCACAGTTGTGTATGTCAAGCGTTGCTATTTATAGGCACGTATATACCAATTGATGTATGTATATCATATAGTGACGAATCATAAATACAAATTACAACAGATTCATGTATCACATACGTTTAACCCATTAATAAACAACAAATAAACTGTGCATGTTCATGAAGGGGGTGCATGACTTTCCTTAGTATACCCACATATTTAAATACTTCCTTGAGGAATTAAATTTCTTAAGTAATAGCAACGTCAAAATAACTTTGGTAGAAATACAAAAAAAAATTAAATAATTCCCCTAAATCTGTTAGGGTTAGACTCAAGTCCACATTTTGTTGTTCACCATTTTCACTAATAAAACATGACAAAAACGAAGATATCAATCACTAAGTATTTATCAAGAATTCATAATAAAGTCTGGATTATTCGATAATCATAGATATTTCATACCTCATTTAGAGGCCATACAGTAAAAAATAATTGACTGAAAAGCTCCAACTTCGACAATGTTGGTTATGATGAGGGAAACTATACATGCTATCAGAACATATACCATCAGTCAGGGTAATAACTTAAACAGGTGATTTCAGAATCGCCTTGTTAAGTAACTATGACAATTAAAAATGTAAAATAATCACAATTTGACACAGATTCTTCAAAATCACCTGCCAATGGCAAGAGTGTCCAGTAATTTCTTCTGTTGAAATGCAAGGTCTTTTCCTCCTATGAAAGGTAATTTGTATTTGTTTGGCGTGACGTACAGATCTTTCTCCATCGGATCTTTACTTATGTTAGTAAAATTTCTAGATTTCTTCGATATCCGAAGATCATGGCCAGTGGCCAATGCTTGTCCTTCTTCAAATCTTGTTACCAGGTCACCAGAACCAAAAAACTTAATTTTTTTTCGCTTTACATCAAAAAGCACTACCAGTCCCTCCACTGGCTCATACACCTGCTCTTTGTAAAGCTTTTTCATAGATTTTTTTTATTTTATTTATTATTCTGCATTTGGAGCTTCTCAAAGCTTTTACTCGGAGGCCAGTTGCCTCTGTTTTTACTTTTTCACGACACCGGGTTTAAGTTTTTTTTTTATCTGTTTTGGTATATTATCCATATTATCCATTGTGTTATCTGGGCATAAAATCTCAGGCCCCGCCACTCTGCTGGTTGTATCTGAAACTGTAAAAAAAATGCTTTAATAAAATTGAGAATGGAAATGGGGAATGTTTAAACATGTTAAATTATTATTTTATAAGTTTATGAGCATGATAAGTGTGGTTGTTCAAAAAGTATCTGCCTGTGCCACTTTAAGCACCCATTAATCTCTCTCAAGTCATGTGCTTACAAGCAGACTCCACAAGTCATGATAAGTAAAATTTAAAAAAAGTAGTTAATTGTGTACACTTGTTTATTATGTTAATCATGTGTATGTTTCAAAGGTCAACATTTGACAAGAAGAAAATCTTTTTTCTCTTTTTTTCCCCTGTGATATAGACTCTTTGAGTTAAGATTCGTAAAGCAACCCCTATTCAATCAACCCATATTTTGTTTATGTTTTATTACATAATATGATTGATATTTTCATCAGAACTAACATAGTACTTATAAACATGATAAAGAAATACTACTATTGTATAACAAACATAACAAATAATAAAAATAACGATAAGACATGCTTTGACATGCATAAAACAATTCAACAAGATCTAAATAAAATCATGCAAAAGTGGCATAAATAGATACAATATCATAACCATTAGTCCTCCACTATGCTAGATACAATGCAGGCCATTTGAATGCAGTTCAGCAGTACATTTTGAATCTCAAAAATGATTTAGCATAAATCAAGATCGACCAATTAAAGGGAAACTTCGCAAAAAAATCAAAAATTGATATTATGTCCATTCTGTATAAAAATGCTCAAATTTATAGATATTTAAGTTTTATTCCGCTAAATAAGAGATCACCATCGATTTTAAATTTTGAGTATCAGTTCTCTACTCTCCGCCATCTTGTCACCTTCTCCGATGAAAAATCACGATATGTCAATAAACCACAAAGGAACAAAACTACAGTAAACGATGTAGTCGTAATTGCGTGTCGATATCTTGTCAATCGTACAGTTGTTTTATCTGACTGACTAACTTGATACGGAAAATGGTCTTATATTTTTAAATAACCATATAGTCTGTTATTTTTAAACTGATAATATTGTAATTAGTTAAAAAGTCAAAGTTCAAATCATAAAATGATAAATAAGTGTTCCGTGAAAATTGTTTTCGAAAATCTAATTCGTTCATAATTCTTTCAAGTAATAAACTTTATTTAAATAAATTCGGATCTTCCCTCATCTGATCACCAGCATGGCTAAAGGTATTACTCCCAAAGGTATTGGAAGGGGTGTAAGGTGACACGTCCAGGTATTCAATCGATTTCCTGACCGGCGGGCTTGCAAGTTCATGCATCGTTTCACTTCTGTAGGTATTGATCAGTGTACACGACCGTTACTTATAACTTTCCATTTTGAACTATCAGGTGCATGTATAATATACATTTTTGTCTTGCGTGTCCGAAAGTGATATAATATACTAGTCATTACTGAACTCATACGCTTGTTTATAAATAACATTTCTGGTGTAAAGAATATTATTTATAAAAAAAAAAATTAATACAAAAAAAAATAATTGAAGAAATACAAATCTATTTACATATTTTTCCAAGGGTTAATTTGGGAAAATGTAATATATACTCGTTGTCAATAGTTTAGGACAGATTGGAACATACCAGAATTATTGATCTAAAAAAATGTGCTCACTTGTCGACGATTCGTGTATACATACGCCTGGTAGAAAGTTACGGAACTATAGTCAGTAGCGCTATTTAAAATATGTATACATGTATACATTGAACATAAGAAAGAAACATACATTTTGTGTAAATTGTGGTAAAAGTTTTGTAAATAGACTAGTCCATGTATGCCAACAGTATGTAATCAACGAATTCGATAGACTATTGTATACCAAAAGAAGAAGAAGAAAAAAAAGAAACAATTTGATTTAAATACAGGTCAATTTATAACTTGCTTTGGTTCATCGAAGTTATAAGAACATAGTAAACTCACAGATTTATATATCAATTAAATTGTTCTCGAATAAAGGACGAAATTCGTCATCATCACAATTGTTCCAACATTCATGTAAAATATATGCAACTGGACGTACACTAATAATCCCCAAGGAATGTGAATATTTTCTAGGAAAACTATTGAGTATCAATTTCGGGATTTATTTTCTTTCTTGATATTCGATGACAGCAATTTAAAAAATAAACTGCTTGTCGGATATTTGTCCGCTTTAGGGGTATTCTTGCAAGTTGAACAGACTTATAATAACATTCAAAAATAGGGAAAGATAACATTAAATTCGTTGTCTTTTAATTTTAAACATCGTTGATCAAATAGTTATTTAAGTATATATATACGTTGGGAGACGACGATTATTATAGTTGTCTCAGATTTTAATAAGGACGTTCCCGATTATGAATAAATTTGGTTGACGTTTATCACACTTGAAAAGAATATCTATTCGTAATTTTTCGATTCCATTACAAAAATATTTTTTTCTTTATTCGTACATATTATATTCCGCTTCGGTAGAGGTATCTTCAGATAGTTTCATATATTAATTAATACATGGCTTTCAAAAGTCTAAATGTAAGTGTTCTCGTACATTTTTTCGCCTAATAAAGACAAATAAAAATGATTTAGTAAAGCTATTTCTAATTTCTAAGTCCCCCTTTTTTATGAGACATAAATCAAGGACAAGACTTGTATATCATTTCATTCTGACATATGAATTAAGTTTCCCGTCTTTAACCGAAAATTGTGTATTTCTTAGTAAATTAACTTATTTGAATTCAAATAAATAATAGCACCAAATATAATTAAATAATTCCACGGCGACCAATTTTTATTTGTCACCAACTTGAATATGTATTTTTAATGTGTGTATTAAATGCTACCACTGATCCGAATAGACAGTCACACCTGGCAAAGGTGTGCCCTAGAGGCGTGGTTAAATACCGAAGTGCAAATAACAATTTACCTTTCAACAAGCCATCTACGAGTATTGCCACAGAACCGTGAATACACACATCGTATAAACCTAGCCATAGCAGAGATAGTAAAAGGTCAATAATAGTACACCAACATATTGTCTTTACAGATTATTGTACTTTAATTTGTTCACCTTATCAGTCCGAAAATGCATTTATTAAAAATAAATTTATAACTTTTTGTGTTGTCTACAAAAATAATTCGAATATATACGTTTAACATAGATAATTTATCTCACGAATGAGTACAATTGAACGTCTGTGCGTTTTATCTTCTTATTATCGGATGGTTATTAGATAAAGCATAAGTCATCGGCGCGCTTACGATTACGTTAAAATATGATTAAAAACCAAGACTTTTAATGATTGTATTTTAAATCCCGGCATGCAAAAATCAGGAGAAAACGTCACGACCTACAGGAAGTAGTTGATATTTTTTCATTAATTATTGAATTTCTCCTTTATTACTGCACATATAGCGATAAAACTTTGTGAATATATATATTATGTCATAATGAACATATTTAAACCATAAGTAAAAAATCCCTTTAAGGTTTTAAATTTGTTTTTGAAAATAAATTAATGTTATCATGAACATGATTACATTATTTTTTACAAATAAAACACTTTTTACCTTCTGTTCTCATGAGTATTGTTGTTTTTAAAATAGGATTTGATATGCGAAGATTTTTCTACATTATTACAGACCATGATCTAAGACAAATGTAGAGGGGGTCCAGGGGGTAACCCCCCTCCCATTCACTCTTCTGGGAAAAAAATTGTTGATTATATAGGGAATCACTGAAGCAGGACCAGAGCAGGCCCCCTCTTAGGTGGTCAGTTGACCCCACATATTAAAACATGTTGATCCAACACTGATGATTAATCATTTAGAACTGACAGTTGCATATTTGTATCATATATAAGCTGTGAAAAACTGTTATAAACATCAACAATAAACTAAGACTCTAAGTACTAAAAACAGAATTCAACATTGTGAATTTACCTAGCCTCACACTGAAATCTTAGGTTTCTGGCTATTTGTCTAATATACACAATCACCAAAATGAAAACCACAAAACACAAAAATAATCCAAGTGCATACATCAAAGATGTGATTTCTAAAATAGAAAATTTAAATATCATGCTTAGTATTCATGCACTTTATCATGTTTATTGTCATGTTGGTACAAATTTTTAATTGTCCATAAATCACATCAAGACCACATACTAGTAATACATTGTTATCTGACCATCATTTATGACAATTATTTTCTAACAAATATTGTCTCTGCTCCAGGCCTAGAAATAACGAAGTATATATATATAATTTAATTGTAAATCTTTTGTCAAAAAGCAGGGGCGGATCCAGCCATTTTAAAATGAGGGGGGGGGGTCCAGCTACATGTCCCCATTCAAATGCATTGATCTGCCCAAAATAAGGGGGGTTCCAACCCCCTGCCCCCCTCCCCTATAGAGACAGTACGAGAATGCATATGTTCGTAATAGGATGCTCGTACTCTATTACTGCATGTAGGTATAAACAAATTAAAGAAAGAGAGTGCAGATGCTGTTAAAGTAAAGTAAAGTAATCTTTATTTAAAGTCGGGTTGCATATATACACAATAACAACGAACATGAGCTCTTAACAGCTCTTTAAACCGACTGATATTAATAAACAAAACACTGATGTTATAACCTCAGATACAGACAGACAGACAGCACATATGAATATTAATACATAAATAGCTTTGTCTTAATAGTAGATTAAGCACTAAAGAAAGTTGACACAGTTATTATCTTATTAGTTGTTCCTACCAAATATACAGAGCTCAATGAGAAAATCAAAAACTTCAATAATATACAATTATAGCCTTTGTATGCGGTCGATACATCCTGTATTGACCTCATACAAAGGCTACACTTGTTATATTATTAATTAACACATATTTGTCGGTACATAAGAATCCGTAATTTTTAAAATGTTATCTTGATGGTAGTATATTGTTTCTTTGACTTGTTTACCAAATATGTTCTTTTCTTAATATTTTTTAAAATTTTGAAATTTAAAAGTTATTTCATAAATAATGTGCCAACAAGTCAAATACAATTGAAACATTTATCTATTGTTTTTTGTAGACTAAACAATTTAACAATAATAAATTTCTGAAACACTTTGTTTTTCATTAATTCTTTTAATTAAAATTGTAATTGACAGTAATATTTGAACAGTTATTGAATACTGGAACTGACATAGCTTTCTGGTTAATAATAGCAGCATTAACTGAGTTTGACTGTTTTGGTATACGTCTTAGACTTTAAGGGATTTCAATAAATCATCCATACCATCATCATCATCATCAGCAGCTGCCATTTCAGGAATGATATCATTAATGAGGTTTTGAGTTTGGGAGCCAGACAATGGCTGTAAATTGAAAGAGTTGATATCGCCTCAGTTTCAACGGTCACACTAGTTTGTGAAAGACACAAAAAATAAATATTTAAAGACAAAAGTGGCTGGTTTTGTAACTTTGATGTTTTGCATAGTGTTTTTTCACTTAATGTGTCTGACATAATTTTTTTGTTTTTTTTTTCACACGTTTTACCACTATATGTCTTTAAAGATGCCTCTGATTTATGACCAGTGACACTCATAATGTGTCTACTGGGAATTTGTGCTTCATCCAAAATTTGGACAGTTGTAGCCCTGCATGAAAGGTTGGTATACTATCTTTGACAGATTGGCTGCCTTGCTTATCTCGTTCATATAAATGCCCAGTTTGTTGTGTCTAAGGGGAATGTTGTCATAATGTATCCCGTCTTTAGCTGTTAACTTTGGCTGTTGAAAAAGTTTATTACATTTTGGATTCAGACGGCGTATATATTTTACAAACGATCTTACTGGACATCGTTCACTACCTGAAAAGACAAATCAATTAAAATAAAAAGAATATTGTCTATATTGAGAAACAAATATGCGATGTGCAAATAATGTAATGAAACAGAAAAATTAGTAAGAAATGATATATATATAGGACTTGAGAGAAAAGACAAGATTGTTTAGTTTTTCAAAAGTTATTGTTTGAGTCTTTTTTATTTATTTTTTTCATATTAATTATCTTCGGCTGTCTCGTGTACAAATATCATTAAAAAAAAATTGTAATATAGTTTTTTTCATAATTTTATAAATATAGGAGAAATGGCGAGTTGTGAACCTGCACTTTCAAGATTTTTTTTATCTGGATTTGGTTGTACTGCAAAGTCCTGTCTTGTCAAGGTCTTATGGCCTTATCATCTTCACAGACCAATTCAACATTACAAAACTTTCCTGCGCGGTATGCCTCTTGTAGTCTATCTTTAATAGTTATGATATGGCTGTAACAGAACGTAATCAAACCTGTATTAATTCAAAGCTGCTAATTGCAAAATAATAAACCTTATTTTAGAGACTTATAGAAACAGGTAAAATAAATTCTCCGTGTTCATGTATTTTAAGCATTCCTGTTGAAGGTAAAGCTAGAAAAGCACCAAAGAAAAAAAGCTATTTTTATTGTGACCGTGCAATATGAAGATAAATTTAGTGAAAATGTCTTTGTTATCATTACATCAACATCAATTCCTTTACCTACATACTAGTACCTAATGATATATAAATCTGAATACGTCTCTGGTCTTTGTTAGTCTTGTATTAATTTTAGTTTCTTTTAAAATTTCCCCGACCATTATCCCAGGTGGCCTCTATTGTATCAACCTACCTATTGTATTTATTGTGAACTTGTTCTCGTCCTGAATATGCATGACATATTTGCCACTGGACGTTAAGCAACCAACAATCAATCAATCAATTGTGAACAATTTGGAGTTTAGTATGGCGTTCATTATCACTGAACTAGTATATATATTAGTTAAGGGGCCAGTTGAAGGACGCCTCCGGTGCGGGAATTTCTCGCTGCATTGAAGACCTGTTGGTGACCTTCTGCTGTTTGTCTGCTATATGGTCGGGTTGTTTTCTCCTTGACACATTCCCCATTTCCATTCTCAAAAATTTTATTTCAATAATAGGTATATTTCCATATTTATCAATATACAATACATGTACAATATTATTTTCATTCACATACTGTAAATTCAGAAATTATTGGGTGCATTTATTATTGCTGTTTTGTTGATTTTTAAATGCGATTTTAATTTTTGCAATACTGAGAAAAATCCTGTGGAACTCATATAAAATATTTCAAAATGCCAGTATTTTACCTTGTCGCATATTTTTCTGTTTACAAAACTTTTGAATTTTTCGAAAAACTAAGGATTTTCTTACCCCAGGAGTAGATTATCTTAGCCGTATTTGGCACAACTTTTGGGAATTTTGGGTCCTCAATGCTCTTCAACTTTGTATTTGTTTGGCTTTTTAACTATTTTGATCTGAGCGTCACTGATGAGTCTTATGTAGACGAAACGCGCGTCTGGCGTATAAAATTATAATCCTGGTACTTTTGATAACTAATTGCAATAATAAAAACATCGCAATCATTCTGAATTTACAATAAAATTTTCTAAAATTATTAAGTTGCACAAATAAAAAAAATATGTTTACTCCTCTTTAAATACAGAAGCCTATGCCAAAGGATAAACTAACATCATGAACGAGAAACAAAAATGTCAAAAGGTCACTATCTCTATTAGATCTCGTGAAGATTTATGATAGATTACGATAATAAAGACATAAGACTTTTTATTGTATATATGTTCCAGACAGTATGAGTGTTTGGACCGTACGCGTACGGTCTGGACCGTATGCGTACTTTTTCAAAATACGCATACGGTCGGACCGTACGCGTATGGTCTTACTAATAATAAGAAGATGGTCATGTTTATCAGATACAAATGTAAATAACAGATCAACAAATCTTATATCTCAAATTGATATAAAAAGTTTAATTGATATTGAAATGAAAACTTAATATTCTAACTTTTTAAAAAGGTCACGCTAGTTTAATCTGTTAATTTCCTGTAATTAGCATGTCAGTAATACATTAATTAAAGGTTAGTATGCTAATTGAAATTGAGGTTAACGGATGTAAACAAAACGTACAAGGACAATTGTTTTATAATATTTGTGAACTTTAAAAAAAAGAAAAAAAAATGCATATGCAAAGGAACATGCATGGACCGCAAACATGTAAATTTAAAATGATAAAAAAAATAACATTCCTGGTGGTAGTTATTGTCAACTTGAGCGAGAGTACAAAAATGGGATTCAGATATAGAATTAAACAAACATTTAATTTCAATTGCACGCTTATTCACTTATCCATCTAATGTAAAAATAGCATCTTGGAGAACTAAAGCTACAAATTTTTGGTAATTGTTTTTTTTAAATTTTTTTTTAATTTAACCCATATGATACCAAAACATGTATGGTCTGGAACATATATATGAATAATTAACCTAAGGTGATCTACTTTGGTCAGTGTCTTTAGTCTGTATGCACGTGAAGTAAATTTGAAGAAAAAAAAATGTCATGAAACAGACACACATCTATCTACTATACTAGATATGAAATAGATATATAAAGGTCGGTCTCTGATGAGGGTTTATCTGGGAATATTCCCGAAATAACCCGAAACATTGCATATTAAATTTAAAAGAATTCAGCAATAAAAAGTATGTAGTGTCAGGTCAGAAATATTGATACCATACTATACATAAGTGGGTGTGTGGTCATTTTATAAAACTAAAATGCTAGACTTGGACAACTACGTAAACATCTAGTTGTTCGAGGATAAAATAACAATATCATTAATACAGCTTTCGAAAGAGCACACAGAACTAGTCGCCAAGAACTTCCAGAGTACAAGGATAAGAATAAAAAAAAATCAGCAGAACACCTCTTGTACTCACTTATCATCCTGCTTTAAACATGTGTCATTCACTGTTCAGAAGCATTGAAAAATTATAGAAAATGACTCAAATCTATAGAACGTACTCTCCTCACCACCAGTCATGGCCTTCAGAAGACCTTAAAATATACGTGACAAATTAGTGACATCTGTATTAGCAGCACAGCCTACACCATATCCAAACCTGCCAATAAAAGCAGTTCTTTCATCAGTTCTGTTTCCATAAGTTAACAAAATTATACCATCTATTCAAATTCAACTGTAAAACGGAGAACTCAATTTATATATTAACATGTAACACTTGTGGCATTCACTATGTAGGAGAAACAATGGTATAATTCCATATTCGCCCCAATAACCATCGTTCATGGTACAAAACCAACAAAAACTACTCTCACTAGTCATCTTCGCTCAAAGAAACATCCCTTTGATAATGTTTCTTTCCAAGTCATAGAAGTCAAAACCGAGCTGTCGGAATCCACGGCGAGAAGATAGAGAAAATGTTGGACCCACGAGCTCGTCACGTTACGAAAAGGATACAGGAAAGATAAAGAATAATTTAATACACCACATCGTCCTTTTTATCTTGTAATATTGGCCAATGGACGTTGCAAACTCTAACCACTAATTTTGTAAATAATCTTGAAAGCCATTCAAATTATGAATTATTTACGGGGTAGCAACATGTACATTGAGCTGCAAAATTTTCTTATAATCTACATCCGATATCACCTGGTCATGTGCACGTTAGTTAAAGCTAATTTATCTCAACGAAATGTTGTTAGTTTTATCGTTTTGAAAATATTAAATAGTGTTAAAATTACATTGTTAGACACTCTTTTTTTTGTATTTATGAATCATTTAAAATAATCTTTGCACTGATTAATCCACACGCTCACAGTTGTGTATGTCATGTGTTGCTATTTAAAGGCACGTATATACCAATTGATGTATGTAAATCATAAAGTGACGAATCAAACACAAATTGCAACAGATTAATATATCACAAAACCTTTAGCCATCGGTAAACGACAAAAAAACTGAGCATGTTCATGAGGGGGATGCATTACTTAACTCATTTTAATACTTCCTTGAGGAATTATATTTCTGAAGTAATAGCAACGTCAAAATAACTTACGTTGACAAATATTTTTGTTGGTATTTGAACACGAACTGGCAAGGAGGGTCTGGCGTAAATCCGACTCCGTACATAAAAGTAAATCAGCGAACTTTGATACAACCCTAGGTAAAGTCGGGTACTTTCAGGTGACAATAGACTTGCCTCAAATAGATCGTAACTGTCGTTTTTCTGTGGTCTTTTTTTTGTTATTTTGTAAGACTGTAAATCTCATTCTTTTGTCAGTTAATTGTGGATTTCTTTGTACTGCGAATTAATTCAAGAAAATTGATCTCCGTTCGAAATTCAATGTTGAATGTCTAACGGGCCTAACTAACCTTGGTAATCGTTGTATGGCTGCTAAGAAGCAGTATGCTAGCGCCTTAAATTTGTCATTTTCTCAACGAATGCTGAAATATATGCCATTGAAGGTCATGGTTATTAAGATCTTACTGGACACTTTTTCATACCTTTTTAAACTGGAATTCAACAAATATGACCAAACAATACCCTTTTTGATCACGGACATAACTTGCATAAGACGACCAAGTTGTAGACATATTTCTTGTGGGATACGTAGCATATCAAGTGGACATTTTTTTTAAAACAAAATTTCAAGTACAGAAAGTATGAAAATATCACCGAAAAAAAATGGCAGAAACAGTTTAAAATTCGAAATTAATTTAAGTCTTCGAAAGTAACATTTCTATTAAAGTAGGATCAGCATGCATTTTTGTTTGTTTTTATAGTGAGAACACATGTAATTTTATACAGATGTACTATGGAAATTGATGAAGTAAAGGTCACCTGACAATACTCGCCTGTCCTTGTAAAAAAAGAGAGGGGGGGGGGATAAAAAATTATGAGGTCTTTTACAAAGGGTTCAAGGGTCATAGAAAAAAATGAAAAAACTTTCAAGACTTTTGTTCTGTTTCGATTACAAGGCGTCACAGAAAAACATAAAATATACTTTCAAGACGTCATAGTTATTTTGGACTACATGTAGGAAGTGCACGTGTCACAGAAAGGAACACCTTAGTCAAGACCTCTTAAATATTTAAACTACGAAGGCGTAACTGAAAAATAAAATAACCTTTCATGACATCATAGCTGAATGGCCTTTTAAAACATCAAAATTTTTACGGACTATGAATGCATCGCAGGAAAATAAATAAATAGCCTTTTAAGACGTCACAACTATTTGAACTATGAAGGCGTCACAGAAAAAAAATGAAATAGCCTTTTAAGGGGTTCGCGGGTCTAAATCATTTATATAGGATTTCTCTATATTTTTCTATAAATGAACTCTTATCTTATAGTTAATAGAAAAATAAAATAAAAAAGTGGGGTCACCGTTCATTTACGCTTACAATCTGCCTTCGAAAGAAGCATACGTTTTTTGTAAAGGTGGGTTTTTTCTGTTGAAGTAATAGGAGAAATAAAAGTAATATCGAAATAAAAAAATAAAATTTATTACAGAAATTGCTCAAACTTTACAATAACTTAGTTTAAGTACAGCCACTACGGAAATTATATTAAAAAATATAGGTCACCGATGAGTTAAAAAAGATATTTCAATTTTAAAGCAAAAAAATGGCATTTTTCCACCAAAGGGAGATAATTTGATATTTTTTCAACTATATATACATTTTAAAAGTCATCTGGGGTCAACGTGAATTGTTTGTTTTGAATGATTTTTGTACCATATGATAAAGTAACAACTACAAAAGGAAACAAAAAAATTTGAAATGAAAAACAAATGTTTATTTTTTTTCTGAAATTTTTATACCCTCGAGCCTCCTTAAGATGTCATATAATCTGAAATAGGGGGCGGGGCGGTGTCTCATTCGTGGCTATAATAATTTAAGTTTTTTGTTTACTATCACAGATCATGGATGTTTTATATTTTCCTTGTGTAGATAAAATTTTGTATTTCCTCAGGTGTTCTTGTGGAAATTGTGAGGTGATGCCGACAGCCAGATAATGCATTTGTTGCAATGAAGTGCAGAGGGTGTTAGATGTCAAAAATGAAGAAGACATTTCCTGCATAACACAACATCCAGGATTTTCACCAGTCTGTCTTGATGTTCATGTTTTGGGTGTTGCATACTTCCAGTACAGACAGGAATATGGTGATAGACCAGAACAGGCTAATGAGTAATAAACTAATTCATTGCCTGCAATACTTCTTTTTAACTTAATCAAATTGTAAATTTTTGGCAAATTACAAAATATGTGTCTAAACAATTTACCGCATTTATAAAATAATATAATACTAAAGCAAAAAAACAAATTTCATGCAGTTAAATTTAAAGTTGGGAATGGTACACTTTATTTCTCTATTGGGTTACTAAGACATTTTTGCCAACCATGATTAAATGAGACCAGACTAGACATCAAGGAAATGTAAGCGATCTCTATAGCCACCGCTGTCAATAATTGACACAATTTTTATCATCTCAACTATAAACTAAGCTTTTGACCTTGTATGTAGAACTCATGTTTCTTAAGATATATACTATCCCCCATATGCAAATAGAAAGGAGCAATCCAGGCCGGAGGTGGAAACAGACACTAAAGTAGAGTTTTTAACACAAGGAAAAGTCCCTTTCAGTTTTCAGCAGGGGTAGTGGCAAGACCATTGCTGAAAGACAAAAGGATAAACTAGACAATTTGCCAATCAGGATAACTCCAGATCTATGAAGTTAATGTGTAAGTAAAAGTTATCCTTCATTTAATAAACATTATTTTGAGGTTGTGGATTGTAAAATTTGATTTGTTTAGATAATTGATTTCTAGCATGTCCAAAATATTGTAAGGAATTGGAATAATTTGCTGTTACACATCAATAATCAAGCACAGAAATATTTCTTGTTTAAACTCTTAAATACTATAATTTGGGTCATCAATATGCTCAACGCATGTCTGGCGTAAAAAAAAGTAAAAGCCTAGCACCTTTGACAAGTATTTATTGCTGTTTTTATTACCCTTCTGTTGAAACTTGTTGTTACTTGGCAACCTTTGTCTTCCATTAAAAGACTCCCATTTAAGTCTTGATTATGCATGTAATAGAAGTCATTCAAATTGATATATAATTTCTTTAACCTTTCATTTTTTTGGTTATGTTTTATTTAAATCCTTTTTTGTATGATATTTCAGAGAGAAACCAGGACCAGCAAAAACTCAAAAATTAAAAAAGTTATTTGAAAGGTAAGAAGAATTTCAATAATTCTAAATGCAAAGGTTTTAATCTTTTATTGTTTAGCTAATTATATTGACCGCATAAATAAGGTAATGACAAAGTTACACTACTGCTATAAAGAACGTTTTAACTAGATTATGGAAAAGGCAACTCCTCTCCTAAATCATGTATCTGGTTGGCACTTTCATTGAACAAACATATCATCTGGTCAATGTTTTTAAAATTGGTACATTTGAATATAAATAAGATGTGATATGAGAGCCAATGAGGCAACTCTGTTTCCAAGACACAAGTACATGTATTTACAGTTAGAAGTTATACCCAAAGTACAGTCTTCAACACTGAACATAGGCTCACACCAAATAGCTGGCTACAAAGAGAGATTTTGTTAAAAGTCTAAGTATTCAATGGTTACAAAGATTATTTTTTTAAAGGGGCACTAGCTATCAAATTCATGTTCATCCATTCAACTCAAACATTCGTTCTATATTTAGTATATATATTGAAAGGTTTATCCAAATTACAAAAAGTCTACAAGAAAGTATTACAAAGCACATAGGCATAGAAATACATCACGATTTTGCCTGCATTTAAGACCAGACACCATGTTATTATATTTCTGAAAATATTCGATGGTCATATGGCCTGACATAAGCATATATATACACGTGCAAGTACGAGCAATGGTAAATAATACATGAAGCCTAGATTTTCAAATATTCTTATATGAGTTAATTATTAAGGTGATGCATTTGTAAAATATTTGTTGCAGTTACATACATAATAACATTAACGGTACCAATTTTCTTGCACCAGATGCGCATTTCGACAATACATGTCTCTTCAGTGATGCTCGTGGCCAAAATATTTGAAATCCAAAGCTTATATAAAAGATGAAGAGCTATAATCCAAAAGGTCCAAAAAGTATAGCCGAATCCGTGAAAGGAATCAGAGCTTTGCATGAAGGAGATACATTCCTTAATTTATAATAATTTCTAATATTTTGTAACAGCAAATTTTAATAACACAAAAAATCCGTATTTTCATGCCAGTACCGAAGTACTGGCTACTGGTCTGGTGATACCCTCGGGGACTAATAGTCCACCAGCAGAGGCATCGATCCAGTGGTAGTAATAACATTAACGGTACCAATTTTCTTGCACCAGATGCGCATTTCGACAATACATGTCTCTTCAGTGATGCTCGTGGCCAAAATATTTGAAATCCAAAGCTTATATAAAAGATGAAGAGCTATAATCCAAAAGGTCCAAAAAGTATAGCCGAATCCGTGAAAGGAATCAGAGCTTTGCATGAGGGAGATACATTCCTTACTTTATAATAATTTCTAATATTTTATAACAGCAAATTTTAATAACACAAAAAATCCGTATTTTCATGCCAGTACCGAAGTACTGGCTACTGGTCTGGTGATACCCTCGGGGACTAATAGTCCACCAGCAGAGGCATCGACCCAGTGGTAGTAATAACATTATTAGTTGTGAAATTCAAATATAAACAGTACATCATATAATAAGAATGGATAATGTAATTTTGATATACATATATCTTATACTCTTACAGAAGTGAAGACAGTCATGATGAAGAATTCAATGACTTAAGTCCTCTTCTTTCACTAGACTCATCTTTGTTAAGGTACGCATATAAAAATTAGGACTATTTTGAAAGAACTTTTGTTCTTGGTGTTCAAATGTTTGGTTTTCATAGTTTGATCAAATCACAAATTCAAGTTTATAAGTAGGCTTCCAAAATTTGAAACCCCAAGAACTAACGTAATTTGAGTAAACCATGGAAATTGATACACACAGAAAAAAGTACCCTTTGAAATGATTGAGGGTCACCAATGTTGATAAAATTGCTTAAAATATTTATATGAGAAGCCATTGGTTTCTTTTCAGCCTTCAACATTTGAGAAAAAGCCATACCAAAATAAAATATTATAGCTATAGGAGGACCTTGAAAACATGAAACTATAGAAACATATACAACTGTCTTGACCCCCCCCCCCCCCCAAAAAAAAACTATTAAAAAAAGCATTGAATTTAATGTCACATTTAAACATGGTTAACATTTAACAGTTGTCATGGTTGTTATAAATTGATTTTCATTTTTTTTCAGTGAGGCAACAATTCTGATGAAAGAATACAGTTTTAATCTAGAAGAAGATCAGGTAACATGTTTAATAAATAACTGTATAAAATAATATGTATATATTTCAAATCAGTACATTCTCTTAAATTACAAGAAGTATATTGAAAACTAGTCATCTGAATAAAAACATTATAGACATACTTGGCAAGAAAGACTTTTTTTTCAATTTAAATTCTATCATTTTCTATATTTCCACTATGAACATGATAGTTGACCACATATTAAACCACAGCACTAAGAAGACAGCCCGATTTTGTTTAGGTTTATTCAAGGATCATTACTTCTGGACAGTACAAGTGAAAAACAAATAAATGTATTAATCTTCACCTCTTTTCTGCAAATCAAACAACATATTGTATTAAACTTGTTTTATAATTGGATTATTTATTTTTATAAAAAAAAAGTGCCATTTTAATTTTTATCTTTAATTATATCTAACATTAATTAAATAAAAATGTGTATTGAGATAATATAAAAAAGAGAAAATCATATAAAACGAAACTAAAGAAGAAAGCCTGATGAATCAAATACAATTCCTCCCCTTAAATTTCATTCATCGTGAGTCGTTAAAGAAAGTTAGATACTGAAAGAATTTATTTTGGTCTAAGAAATCTTGTTATAGACTGCAAAAATAGACCATTGACTCGCTAAACTGCAACTAATTAAATGTGCAGCTGATTCATATGCGTGTTGTTTAATAAAAGTTGTATCTTACTGAATTATCTTATCACAGAGAAACGCCTTGTCCCTTGCCTGAATTGATCCTTCGATTAAAACTCATCCTGATTCTTCCCTTGGTATTGGTGACAACCTAGATTTTGACCCTCCCGTGAGTCTGCGTTTCATGGTTCCCTGATTACAGACTATTTAAGTGAAAGCATATTCAGGACAGAACGAGTCTTATGTGTTTTTAGCTTCCATTTAGGCGTTATTTTCTGGCTTTATTGCTTGTGAGTGTTGGTTGCTTAACGTCCAGTGGCAAATATTTCATGCATATTCAGGACGAGAACAAGTTCACAATAATTACAATAGGTAGGTCTTGTCACAAGAGAGTCCATCTGGGATGATGGTCGGGGAAATTTGAACTGCCACTGAAAATTGATAGGGACAGAAATTTTGCCTTGCAACAGGCCACCTATGTCTTGTACATGTATCAACTATAAAAAAAAAGAAAAAAAGTAGATTAACACATTTTTATGACAGTTTTATTTTTAGGTATTATGGATCAAGAGCATGGTAAATCATATGTACTGGACCGATGCTTCATCTGCAAACCTAAATGAAGACTTGATATTAGCGAAGTGGCAATCTATTTCCAATCATATAATTAACGTTCATGTTGGACATAGCAAACTGTTCCCCTCATGTCGACACGATGATCTGGAGGGAAGGGAAAGACACCAAAAGTGGTTAAAACTAGGTAAATATACAGCCAAACCTGAAACCAGATGAATCGGACAATCGATTGTTGGGTTGCTGCCCCTGAATTGTTAATTTAAGGTGCTTAATTACTCAAAGATTATTGTTTTATTTAACATGCTGGAGGTTGGTCTTGTGTGATTTAGATTTTCGCGGCATTTTTAACATTTCTATTTTAGAATATGCGCATGCGCAGTCGTTTTGTTGCCAAAGTTTGAATATCCGCTAACGAGATCACTGTGATTCTACAGAGTTTTTATCAATATATTTCCTGTATACAGCTTTTACATTTTTTATCGTAAGTATTTAAAGTAATTAATGTGGTTACGGTATCGTATTTAAGAAATGTTAGCATATCATCAGCTGATCATGAAAACTGTACTGAAAAGTTGAAATTTTACACGAGGAAAAGGGGGGTGTTTTATTGCATGTTACCCATTCCCAAGATATCTCCCAAGGTCTCATGCATTTTTATCATTGACTATTTAAAATCATCATATGATTGAATCAAAAGTAAAAAGAAATTTTAATCGTTATTTACATGATCAATTCAGTAACACTAAATCTCCTAAAAGGGGGGGCTTGTTTTCAAAATTGGGATGGAAAGGTCAGAAGCTATGCCTATATGACATACCAAGTTGGACCTTTAATATTTTACTGTCAAAATTGAAGTGGAGTTTTGGCAAGGTAAATATATATAAAGGGTATATGGGGTGGTAAAGAGTTTTTGGCCTTTTTATTTCACATGACTGTTTTCATGTTTTGACGTTTTATTTCTCGTTTTCTTGTATTTGGTTCAATGTACATGTACGTTATTTTTGTTTCCCCTTATTCATTTTCCGTGTTTTTGTGTTGGTACTCCTAATTTCTCGTGTTTGTCCCACATTCAAGATAATAAAAGAAAAGGGACTCAATTTCGAAGTCAGTTTGGAGATTGTTTTAAATTATTTGTTACCAGGATATTAATTACGATCAAGTTATGAATACCTTTTTTCTCCCGAATCGGATGAGACTAAAAGGAAAAGGTGACTGCAGGGTATTCGTGTACATTATTATAAATGTGTGATCTCGAATAACGACTGATTAATTACTTCTAGTATTTTTTCCTTAATATTTACGATTTTATTTCTCGTGCTTCATTTACCCCAATTTGAATTTTACGTGTTTCCCGGTTAAGAACCCGCCTTTACCACCCTCGTATACATGTATGTCAATTAGACAGATATCCATGCAGCAGCACAAATAATACAGAAAAGGATATAGGTGGATAAACCTTCAATTTGTTCAAATCAAAATGTAGTATTTAGGATGATTTTCTTGCAGATTATACCTTCTGGTATATATAAAAGGAAATGTAGTTGAGAAATTTAACTGTAATTTAGTTTTCACAGGTTCTTATGCTTTTAATTTATACTTTAAAATAATATCATTATGAAGTTATTAATAGTTAAATGTGTTGAACAGAATAAAAGAGGGACGGAAGATACCAAAGGGATAGTCAAACTCATAAATCTAAAACAAACTGACAACGCCATGGCTAAAAATGAAAAAGACAAACAGAAAAACAATAGTACACATGACACAACATAGAAAACTAAAGAATAAACAACACGAACCCCTCCAAAAACTAGGAGTGATCTCAGGTGCTCCGGAAGGGTAAGCAGATCCTGCTCCACATGTGGCACCCGTCGTGTTGCTTATGTGATTACAAATCCGGTAAATAGTCTAATTCGGTAGGTCACATTCATAAAAGGGAAGGGGATTGTAGTTACGACGTAAGGAACATATCCGATATCATTTGTGAAATGGTTATTCCATAACGGTCAACCAACTCGTGATGGCGTCCGTAAAATTTACGAAGGGATGATTTCAACTTCACCATTTGGAACTCTTGGTTTAATAGCTTCCTTGTGAGCAGTAACCCTCTATCAAGAAAATCATGATAGGAAACGCAAGCACGGGAATATCGTATCAATTGGGAGATATATACCCCGTATGCAGGTGCTGCTGGAATGTTGCTACTTAGAAATGGAAAGTTCACAATTGGAAAGCTGAAATCATCTCTTTTGTCGTAAAGTTTTGTTTTCAACCGACCCTCATTGTCAATTTCTAGATGTAAGTCAAGATATGAAGCCGACTTAACTGTTTCTGTAATATCCTTTATCTCTAGTTCGATGGGATAGATTCGTTCCACATAGTCACCAAATTTTGAATTGTTTAGTGAAAGAACATCATCTATATAGCGGAAAGTAGAGTTAAAGGATATTGCTAACTTCTTATCTTTCTTCCTAAGAAGTTCCTGCATGAAGTCAGCCTCATAATAATAAAGAAACAAGTCGGCAAGTAGAGGGGCACAGTTTGTTCCCATTGGAATGCCGACAGTCTGTTGAAAACGTAACAAATATGTTGTCAATCAAGAAATCAAGCATCTTGATAATATCAGTTTCAGAGAATTTTTTGTTTGAATCAGTGATTCTTTACAAAGTAGGATTTATCCCTCCCTAAGACAAGATACTTGTATCTACGTTGGCCATTTTTTTTTATGAAGCAAAGTAATACCAACTCTTTCAATTTGTCTTTTAGTTTGGAATGTGGAATACTTGTGTAAAGAGTGGAAAAGTCAAATGTTTGAATACTGTTACAAGATGAAAGAGAGTTAGATTGTATATACTCTAAAAGATCTTTGGAATTTTTTAGTATCCACATCTGATTCACGCCACCTCTAGAATAGGCAGTTTCACAATAACTTTGAAGCCCGTCTTTGATTGCTGATAAAATAGATGTTAATAATTTAGAAAGAGGTTTCGTGGAGCACTTGGAAGACCCAGCAATATACCGTTGTTTGTAAGGACACTTATGTAGTTTAGGTATCCAATACAGTGATGGAAGATCCAGTTCTTCATCTTTGGTTGAAATTCCAAAGGAACATAGAACAGACCTATGATTATCCAGGATTTCCTCTTTGGTAAATGTCGTGAGGGTATATGTTGAGTTTCCAAGTGAATTGTCAATACCTAATTCGTTTATCAAGCAGTTGATGTAATGGCTTTTACACACAAAAACGATGTTATTTGGGGCTTTATCAGCGGGGACAACAACATATTTGTCATGGAGGTCGGATAGGTCTTTTGCAACATTTGGGTCTTTAAAGATTGACGTAGCATGGGCATTGATGGACCCATTCAGTTTCTTAATTCTGATTTGTATCAACGACCTCACTGCCTTAATCCATTCGGAAAGAGTGTCTACGTCTTCCTTCTCGCGCTTAGCCCATTGCCTGGCATAATCCTCGACTGAATCCATCAAAATTTTTAAGTTGTATTTCCAATTGATGGATTTAGGCTCACGATATTTCGGACCTTTCGATAACACATTTCGTAGAGAAGTGTTATTAACAATGTTAAGGTCACCGGTAATAACGTGGCCAGCAGGATTATATGTGAATTGGGAACTAGCACAAGTGCAATCAGGAGGTTTAGACTTGAAGTAAACTTGACAATGTTATAACTTTTGATGTTGTAGATGTCATCATAAAGACCTGGATGAAATCACTGAACAACAAGTGTTTGACAAAACTACAAACTTTCTAAAATGGGCTCCAAAAAGACAATTGCAAGGTGTGAGAAGAAAGAAGTTGAAGTTTTCACTATTATTATTAATAAATAGATTTATTTAAATTTTATCGTATTGAAAATTTCTCTATAATCAGTGGTTGGACATTAGAATACATGGGGTAAGAACAGCAAACTTTGTTTTATATTTTGATCACTCAGACATTTGGCAAAAAAAATGTTATAAGGATTGTGTGCTTTCGAAAATTAGGATATAAAAAGAAGATGTGGTATGATTACCAATGAGACAACTGTTCACAAGAGACCAAAATGACACAGACATTAACAACTATAGGTCACCGTACGTCCTTCAACAATGAGCAAAGCCCATACCGCATAGTCAGATATAAAAGGCCCCAGCTACAATAGTTCAATATTCAAAAAATATTTTGTTTGCTGATTTTTTCAATAATTCTCTTAGATGATAATTTGTGTTGTTATTTGCATATCGTTGAATGTTAAAAAATACTGGTGGTTAAATTATGGTTCGTAGGAAAGCCCTTAACACACATATTTGTTATTCAGATGATTGGTTGTTGACATCATCATGGTCAAGCCATGCTCTCATCACACGAATGTGATCACTCAGTTTTATTGTTAAAAATAGTAATCTTTTACGAGTAATTGACAGTCAATGGCATCTATTCAAAGTTGTGTGTACCCAACCACTTTCAATTGTTGTACCTATTGTTAACAAGACAACCATCAACCAAAGAACATTTATAATTTATACATCTTTAGGTCCCCATACAGTCTTCAAAAATGAGCAAAAGCCCACACCATGTCAAATATAACCAGACAATAATGACTTTATTTAAAGTTAAACAAGTTTTTTGAGATTATTTGTTATACTTGGGTCTGATGGAGCAGTAATTGGATGAAGTTTCCTGCGGCAGAATGTTGCTATGGCATTTAGCATGTTAAGTGCCTAGAGAAGTCACTAGCTTGAGTATTGCTACAGCATAAAATAATGGACTGCAAGACACAGAAAATACAGGATGAATGACCTTTAAGTTTTAGGTTGAAACACAGTTAAACAACACCACTAACCAATTTTGATTCTATGTGGAATATTGTATTCACCCTGAATTCAATCAGAATTCAAATTAGGCTATTGGTTGAAACAATGTTGAAGCAACCATTATTCTATATTGATTCAAATTTGAACATCAACGTTGATACAAATTTGCAAAATCTAATGATAATTCAACATTGATTCATCATAGAAAATAAACATTGATTCATCATAGAAAATAAACATTGATTCAATGTTTAATCAATGGTGTGTGCCTGCAGGGAATAAACCAGTTGAAATCCATCAATATGAACAACCACAACAACAGGCTATTACCAGCATCAATACCAACCACAACTCCAGAATAACTATCAGCCGCGCCAACAATTTCAACCACGCCAGCAATTTCAGCAATTCCAATCACGACAGTTATTCCAGCCACAACAACAGAATCGACCAAGATATCAGCAAATCACAAAACCAAATTACAAATTGTAAAGGCTGTGGTAAGTTTTGTATATCAAGGTACAAATGTCCTGCATTTAATAAGTTTTGTTTAAAATGTGGAAAACAGTGCCATTTTTAGTATTATGTAATCAGGGTACTCAAAACTTTCAACAGTCTGTCAATTTCCAAAAGGAGTGCGAGTCAGCTTGTAGGCAACCAGGGTCTATATGTGGGCATAATGACAATCCCAAACATAGGGCAATTGTAAATTTGTTGACAATTTTTCATCCTCAAAAGAGTACTACACAAGTTTCTGTTGGTGACGCGAAAACCGGTTTGTAGAAATACCGCAAAGGACTTCTTAGTGCACTAAGAAGAAAGTGTTTGCACTAAGGACATTAAAACGATGTTTTAGGACCAAAAAGAACATGGATATAAGTAGATATAAGTATACAACTCATAATTTTAAAGTTTGGTATCAATAGCTTTATTTGTAATATTGAAGTTAAATGACTTTTTAATCAGCGCGTGCCATTCGACACGTGACCAACGGCTTATTGCAAATTCCCAATCATCATGTCCAATCAACCTTATCGAATAAACAATTGTCTTTGGTCGTTACTTATTGATTACTTAATGGTAGTTGTTGCATAAACCTAACGGTTAAGCGTGGTATAATTTCAAGTTGATGAAAGAAAAATTAAAAATTGAATTTTGTGTTTACTTTGTTTTATTTTGTTATTTTGTTTTGAAGGAAATTGCTAAATAAACTTCTTTTGGTTTTTTTAAAGAAACCAATTTTGAGATACAAATTGAGAAAAAAAATGCTTCTGATATTTCATTTCCTAATTTACAACACAAGAGTTTGCATACTATTATACCTTGAAAGATATTTGAGAATAAAAAAAATGTGGCGTCCGTGGGGTTCTTCAAAAACCGATTACAGAAATGTTATAGAAAGACTTCAAGAGGTCAATACTATTTAATGAAATAACATACCGTTTTTTTTTTATTTTTCAAAAAGAGAATAATCATGACTTTGTACTATGACAGTTAATGAATGGCTTTTATTTATTTTGAATTTATTGAACCATAAAATTAATTTTTGACTCTTCACATTGAATAATCCGCGAAGCGGATTATGTTAAAAGTGAAGAGTCAAAAATTAATTTTATGGTTCAATAAATTCAAAATAAATTATTGCCATTCATTATAAATAAATTTTTATCAAACATAATGCTCAAAGATATATATTAATACCAATAACAACGTACACAGATGTTTGCGTATGAATACACAACGTTAGAGTGGGCGTGTCTCCATAAAAATTGATAACATTGAAAATAAAGCCAATTCTTTTAGCCAATCAGAAGACAGTAAATACACCAAATTTATTTATATACTTTTATTACTGATGTCAATGCCTCTTTTTTTTTTTTTTACAATTCATCATAATTTTAACATTTGAAGATCAATGATCTTGAATATATGCCACTTTTAACTAAACTATAAAGGCACAGAACCAGGACATAGAAGCACAGAACCAGGACCGTTTTTCTTATTACCAGCACAACGTCAGGACAATTCCGTTTAACGAACTTGCACGACGTTTGCAATATAATATTGTTGTAATATACTTTGCATGGTACTTATGACGCATCAGAGAAAAATTAAGCAACAAAACAGTCGTTTTATTGCCGTTCTGATACAATGTCAACAAACCCACCAGCACCTGACAGGACCAAATCACCGGCACAGAACGTTCTCTCGCAGGACAACCATACCCACCGTGTTAACAGACAAAATGATTTCCTCATCAAATGGGAAACTCGTCATTCCAAATGTGAAGCTTCTAGCTCGTAAGCCAGGTCAACGGCATACATAGACCAAGAAGTGCAGCTGCAAGAACAATGCCGCGGTTTTCCAAATGATTGTACTAGTATATCTATATATGTAAATATGTATATCAATATAAAATTTAAAAACTATGTTATTAACTGTTATATTTTTAAATGTCATAAACTGTTGTTTTAAAAATGTCATAAACTGTTATATTTTAGAAATGTAATAAACTGTTATATTTTGAACAATGTGTATCCTTATGTGTTTGTAAACAAATATATACAATTTTAAAATATCTGTATATAAATTTACTAGAGATCAGCAAAAAATAAACTTTACAAACAAGTAAAAAGCTAAAATCAATAAATAAGAGTAGAAAATACGTTATTACATAGAAGTTAAAAATAAAACAGACAGAAATACAAAATAAACACGACAGTCACAACAAACAGAGAACATTTTGAAATATCAAAAAACATATACATGTTTAATCAGTTTATAAGTGGATTATAACGGGTCAAGGTTGAGCGAACATGAATTTCTATCGATTACACAGGTGACAATCAACTGATTGAGGCACGTGTCGATAAAATATTAAATAACTTTTTAATTACAAAAGATATGATTATAAAATTTGAAATTATGAGGTTTTTCAAAGTGTATTTCTACATGCCATGTCCTTTGTGACCGTTGTATCATTCCATCAGGTCCTTAGTTCACATTTTTGTTCTTAGTGCACTAAGGAGGTCCTTTGAGGTATTTCTACGGACGCCGCGAAAACTCCTGCTTTTTTAAACAATGGAGCAAATATCTGTCCCTTCATGATTAATTGAAGTGTAAATATAGTCCTTTGACTCGTGTCTCGATTACTCTGGCTGCTAACTCTTTACTAGCAACGACAAAATTATTTTCAATACAGGTAAAACAATTTTGTCGCTGCTAGTGTATAACATTTAGGTCACTCTTTAAAGACAATTTATCCTTTAAGGAAGCTCGCTTGTCATGTTTTAGAATTTTCCCCCAAGGGTGACTGGGGAATAGAAATATGGTCACTTGGTCTTCTCCCGACCGGCAGTAAAACGCTTGCCGAAGTGGGGCGTCCGTTTGGCTGTGCGGGATGTATCAAGTTCGCAGTCACGTCCGGTCAGAAGGCGACGTTAAATCCGATGCCTCGTGTAAAGAGAGTGCCACGCTCTTTGCACGTTAAAAACCCTTGCAACAACTCTTTGAGGGGTCCGTAGGTGGCCTGTTGCAAGGCTAAATTTCTGTCCCTATCCAATATACCCTCATTTCCAGTGGCAGTCCAAATTTCCCCGACCATCATCTAGATGGCCTCTATTGTATCAGCCTACCTATTGTATTTATTGTGAACTTGTTCTCGTCCTGAATATGCATGAAATATTTGCCACTGGACGTTAAGCAACCAACAATCAATCAATCAATGTTTTAGAATTTTGGTCAGGTTTTCGGAATCCTTTGGTTTTATCCATTTGAATGCCTTAACAAATTTTTACCGGTGACCCCCATTTTTCTTTTTATAATTCTTTTACATGCATAATGATAAGCTGTCTGTTAAAGTCTTATAAAATTTTAATTACTTTTTAATAGTTTTTGAGGACTTAAACCTGTCAATGATAAAGCTATGAAAAGTCAAGAGAAAACATTTTCCCGCCAAAATTTCAATGGCTAATTTCTCGAAAACAAGCACGGTGACCTATATATTTTTTTGGCTCTTTTGATTCCTTTATTAATCCCCTATGAATATTTGCTAGTGTTTTGAAAAGTTCATTACTTTGAAACTGAGAAGGCAGCTCCCTTAAAGTAATTAATCAACAAAGATATATCAATTAAAATGGTTATGGAACTTAAACACATAAATTTATATATAATAGAATTTTAAAACATAAATTTATAGAGTTGTTAACATCATGGATTTCTGTTGGCACAATTGTTCGTCGGTGACGCGCGACACAGGTAAATAATTTTGTCGTTGATGGTATGTAGAGTTGAGCATTCGGCATTCATGAACGAAATTAACTGCGACAATGATATCCTTCAGCAAATGAATATAAAACTATCAAGCATTAAGGGTCATCTAGACCCTTTGGCTAAAATGTCGCATTTTCACGTCCACATTTACTCAGAGTATAGACAAACATGTGCATCTGGAAAAGTTTTAAGGCATGGCATGCCCTAGATAAATAAAATTCAAATGCATTGTATGTTTTAGAAAATTGAAAACTAAAGGATAATGTACCCTTGTGTTGATTCGGTAAACTGACAGAAAGTCACAGGACATAAAGTCACAAATTTGGTAGGACTAAAAGTCACAAATAAGATGTTGACAATTGTTTGAATATATATGGTTTTTGGAAAAAAAAGTTTGTTTTCAGGTTTTGGTGAAAAAAATAATTTGTTTTGGACCCTGAGTAAAAAAAATTGTTTGTTTCACCCTCAGCTGCCACTATATGTAATGCTATAATTGAAAGAAAAAAATTGTCTTCGGTTTGTCACTAAAAAAATAGATTGTTCTTCGTCGAAGGCGAAAAAAAAGTTTGCACAAAAAAAAAAAACCATAGCCCCCCCCCCCCCCCCCCCCCCCCCCCCCCCCCAGAAAATCCAATGGTTGCTGCCTAAATGCCAACTCACTTTGACATTTTGTTTTTTTTTAACAATTATTGGATATTTTTTATTCTTTTTTTAGAAGTTTTGTTTACAAAAAAAGTAAAAACACAAAAATACTGAACTCTGAGGAAATTTCAAAGTTGGTTTATATACAATAGTCCAAGAAAAGAAAATAATCAGAAAAAATGATTGTAACTTTCTGTCCTACATTCGTTGATTCAATGCTAAACATATGAAAAATTTATAGAAAATCCTAAGCCTTTCCCATTGAACTCTCCCATTTGGCAACCCGGTACTTGATATATAAAGGATTATTGCATGCAGTGTTCAAACATCTATCAAAGCTTTCTCCACAGAAAACCTTCATAGGTTTCTTTTCATATCGAACTGTAAAATTAAAAGAAATTAGTAACACTTAATATTAATGATGCATATATGCAAAATGGAAATAAAACGACAACTACAAAAAGCCCAAATAAAGTTACTTTTTTTTTTTTTTAAATATTTTCACTTTATATTTTGGGTAAACAGAGCTTATATTTTTCTTCCAAAATGACACAAGTTCCAAAATATGTATGTAGATAAACAAGGAAGACCGATAGCTCGATAAAAAAGTAAAACACGATGTTTTTATTGAAAAATCCCTGCAAGTCAAATGATAAGTATTTATGCGAAGCTATCAAATATCGATGAATAAGACTTAATATCGTCTTTAAGGCAATCGTAACTACTCGGCCGTTCTCGCTATGCAGTACAATAGCCTCGTATGCACTACGGAGAAAATCTTCTTATATCGTTCGCCGGAAGTATATCCCCTCGCTTTAAAATATAGTTCTCGGAAGTGAAATCAATCTAAGATGGAGTCGAAAATAAACCTCGCTAGAGAAAAACTCAAGATAACTTATCCATTAAAAGACAAACAAATAGAAACGTTACAGGCTTTAGATCTTGGGAATGATTGTATCAGCATTCTACCGACTGGGTACGGGAAAAGTCTGATCTTTCAAATGCTGCCATGGGTCCTTATGAAAGATGAACCTGGGATAGTTATAGTTATTTGTCCATTGAATTCCATTATGCAGGACCAAGTGATGACCCTGAAAGAAAAAGGTATCCGGGCTTCCTTTGTTAATCTTCAAGGAACTGTAGCTTACAGTTACAACAGTGATAATGAGGACTCTGATGAATCCAAACCGCAAACTGTGAGTATTACAAAAAATCTAAAATTAATGTAGTTAATGCTGGTGTCAACAATTGTACGGAATATCTGTCATTGGAACTTAACAAAGACAATGTAATGTTACTATTCCATCTATTCTTGCTTTCGGGAATGAGCCGAAGCTCCATTTTGAAGGACATACATGTACATTTGTACTTTAATAGTCATTTAAAAGTGTAATCCTGCTGCAAATGTTTGCACCTGTCCTTAGTCAGGAATCTGATGTACAGTGGTTGTCGTTTGTTTATGTAATTTATACGTGTTTCTAGGTGTTTTTTTTATAGATGAGACCGTTGGTTTTCCAGTTTAAAAATGTTTTCACTAGTAATTTTGGGGCCCTTTATAGCTTGTTGTTCGGTGTGAGCCAAGGCTCCGTGTTGAAGGCCGTTCATTGAACTATAGTGGTTTACTTTTTTTTTAATTGTTATTTGGGTGGAGAGTTGTCTCATTGGCACTCACTCCACATCTTCCTATATCTATATATATATATAATATGTTAACTTTAAATATGTTGTGACTTTCAATTGTATGAACAGTTGTCTAGTTGTCTTATTTATATGTATATTGCCATGCCTTTTATTTTATAACTGTCAATGCTGATTAGAGATATTCTTTTTTTGATGACAGAAGAATGCGAATCCGGGTCCGTTTGCACCCATTCACTTTCGCACACACTCATGTTCGCCCCCTTTCACCTTCGCACCCTTCATGTTCACGCCAAACTTTAATTGGTTTTGTGTTTAATGACTATAGCTTTGTAATCACATTTTGGCAAGTGTATTCTTACATTTGTTGTGGTTGTCTCAAAATAAAGTGAGACAGCATTTTTTTTGTGTTGAATAAATCTTAATCATGTTTTGCATAGTGTATTGTCACTGATTGTTTAAAAAAAAATATAATCCTTTCTATAAATAAAATGGGAATCTGTCAACGTTTTATTTTGTGTTGAATATATTGCTATATTTTATTGTTCATGTTGTTTCAGATCAAAGGGACCAAGCTGTTATTAAAAACAATTATCTTTTGTGTTTTTCATTTAAAATCTTTAATGTTTTACTTACACCAAAACAATTTATATCAATGCTCTTCAATTTTTTACTCGTTTGGCTTTATAAATATTTTGATATGATCAATGCTCTTCAACTTTTTACTCGTTTGGCTTTATAAATATTTTGATATGATCAATGCTCTTCAACTTTTTACTCGTTTGGCTTTATAAATATTTTGATATGAGTCTTATGTAGACGAAACGCGCGTCTGGCGTACTAAATTATAATCCTGGTACCTTTGATAACTATAACAACAATCATTATTTTCCAATTATTCAACTGAAATCTGAATTAAAGTTTGGCGCTAACGTGTAGAGTTCGAATGTGCGAGGTGCGAAAGTGTATTGGGCGCAAACAAACCTGATACCGAAGAATGCAGGACAATTTGGCCCAGAAACAAGTCGGAAGATTACTTGGATCATCTAAAAAAGACAACTAAGTTTGTCAAAAGTCTTATTTTATACTTATATTTCAAGTTGTCTTGCATGTATTTACAGTTCAAGTTTTTTTCACAAATGGTCCAAGTTGATGAGCTCCCAAAGTTACTTCAGAATAGGTACTTCTATTTTAGAAAATGTTAATTAATAAATATTTTTCATAAAACATGTTAAAAGCTATTCAACACAATATCTGGTTTGAGTGAATTCAGGATTAGGAACAGACCATCTATGGAGCACCTCCGACATTAAACAGGTCATGGAGATCCCTGTAGCTACACTTTTTATTGATAAGATCTTCATCTTTTGTAATGTTTTGATTTTCAGATCGTTTTTGCATTGGCCATTACTGAAGAGACAGCTTTGTTGAAATGTGCATCTGGTGTTGAAAATGTTATTACTGTAAAATCAGAAATTATTGCAAGCATTTTTTAGTTGGTTTTTGTCTTTTTAAAACAAAATAAGATTTTTATACGACCCCAAAAAAATTTTTGGGATCGTATATCGGTATGAGGTCGTCGTCTGCGTCGTCGTCGTCTGAAGACACATTGGTTTCCGGATAATAACCTTAGTTTAAGTAAATAGATCTTCATGAAATTTTTTCAGAAGGTTCAATACCACAAAAGGAAGATTGGGAGTGATTTTGGGGATGATGGTCCCAACCAATTAGGAATTAGGGGCCCAAAAGAGGCGCAAAAGGGGCCCAAAAGAAGCCCAAAAGGGGCCCAAAAGAAGCATATTTCTAGTTTCAGGATATTAACTTGTGTAGAAGTATTTCAATTTCTCTAAAATCATACCGCAATGTTTAAAACCACAAGTAGAAGGTTTGGATTCATTTTAGGGGTTATAAAGCCAAAGTTTAGGAATTAAGGGCCAAAAAGGGGTCAAAACAAGCTTTTTTTCTAGTTTCAAGACAATAACTTATGTGTAATTGTATGGATCTCTCTGAAATTGTACCACAATGTACCATATAACAAAGGGGAGGCTGGGATTAAGTTTTGGGTTAATTGCCCAAAATATGTAGGAATTAGGGGCCATAAAAGGGCCAAAAAGAATCATGATTCTAGTTTCCAAACAATTATGACAATAACTTGTGTTTAAGTGTATGGATCTCTCTGAAATTTTACTACAAGGTTCAATACTGCAATGGAAAGCATGGGATTGAGTTTAAGGGTTATTGCTCCAAGGGGGTTCAAAAAGTTGGGGGGGATTTTTTGTTTACCATTTTTTGAAGGGCTTCCTTTTTTTCAAAGAAGTTTCAAGAAGAAATCTTCAATTGCACAGTATTGTGCAATAAATTTGTTAGACCTTTGACCACATTAATTTTGTGACAAAAACCTATATTACGTGAGAAATTTGATCTTTCTTCTTTTAGTTGGACACCAGGTTCGAGCCCTGGGAACCCGAAGCAATTACTATATTGGAATGGATATATATACTGTACATGATCACCATATATATATAAATTGTTGAAGACTCTACATCATCTGTCAAGATGAAGAACAAGAATCAAAGACCTGTTCGTTGATAATTTTTCTCTTTGTTCATGCGTTGTGTGATATTTTGTCCCATTACTCTATATCCTTTATTTTCTATGTTGCAAATAGTCTTAAATAAAGTAAAACACATGCAACTGAATGTCACATATTTATACATGTAGGGGTTTTCCATTCTGTATTACATTATATATACACTGATTTGGATGATAAGTGAACTTCATTTATTATTTACTTACATGATTTGCAAATATATTATACAAATAATACATGTATACAAATTATATATCATGTCTCGTTTTAATTTTACAATAATGTTATACAATGGTACATTTCTTATATATATAAACATATAAGCTCAGGAAAATAAAGATTAATTTAAAAGATTATAAATGAATACCAATGCCATATTTTAAAAAGATTGAGAGAAAAAACTTCAAAATTATTGGTTGTTTGCTAGAAATTTTGAGAATATCTAGTTTTAGTAAAGTGATTTTCAACTTAAAATCTATTTAATGAGTTTCTGATCTAAAGACATCTACATGTTTTTATCATTTCCTTCCAGTTATTCAAGATAAAAACAATTTTATTGATAGAACCCAACATATGTACAGTCAATTACAGTGATAAACAACAATGCAAATACACATTGGCATACAAAAAATGTACAAATTTTAGACATGTCTCTTTTCCAATCATACTAATTTTCATATCTCCAAAATCATAACACCTCATGACGATCCTGCAGTGACTTGCTCTTGTTAATGAGTCTAAAATTATGATTTTATACTTAAATTTAATATTTAGGTGATGTTATTTCATGTATTTGGAGGCTTTGTTATGTTATTTTCTGAAAAAAAGTCATACCCTTTACTGATTTCTTTTCTGCTGTCAAATTTCATATTATTAAAATTGCAAGGGAGAAGATTTCAGACCAAAGTTTAAGCAGATTGGAGAATTAACAGCTCTTTTTCCAAATGCTGCTCACCTAGCTGTAACAGCAACTGCCACACCAAGTTGTATACAATCCCTTTCCAAAATACTTCAGTATATCAACCCAACTATTATTAAAGTAAACCCAGACCGACCGAATTTGTTCCTTGAAATAAAAACAAGATTGTCAAACCTTCAGAAATTTAGCAAATATGATGATCCTCTAGCACAAGAGCTTAAAACTAAGCGGGACAAATTCCCATTAACAATAGTGTACGTAGAAAGTTTAGAAGCATTGGGGTATTTCTACCAATTCATAAATTATGAGTTCAAAGAGGAGCAGTACATAGGTGAGGCAATTCCAGAAAATAGAATTTTTGGCCAGTTTCACAAGGATTATACATCACAAATGAAACAACACATACTGTTTGAACTACGGAAAGAGGAACCAAAACTAAGGTTGGTTTTGGCAACTGTGGCATTGGGGATGGGTCTAGATGCACCCGCAATTACTAAAATCATACATTGTAGGCCCCCAACTACATTGGAGAAATATTTCCAGGAGGTTGGCAGAGCAGGAAGAAAGGGTCAGAAAGCTGAGGCGCTAATGTACTTCAATAATAATGATCTAGCGAAAAATCGTAAGGGTTTATCGGACGCTATGGTGCAGTACTGCAAAACAAAAGATAAATGTCTCAGACTTCAGCTGCTACAATACTTTGGCTTTAATGAAACCAAATTTAATGGACCAATGTATGAATGTTGCAGTTACTGCAGGCAGTTACAATAAACAAAAGTGACAAAGATTAAAATACAGAACCCATTTGAAATGTTCTCTTATAAATAACAGTACATATATTATTCTATTTTGAATGTTTTCACTATAGCCCATAACAAGGTCTTGTAAGGTAGACAATTGTGGCCTAATTTTGATTGAAATTACCATTTCATGATATCACATGAGTAGATCCATTATATTTTGACTTTCAATTTGCTTTACAGTTACCTTACTTAAATATAATTTTTTTAGTGAAAAATGCAATATATTTTTTATAAGACAACTCACTGTTTTACATTGTGTTGACGTGCAGCATTTAATTCAAAATAACAACTTGTTGAATGCTTTTAATAGCCTTATTTTTTATTATTAAAAAAAAGCAAAGAAGTAAGTCTGCTTTGACATTTAGACATATATTTCAAAACACTCATTATCCTTGTTAAACCAATACAGTTTAAGCTTAAAAATTCAACCTAACTATTGACCTTATACAGAAATTTCGTATTTTAAAGGAGTTTTTTTTTTACTTAAAGTACACATTTTCATAGCAAAATCATTTCTCAAAATGCTGCAAAAAATATTCAATTACTCTTTAGTATTGTCAAAAATTCCCCTTGTTGAGTGAACCATGGCATGGCTAACATTGAATTCCATCATCATTCAACTTTCTACTTCATATTAATTTATTTACACATCAATAACAGATTTTTTTCATTTTTCGTTTTTGATTTTTATAAATTGTATGTATGACCAGTAAATTGTTTAAATGCAAGTACATGTATATGTTTTAATTAATCTTCCATGTCACTTTCCTCATCGTCATCATCATGATTGTTATCATCATCTGCCTCACATGGCAAATCCCTTTGCAGTCTGAATATGGTTGATTTCATATTCCTTAAAAACACATCAGTATTAAAGTTGAAAGGTGATTGACCTATACCAGTGAATAATGTTAGTGTTCTGTTTTCATGAAAATTCCAAAGATCAAGATCTTTTAGCTTCTTAACTAGAGTACGAATGTCTTCCTCCGATGATCTCTTTTTATGTTTTGTTTTGAAGTCGTTCAATTTCAACATTTTGTCAAAGTTTGTTGTTACATCGTTTATAACTGTTGCTGCTTTTGACATTGCGATAATAGATTTTTCTGTCTTGTTTGCCCCAAGACCTTTGATCAAATCTTTGACAAACTTCACTTCATTTTCCTTGTGCATGTCTGCAGCCTTATTTTTCCCAATACCACCATGGACATTAACAAAAGATGCAGCCCTAACCTCTGCAGCAACATGAGGTGGCAAAGTGAACTCAGTCTTTAGAATGAAGTCAATACATTCGGTAAAATACTTAGAAAGAACTGAGTGTGAGAAAAAAAATGGAATCATTGTCTTAATGATTACATTTGTTCTAACCATATCTCCTTCACAAATAGCATCTTCCATTTGCAAAATAATAAAATACCATTGAAGAAAATTGTGAACATAATTAAACAGTTCATCGTGTCCCTTTTTCACTTCCTGAATAAAAATTGTAATACCATTCACATTTATGCTGCAGCCTTCTTGTAGTCTAGGAACAGGAACTTGTATGATAGTCTGTCTACCATTAATAGAGAGTGGAACTACTGCTGTGTTATTGTCTAATGATGCAGAACATTGGTATGCCTGGTTGGCTATCAGTAGTTTTAGATCCACTTTTTTGGGTGCCTGAAATTAGTATATATATATGTATAGATAATATGAATAAAAAAATCTGTGGTATGAATGAACATTTGTTTCATAAACTAAAATCAACTGACTGCAATATACAAGACTGTACTGTGATATATAATTGCTTATATTTACTACATTAAATCTTTCGGCTTTCATGTCCCATCTTATTTGTAAAAATTACTCCACTTTTGACATGACGAAGCCATCAGTAAATGGTGATACAGTTTGTCTAAATTATTTTATGAAACTTGTGATTCCAGAATTATTTTGCCTTTTGACCAATAGAAAGTAAAGTTATCATCCCGATGTCACTGATATGTAAATTCATGTACTGTAAGATTGCTGTTTCATTAACAAGACAACTATGATGACGACATACCAAACTATGATATAAAAACAAACTTAAATAGTCATAGTTAACTTAAACTATTAGAATGTGAAATTAAAGAAAAATATCGGTAATTTACAATAATGAAATCATTTTTTTGATGCATGCAATGTAATTACCCCAAAAATAATGGTTTAACTGATAAGTGTTTTTAGAATTCTATTCATAAATACCTGAGTTTCATAGGGTATGTAAATTTCTGCTATCACTTCCTCCATAATGGCATCAAAAATCTTCTGTTTTGAAGGAGCATGTAACTGTTTAATATTTTCAGGTAAAAGTTTGTGGGTTGGTGTGTCGTCCAAGTCTTTCATATCAAATTTTTTCATCACATAATCAAGAAAGTAAGAATGCCCTACAGTAAGGACTTTGTGATTTTGTTATTAATTGTGCATCTTTTGATACTAAAAGTTTGAATAGGATAAACATACAACTCTCTGATACAGATAAGAAACGCTTTATTCGTTTTGAACATTACATGACATTTTTTGAAATATGTGCATCTATTTATTTTGCAAATTCGTTCTAGATTATAAGGGAAATATCATTAATATTTTGAAATGAGGTTTGGGTTGAAAATATTTTCATAAAAATACTTTGTAGTGTATGTACTTTTCTTGAAAAGATTATTAACCTCAAATGTTTTTATGTGATATTGGAAGAAAGTAATATGTCAATGATTAAACAACAAAACTACACTTTAAAGCCTAAATACGCAAACGGTTAAAGACAAAAACAGATAATATCTGGTGCAATTATTCGACATAAATAGTTCAATCAAAGAGTGTAAAACAGTGTGGACTAGGCGATGATGTTTTAAGAAGTTTTAATGTGTTTTGTAATCGAAAAACACCCTTTTACCTTTAAACAGGTAGCTTACACATTGTTTTGTGAAAGGAAAATGAACTTTTTTCATCAACAATTGCTTTTAAACATTTCTCCAATTTCCTCAAAACTTAACAGGTTTTATTTCGGAAACTATCAGAACATAATTATGTTTTGATTTTAATTCCAGTGTTTAACCTAAAATTACATCAGAGTTTACTCTATGGAAATAACAAAATGTAGCTAACGCTAAATAAGTTGTTAGCAAGACCATTAATTGAAATACATGAAGATGTTTTGTTTATATAGATTAGACCGTTGGTTTTCCCGTTTGAATGGTTTTACACTAGTAATTTTGGGGCCCTTTATAGCTTGTTGTTCGGTGTGAGCCAAAGCTCCGTGTTGAAGGCCGTACTTTAACCTATAATGGTTTACTTTTTAAATTGTTATTTGTATGGAGAGTTGTCTCATTGGCACTCACACCACATCTTCCCATATCTATTTTAAGAATGTTGATATATTTATTTTTTTCACCAGTACCGTTATCTGCCTTTATAATGCAGCACTAGAAAGAGAAGACACAGGGTGTACACTGAGTTATATATTAACTTCAAAAAAATACTTATTATCCTAACGATACAACTCATCAATGCTAATTATATTTACAATCAGTTTAAAGATTGTTTACGAACAGACAACTTTAGTATCACGATTTATTTCTATATAGGCATTACGTTATTTTTGTAATATGTTAAAGGGGCACTAGCTACGAGATATTTAAAAAATCTAAAGTTTGATTTTTTTTGTTCAATCAATAATGAAAGTGAAATAGTGAAATAACAATTCGCTTTTTGCAGCCAAAAAGGTTCAATTTTGTCAAATTACGCTAAGAAACATTGATAATTAGTGATTCACTTGCAAGTGAATGAGTCGACCTCTTTAAATCCGTATTCAAGAGAACTTCAATTTAACCCCTAGCTAGAGATTGACAACGCATGTAATTTTATTTAAAGAAAAATAATGTCAACAATGAAAGTGAAACTACAGTAAAGCATTTGATTACTAATTCGCTGCACATAAAATCATTCTTATACGGTTAAAAGCAATGAGAAACATATATTTTTAATCTATAAAATAAAATCAAACAAACTTATAAAAATCCAATTACACGTGTTGGTTTAATCTATTCATATCTTTATTTATGTTAACATCGCTTATATGGTCATCTGAGGCAAATTGATAGTTAATTAGATGGCGTCTGGACTAAAATACACACAAAACGAACCTATATATTATCTACCCAATGCTCTGTAAACTGTTTATTTTAGACTTTTGATAGTTTGGATAAATGTTTTACATTGTTATAAATCAAATATGAGAATTTGAGTCAAATCGGTGACCATGAATTTGACAGCTAGTGCCCCTTTAAGGTAGCGTGTTCGCCTCGAGTGTAGGAGGTCATTGTTTCGAGACCCAGCGAGTCTACCTTTGACTTTAAAATTGGTATTTGCTGCGTCTTCATTAAAAATGCGGCTGTAGTTAGTAAGAGCAGACAATGGTCGACTCGAAGTCAGAATAATGTATTCGGGTAGGTTGACATGTCTTTAAGCTGACTGTTACCCCTTGAACTAGCACGTTATTTTTGTAATACAAGGACATTTCTATACGTTTGTATATATTTGTTTTCAAAAGATATTTAAATCCTTTTGTATGTTGTAATTGAATCTAAATTTAAAGCAATTAAAATGTAATTCATTTCTTAAAAGTACTTATCGATTATATTTTGACACGACTAGTAAAGATCACTGTATTAAGTTAGTTGAGACAATAGTTTTATCAGATTGAAATGTTCTATATTGAAAAATATGTGTTTGACACAAGCACACATATTTTCCAAATTCATTTGAATATTGATCATCGAAATATAGGTAATAAAAAAGTCAATGCATACCACATTCTACAAAATTCATCAGACCTATCAAATGAAGCCAGAATGTGACATTAGTTGTTAAACGTAAGACCTAATAACTCCAGAAAGTAAAAGTTAGCACACATGCTACGATATAGGAATGTGTGCATTTTAGTATCATGCAAATTGTCAAAATGCACCTGATTTGTCTTAATATCATGAATATCATCGGTATTCCATAACCGTCATGGACACGATCATTTTGTTGTTTGTTTTTTTTTATTATCAAAACACACGTAAGAAAGATTATTAGTGTGAACAATAACAACAAACATATGTTAACCTATAATAAGTTGTACAACGTAAGAAAAACAGGAGATAACTTCAAAATGTCGCTTAAACGTTAGTATCATACAGAATGTTTCACACGCACACTGGTACTGAAAGGCTTTTATTTAAAAATGCAAAAACTCCTTATACCAGATTTCAAATTTTGGAGCATGATTTAATTTTCATTTTGAACAGCTTTTTATCGTCAGTGGACAAACCAAACACTAATTAGTTTAAAAGTATTACACAAAACATTCATGTTCTAAACGATCTTTAACATTTCTTAACTTGACGTACTTAAATTTACAATATCAGTAAGGGAGCTTCATACAAATACAGGTACTATGATGGTGAATTAACATGCTGTTGTTATTTCAAACTTGTTTTCATATTATGTATAATGATAAAAATTCTAATGACAGATATTTTGTTGAAATTTAGGTAAATACTAGTACCTGAAGTTTTCTTGTAATACAACTTGGTAGGAAAACGTCGTATAACTGATGCTGGATCTAGACGCTTATACATCTTGTGTAGATATTCCAGACAGAAACTACGTATCTAATTTCGAATAACCAAAATATAATCAGAATGTTAAGTATGGGGTCATGTGTTCAAAAAGTAAAATCACAAAAAATACTGAACTTAGAGGAAGATCAATTGGGAAAGTCCATAATCACATGGCAAAATCAAATAACAAAACGCATCAAAAACGAATGGACAAAAACTGTCATATTCCTGACTTGGTACAGGCATTTTCAAATGTAGAAAATGGTGGATTAAACCTGGTTCTTTAGCGCTAACCCTCTCACTTTAATGACAGTCTCATCAATTTCCGATATTTTTACATTGATGCGTTAAATAAACAGACACAATAAATATAATAGTCAAAATATGGGTACATCAGTCATCATCGTTTAACAATTTTCAAAAGGAACAGTTTAACAGAACACAAAAGCATCTACTATCTACGAACACATTTATTGATTTGAGTGTCTGACGTCAGAAAATTTTATACGTCACATAAATTTGTCGTTCAATGTACGTACAAACAATTTTAAAATTTTCATGGGAATGTTAGCATACAGGGTTAAAAAATCAAAAGTATGTTAGAATAAATTTAAGAAATAGACCGAGATTTAAACTAGTCTAAAAGTTATATATAGAATTTATAAGAATCCAAAAATAGTTAATTCCACTACGCGATTGAATGATTTTGACGTTTGTGGTTCAACGTATATTGTAATTCATAATAGAAATATATCATAATGACATATAAATAGAACGATATCATACTGACGGGATCTTTTAAAGAACAGAGTCACGTTATAAGAACAAAAGAAATACAAAAAGTCGCAAAAACAAAACAAACCACAAAAAAATGAAAGCCGATACAAACACATTGACGAGATGTATAAGTACCGAGCCAAGTGAAACGGAAATCACATGAAACCATTCAACAGTAAAAGTAATATTAATAATAGAACAAAGACAAATGAAAGAACTATAAAACACGTTGTTAAGATGATAAACAACACCAGTAAGAAGAATCTATACATCAAGACCATCGTGTATTATTTGAGAAGTTGATACGTAATATTTATCAACAAGGTCTTGGTACCTTCCGATGAACTTTTTTAGAAAAAGAACGAGACGTTCTTTGACATACCCCTGTTTCATCAACTTTCTACTCAGACACTGATGACGTATTACAAAGTCTGAGTAGGAGCTGCAAGCTCTTGAATATCGAATAAGTTGGGAAATATATATCCCATATGCAGGTGAAGTTGGTATATTGCTACTAAGGTGGGGGAAATTTATGATTTCAAAATTAAAATCGTCTCGTTTGTCATAGATTCTGGTACTGAGATGACTGTGTAAGTCAAATTCGAGATATAATTCAAAAAATGAGGCGGATGAAGCCGTGTCTGTTGTTTCTTTAATCTCTAGTTCTGGGGGATATATTAATGGAACCCAATCAGAAAAGTTCGGATTGTTTATGGAAAGAACATCATCAATATATCTGAAAGTGAAATTAAATAATCTGGCTTCTTTGATTCTCTTGTTTTTTACAAGTGTCTGGAGGAACTCCGATTCATATGAAAATAACGACTTTTGTTTGTGTTGATAGTTTCACCATGTATGCGTCCACATTGATGGTATACCTTGTAGAATATTTCTTTTTTTCAGTTTACTTAAACGATCAATAATGTAAAATTATGTAAAAGTGCAATAATTGAAACAAAAATGTTATTGCGTATTTGATCAGTCGTAAAAGCGGAGTTTTTAATTGAATGCTACACATATAGCAATTTTTCGGAAAATAGAAAAAGCTGTCAGGCATCGCCTTGCATGTTCATGCTAAACACTTAAATAGTCAGGTTTGTGAAGAAGAGACACGAACTTTAGCATTAAATAAACAATAAGTTTTACAAAAGTGTTTTAGCGTGTAAATAGTAAAAAATTACAATTAATATGTATACAGGTATAAAGGCTCTGAATGTTTTTGAGCAATATTGTTTTGAGTGGAAACTCATTGTGAATGTATCAAAAACTAAGATTGTATTTTTTGCAAAGAGAAAGTTTAATAAGAATGTTACTTTTAAATTAAAGATTCATATGTTTATCTTGGTCTGCTATTTAATTACAACGGAAATTTCTTTCAAGCTCGAAATTGTGGTTACTAGTAATATTTTAGACATCAATCAGACGTCAAATGTTCATTGATTTTTGTTGACTAAACTACAGTATCTAGGTCTCATTTTTGAATATATTCATTTAATTTTTTCCATATTCTACTGTTGTATGGACTCAGTTATCTGTTTTATTGACCAATATATACAACCTGGGATTAGATATACACAAGATGATGTGGCATGATTACCAATTAGACAGCTCTACACAAGAGACCACATGACACAGGAATTAACATTTGTATGTCATTGTACGGCCTTCAACAATGATTTAAGCTCATACCGCAAAGTTTTTTCCCCCACAAAGTATCACAATCAAACCTCCATCGAATTTTAGGAAACATTTGCAGAAGTGTTTTGATGATTAAGAAAAATTAGAAGCAAACAATTGAATATATGTGTTTTTTTTTTTTAATTTCAGTATTTTTCTTTACATGTTTATGATTGGCGTTATTATTTTACAGTTAAAATTTACAGACAGTTTGTTACTTAAAGTTTTGTTTACTCCCATTAGCAAAGTTAGTACTTATTTTGGATCAGAGGCCATATTTAGCCCACCTCTAGAACGGGATATTTCCTTGTGTTGACGACCTATTGGTGGACTTGGTCTTTTTCTGCTCTTTGGTCAGATTGCTGTCTCTTTTACACATTCTCCATATTCATATTCATTTTCAATTTTATTGCTTACTGCATAATTATCACATTTAGAATTAATAGAGAAGGGTTTCCAAAAAGTTTCGTCATACTTAGGCCTATGTTTATTGATGTGTAAAGGAAATACGTGAAAACATTTAAACTTTTACCTTGTAAATTTACAATATATACATTGCTATATTAAGAAATGGTTTCATTACATTGTACTATTTTTAAAGCAAAACATGGCGATAAAACAGATTTCAACGTATTCTATGGTCCTAAATAATGTTCATAAGTTTTATGTCAAACTGATTTTTACTCAAAATGTGTTGATAACAACTGAGAAAATCACAAGAAACCTTACAGGTAAGATAAATATTAAATGTATACTAGTACTATATTTTACTAAATAGTTTCCCCAACTTTTTGGTCGAGTGTGTTGTTTTTCGTAATTGTATGTATATGTTAACGAGCAAGTAGCAAAGGTGGTTTAAACTGTTTGTTTAAATTACAAATATAATTTTAAGTAAAACTTAATTTTCAATTCATGTGATATCATTTGCAATTAAATATTTAAATTTCCCTATCATTGTTAAATTCATTTGCCTTGTCCTGATTTCAATTTGTAGATTGCCATGATTGCTACAGGTTTTTTTTTACAACAGTTCAGTTTCTTCATTGCAAATGTCAACTACAGTACTGAATAGCAGAGTTATTTATTTATGTATATATATAACATTTAAGTGAACCAGTGTTTTCCTTTTTTCACTGAGGTAAGGTGTGTGTTTTAAAAAAATAACTTGCAACCGGGTGGGTTTTTTTTAAATGTCCAACCTTTTTTTAATTTTCTGTGGGTGCACGTGGGGGTCACAGAAATAAAGAATAGTATAATATTCACATTTTATGGAGCTGAACAAACATAAATAGAAGTAGTCATATTAATTGTCAAATATTCTTTGATTTTATTTTTTCAAAAATTTATCTCTTTTATCTCTTCTTTCATTTACAATTTTATGCATCAGCATGGATTTAAGGCCTTTCGATCCAGGTTTCTGTTCTGTTTCTTGCTTTTGTGCCGTATTTTTGGCACACAGAACCGTAGTATCCTTCCTCTGTGACTATAAGTCATTTGAAGTCTTGCTCATATTTGTCTTCACTTGCGTGTCTTTTCCGTTGTTTGGTTGATTTTTGTTCAATTTCCACAACTTCAACATTAATATCAATTTTATTTAACTTATTTGGTCTAGTATTTTCTTTATCATCATCGTCATCTTCCCCGATTGATTAATGAAAACATTGAAATTTGACGATTGGACGCCATCTTTGTCAATGAAAACAAGGCGGGATTAGTATTCAAATTTTAACGGTACGGAACCGAAAAAAAATCCGGATTTTGAAAAAAAGCCGACCACCTCCTAAAATCGAAAGGTGGTCGGCTTTCAAAAGAAGGTGGTCGGCACACCCGGCTTAAATGCCGAATGGAAAACACTGAGTGAACTCTTTAAACATATATATGTTATTGTATTATTTAAAGGTTCAAATTTTAGAAAAAGCAGATTCACATATCTTTACATGTTTGTAGCAACTGAAAACATTTTTAAATGCACTGTATTTCAAGGTGACTTATCTATCGATAAGAAGGCTATAATATTCATGTTAAAAAAAATCAATACAAACTATAAATAATATGTCAATACACAAGTTATATACAATATATCAATACCATAAAACAAAAGGTAATAGGTTTTATTCAAGACTAAATAAAACGATTCGTTAAACAAGTACATTTAACTACATACCTTTGTGTATTATGTGTATATAGCGGATATTTATAATTATTACATTCTGCCAAAGAATTTAATGACTCATTCATGTATCTTCATTAAGAGATTATTATAAGCGTGGAATAATTTTTCAATGCAATACATAGTTAATAGAAGTTATTGAAATGCTAATTTCTGAAATACTAAAATATGTTACAGAGTGATCTGATATTGAGTAACATTTTCCAAATTGAAATTAAACACAAATATAACAGATGCACAGTGGTACATGTTTATATTTTTACTTGGTTAGAGGTTTTCTTTATAATAAAGGGATATTTATAATAAAGGGTTATAACGTTTTTTATGCAAACGGGTTTTACTTAATGTCCATTTTATTGCATACATGTATGCTAAGTTCCATACACAGTACTTTTAATGTTTTAATGACATTTTTTCGTTACTGTCTATAGCTATTATTGCTTACATCCACCTTATTTAAACTGTGGTAAATAGTTGTCTCATTGGCATTTTATAGACAAGGCTTGAGCACTGGCAAACATGGCGAACCCCGAGACATTCTTCATGTGACTGTCCCTTGTCAGGAGCCTGTTATATCGTAGTTGTCTTTATTCAAAGGAGTGGGTCCGGTAAGAACCAATTTTGGCCCCCAATTTTAGGTTCATCTGACGAAAGATTTTGAAAAAAACTTTTTTTTAAACACTTAAGTGTCTATTTCAGTTGACTCAATTAGCATATGTGAAAGATTTTAACTGGTTAACTCATTAAAAACGCTCCGATTGAAGCTAAAATATGAAATATCTATCAAATACGCATTCGTGTTCATCCTCAACCATTATATACATTTATGTTATGTATAATCATCATATACAACTTTCATTTCAATATTAAGAACGAACACAAATGCGGCCATTTTCATTTAAGAAGGAAACCGTATACAATTTAACTAAAATGCTTGAATTAAACCAACTAATAAGTCCTTTAACAAACAAGAAGAACGCTTTTTATAATAAGATTAATAAAAATTACAATAACAAATAAAAATGAACAGTTTGAATTTTCAAACAATATTTATTTCAGCGATATCGTTAATACTTCTTTATTATTTGATGACGATTTAAATCAAAATTTGTATCCGTTAAATTTCTCTTTCACTTTATAAACTGTGCCGCCGTAGACAGTAAACTACTACTAAAAATCATTTTCTAAAATATACGGTACTGAAAATAGTGGTGCCCTTATTCATCGCGGGCATCTACCGGCACAACACATGTTGTCCCTCTTTAGGATAATAGGTCACATCTTCCTTCAATTCATCCGCAAATTGTTGTTAGGGTAATACCTTCATCTTGAATAGTGTTCAATCTATGGGTACCATCATCGTTAGCGGCGGCGAAAATGTAATATGGCGTTATTCAATTGTGATGTCATATGTTACTCTTTCCCCCAGATCTGCCATAGATTTGGAAAAAAGAAAAAAAAGTTGTTTAACGTTTGTTACGTCACATTTGCCATAGATAGGAATCTGCCATAAATTTGGAACCCGCCATAGATTTGAGTCCTACATATTTATCATGTCGGGCCTTGTATATCTGACTACTATACAATATGGTTTTTTTTTCATAGTTGAAGACAGTACGGTTACCTATAGATATAGGAAGATGTGGTTTGAGTGCCAATGAGACAACTCTCCATCAAAATAACAATTTATAAAAGTAAACCATTATTATTTACGGCCTTCAACCGGAGCCGTGGCTCACACCGAACAACAAACTATAAATAGCCCCAAAATTACTAGTATAAAACCATTCAACCGGGAAAACCAACGGTCTAATCTATATTAAAAAAAAGTGAGAAACTAGAAATACGTATAAATTACATATTTTACAAACGACAACTACTGTACATCAGATCCTTGCCTTAGGACAGGTGCAAACTAAACATGTTTACATCCAACTCATTTTAACATTGGTGAATAGTTATCTCATTTTCAACTATACTACTTCTCCTTCTTCTGATATACATATAGCTATTTGGACATTTCAACAAGATTTCTAGTTATGAATAATCGATCGGCGAGCTGCATTCGATTAAAGCATTTTAATTGGCTTTTCATTAAACAAGTTGCAATCAACTTTCCATATTCTTTTATCTTCATCATTTGAATTACTGGAAAATCATTTCACATTTTTTATATTGTAAAAGCATGAAAATGAACAGGGAAATTGATAACAGACTTAACAACGAGATTGAAGGCAGTGTGAATTCTGGAGGCGCAAAACATAAAATAAACCGAAGTATTGTACAATCTAGTAAAATGAGAAAAAAAAATGTGAGGAAAACGATATATAAGCTCATACACAATCAAAATCTAAATCAACATGCATTTTTTAAATAATTGGATGATAAATTGTGTTCTATTCAGCAAATATACTTTGAATCTAGGACATACAAAAACTTGTAGTAGTAATTGATTCTTTTATACATAAACGAACAACATAAAAAAGGAGGTAAATTCAATGAAGTTTATGGCATAAATGTTTTTAAAATAATGAAAATTAGTAAATTTGTATGGCTGAATTATTTCACAACTGAACCGTAGTCAATGCTATATACATCTTAAATAGAATTTACAAATTTGAATATAAAATCGTGTTATCATAGCTTCGAAATTTGCATTCCTGTTAGTGAGAAAAGGGGATTTATCTGCTTCTTAAAATAATGGCAAGTATACATGCCAATTTAAAAAAAATGTAGACCTATCACTATGAACATGTTAACTTATTAAATGTTGATACAACTTATATCACCAGCTTAAGCAAACATAAAAGGCCTTTCCTTTTAATACTATTCAGTGAAACTCAGAACAGTATTTTAACGGGTAGACATATTGGATAATGTACAAGTAAAGAATAATGTGGTAGAAGTAGATAATCGTACAGGTTTCTAACTTTTGTTAAGAATTTGAGAAAGATTTTATCATGTTAATACTTTTAAATGATTGTTTATTGATTCAGTTGGTATTTTAAGTGGTTAATGACCAATGTTTTGTAAAAATATCCTTTTTTTATTTTTTTAGAGACGGTGTTCCTGTAGGACATACAACTCTACAAAAAAAGAACTGTGCAATAGGTTTGACCATTTTCAGAACCGTTTTGCCCTCACAACACATAATACAATGATTGAAACTTTAGTTGATTTCTTGTTTGAACTGTTTATGATATAAGATTTAATCGGGAAACAACATTGCACATAATATTAATTGTATTGATATGGAAAATGACATTTTCATTATTTCGAAAAAAAAATAGCTGAACACGTTACCTAAACACGAATGGGATGATGTACTAACGTTATTCCAAAGTAAGTCATAGTCTCATTGATGCTGAAGATTCTGATAAGTTAATATTCAAAAGTGAAATGTTGTGAAGCAGATTAAAATTTATGATTTATAGACACATGAGACACACATTACACAATTCTCGATTCCTGTTTATTGAGATGATCACATCACATAATAGTTTGAATATTGAAACCATAAAAAAACATGATTATCATCTTTTTATCTGACATGTAAAGCTAAGTTTGATAAATTAAAATATGATACTACACTGACTTGGTTTTGATCGCCCAATAAAAGGTCAGAGAAATCTTTTTTTCAATGTTTCTCTCTAAAACGACTTGAAGTATAAAAAAAAATGTTTTCAAAATTTTATTCGGTCGATGGAAGATAATATATTAAGCCATTACATGCTATATAAGCAGTTAAATGATAAATGCGCATAGCATACACGTAAACCCACAGTAATCCGTACATAACGCTGCTGCATAAAAGTGAATACTTTTTTTTTATTATGCATTTTCAATGTCAATCACAACAAATGTTACAGGTCGCGATAAGGTACACGAAATCATGTTGATTAAGGGATCCGCGCATATTGCAATTTGACATCGTTAAAATAGTCAAGATGGAATCATGTGCAAAAATTAAGGTTACACTTAAAAAGTTTACCGTTATCCTCACCTTTTTACTATTCTTATGAATACAATAATTTGCAACTTTTTGCATGTAAAAAACAGCTTGTTATATTTGTATTATTTGTATTTGAAATATTGATAAATATATTAGTTCTTACTAAATGTTTATTTTCAGAAAGAAAAATGACGACACAAATGAATCAACAATAAAAAAAAATAGAAATGAATTTAAATTACTTGGGAAAGGACCTAGACATTTGGCATCATCGGTTGGTTTCCAAATCACCACCTCAACAACATGAAATAGATAAATTTGGTATTGAAGTTGCACAGAAAGTCTTCATAATTAAGGTAAAATTAAATAAGATACACAAACACATATATATATATATATATATAATTTTGGTCACTAGAGTTGATAACTAACATGACTAAGAATGATTAATAAGTATCTTCCAACGTTAAGGCATATTTGATGTTTTACTTTCTATGCCTTTATTGTTTAAGATCATTTGGTTATGATGTCATAGTACCCTTTGAAAAAAGAAACACAGTTTTGTTGTTAACAACGTTGGTTTTCAGTTTCGTCACCTTTACACTTTGTGTAACTGTTGTCAATGTACAACTGGGTATTTATACTTCCCTTTTTTATTTGATAATTAGTCATGTAAATGTACAATGTCTGCTACATTTCTAGGCATTCGTGTAATACCACCAGATATAGTTTTTCTTTGTTTCCACTTTTCTGTCTGTAAGTTTAGTGGTACAGTGTATTGCTAAGGTCCGTGTAACACTTTTCAATACAAAATATTAAAAAGTTTTCAAATTTTAGAGTTTTGAAATTTTGATCAAAGTTTTAAAATATCAAAATTCCAAACATCAGACAAATTTAGAAATTTAGAAATTTGCACCAAATATTTGAAATTTCAAAGTTCTAAATTGCCTTTTTATATTTGATAGTTTAGATATTTGATCAAACTTTAAAAGAACTAAACTAAACGTGCAGTTTAGATTGTTTCGCTTTTTGAAAGTTAGATTTTTTAAATTTTTGATTAAAATATCAAAAATAGAACAGGGCGAAAAGAGGGGTACCTGTTAACTACGAAACAGAATAAAAGCGACACGAAATAAAAACTTCAGAAATAGTTAGTTTTCCCAGCGCCATCATTAAGAAGTAACAGTGAATACTGATGAACTCGCAGTTAGCCAAATAGTATGGTACGGTTGAGTATGTATATATTTCTACTGAACTTTAAGCAATAAAATGACTCAATATGTACACTATCTGCAGTCATGTCGACAGATGAAATCTGGTATTGAATGTACATTTTGAACGATCGTCTTTAAGCTTTAATCAACTATTTCTTTATAAATTGTTGGCCTTCTTATAGTCACCTTGGATCTTTACTGATGAATATAGTTACAGAAAAGCGCTTCGGACGTGTGCACTTTTTAACGTTTTGTTTTCAATTTATATCGATTACATGCCGGTCATATATTGTACATATAAGAAGATGTTGTATAGTTGTCAATGAGACAACTCTCTACCCAAATCATAATTTATTTAAGTAAACAATCATAGGTCAAAGTACGGTTTTTAACATGGAGCCTTGACTCACACCGAACAGCAAGATATAAAGGGCCTATGTTCCAAGTATTGTTACTGTAGCAATACTGTATACTTGGTGTCGCTATGAACTTTGCGACTGAGGGAGGTTGTTGTTGTATATTTTCACTGCTACCCTCTATACACGACGAATTTAAGAATAAGATAAAATATAAGTAAGCAACTGTTATAAGATATATAAATAAACTCATCATAGATACCAGGATGTACATTTTGTATTTGCACCAGACACCAGTCTGTAAAAGACTCATCAGTGACGCTCGAATCATATTGGACCATTCCAGTTAATGTCTGCAAAAGGGCGATGGTTGGTACTTTCTGAGGGGTGTAAAATTTATACATCTTAGGGGTGTAATTCTTTTGTCTGTTTTTATCTGAAATGTACAATTATTTGAAAAAAACTTCTGAGGGTCTTGCAGCAATAAATAGTTTGCAAAGTTCAAAATAAATACATCTTAGGGGTAACAAAAATGCCTATTTCAGATCTTAGGGGTGCTTTTGTATCTAGACAGGTTTGTATCATACATTGTCTTGTACAGCATTTAAGTATCAACAAAATCTTGCAGTAAAATAGGTCTAAATATTTAGATCTGATAGGAAGTTTTCATGATGTTTTTTTTCTGATAGATATAAACAAAAATCTTCCCATCCATCCCCACCTGACAGAAATTAACTGGAATGGCCCATTGAATAACAAGAGGCTCTCAAGAGCCTAAATCGCTCACCTATTTTTATATTCAAAATAAAAACAAAAAACTGCAAAATCGTTAGAATTTCCATGCAGTGACAGCAACCCAACAATGAGTTATTCGATTCGTCTGAAAACTTCAGGGCTGATAGATATTGACCAATTAAACAATTTGACCCCACGCCAGATTTGCTGTAAAAGCTTTAGTTTTTGAGATATAAACCCAAAACTGCATTTGACCTCTTTGTTTTATTTTTAGCCATGGAGGCCATGTTTGTAAATGAATCAAAATTTCGGATACAATTTATAAACTAGAAACCATAAAGCCTCGGTTACACCTTACCGGATTGCACAAACGAACGTCGAACGGATGAAAATAAAAGTTGCCCGTTGACAAAATTGTTATCTGTTGGGAGTCCTTTGTAGTACTGACCGAATAAAACGGACGGGTAACGAATGCATAACGGACACACACCGGATATGCAACGTACGAGCAAACGGAAACGAACCAGAGAGAACAGATATCGAACGTACATCCAACAGACGAGTGCCGCAAAAAACGGACACCTAACGGAAGCGTACCCGATAAACGGATGAACAAGATATACGGAGAATATATGCTTGATTGTGAAGACGTGCCCTTACTCTAAAATCTATTATTAATAATTAGAATTCATGAACTTTATGAAATCTGACATACCAATTATTGGCATTTCTGACGCGAAATTTTCAATTGACATTTATCCGTTTCAGATCCGTTCATCGTCCGTTTTAACCGTTATACGTCCGGCAGAAGCCCGTTTCTCCTCGTTCGTTCAACATCCGTTTTATCCGTTGAACGTCCGGTAGAAGTCCGCTGGTGAATATATTTTCCAGACCTCCAACGGATGTATAACGGACACGTAATGGATACAAAACGGAAACGAAACGGATGAGTACCGAACAAGACGGACGCCTACCGGATGTTCAACGGACATTTCATCCGTTAGACGTCTGTTCAAAGGGGTACTTCCTTCGAGATGTATAAAAAATCTTAATTTGCATTTTGTTTCACTCAATCAATATTGACATGCAAAAAGTGAAATAATAATAAGCTTTTACCAGCCAGTATGGTTCAATTGTGTCAAAAACACCTAACAGTATTGATTATGAATTATTTAATTGCAAGTGAATAATTTGACCTCATTGAATCCGTTTTCAAGTGAACTCAATTTAACCCGCTAGCAAAATAACAAAATTATTATCTGTTGGGAGTCCTTTGTAGTACTGACCGAATAAAACGGACGGGTAACGAATGCATAACGGACACACACCGGATATGCAACGTACGAGCAACGGAAACGAACCAGAGAGAACAGATATCGAACGTACATCCAACAGACGAGTGCCGCAAAAAACGGACACCTAACGGAAGCGTACCAGATAAACGGGTGAACAAGATATACGGAGAAATTAAAGGCGACAATAATAATATATGTAAATCACATAAATATCTAAAATGTTTCTGTGTAACTGGTTTTGGTTTGTTCTTCAAAATGCCGCCAAAGGGCAGTGTCTGGCCTGAATAAGAGCTGCTTGATTGTGAAGACGTGCCCTTACTCTAAAATCTATTATTAATAATTAGAATTCATGAACTTTATGAAATCTGACATACCAATTATTGGCATTTCTGACGCGAAATTTTCAATTGACATTTATCCGTTTCAGATCCGTTCATCGTCCGTTTTATCCGTTATACGTCCGGCAGAAGCCTGTTTCTCCTCGTTCGTTCGACATCCGTTTTATCCGTTGAACGTCCAGTAGAAGTCCGTTGGTGAATATATTTTCCAGACCTCCAACGGATGTATAACGGACACGTAATGGATACAAAACGGAAACGAAACGGATGAGTACCGAACAAGGCGGACGCCTACTGGATGTTCAACGGTCATTTCATCCGTTAGACGTCTGTTCAAAGGGGTACTTCCTTCGAGATGTATAAAAAATCTTAATTTGCATTTTGTTTCACTCAATCAATATTGACATGCAAAAAGTGAAATAATAATAAGCTTTTACCAGCCAGTATGGTTCAATTGTGTCAAAAACACCTAAACAGTATTGATTATGAATTATTTAATTGCAAGTGAATAATTTGACCTCATTGAATCCGTTTTCAAGTGAACTCAATTTAACCCGCTAGCTTGAGATGGATTACACATGAATAGTATGTGTAAAGTAACTTTAAGGTAAATAATGTCAACATTGAAAGTGAAACGAAGATAAATTATTCAATTGACTGATTCGATTCTCAAAATATCATTCTTATAAGGTAAAAACGAGGATAATCATTTGTTTTTCATCTATGATGTGAAATTAAATAGATCTAGAAAATCCAACACCACGAGTCTCCTTAATCTACGTATATCTATATTAATGGTAACATTGCTTATATGGTCATCGCATGACTTTAGAGGTCACTTCGATAATTAATTAGATGGCGTCTGAACTAAAATACGCACGAAACGAAGCAACGAATTTTTATGCCCGTTTTATTTTAGACTTTTAAAAGTTTGGACAAATGTTTTACATTGCTATGAAAAAAATAAGATAATTTGATTAAAATTGGTGAACATGATAAATGACATACGATTTTGTTTTTGAAATTAGACATGTGAAAGATAATACTCAAAGTTTTAAAGATATCCTTTTTAATGTACCGGGGTAATGTTCCTAATTACTAAAATACATATTTATTTTTCAGCGCGAATGTCAGAAACTGCAATATGATTCAGATGAGGAGGGGGATGGTGATAAGTATGTATATTAAAAACATCTGTTTACGGATATTATACATTTTCTAACTTAATAAGGCCATATTGGATTGTTAAATAGGAAAGAAAACAGTTTTTATAATTCAATCAGTATATTCACTGTGTAATACAAAAGTGTAGTAACCTTTTATGCTAAGAAGTTGGATGAGCAACTCTGATTACTTGGAGTTTTAGTTAATTATTTGTTTAATAAACACATATTTATCTTGTGTTTATCATCTCTATTGAAGGGTTGATGCAGATAAAAATGCAGCTACATATACATGTGCACATGAAGAAACCTTCTATCAATGTCGTATTTCTATGTTAGAGAAACAGAATATTAGATTAGAGAAAGAACTAAAAATGTAGGCACCTTATTATAAAAGAACAAACGAAATATTTGAATTTGAAAGCCCTTATTTTTATTAACAAGATCACACGAAATGTATCGACTTGATCTCAATTTAATCAAAGCGGCATTAATAGTGATTGATGTAGATGTTTACACCTTGATCATGATGATATTGAAATTCATATAGGAAACGACCTTTTCTTCTCTGTTCTTATTTTTTTTTCTTTCCTTGGTCGCGGTTTTTAACGGCCAGATTTGTGTGGAAATAAAACAAAGAGCATTTTATGAAATAAAGTGGTTTTAAAAATGTATTCTTGCATGTCCTTACTATGTGCAGGTTACCCAGCTATCGAGATATAAATTTCACATAATGGCTTACTATAACTTTTTATACAAGAATTGTTTTCCGAAATTTTTTTTTTTTTAAATCAAACATTTAGTTATTCAGCTTAAACATGTAGTTTAACAGAGTTTCAAGTACTCAACGGAAATGTGTACCTCTTTTTAATTAAGAAACATGTATTTGATATATCTTGGCAACAGAACAGTTAAAGTATCGATTATCGGGTTTCCTACACAATCATATCGTAAAATATTAGCTGCGAATCACCATGTGTACCCTTTTGGCAAGTGAGAGGAGCTTCACATTTTCTCAATCGGCTGATATTTCACGATATATATATACGAAGAAAACGTAGAAACGTTGACTAACCGATAATCTGTTCTATTACGGTCTTTCCCCTTTCTATATTACTGTTTTACGCTTGACGTAAACAAGCTTGATAACGATAAATAACGTCTCCTAACATATCGTGAAGTCTCTCATAACTGCCCTGAGCCATTGTGACGTTGCTATTTTTTGTATAAAAGCCGTGATTCGAGAATTACGGAGCAACTGAACAGGGTGATATAATCATACGGAAGGACGTTCAGCTATTTATATCAGCAACTCATAAAGGAAAATATTTTAGAGAAGGTTTTACACATGATAACTTTTTTAGTTCACCAAGCCTAAAAGACCCAAGTGAGCTTTTCTAATCACTTGGCGTCCGTCGTCGTCGTCCGTCGTCGATAACTTTTACAAAACTCTTCTCCTCTAAAACTACCCGGCCAAATTTAACCAAACTTTACCACAATCATTATTGGGGTATCTAGTTTAACAAATGTGTAACGTGATCCGGCCAACCAACCAAGATGGCCGTCATGGCTAAAAATAGAACATAGGGGTAAAATGTAGATTTTGGCTTATAACTCTGAAACCAAAGCATTTAGAGCAAATCTGAAATGAAATAAAATTGTTTATCAGGCCAAGATCTATCCGTCCTGAAATTTCAGATGAATCGGACATCCGGTTGTTGGGTTGCTGCCCTTAATTGTTAAGTTTACGGAAATTTTGCTGTTTTCGGTATATTATCTTGAATATTATTATAGATAGAGATAAACTGTAAACAGCAAAAATTTTCAGCAAAGTATGATCTAATATTAAGTCATCATGACTACCATGGTCAGTTGACCCCTTAAGGAGATATTGCCCTTTATAGTCAATTTGTAACAATTTCATTAATTTTGTAAATTTTTGTAAATTTTTTACAACATATTTGTTTCTGTATCTAAAGGGCCAAGTCTATACAGAGAGAGAAAATTGTAAGAAGCAAGAATGTTCAGTTAAGTAAGATCCACAAACACATCACCATCTCCAAAACATAATTTTGTCATGAATCCATCTGTGTCCTTTGTGTAATATGCACATAGACCAAGGTGAGCGACACAGGCTCTTTAGAGCCTCTTGTTTTCTTCACAATATTGTTTCACATAGAAAAATATGGATCTTTTCAATAGATATAAAATGGAGAAACTGAGTGGGTGAGCATTGTATACATACATATAAGTACCTGTAATTAACATTGCTATGCCAATGCCAATGGGAGCGGACATTGTTTAAACCCTGTTCATCCTTTGGTAAAATTGTTGATCTGAATTTGGGGTACATATAGATTGGCTGCGAACTAACCTGACCGTTTTTCTTATAATTTTTACAATATTGCTAGCTGTTGAATAAAAAAAAAATGTTCATGAAATGTCAAATATAGGGTTAAGGGTTTGGCAGGATATTTCCCAGCAGGCACTCAACGTTGATTCAACGTTGAAACAAGGTTGTTTCTCAACGTTGAAACAATGTCAAATGTATGTTTGATTTTGAAAATTTGAATTAACGTTGTCATTTCAACGTTGAAGTTTCAACATCCATTCAACGTTGATTCAAGGTTGAATAGTAGTTGAAAGTATAATAATGAAATTTATTATAAAGCTACAAACACCACATTTTTTACCTACTTTCCAAATTTTTGCTGTTAGATGGTAAACAGGCAGTGTGGGTGTACATGTTTTTTTTAATGTTTTTCCCTCTCACCAATACACATATGAACAAAATAGATCAGTTAAATGGAAGACATCTAAATAAATACATCAACTGTTACTTTAAACAAAATTTGGTGCTTGTACAAAGTCAAAAATCTAGACCATAAATGTCATATCTTAAAATCCTGTTGGCAGAAGGAATAGCTGAAATGATTGTGTGTGTCCACTTGTATTTAACGATAACTATAGACATAATTATCTATTTAATTTATAAGTGGACACCTATTATTTTTTATATATTCTTACTTGTAGTTTTTCTTGTTTTGAATAGCTATAAAAAGACAAATCATTCAATGAATTTGCACAGTTTGCATAAAAAAGATGCTGCATGACTGCTAACTAGACAACTATCCACAAAAAACAAAGGTCCTTGATTATATATACATTTATGTTATATAAATGTATATATAACCCTCATAAACCATTACATTAATACTTATTTACTCAGGAACAATAATATCAAAAATAGTAATACAATGATATTTCTTTTGATACAAGATTTATTTTATAAATTCATTTGTTATATTTGTCTTTTTTTGTCCTTATTGCATGTTATCATTCTTCCACCACCTCGGGATCTTTCAGCGGTAAATTTTAAGCAGGAGGTCTTTATCAGATATGTATTTTCAAGTGACATTTTTTACTCTTGCAGTATATTTAAACTCTGGAAAAATCAGATTATATATATATAATAAATAAATATAAATTGTATGTCCTGAAAAGATATTTTAAATTTGAGCCACTTTCAATTTGTTTCTAGAAGCATTGAAAATTAATAAAACCATAATGACGAAGCACATATTGTAATAAGATAATCATCAATAAAAATATATACATTAATGTTTACTATTAGTAGTTTTTTGTTAATGAAGAAGCTTCAACCTGAGTTTTGTAAGACTGCGGGTTTCACTATGTTATTGATAACAATGAAAACACTTTACCTAAGTAAGACGTTTTTTTTTTATTGATGACTGCACAATTCCATTAACATAAAATAAAGAGCTTTACTAGAATAGCTTAGATATAAAGACAAACATAATATGGTATGTAAGGTAAACAAAATTAGAATAAACAAAAGATTAATCTTTGAACACAAATGGTATATAGCTATACAGACAAAAAACCTACCTTTGATGATTTTAAAGACTGGAATTCCCAAAACTGAATTTTAATGTTGCTCCACTTGATGCCTTTTAGCCATTGATCTGTTTGGCAAGCTTCTGTAAAATAAATAATACGTGTTCATGATATCAGATAATGGACTGCTATAACATTCAAAACCAGGTTACGTACACATTAATGTAAACATGCATTTCTCATATTACACAGAGTTAGAGATCACCTGAAGATCAGTAAAGGCTCAGAATGACTTGTTTTTGTAAAAATAAAACAATAAAAGTATCAATTTTCCATGATCGTTCAAATTCAATACTTTGTTGTCCAGTTGAAATTCATTGTTTAATATGATCGTCAAAAAGTATGTGGTTTACCAAGCCTTAAAGTTAAACTAAAAGAATCGCATATATATAGTATAAAGTAAACATGTTGGGAAATTTACCTGAGCAAAATAATGTAAACACTTGCTTATCCCCCCCTCTTTCTTATATGAATCTTTCAGCATAATAATTGTAACAATCTTTACCTTAACTTTAAAATGAAACTAAATATGCTTTCCACATTAAATGCTCTTAGAAATAGTATAATTGGAGGAAATTATATATGATGGACGATCCATGTGTTCTGAATCATCTGTTTTCTAGAAATTACAATGTTGACGTTATAATTTTCTCTAATTGTGCAATATGATACCAATTCAGAGTTTCTAAACACAACTCATATAACAAATATAACAAACCGTGATAGCCACATGCAAACATCTACAAACCATAAATATACCTGATAAACGGGAAGTTTCTCTTCCGACTTCGTCCTTTCAATGCCTTTGTTGTTCTTTTTCAAATACGGGAAAGGTGCGTGTTTGAATAATGCGCATGGGCAATCTAACTTCCTGTTTAAATCCCGCGAAAATATGAATGAAATAAATCGCAATCATTGTTGATAATCAACTATTTTAAATTTCTTTACATGTTATCTTTATGTTCAAATTAAAGTTATGTGAAATGAATTTAATAAATTATATTTCTTATTCCCTAGAAATTTAGTATCAAACGACTTACCTCCCCCCTTTTCTCATACCGTCACGGTGACGCAAAACTCAAGTTGAAATAGTGACCAATAGTTAGTACTATACTGTTTTGTGAAACCCAAAATTCTTTTTCATTCTTTTCTTTATAAATATATACTTCTACCAGCCGGACAGCAAATCTCATAATGGCGTCGATTTTATTATTCTGGTCACGTGATTTTCAGTTCAAAAAATGGCATTTTTTAGCAACGACAATGACGCCACGAAATCGACGGCGTAAAGCTATTTTGTGTATTTAGCATGCTTAACCAAATACATCATTAAATACGGCAGGTTTCAAACTTTAACTAAGTTATTCATTTAAGAATGAAAAAATAGAATTTCCTTGATTATTTGATTGGGAAAGATGAAAAAACGTGCCGCGGCCGTGACACTTCTCGGTAAATTAAATGTAAATTGAAATGACACACGGAATGGTAACGTATTTTCCTTTATAGGGATGATACCTCCTGATATTATGAACATGAAATGCCTATTGATACAAAAACTCGCCAGGTAAAACGGCATTGTGTCAATTCAACAGGCCCAAAACTAGCGACCGGCCAAAGGGAGATAACTCGAATGAAAAGTCGTTGAAGGGACGGCTGATCAGAAAGGAGAGAAAATAACCATTTCGCTCAATTTTAGTCAGTGAAAGAGTTCATTCTGGGGTAAAATATCCAATAATTTATCAGTGTGCGAAGGAAAATGTGTAAATATGAAAAATACCTTGGATATTACAATTAATCATTGGAATGAGGGCACCTGTCAGGTATCAAGACTCAAACAGTGAGATAAAGTATAATAGAATGTATGTCTGGTTTGGTAAATCACTATTTAATTACATGTTGCATACAAATATCTGATAATCATCTAGAAATCGGGGAAATTGGAAATATTATTACATATTCAGTTTAAAAAATATATTACTACAGCTTCAGAAGAAATATAAAAAAAAGTTTTCTATATGGTTATTTTTTTACATAAAGTGAGGGGTTTTGGACCAGTAAATTGTTAGAAAAAAATACTTGCCCAAAGCTTTGGTGTTAAAATTCCATCATTAAAGGGGGGAATGTTGCAGAATATTCCCTGATTGCAATGTGTATACCTCTATTTTGTCATATATATATACTTTGATGGACATAATTATTTCATGGCATACTTTTTAGAAGAATCATAAATTATTATTCTTGAATACACATAAATTCTTCATTTTGATTCAGCATTCAGTGATGCAGAAACATTGTTTCTTCGTAGATCTACATAAAAATATATTTTATAAAGATTATGGGTATAAAATGTGCAATTTTGCTCTAATATATTCTATTCTAGAATAATGTTTTTAGAGAATTTCTGTTCAGTTAAGACCCAATGTCAGTTATATCTGTGAACTTATTAAAGGTTTATTTCCATTCTAAATATGTTTATCTATGCAAGTAATTATTTTAATATGTGAGGCCTATTAATGATGAACACTGAAATGTAACAACTTCTAGTTACTGGCGATAGGATATTATATATATACCCTTGACAATTTTGATTAAAAATTGAATTAATCAAAGTACTCTATATGAAGGCTTTACCAAAAATGTAATTTCTATGTGTTTGTAAGTAGCAATATTACAAAGTAATAAAAATTTAGAAAAAAATAATAAATAATAAAAACAAAATCAGGGCTTTATTTCATTTTGTATTGAGAGACTGATTAAAAAAAGTAAAATCTATTCCTGAAAAAATTGATGTCATAAAAATATTGCATTTTATATTGAACTTTGTTCTCTGCAGTGGTTTTTCATTCTAACTATATATTTAGATTTGGCCTGATAGTGACACTGTCATGTGTTTTGTTGTGTGCTGTCTCATTTTAGAAAAGGGGTTATATTGTAAAATATAAATTCTGAAATGTAGTAGTTTAAACTTTCTGTTTTTTTTAAATCATTTGGCTTAGGAGATATTATATAAATCTAAGCATAGAATATGGATACCCGTACAGTCCTCTTGAGTCATGTCTGTTTAACATTTAAGATAAAGTAAATTTTATATTTTTCTAGAATAAAGTTAAACTGAAAATAGCTTTCTCGCTAATTATATGTAATTCAGTGGGATAGTAATGCATGTACTCAAATTGAAAAAAAACCAATCACAACATTCAACAGCTTGAGCCATGGAGTGTGAAAAATAATTATATAATGAATATAACCTTTTTATATAATTCATATAATATATAGTATAATATATATTGACATAATGTTCTCAAATAATATATACCATATGAGACATATGATATATAACCATTTCTGGTAACATATATATATATACATGTATAGACTGAAATATGTGTAATAATGAAGAATTAAAAAAAAATACCATGTTGACCTGATATATAAATCCTCAATCATCAAATGCAGGTGCATGCAGCTTAACAATTGTAAAAAAAAGAATGAACTAGACTAAGTAGATTAATTTACTAATAGGTAAACTGGATGCAGATTGAACAATCATCTATGGAACAAGCACAAGCAATATTATAGTATGAAGTGATATCATCTCCATTCATTTGAAATTACATCTGAAAGCTACAAAATAAGGATCTGACTCTCTTCAAACTGTTTTCCCCTGTTATTTATCTATGATATATCTGATCTCAGAATGTTTACACTGGACATGTCATTCTTTCACTGATTCAGGACAAAACCTGACAAGTGTCACAATAATTTACACCTGGACTTCCCAAAAAATAATGCACTGCTAAAGGGGTGTTATTGGGAGGTTTGTGTACATTTTGTTACATGTTTAATGCGCTGAATTCATAACATTTGTGTGATTTAAATGAAAGTAAAACAAATTTTTAGTATTTTTGTGTACTGGGGCATGAAAAAGGGAAATAAATTACACAAAAAATAACAGATTTTGTTCATTTCAAATGACATGTTGACTGTCTTTTCATTAGTGGCAAGTCTGTCATATTTCGGAGCTGTTTTAGTCAAGAGCAGAGCAGTTTCATCAAAAAGAGAAGGGATTCGAGTCCCCGCAGGGCCTTACCAATGGCAATGTGTGATGTGTACTGGAATTGTGCTCGTGTGTAAACAAGGAAGGGTAACGTCATGTGACTACCCCAGTTCTGTTCTCCATGATCCAGTTTATCAATATAAACTAATCATATTTATTTTTCCTAAGTAAAACGGGTTTGTGTCAATTCATCCAGAGTTGAATATTTGTCAATGACAGTCGATGTTGAAAAATGGCGGTTCCGAAGGCCGAAAATAAATGACTTGAATTTCTGATTCAACGATGAAATTATTTGACTTCTCATATCTTTTAAATACTTCTTAAAATTATCATATCATGCATACCGCTCGTGATACGTTTAGTTTCTTATCATTTAACAAATTCACGATTTCCTGCCGGGTCGTCTTCCGTGGGGAATTATTTTTCTACGCAGCGACATCTGTTGACGACGTTCTCTTAAATTATCTCCACTTGATTCTCGAATAATAAATCCGGGTTTTTAACGGACAAATCAGGGATTTGCTGTCCGGCTGTACAGTTATGCATATATTGCCTTCTGATAATGATTTTTTTTTTATATAGGCCTACTATGAGTTATTCAGTAAATAAGTTAACGTTGATTCAATGTTCAATCAACGTTCCAATTACAACGTTGAAATGATCAACGTTAATTCAACGTTGAATGTTGGTTTATTCCTCAACGTTGAAAAATGTTACGTTGTTTCAACGTTGAATATACGTTGATCACATTTCAACCTCATTTCAACGTTTATTAAACGTTGAGTGCCTGCTGGGTTATGTTTATTTTGATGACCTGTGTCCCTTGATTATGACAAGAAAATGAACAAATGAATGATATTCATATGTGAACTTTTTGTAAATTCTAATTTCTAGGACAATATAGTTTGTAAGAGTAAACAAAAAAACTGTACAATCATGTGATTCATTAATTATTTATTTGTGTATATATATTGGACGTGTTGAAGAACGACGAAACTTTAAATGTTCAATGAAGTACAAATGTTTACCATGTTTGAATGAAGACTTCGATAAAACCAAAACATTAAATGTCAATGAAAATTCAAGTGTTCCTCAATCCACAAAAATTGTTACCACAAATCATAAAAGAGCTGATGGTGACTTATATGAAATGGAGCAATTCTTTTGCTTGTACAAATGTATTGTGTCCGAAATCAAAGTGTAATAATGTACAACAAGCAACAAAATATCTTATATTTCTTCCATTTCCGGTAACCATTTGTTGTATTAGAGGTCTGGTTTTGAATTTAAAATTATTTTTGTAGGTTTGAATCATTAGCAAATGAGTATTTAGACAAATTTATGGATTTACAGAACATTATGGACAGGTATGAATAGAAGACATTAGCTCTTAGAAAATAAGGTACCCTGTATGTGAAAAAAATGTCCGTGAGCTTCCATTTAAACAAAAATATTTGTTGGCTAACATTTTCACTGTGACCAAGTAATGGATTATAATTCATTTTTTAAAAGGAATACAGTTTTAAGGTTGTAATTGCTGCTATGCCAGTTTTCTGGGGTTTTTTTTTATTTTTTTTTTATCAACAAAGTTGAGTAGTATTAGCAGAGACTTCCTTAGCATCAACATTTGTTAAAATGGTGAAAAGTTGATTTTAATGGTAACCCCTTATGTGAGGTCAATACTATTCAGTATGCTGTTGTAAAGACATCAGTACTTCTTATTTCAGAATATATCCCCACCCCTATGCCTTCAGTCATGGTATTTTTTACTTTGATATTTTCGCTTAGTTTAAATGTTAAAGTTTGTGTAGTTTAACTGATTACTGTAGGATCAATGTAAGAAAAGTAATCTGAGCATTGACACATCCCCATGGAAATTGTTTGGCTCAACCTTCTCATTCATAGTCTGCTGGCTCTGAAACGTTATCATAATTGTTGATGGTATGGATTTTGTCAGAGTTTTTGTCGGGAGAACCACTGATTATAAGTCAACTATATTTGGTAAGATGTTGGACAAGCACATCTTATTTCACCCATCAGTCATGGTCTATTGACTTTAAATTTTTGCATAGTTTACATGTTTAAGTTTATACTAAGGTCAGTTTAAATGAACAACTTATGATAAGTGAATGATATTTGGTATTTTCAGTTATTTTTAGAATAGAAAAAAAGAAAAGGTTATTGGGTATCCGTCCATGACACCCAATTATTTCATAAAAAAGCAAAGAAACAGCACTTGTAATGCTGTTCTTCATCCAACATTGCCCAAAAATATTATCTATGATTCATCAGTCGATTTTTCTTATAGCAGAAAGAAAGATGCATGTCTTGATTGTGAAAGAAAGGAACATAATATGCATCGATATAAAGCAGAAAGAAATGAATTAAAAGTAGACAGACAGGGATTGGAAAAACTTTTGGCCAAGTAAGACATTTAGATAAGAAGTTGTATACATTGTTGGGATTTAAAAAGAAAATTATGACCGTATCATGTGTATCGCAAAATTCGTTATGTTATATTTACCTATTCCAACAGACTGGTTCCTGAAACAAGTATTGAACGAAACATGATTCATTTTCAAATGATCATTTCTGTACTATTTTTTTTCCATAAAAAAACTAAATGCAGTTTAAACCTACAAATTCCTGACATATTTAAAATAATACTTTAATAAGTAGATATTATCAATTTCTTAATATATATTTGAAATACATTTGCATATTTTGTCAGGCAAGCAGCATTCTATGTGACACTCTGGGAATAGCTGAATTTTGTGAAAATCCTATTAAAAAGCCATTAGATAGAGACCTTATTCAAATGGAAGTAGGGTTAATAAGAATAAAAAAAAATTATATATCCCTACTAATAATTGAGATTATTATGGTCTATTTTTATGAAAGACACCATTTATAACGAGATGAAGAATGCAATACATAATAAAATCCTACACACGTCATCTGCCATGTTAATATGTTATATATTTCTATTAGTCGAACAGAAGAGAGGAATGATCTTGCTCAAAAACTAAAGAAAAAAGAACTTGACAATGCTAAACTAGAAGACAAAAATAAAAAATTGGAATCACAGTAAGTGATGTGTATATGTTTTTGCTTATCGTTTTAGAAAATTTTACTTCATTATCCAAGTTCCAGTGGTCATAATCTTATTTTTCGTGTTCAACAATCAAGTGAATTAAATGGAACAAATATGATTGAAATATTCAGATATTTAGCACTTCATTGATGCATTACATGATACGTGTTTGTCTACATTTTTCAATTTAATCATGAATTTAAGTCAAAGGTCAACACCAGCAACTGTTTTTGTTGTCTATAAGTGCAATTGTAACTACTGATTGAAGGACAGTTATGGATACAAATACTTGTTTCTTACTTCAAATAATGCTTTATGATATAATTTGCACTAAAAAAACAAAGATTAACTTACTCGGGACAGGTTTTTTTTTATATCTATTGATTTTGCCTGACGTGTTCATGTACAAACATTTTTTTGATAGTACAGTGAAGGAAAACATGACTGTAGATACCTTATATTTCGTAAGGCAAAAATTAAAATGATGTTTGGTTTAATATTGTTGAGTATTGATAACGTATTGATTTTTAGAACGTTTTAAATAAAAACGAATCCTTAACCAATCAAAATATCTCAATACAACTCCTAAGACACAATTATCCTTTTCTAGTAACAGCATTCAGATATGTTGAAATAAGAACTAGTCCTTAAACAATCCACACATCTCAAAATTATCTCTGGGACACACTCTTCTATTTTTGTAACAGTATATATCTTCAGAGAATCAGTGACTTATCGTATCATTAAATACATACATGTATATAGTTTATTTTCATGTATTTAAATATTTGAAATAGTTGGTCAATATTACTATTTCGTTTTGAACCAAACTATGTTGGCAAGTATTTATTATTACATCATTTATTATTACATCAATAGTAAAATCATACACGCATATATACGCATAGATATTGGTAAGAAATAATTGATTTGATGATGTAATTTCACCTGGTGTTTCGGTTTAGGTTTTATATTACCTAGGCATTATCCTCATCAGGTACCCTAGTCTTACAGCAACGTGATAAAAATAAACGAAAATTATGGGGCACGACACTCAGTGAATCATTTTTATGTTTTCTTTATATTAAATTGCGAATAATGTGATATAGCTTATTCTACTATATTCTATTTTAGTTTAGAAGATGTTAAATATTCTTTCAAGTTGTTCTTGTGTTTCTGGTATTCAATAATGGGTGATTTCATCACGAGACTTGATGTGTCTGGTTTTTTTAGTCTTATATCTATTTTCTCACGTTAATCTGTTCAGTAGTAATAGTACAGTGGATTCGTGAAAAAATGTGCACATCCTGCTACAAGCAGTAAATTTGGCACAAAGCTTCGTCTAGTATTACTCTTTGAGTTCAGATACGGAGCCATTTGAAAAATGGCACCACTTCCGGTAAAATTCAATATGGCGGACATTATACATGTTATACTTAAATCAGCCCGATATCAAATGCTGATGATTGAAAAGGTGTTATAATCATGCTCTTATCATTATTTTCGGCACAAACCTTTGTTATGTGCTACTTTCGGAAATATTTTATTGATTGTATGCATTTAAAAACCCTACTTCCATTTTAATCAAACATGGCGTACATGTTACTTAAAAAAGCGTATTTCTGTGGGAGGGCAATTGAAATGTGTTGCTTCTATCAGTATAATGTGCAGAAACTTTTTTTGGATCTCCTCATCGATAAATTATAAAGGACATATCTCTTTAAAACCACTTCTGTCGGTTATATTCAATATGGCGGACATAGGAATATCAACTTTTAATTTTAATATTACTTTTTCATGTTTTTTTCAATGTAAAAAATGTTTTTTTTGTGCAAGTGACTACAATTTTGGCTTGAAGTCATCTTAAACTACTTATTTACTAAAATGTTTATAATGTTTTAATACAAAGTTAACACTTCCGGTAAAAAAACGATATGGCGTAAAATTCAGAGATGACTCCTCAATCTGTATCCTAGATGTAGAGTTTTAGATAGATTGATTAAGCAAAATAACCTTACATTAGTACTCAAAAAGCTTTAGAATTACAAATTGATGGCCACAAATACATGTTTATTCACAATAACCACTACACGTACATAAAACAGTGCACTGGAGACCTGATTTTTCACATTCACAAAGACTGTGGCATCCTTTCCTACATCTATAATGTACAAGCTCTTGACAAGATGAAGAGGCCTCACAAAGAGTTGTCTAAAATGGCTCCCATGGATCATATTTGTCTCTTCCACTTTCGTTAGCGTCTGGAATAGTTAGCAAATGAACCAATTCAAAGCTAGCTACTGAATTTTCTATAAATGAACTTTATCTTATACTCAATAGAAAAATAAAATAAAAAAATGGGGTCACTGTTCATTCAAGAAATTGTCTAAGTCTAAACCAAGCGAGATTTGAAATATGGTCCAGAAGTAGTATCAAAGAAATTTTATGTTTGCTATGTTCCAAAAATCAACAAATCAAGGGGATATACAAAAAACCTAGGGATGGCAACGTGACCTCGAGTACTCGGGTGCTCGGTCGGAAGGATGAGTAATCGAGTACCATTTTAATACTCGGATACTCGTTAGCCTTTTTATAATTATGAGACTTTCCCCTAAAATTTCATCCACTTAAGTACCTTTTGAAATATTACCTTCGTAGTTTTAATTTAAAATCTATTAGCATCGTAAAAACACTCAGATCAAAAATAACATTTAAATTCAGTACATTAAAATGCCTTCACCAAAGTCAGCCGTATGGAGTTATTTTAAACAATTGTTAAATGGAAATACTGTAAAAGGCACTCTTTGTGACACGGAATTAAAGTATTGTGGTGGTACAACAAATATGATTAATCATATAAGGCTAAAACACCCGGATGAGAGCCATGCAGAATCACCAGTGAAACAGTCTTCGGTATAGATTTGTTTAGGGGACAGCTGAAAGACGCCTCCGGGTGCAGGAATTTCTCGCTACATTGAAGACCTATTGGTGAACTTCTGCTGTTGTATTTTCTATGGTCGGGTTGTTGTCTCTTTGACTCATTCCCCATTTCCATTCTCAATTTTATTCAATACAAAGTTTCATCAATTCGCCGGGAAAACTAAATTCCGACACAAAAGAAAAAATTACATTAGCACTCGCAGAAACGGTTGTAAAGGATTACTTGCCGTTGAGTTTTGTTGAGGGTGATGGCTTGGATTTTTGAAACTTATGAACATTTTCGCACCAGAGTACAAGGTTCCAACTCGTAATACAATCAAATCCCGTATCGCAAAATTATATGATGAACAGGAAAAGCGTCTTATTTCCGAAATATCGTCTGCCAAGAGTGCTCACAACGGATACATGGACCTCTACAGCTACAGAAAAAAAGTTACAATACTGTTACTGAGCATCACATAACTGATAATTGGGAACTAAAGGCTTGTGTGTTGTGTACGCGAGCTATGCCTGAAAGACATACGGGGGACAACATTGATAATAAACTGAAATCGATTGTCAGTGAGTTTGAGTTAGACGGCCAAATTGATACATGCGTTCATGATAATGTCCGAAACATGGAGTGTGCTAGTAACAAATGCTTAGAGTGATGCGATTTTGGATGTTTCGGTCATACGTTGCAGCTGAGTATCAAACCCGTGTTTGAATTAGCGTCTGTGGCAAAACTGATTCAAAATGTAGAAAACTTGTTGGTCATTTCAAACATTCAACAACTGTTACAGCAGAATTGCGCAATAGACAAACACATCTTGGGGTTCCTGAACATGAGTTAGTACAGGATGTTGTAACAAGGTAGAATTCAACACTGGCAATGCTGTCACGTCTGGTGGACCGTGGAACAACCTCGTACTCTCATGGATATATTGTTAGACTAGAAAGTGACAAAAAAGCAGATTCCGGTGTATTTCTTCCTAAGGACCATGAGTGAGAACTGATGAACGATCTGCCAACAGTTCCTATGGACTTATCTAATGTAACGACGTACAAGTGTTCAGAAAACAGCTTATCTTTGTTTGAGGTATTTCCGATTGTATGTGGATTAATGAGAAGAAGTTTAAAGGTACAAGATTATGACGGAGTTATAATTCGTAAGACTATTAAGGTAGCACTCCACAGTAAGAACATAAAATTAAAAATGAGCCACAAAATGTTGGATCATCTCCTTTTCCTTGATTTCTAATACATTAACCTAACTGTTTGTGTTGTACATGTGCATATGTATGTAATCAGTATATTCCATAGATTTGATTTTCAAAAGTTAAAAGAGTGAAAATTAATTCCTTTTATGTGTATCCATGGCAACATTCTGCATTTGTTTACCATAAAATATTGCAAAAATGGGGGTGAACATGTTACATATCCCCCCAAAATTTGGATCAAACTAGAATTTCAATGCCTTTGAGTGATACCTTTTTAGAAACTGTTTTCATAAATCTTCCTAATAATCAAATAAAAAATGGATGTCTTTCGTCTCATTTTTTCGTAAAATCCAATCACAAAGTTCGTGCGATAAAAAGTTGAAAAAAAACATTACAATAATTGCCGGACCAATGTATGGTAGGGACATGCAAATACGGACTGTCATACAGAAAACAGCCTATATTACATACATTACATAATCTTGATGTTCATATAAACCCAATACAAAGGTTATTTGAATACTCAGCTATCTAAAAATGAATTTTATTGCTCACTAGCTCTCATATTTGAAAAATCCACTGGGGCCAAAATGCGAAACTACACACCTAACTGTGGAGTGCTACCTAAAGATGTCATCAGTGATGATTTGAAACGACGTTATCAACCAAATGACATGAAGACTGCCTGTTCCACACCTGTAATTGCATCGCTCATGGACACCCGATACAAATAGTTAACTTTCCTATATTTTGAACAAATAAAACAGGCGAGAGGATTTTTTTAGAGGGTCAAACCTGTTTACCCACCATGATGTCTCTCAGTAGAATTGTCAGTAGTTTTGCAATGTTGTCAGTAATACTCTCGCTGAGTGGCGCGAAGCGGCACGATCCATATAGAGGGGTTTGTGGGCATGGCCCCCCAAATTTTTTTTGAAAAATTAGATGCAATTTCCTGCATTCTGACAGTATCTGCAGTCTTATTCAGATATTTTTTGCAACAAAGATTATAACCTAAAATTTGCATGATTTGAAAAAAAAGTTGAGCTTAAGTTTGCAGGTCTGGAATATTTCATTTCAAAACACTACAGTTAAGGACCTCCTTCTACCTCCCTCCCCCACAAAAACTAAGTCCAACCCTAAAAAAAATTTCGGCAGCACCCCTCCTAGGATTTTAACATTTCATTACCCCTCCCTATATGCCCAGGCCAATAAAGTTGGGTTTCGTAAGAAAGAAAATAAGAGACATGTGGGACAGACCCATTTATAAGATATGGATCATTCACATCTCCTGCCTACACATAGAAAATAGAATAAAAACTGACCTCCTGCGATTTTAGAATCGGGAAACATTAGTTTAAATGCTTTGTTGAATATGTATCGGCAGATGACAGGGGTAGGTTTAGTTCTGCTATCAACTCGCACATCATAACCTCTACTTCAGTGGTAGAACGTTGCCGGTTCAGTTCAATAGTGTACAAGTCTTTGTACTTTTGAAGGCATTTCCTTTTCTTACGCGCTTGGTCTTGTTCAAAACTTTCATTGACTTTTTTGCGTTTTTGAGAAACGCCGGCATCCTGAGGCTGATCCATGCCGACCATGAAATAAACTTGATCGCTATCATTTTGCGCTTAAAAGAGCGGCGATTCCCAGTCAGAAAAGCGCATTTTAGATACCGATCGCCGTAAACGGAAGCAATTATGATTTTTTTCCGGGTTGGTAGAAAATCCGTACTTTTTCATGGCAAATCCGTATTGAGTAATTTTATGAGAAAATCCGTGTAAAATACGGACAATCCGTACAAGTAAACAAGACTCTTATCGATGGAATGCCTCTAAAATGGTTGACAGAGACAAGCGGCTCCGATACTCCGCCACCACAGAGACAACGACGACCAAGTGGAATTGACTTTTTGCTTAGTAAATCGCCTGACAAACCGGAGTCTTAAGACAAGTTAGAACTACAAAGTTATTAACAAGATAAATCTGATTTCAATAAATCTCCACTTGAATGGTGGTCAGGAAACGAGACGATATACCCACGTTTATCTATAATTGCAAAACGTGTGTTAGCAGAACCAGCAACGTCCGTTCCTTCTGAGAGGATATTTTCATGTGCAGGACTTGTGGTTACTAAACTCAGAAACAGACTTTCAGCTGAAGTTGTAGATCAGATAATTCTTTTAAACAAGAACAAGATAAAAGTTACCTGCATTGAACCCCAAACATCTAATTAGTGACATTTAACGGTGTAAAAACACGGTTCAATAACTTATACTACAAGCCGTAAACCTACCTTTGATCATCGAATTTTCTGACCTTTAATTGTTAATCAATAATTATTTGTAAACATGATTGGTATGAGATGTACATTTGATGTAATACATGTTTATTTAAAACTTTATAATCTTTAATCTATAGTTAATATATTGTTTACGTTCTCGGACTTTATATGCAAATATTCATGATTTTATTGGATTTGGTTCATGAACACGTACATAAAAAAAATGCTATTGTGATAGGTTACTAGTATTTGTAGAAACGACGGTCGGTAATTCATTGTTTAATTGACAAAAAAACAGGATCAAGCTATTTTTGAAGTACGTTTGTCTTTCGTTAATATGTTTATGGAATGTAATAAACTGTTGAAGATTCCAAATAGTAATATATATCAAATAAGTTCACAAACAAGTATGATGTCGGTCGTAAATAAAAGTGCTTATCAAGCAACTCTGAGAACTTCTGGGAATACAAGTATTTTAATGTATTGTGAAATTTGGTGTCTTTATATATATATATATATATATATATATATATATATATATATATATATATATATATATATATATATATATATATATATAATAGTCACGGAAATTCTAGAATACTGTAGAAGGGAAACATTTCGAATTCTGTAGTAGTTTGAATCACATATCGTAGATTATGATAGTTCAAGGATTATTATGCAAGTTCAATAAAATGTTATAATCATTCCGTCATTATCTATGATTGTTCCAGTCATTCGTAAGCTGGCAAATTATAAAAAAAAGCCACACTAAGGAAATACGACCACGATAAATAATCGTAATGATTAAAATATTATAAACAAAAAATTTGGGGTTGTAAAACGTTTCAAGTTTTTCATTTGAGAGAGAAATTAAATTTAACTATCAGATTTAAAGAAATGTTAACAATGTTTCTGCTCTATGCATTTTTTGTTTGGGTTAAATGGGAAAGATATCACACCTTTAGAGATTTTTGAACATGCTATAAATTGGAAATGTGTGTACATTAAAGTAGTGCATTGCTTTCTATTGACTTCCCACCATTGCTGTGCACTTCAGCCAACCAGAATGTATAAAAGTAAATTTCCAAACAAGATTTTTAATTTATTTTAGTTGAAAGACAGATTTCATGATGGTTTCAGAAGTTAGTATCTCTTTAGTCCAATATTGTCAAATATTTAAATGCCAAAAGCAACAAATGTCAATTAGGTAACCTATTTATCAATGTAGGGTAATCGGTTCCCATTATAAAGAGGAATTGGGTCAAAAGAAGGAAGAAATTGATAAAATTCAGAGGGACAAAGAAAAGTAAGTTGCATCATTTGTGTTTCATGCGGCATTTATAATTGTCAAAAGGCCTGTAGTAGTTTGAATTATTTTACAAAAGGCAGATTAAAAACAAAATTGTTTTTGAAAAGATAAAGAGTAAGAGTAATAATTTGACCTTTGAACTCCCTAGAATTAAGGCTGTTTGGCAGTTTTCCATTAAGTACGAGAGTTTTAAGATTTGAGAGTAAATTGAACGGCACATATCAAATATATGTTACATTGATATCTGATAGACCTATTTTCTTTTTCAAAATGTCAAGAAGGATTTTTGATCACATTTTGATGTTTTTTTTACTTTTTAAATATGGGGGCCAAATTGAATGGCGATGTCATCCTTTTCCTTTAAAATAAATACTTTAAACGTTTCAACATTTACAGTTGATTTATCATGTATTTAACTTGACAGGTATATGGTTAGTAAAGATGAAATGTCGAGCTTTAAAAAAGATAATGCCGAGCTGAAGCAAAAACTTAAGAACTTATCCACGCAACTAAAAGAATCTGAAAACAGGTTTGATTAATTTTAAGCATGAACTATTTAAGAAAAATCAATTGTAATGTTATTTTGTTTAATCTTTATGACAATATAAAAGGGTCATGTATTCCCTTCGCGATATAACAGAAAACATAGATGGTTATATATTATATCACTGAATTACACAATATATCAATAAGATCTGTCCAATATTGTATCAGTGTTTGATTAAAAATTAGTTACGATTGCAAGCATTAACAGTTAACTTATCCTTTTTGGAAGGACACTTAATCATTACCACCTGAATGCAGTTAAAATTGTAGAAAAATAAAATTGATATGAATCATTTGGTTTTTATATTCCCGAAATTTTTTTTGAGCCTATTGACATTTCTATTTCTGACTATTCATTTGTTCATGTGTCTGACACTAATAATGTCGATGCAAAAAATTCCTTGATTGAAATGAATACAGGGAGAAATGGATATAAGTATAAGCCTTTCGAGTTTGGTATTAGAAAAGTAAAATGTCAGGGTCACTAAAAATTGATAAAAATTGTTTTATTTTGATTTTTGGCATGACCAAACAAGAATCAAGCTTTATTTTTTTTAATTTTAGATAAAGTAGCAAACATATATATGTATCCGATATTAGAATACAAGTTCTGATAATTTTTATACTTTTAAAAATTATAAGATGTGGTTTGATTGTCAATGGACGTAAGCATTTGTTGCACTATACAGCCTTAAAAATCGAAACAACATAAACCGTAAAGTCGGCTATAAGGGGCCACTCGCCCAGTTGCATTGTTCGCAGTAGCAAAATAGTTGAGATAGATTTAGTTGGAAATAAACGATAAACCATTAATGTGTTGGATATTTTGGATCCTGACATTGATGACTTTTGTGTCTTAATGTTTCTTCTAACGTCTTAACATTAAAGAGCCAGATCAGGCCCCTTAATACAAACCTTTAAGCTAGATTTCAATAATTTTAAAAATATTATTCTATAAATGTCATTATGACCTTTAATTAAATATCTGGGTAAGGTACTATTTTTTTGTGATAAATGAGTTGTTCTGGCCATAATTACGTTATTAAGATGTCAAATATTTGATACATGAACTCGTTTTCAACCAAAGGTCAGTGGTTCTCCATAGCAACTCTAGCTTCCTGTACCAACAACAACAATAACAGCAACGAAATTGTTCATATAGGTTAAACTTGGACCTTGGTATCATTTTAAAATTCAATTTGAAATTAATCTCCACTGTACTATGCACACTGCATTCATTTATGTCTTATCTTTTAGCATTAAAAGTAATGTTTATCAAAAGGTTGAAGGAGTTGGAGTTTCTAAGAAGACAAGTGCTTAAACTGGATTTTGAAAACTCAGAATTGAACAAGAGATAAATATAAATGTTTATTCCTTAAATTCAATAATTGTCTTTTAAAAATAATTCTTTTTACGTATAAGGAAAGGTCTATCTGTTGTTGGTTCAGAATGGATTTCTAAAAAATCAAGAATCTAGAATATACATTTTTTTTAGATATTAGCTTTAGAAGCAGGAAGAAAAAGATGGGTTGTTTAAGCTTTTTTCGCCTGTTTTGTTATGTATTTTATAGTTAAACAAAGACATTGAAATGTTCATATATGGTATAATATAGAAAAGGTTCATTAGAAAACCTGTATTTATATAGCAAAGTGGCTGATTGCATATACTTGGTAAAGGAAGTCAAATTTAGATTTCAACAGGGTTCAAATACAGATCTCAAGAAGTTAAATGGAGAACACAAGAGGTAAAATATGTCTCTCAAGGAGTCAAATAAAGATCTCAAATAGTGAAAGTAGAGATCTCAAGTAGCAGAAGAAACAGTTTTGATTGATTTTGTATAAAAACACCAAAAACTTATTTAAATATTAAATGAGTTATATATTTTAGGCTTGAAATCAACAACTACGAAAAATCATCAATCATTAAAGAAAATAAAAAACTGAAGAACATTCTCCAGGAAAAACTATCAGAAGTAAAAATATTGGAAACTAGGTATTTATATTCATGTGTTACATTTTTGTTTTTCATTAATTTTTTATACAAATAAGGCCGTTAGTTTATGTGTTACATATTTGTTTTTCATTAATTTTTTATACAAATATGGCCGTTAGTTTTCTCGTTTGAATTGTTTTACATTGTCATATCGGGGCCTTTTATAGCTGACTATACCTGTATACGGTATGGGCTTTGTTCATTGTTGAAGACCGTACGGTGACCAATAGTTGTTAATGTCTGTGTCAGTTTGGTCTCTTGTGGACAGTTGTCTCATTTGCAATCATACCACATCTTCTTTTTTATATGCAGATATCAAAGTCGTTTTGATTTATATAAAAACAAAAACACTGTATTTTGCCGTCAGTAACCTTATAAATGCTATTTAAAATAAAGGCAAAAGCCCTCTCTGAAGAAATGTTTACGTAGATCATACCGATTTTCTAAAAAAAATCTATACAACTAGAAATTCTTAAACAGTTTTGAAAATTTGAGAAATCTTATAGAGGGTTTTAAAACTACAAGTATTTTTTTAGTTGTCATTTTTCAAAGACTATTTCCATATTGTCATCAACAAAATAAAAATTGAAATTTAAATTGTGATATCTTAAATAGGCAATACCTTTACCAGCCTTTCGTGCCTTGTTTACTATCAGTTATTAGCATAGTTGGGATCACAAATATAAAGTATCAGCCTACTAATGGAATAAAATAATGTTATGCTTCTTTAACAGAGATTATATTGAAAAGTCTTCATAAAATCTAATTGAAATAATATTACATATATTCGTTTAAGTATTCAAGCAGTGGAGATTTTAGGTTCTTAATGAAAATTGTTTACACTGATCTTTTGTAAAAAAATAATGTTATGTCTAGTTTGCATGTTTATGTTGATGAAGTCAGTTCTATGATAGGTGCATTGTGTAAAATAAACAATTAAAACTGTTTGTTTTTTAATGTGAAGAGAAAACTGTTGCCTATAAATATTAAACCACTAATTCAATGAAGATTTAAGGGTTAGATTATTATGAGAAAAATCTTATTAAATGATAGGAAATTATTATTATGCATCAAATTCATTCCAAATGAATTTATGTATTTCATCTTAATTGTGGATTAACTGTTTTCTGTTTGTTAGTCTGGTTTGTGTTTCGTTGATACTTTCCGAGTTTTTATTCTGTATTCTATTCATTGATGACTTGAAAAAGTTGTATTAAAAAAACCAAGAGAATAAATTGCAAGTAAATTTTTTTTGCTGTAAATATCAAGTATTTATGTCACTATCGCAGAACAGCAGAAATTTGTTTTAAAAACGCGATACACTAAGTATTAGATCATGGTTTACCGAACAAGGAAATGTATCAGAGTAAACATAATAGTTATGTATAGCCGACTATACGGTATGTAGGTTTCTCATTGCTGAAGGTTCAAGACCGCACAGTTCCTATAATTGCTTTTATCCACTTCATTTGTATTTTGGTGGATTGTTGTCTCATTGACAATCATACCAAATTTCCTTTTTTAAATATTATTTGTTTATTTTTTTCCATAATGATGTATAAATTTATAATTAAGTAGTATTGTTTAATGTTCTAGATTTTGCCATGCCTTTTGTCGCGGGAGGTGAGACATGTGTGTTGCTTTTCCACACGCGGCGATGTCAACAATTTTTTTTAAATCTCAGCTCGTGTCAGATTGATAGGAAATTCTTGCAATATGTTTTCTAAACAGTTGCATAATTATCAGAACCGCTCAGTTTGGCGCTTTTATTTAGGTTATGCTCCTAGGTTATGGTCTAGTGACTTTAATAAAATTCTCAATGTTCTGCTGAACGCAGTTGTTAGTAAAAGAGAGACAAAGGATGTCAAAGGGACATTCAAACTCAAAACTATTATTAATAGACAACACGACAACACGGACAATGATATTTCTTATATAAAGGTTCATTACTAACAGTTTGACAATCTTTTTGACACGTTTTCCTCTATGTCATGATCAAGCAGCATTTATTTAATTAGCATTATTGTCTTTTTTTAAATTTTCTGTCGACAATCAAATCCCTGGGTCAACAGTTTCTGAATAAAAAGTATCAAAAAAATAAAACAAAACCCTTTGTTGGATGCTTGTAACTTTGCCTATGGACAATACTTATTAACAAGTTTCTCTGATGTTTTCTCAGGCTACAACAATATGCAGCAAAATTTAACGATATTCAAGCCCAACAGAGACATATGGACAAACTTCAAAGTGAAAATGATGAATTAAATCAGAAGTAAGTATATGTTGTTCTAAAATTTTGTTTATTTTAGTTTTCGTCATTCTTTGTTTTTGCGCTTCTTTTATTTAGATGTAAAAAGTAGTAAGTTCTTTTAATTGAAACTGCATATACTAATGACAATAAAATGAATATTTGTGGTTGGTTCTCAACTGAACAGGCATCTTGATTTGTTTAATTTTAAAATATAAAAAAAGAAGATGTGGTATGATTGCCAATGAGACAACTCTCCACAAGAGACCAAAACGACACATAAATTAACAACTATAGGTCAACGGACGGCCTTCAATAATGCGCACAGCCCATACAGCATAGTCAGCTATAAAAGGCCCCCAAATTACAATGTAAAACAATTCAAACGGGGAGACTAACTATTTATATAAAAAAATAGCAAAAAACAGTATGTAACACATTAACAAACGACAACCACTGAGTTACATGCCCCTGATTAAAAGTATGTTTTAGGCTTTGAGAATAAGATGTAATCTTTAGAAAAAACACTAATGCTCATTTCAACGTATATCAAATATGTAAAAGATAAATGAATAAGAAGATTGCTTAATGTACAATTGGGATGTTCCCACTTAGCCTTGTGACCTATTTTATTTTAATCAAATCTACATGTTTTCATTGAACTCCAACTGGCCCATATGGTATGAACAGCTACGTATCAGATTATAGTATGTATAAGACTTAATTGACGTTATACTATTACAACAAAGAAACGTGTTGTTCTGCCTACAATAGAAGTGGTGCATTATTTTTATCGTTAGTCTTTTTGGTGTTATTTATCATTTCAGGTTTAATTTCGTAAAACATTCAAGTAGTTGGTATAATTACTTCTACACAATGTTAACCTATGTTGGTTGAATACCACTTACTCTAACATTTAAATTATAGATGCAAACATTTACAAACAGTAGAAAAAAATGTCCAGAAATTGAAGAAGGAAAAACAGCAGTTAGAAACAGAAATGATATCACAAAGACAAAATATTGTAACTCTCAATAGTCGTGTGAAAATTGTAAATGATGACAAATTAGAGCTCGAAGACAGATTGAGGTAAGTTACTTTATTATCAACATGTATTATTACTGTTACAATTTCTACGGGTAATGAGATGCTTGATTTTGTAGGCCATAACAACATATATATGTTAACGGCAATAAGTGAAAATATACATTTAGGTTAAATCCTAGGCAATAAGCTAACGCCTAGGTGTAAGGCATTAGTCTTAAATCATATAATTTAATCTTAATGCTGAAAAATGTTGGCAGGCATTAAGCTTAATGCTTATTTAAATGTGAGTAAGTTGAAGACATTTTTTTTTATTTTCTATAACATTGTGCGAACAGGAAGTTTAAAATGTCATGTACCGGTAAAAATTTCTATAGCAAAAGTGTATCTTTATTAAAACTCATCAAATAATACATTTATACTTGAAAAAAATATGAAAACTTGACATGCTTGATGGAATTTTCTGTTATCACAAGTTGTGGAACTGTGCATGGCACCGCCTATTGTACTGTGTCTCAGTTTTTCTTGCATTTGCACCCTGTGATTGGGAAATGTTAAAATATCAACAAGATTAAAAACATCTTGACTCAAGAGCTTTAATGGTACACAATTTTGTAAGATTATCTTGGAACATCTTTAATCATCCTTTTTATCTTTAGAATTGTTTGATGACATAGTGTAGGTGGTGCAAATTACTAAAGCTGTCCCTCATTATTTACAATGGTATGTTTAGCAAATATTTTCCTAAAGTGTGCTTTGAATAAATTGTTTATGGAAAACTGCTGTTGTCTAAAAAAACGCGTCATATCTATATATGGTAGTACGGCACTTAAATATGTTAAGTGTCATGACTTTTCTAGGTAAATATTTGGACTTTTTCTTGCCATTTTACCTAGCTTTAAAATACAAATAATTCCAAAAGATATAAATAAAGAAACAAAATATTGTCTGAAATTAGATACTTGTGATGGTCGATAATTTGGCTTCCATGAATATTTAACCATAATACTTCTGAAGTAAAAATATGGAAACGGTCTGACAACTAATAATTTATTAAAAGGTTGCAGGAGCTAGAGGTCCTTAGAATAAAATTGCATAAGCTGGATTTTGAAAACTCAATATTAAATATTAAGAGTTTAATTGAAATGTTAATTTCTTAAATTCGATAATGCCTTGTTTAAGATAAATCTTTTTACGTGTATAGAAAGTCTATCTGTTGTTGTTTCAGATTGGATTTCTAAAATATAAAAAATCTAGAAAATGATTTTTTTTAGTATTATCTTTAGAAGCAGGAAGAAAACGCTGGGTTTAAATGTTCAGTTGATCAACTTGTTAAAGATGACTGATTCTAAAAAAAGAAATTTCAAGTGGATAGGAACTAACAAGATGATGTAACTTGTATCATCACACAATCAGTAATTTGTACATTACCATAAGTTCCAAGTTGAACATGTCAAACATTTGTATAGTATGCAAGTTTTAATGTCAAGATGTCTTTGATTATTTTTATAATGAACTATTCCCCACATCACATTTTATTTACTGGTGTAATATAGAATCAGTTCATCAGAAAACCTGATGTATGTATATAGCAAAGTGGCTGAAATCATGTACTTGGTAAAACAAGTGAAATATAGATTTCAAGAAGGGCCAAACACCGATTTCAAAAAATTAAATGGAGGACTCAAGAAGTAAAATAATAAATCAACGAGTCAAATAAAGATATCATAAAGTGAAAGTAGAGATCGCTAGAAGCAGAAGATACAGTTATGATAAATTTGGTGTATAAAAATCAAAAAATGTTGGTTTTTTTTAAATTAAATGAGTTATATATTCTAGGCTTCAAATCGACAACATCGAAAAATCATCAATACTGAAAGAAAATAAAGAACTGAAGTCAGTGAAGAACCTTCTCCAGGAAAAACTATCAGAAGTTAAAAGATTGGAAACTAGGTACGCATATATCAAAGTCGTTTTGCCTTCTCCGTGTATAAAAACAAAATCACTGTCTTTTGCTTCCAGTAACCGAATAAAGGCTATTTCAGTAACAACACAAAATCCCTCTCTGAACAAATGTTTACCTGGATCATACAAATTTTTAAAATAAAATCTATACAAATAGAAATTTCTAAACATTTTAAAACTTTGAGAAATCATAAAGAGGGTTTAATCACTACAAGTATTCTTTCAGTGGTCACTTTACAAAAGCAGATTCCCATATTGTCATCAACACACACACACACACACTAATTTGAACTTAAAATTAGGATATACTAAATAGGCCATACCTTTACCAGCATTTCGTGCCTTGTTGACTATCAGTTATTGTCCTAGTTGGGATCTCAAATATTAAGTATCAGCTGTCTAACGGAATAAATAATGTTATGCTTCTTTAATAGAGATTAAATTTAAAAGTCTTCCTCAAATCTAATTGAAATGATATTACATATATTGGTTTAAGTATTCAAGCAGTGGAGATTTCAGATTCTTTATACAAGTTGTTTACACTAATCTTTGTGAAAAATAAATTCATGTCTAATTTTTCATTTTTATGTTTAAGAAGTCAATTATATGCTAGGTACATTGTGTAAAATCATTTAAAACGTTTTGGTTTTTTTAATGTAAAGAGAAAACTGTAGCAGTTTCCTAGACAATATTAGACCACAAATTCAATAAAGATTTAGTGGTTAAATGCATATTGAGAAAAGTATTATGTAAGGAAAGGAAAGAATTATTTTGCATCAAACCCATTCCAAAAGAATTTGTATTTTTCATCTTCACTGCTGATGCAAAGTCTTCAGTTGTTTTTTGTCGTCAGTCTGGTTTGTTTTCATTATCTCTTCTATTCAATGATGGCTTTGAAGAGCTATATTAAAAAAACAAAGGAATGAATTCCCTTTTTTTGCTGTAAATATCAAGTATGTATGTAACTACCGCAGAATGTAGAAACTTTTTTGAAAACGTAATACCTAACGGAGGAATTTTATTTTCATGTTTTGCAAAAATATCTTCATAAATCGGATTAAAAACACAGCTGTAGGCAGGATTATCTGAATAGGCTTTTAGTTTGACAGCATATTGAAGTCTAAGCTTCAAACGTCTGTTAGAGAGTGACTGCTCATCAGACTCTACATACAGACTCTCAACTGGTGAGGTTTTGAATGCGCCAAGACAGAGACGCAAACCCTGGTGATGCACAGCATCAAGAATTTGTATGTAGGACTTCCTTGGAGAGCCATACACTATAGAGCCATAATCTAGTTTAGATCTAACTAGAGATCTATATAAATTAAGTAAAATGGTGCGATCAGCAACCCAGTCAGTACTGCCGACAACTTTTAAAATATCTAATGCTTTTAAACATCTTGATTTTAACATTTTGATATGGGGTAGAAAGGTTAACTTTTTATCGAAAATTAACCCAAGAAATTTAGTTTCATCAACCATTTTAATTGGGTTGCCGTACAAACTGAGTTCTGGATCAAGATGCAATTTCCTTTTGTTACAAAAATGCATCCCGACAGTTTTTGAAGTGGAAAATTTAAAACCGTTTTCCGAGGCCCATTTTTCAATTCTTCCAAGACATAATTGTAATTGTCTTTCTACGTTATTCATATTTTTGCCTCTGTAACATATTAAAAAATCATCAACGTACAATGAACCTTCAATATTACTTTTTAAAACTTCAACAAGGCTGTTGATTTTAAGACTAAATAGTGTAACAGATAAAATACTGCCCTGAGGGACACCCATCTCTTGATCATAGAGATCAGACATGGTCGAATTCACTCTAACATTAAATTGTCTGTTAGAGAGAAAATTAGAAATAAAATTAGGCATATTGCCTTTCAACCCCATATCAAATAGATCTTTTAAAATACCATATTTCCATGCAGTATCATAGGCCTTCTCAAGGTCGAAAAAGACCGACACCACATGTTCATTTTTCGCAAAACCATTACGGACATATGATTCGAATCGAACAAGATGATTGATTGTTGGTTGCTTTACGCCGCATTAGCACAAAAAGGCTATATCGCGGCGAGAGCTAATTCGAATATTTTTACAATTTAAAGCATATTTTAAAAATAAGACAAAAAGTCCTTCAATATACTAAAATTCTAGACTAAAGCAAACTGATTATTTACAAATAAAAATCTATATGAGTAAAATAACGTGATAAAAATTAAAAACGACTTAGATATAATATCATTTTTATATTCTATAATAAATTCCAATTTCTTTTAAAATGCAACAATATTTGTAAATGGAACATTATTAAATAAATCATACATAGTATTGACATTGAAATGCTTCTTACGAATATCAGCAAAGTCAATACAATTAATTAAAACATGTTTAATAGTATACTTGCAGTTGCAAGGTACACATTGTGGTTCATCTTCATTTTTTAAAAGATACTCGTGTGTTATTCTAGTATGACCAATACGACATCTAGAAATAACACACTGATCTTTTCTGCACATAAAATTATTAAAAGGTTTACCTATATTAGGTTTAATTTCATGTAATTTATTATCATCTTTTTTACTCCATTCATTTTTTAAAATATTAAACACATATTCTCTAATATTAGATTTAAAATCAGTATATGGTATATCACAGTTAGATAAAGGGTCACTCAGGGCATGCTTTGCCTCAAGGTCTACAGCTGTGTTTCCAAGGATTCCAACATGACTCGGAACCCATAGAAATATTATTTCTTTCAGAAGAATTTTTAAATTCCTCATTACATATAAGATTTGGAGAATTGTTGGGTTTTTAATTTTAGTATTTTGTATAGCTTGTAAGCATGAAAGTGAATCAGAACATATAATAAATTTGGATTTATCTGAAGAAGCAATAAATTTCAAAGCCAAAATTATTGCTTCTGCTTCAGCAGTAAAGATGGATGCATCAGATGGCAAACGGAGAGTTGCAGCTCTGTCCCTGAAGACAGCAGCAGATGCAACTCTGTCGCCATCTTTTGATCCATCAGTAAAGACAGTTGAAAAATCTGGATAATTGGCTTTAATTTCAGCATAGTGTTGCTGAATAAAAGAGGATTTGTTTTATTTTTATTGTGTTCACGGAGATCAAATATCATTTTTGATTTGGGAAGTTCCCATGGAGGACATTTGCAAATTTTAACTTGAGCAACAGATGTTAAATCAAAAGAAGCTAAATGTGGTATTAAACGTATACCTAACGGAGGAATTTTATTTTCATGTTTTGCAAAAACATCTTCATAAATCGGATTAAAAACACAGCTGTAGGCAGGATTATCTGAATAGGCTTTTAGTTTGACAGCATATTGAAGTCCATGCTTTAAACGTCTGTTAGAGAGTGAGTGCTCATCAGCCTCTACATACAGACTCTTAACTGGTGAGGTTTTAAATGCGCCAAGACAGAGACGCAAACCCTGGTGATGCACAGCATCAAGAATCTGTATGTAGGACTTCCTTGCAGAGCCATACACTATAGAGCCATAATCAAGTTTAGATCTAACTAGAGATCTATATAAATTAAGTAAAATGTTGCGATCAGCACCCCAGTCAGTGCTGCCGACAACTTTTAAAATATCTAAAACTTTTAAACATCTCGATTTTACCATTTTGATATGGGGTAGAAAGGTTAACTTTTTATCGAAAATTAACCCAAGAAATTTGGTTTCATCAACCATTTTAATTGGGTTGCCGAACAAAGTGAGTTCTGGATCAAGATGCAATTTCCTTTTGTTACAAAAATGCATCCCGACAGTTTTTGAAGTGGAAAATTTAAAACCATTTTCCGAGGCCCATTTTTCAATTCTTCCAAGACATAATTGTAATTGTCTTTCTATGTTATTCATATTTTTGCCTCTGTAACATATTAAAAAATCATCAACGTACAATGAACCTTCAATATTACTTTTTAAAACTTCAACAAGGCTGTTGATTTTAAGACTAAATAATGTAACAGATAAAATACTGCCATGAGGGACACCCATCTCTTGATCATACAGATCAGACATGGTCGAATTAACTCTAACAATAAATTGTCTGTTAGAGAGAAAATTAGAAATAAAATTAGGCATATTGCCTTTCAACCCCATATCAAATAGATCTTTTAAAATACCATATTTCCATGCAGTATCATAGGCCTTCTCAAGGTCGAAAAAGACTGACACCACATGTTCATTTTTCGCAAAACCATTACGGACAAATGATTCGAATAGAACAAGATGATCAAGAGTACTGCGGCCCTGTCGGAATCCACACTGGATATTGGCTAATAGCCCATTGGATTCCAAGAACCAAACAAGGCGATCATTGACCATCCGTTCTACAGACACAACTGGTAAGAGTAATTGGTCGATAATTAATAGGATCCGTATGATCTTTACTTGGTTTTGGAATAGGCACGACAGTTGCAAGCTTCCAGATTGATGGTAAATCACCAGATTCCCAGATGTTATTCATGAGCTGCAAGAGAGCTTCTAGCGAGGAATCTGGCAAGTGTTTTAAGAGTTGGTAGTGAATATTATCAGGCCCACAAGCTGTATCATGGGCTTTTGACAGAGATGTTTTAAGTTCTTCAAGAGAAAATAGTTTATTATAATTTTCACCATTTTTTGATGTAAAGTTTAATTTAATTTTTTCTTTTTGTTTTTTAACTTTTTTAAAGTCTTCCCTGTAGTTGTTACAAGAAGAAGATTTCGCAAAAGTTTCACCAAATTTGTTGGCAATATCCTTTTCAGATGTTAATAAATCATTGCCGTCTTTCAAATGTTTTACAGTGGCTTTAGAATTTTTACCTTTTATTTTATTTACCATATTCCAAACTTTTGTTATCGGAGTGCGAGATGTAATCCCCGAGACAAATTTTTTCCAGGATGTTCGTCGGGCTTGCCTACAAGTCCGCCGTGCTTTAGCGCGTAAAATACGGAAATTACTCAAGTTTTCCGTCGTTGGTTGTTGATTGAACCGTCTTTCAGATTTTTTACGGTCAATCAGTGTCACCAAACACATATACAAAATACAAAAAAACTGAGTGTATGATATGGGACGAATAACTGGACACTTCACTGATGAGTTTATTCAAATGAACTAGTCTAAATAAGCGAGCTTCTCAAACCCCGCTCAGTCAAGTGAAATACATCTAGTAATACAATTGTTTAAATCTCAACTCGTGTCAATTTAATAGGAACTACATGTGATAGATCAATGATGTTTTGTAAACAGTTGCATAACTATTAGAACATATCAGTTTGGCGACTTCTTCGAGGTTATGCTTCCTACGTCATGGTCCAATGACTTTGATAAGAAATTCTCAATGTTTTCTGCTTACGGCAGTTTGTTAAGAAAAGACAGGCGAAGGATGTCAAAGGGACATTTGAACTCAAAACTACTATTGATAGGCACTAATTTTTCTTTATAAAGTTGCATTACTAACAGTTTATCACAGCTTAACAATCATTTTAACACGTTTTTCACTATGTTATAATTAAGCAACTTTGTTTTAATAAGCAATGTTGTTGCATTTAAAAAATAAATAAAACACAATCCTTTGTTTGACGCTGTTAAACCTTGCATATGGACAATATTCTTTAACAAGTTTTTTTTAATGTTTTGTCAGGCTACAACAATTTGCAGACAAAATTGAAGATATTCCAGTCATTAAGAGACATATGGACAAACTTCAAAAAGACAATGATGAATTAAATCAGAAGTGAGTATATGTTGTTCTAAAATTTGGCTTATTATCATTCTTTGTTTTTGTGCTTCTTTTTTTTTAAGATGTAAGCAAAAGTAAGTTCCTTTAAATGACACTAATGACATAATACAAATAAATAGTTGTGGTTTGTTTTCAACTGTAAAGGGATCTTGATTTGTATAATGGTAAAAGTATGCTTTAGGCTTTTCTTAAGAATATGAAGTAATCTTAAAAAAAACATTAATCCTTAATTTAACGTATATCAAATATTCCGAAAATAAATGAAGAAGAAGATTGAATCATGTACACTTGGGATGTTTCCACTTAGCTTTGAGGGCTATATTTTAATCAAATCTACGTATTTACACTTGAACTCCAACTGGCCCATGTACATGCATAAGACTTTACCAAATTTCTACCATTGCTACACAGACAAATTATTTCCTACATACATTAGAAGAGGTGCATTATATTTTCCATCAGACTGCATTATGGTATTAACCATTTCAGTTTTAATTTCGTCAAACAGACAAGTAGTTGGTATAAATACTGTAACACAAATAATCGTTAACCTATGTAAAATAAACTCATCATAGATACTAGAATTGAAATTTTAGATTAACGCCAGACGCGCGTTTTGTCTACAAAAGACTCATCAGTGACGCTCGAATCGAAAAATGTTAAAAAGGACAAATAAAGTACGGAGTTGAAGAGCTTTGAGGACCATAAATATCTAAAAGTGTTACCAAATACAGCTTAGGTAATTTATTTGTGAGGTAGTAATTTGGACACCACTTACTTTATATTATAGGTGCACACATTTACAAAAAGTAGTAAAAGATGTCCAGAAATTAAATAGGGAAAAGATTCAGTTAGAAACAGATAACATATCACAACGACAAGATAATGAAACTCTTAATAGTCGTCTCGAAATATTAAATGTTGAAAAATTAGAGATTGAAGACAGGTTGAGGTAATTTTGTTTGCTATTTCAGATTTTTTTATAAGAACTTCTACGGGTAATGTAATATTTGATTTTGTAAGCGATATCAACATATACATGTAAGCGGTAATAATTGAAATTATGCATCAAGCTTAAATCTTGGACATTTTGCTCACGCCTAGGCATTAAGTTGTTGCCTAAAATTTTCAGGCATTAAGCGTATTGTCTGAAAGTTGATGATGATTATTTAACTTTTAACCAAACATAATCTTAGGCAATAAGTGAACTCATGAATTTATGTATTTTCCGTGCTTAATGCTTGATATAAAATAGTTTCGTAACTATTTTTATAATGTTAACGTACATTCATTTGACAGATCTTTTAATTTTAGAATTGTTCATATTCAAAACAGAATTCACTCTTTTGTGATATTACAAGATATAAAAAAAAAAGATTTTAAAAAAGAGATTGCATCCAATAAAAAACGGAGGAGATTTTTTATTTTAATAAATGCTTGATTTTTTTTTATCTTCACTGTTCGAGCTAGTTTGAACTGGTTAAACTAAGACATAATTGTTTGCTCACACCATCTTCCCAATTATTTTATTGGATAATTCGATTTTCTTTGTAACATTTTTTCTTGAATACCGCAAGGCAATCTGGTCTTCTTCACTTCTTTATCTAAATTATCAGCAATAGGGTCTATTGGGGACACGTTTTTTGTTTATTTTTGAGGTCTTAATTCGAATCAGGGAAAACAAGGAACATATAACCTTTGGAAAAGTACCGTGATCTTTTGGCAAAGATTAAACTTTTGTAATCATCAGAAAAGAAGCAGGGCAACAAAAGCGTACTACAATTCAAAATGTCATTTTTACCATCAGAGGTTTTGAGAGCATGATAACAAAAGTCAACGAAAATGATGAGGGAAATATAAAATTTATGTCTTCCTATATGAACTTTATGGTATTTTGAAAAAGGCACATAAATATTTAGATGCGTATTGACCTTGAAAATAAACTGTGCGAACTGTTTAAACTGATTTATTACTTGTACACGCATTTCAAAATAGTATGATAAGAACTAACACCATTCAAAAGAGGTTTACATTTTACTATGATAATGCAAATGGTTTTAGTTAAATTAAAAAAAAAAGCATTGTCTCATTTTTTTTCTATTTGAAATTACAGGCTACAAGATGACGAAGTCGAATTGCTGTTCAATTCTCTTGAAACAGAACGAAAGGAACACGAGTCAGCAATGAAAAAGTAAGAAATTTGTAAAGAAAAAACATAAGAAAATATCATATGGCATTTTAATCGATATAGATTTCATGTATTGCATACAGTAGACCGTTTTCCTATTTTCTATATGCGAGGAAGAAGATAGTGTTATTGCCAAAGAGATAACTATCTACAAAAGTTCATATGAAATGAATGTAAGTAATACGGCATGCAACCATGAAAACATCCATATCGTATAATCGATCATAAGACTCTGACATCAACTATATGACTATTTATACTCACGACTTAATTTATAACAAAATACTGAGTAAACTAAAAACAAAATATGACAAACAAGAATCAGCTACAATCACTGAACTACAGGCTATAAGAATTGGACTGGCAAATAAACCGTTTAGCGGGGTTAAACATGAATGCTGGCGTCAAACTCTCCCCATAATCTTGGATATTGATATTAAAGTACATCTTAATAACAAACTATCAATATTAGTTGAAAGGGCTGTACTCGTTAGATATATACAAAGCAGAACAAAAAATCACAAAGTACATATTTGAGAGAACTTGTTGCTACTGGCAATCAACTTAGAGCCAATGACAACGAATAACAAAATGTATGTATCTAAGACATTAATATAAATCAGAACACATCCAATGGATTGAGTGAGAAAATACGTCTTTATCAGAAACAAAAACCCTGACTAGTGCAATGCTAAAATCAAAACAGCAACATATTGTAGAAACGTGAATTTGAGTATAGGTATATGGTTTTAATTTATCGCTGACGCAATCGGTATTTGTTTATGTAAGTAAATAATAAGACAGTATTCAGAGATATGATTACGGTGTTGAATTTGTACCCTTTTAGATTATGACTATTGATTAAAAAGAATAAGGAGATGGTGTTACCAACTATACAGCTACGTACGGCCTTCGACACCAGAAAAAAACATACAGTAAAATAAGAATTAAAAGGTTATAATACGACAAAATATGCAAAACACACAAGGACATCATTCGTTAATACAAATCAACATGCATACATATTATACGTTGACTTCACATCCAATCTTTTTTAATTATATTCTTTAGATTGCTTACAAATGTCGACATTCACCTCAAAACTAACTTAACCTTTAAATAGACCTATTCAGAAGAGTTAAGTACGTTACTGCTGTAAGGGCATTAAAAATGGCATATTTTAGAATCAATCTTGATTCACTCATAGGGTCACAATTATTCTAAAACCAGTTGTTAGCATGATATGTGTTATGTTCGTCTCGTGTATTTTACGATAGCATGATTCTTAAACCTTAACTGGAGGGATTGTACTTGATTTATGATGAAGAAATACTGTTTTTATAAGCTTCCATATGATAAAGAAAAACGTTTTCAATCAGTTTAAATCATCTGTGGAAAAGCATGTTGGTAACTGCGTTAATTTATGTATCATTCTCATTTTGCTTCGTTTATTTTGTTACCTATTTTGACATCGAACTAGGTCTTCTTTAAACCTAATTTTAACTTTGTTTAGTAACAAGGACGTATATAACTAACATCAAATATACTTCCTTTCATAGATATACATAATAAAGTGCAAATATTGTTGAATTTGATAGGTATTTGAATATATATTCAGTGCCCGTTATCGTTGTAACCAAGATCGGTTTTTTTAATTTATAGATTGGCAGATCACAGAAAAATTTGTGTTACAAGCAACGTTTTATTAGTACTTTATTTTCAAATATTTGTATTTAATCCTGTTTATATAACGGAAGTATTAATTTTACTTTATTTTCGATGTTTATACTAGTCTACGAAACAAAGATATTAAAAGATATTTTTAAAAAGTCGGTATAGAGCGGTCCTGGTTACAAGTTAACTTAGAGTTGAGCAGACAAGTCAAAACTTAACTTGGGAATAGGTCTGGTTTTGATCGAATTTGTCAAAGCAAAAGTTAACTTATGTTAACTTTGTGGCAGGACTGGTTTCGAAGTTAACTTATGTTAACTTTACGGCAGGACTGGTTTCGAAGTTAACTTATGTTAACTTATGACAGGACTGGTTCGAAGACAAGTTAACTTATATCACTAGCGGACCTGTTTTTAAGTTAACTTTTTGGCAGACATAAAAACAGTCCTAGGACCAAGTCCGCTTTTCAAGTTAACTAGATTTTGGTCCTAGGACTGGTTAGAGCAGTCCTAAATCCGGTCACAGGTTAACTTTGACCATTCAAAATGACTGGTTATCAAGTTAACTTGCTGTACAGGTTAGGATCGCACCCATCTGAACCATGCATATGTTTATTCTAATTTGGCTAGTGGTACCTCCATTATAGAGAGAGGGTTCAGATCTCACAAAAATGTTTTAACCCCGCTATATATTTTGCGCCTGTCCTAAGTCCGGAACCTCTGGCCTTTGGTTGTTCTGTATGCTTTTTAAATTTCAATGCATTCATATGTTTTTTAGTTAAGTATGACATCCACTTTACATTGTATATGGGGGCCTGCTGAGTTTTACCTCTACGTGCGAGATTTTTTCGGTTTATTTAGGACATATTGTTGGCCTTCGGCTGTAATCTGGTCCTTTGTAAGAATGTTGTCTCTTTGATTTATTCCTAAAAGAGGGACGAAAGATACCAAAGGGACAGTCAAACTCATAAATCTAAAATAAACTAACAACGCCATGGCTAAAAATGAAAAAGACAAACAGACAAACAATAGTACACATGAAACAAAACTAAAGAATAAACAACAGGAACCCAAACAAAAACTAGGGGTAATCTCAGGTGCTCTGGAAGGGTAAGCATATCCTGCTCCACATGTGGCACCCGTCGTGTTGCTTATGTGATAACACATCCGGTAAATAGTCTAATTCGGTAAGTCACATTCCATTCTGAACTTCCACACTTCCATTCTGAATTTTAATCATTCAAACAAAACAAAATCTAATGCTTAGGTTAAAAACACAAAAATAAAGAAACAAAAATAACAGATAACAATCATTCAATAATTTCATGCTCTTGACTTGACGGCCTCATAATAGTTAACAAAGGTACCAGGATTATAATTTAGTACGCCATACGCGCGTTCCGTCTACACAAGACTCATCAGTGACGCTCATATCAAACTATTTATAAAGCCAAAGTACGAAGTTGAAGAGCATTGAGGATCTAAAAGTCTAAAAAAAGTTGTGCCAAATACGGCTAATGTAATCTATGCCTGGGATAAGAAAATCCTTAGTTTTTCGAGAAAAAAAATCAAAGTTTTGTAAAACAGGAAATTTATTTAAAAATGACCACATTATTGATATTCATGTCAACACCGAAATGTTGACTACTGGGTTGATGATACCCTCTGGGACGAAACGTCCACCAGCTGAGACATCCACCCAGTGGTGTAAATAGTTATCAAAGGTACAAGGGTTATAATTTCGAACATGTTTATACATGTTTTACATAATCCTAACATTAACGTGTAGTCTTATAGCACAACATAAAAATACATTGCAAAAATTAGTTGTGAATGACCCATTATTATAAACAAAAAATACAACTGATCAGTCAACAAATGAGAGTCAGAATCTAACAGTTTTAGGTATCACTTCTAAATATATCAATAACTTATTATCAATACTAGATTAGAAATGCTGTATGTGGCAGTGCAGAATGAGTGTGTTGAGCTGTTGTTGAAACTTCAAAAGATACACAATAGCTCTGAAATGTGAGTTTCTTAATGTATAAGTTGTTTTAATGTTGACCAAAGTGACATTATATTTTATTATGATTTTTTTAATCTGTTTTATGTGATATATATTTGCTGCCAGTCTAGATGTTCGGCTTTTTATCTTTTCAGCTGTTTGTCTTTATATATTGCCGAGGTAAAAGATTGTTTCAAAACTATTGATAATGCGATGAGATTAATTCCGATAGCTATGTTGATCAGATTGGGCATCTTAATATTCGAAAGATTTACTACTCAAGAGTAAAATTACCATATTAACAGTTGTCACCATTAACACACTTTTGAAATTCCTTGATACAAATAACATCATTGTTATGTTGTACGAAAAATAACATCGGTTTTTTTTAACAACGAGAATGTATGACACTTATTTATTTTTTATGCTATAATAAATTTTAAATTGTTCAGAACTATACTGATTACATCAACAACTAAACCGATGATGATATCTTTCCAATGATTAGCTTTTTGATCGACACCGGCAATTATTTTTAGTACTGCTTACCAACTTGTTACTAATTGCGAAATTAATATTAAACATGCTTTGCAGATGTTATAACTCTATATAAATATATATTATTAGTCAAATTGTGTGTTAGTGACCTCAAACGATATATATGGTGTCAGTAAATTCCATACGGGGTAGAGCAATGAATTTATCTTACCGACTGTCTTCCCATGTGGTATTGAGACTATCGGACTATCAAAGTGATAAAGTCTTGAATACTTATAGTTTTAACATGTTTAAGAACCTACTTCCATTTGTCTATTAAAAAAATGCCAACAATAACAACGTGTCAGCCAAGTACCATTTACAACTTACAATGTATCCCCCTGCACTCCAACCCATTCCCCCGTCTTACTGACAAAATCGGAGATTAAAGGAAGAAAAAGTATCAATACGTTATAAATTTGCATATCTGTATTTAGCAACTACCGTCGCTCTAGTTATACATTCATATCCACAATTTTTTAAATGTGACAATTATAATATTTTTTTTTAATTCCGTTTTACATACAATCAACGGCTGTGTCTCACTATTTACCCAATACACCTGTCTGAAAACGACCGGTTTATGATAAGCCAGATAAACCCCGCCAAGTCAAGTGAATTAAATCAAGTATCAATTGCTATGGAATATTTTACTCCTTCCACTTGTTGAACAATAATACACACATGTAACAATTTAAGTTCAAATGAAAAAAAGCACACATAAAAACACCATTGACATTGTATTGGTTTAAATTACTTGCGTTGCCGCATATTTCTTTTAGATATTACCCGTTTTTTTTCTCTCATTTGTACTCGCAATGCTTATAATTTACTAATATTAATGATTTCTTTACATTTAACATATGTTTTTTATATAGTATACGCCACAGATATCAGGTTTAATGACAACCAAATGTACTTTTAAAAAGTACAATGTACCTCGACCACATGCACAATATAGCAACAGTGTTAAAATTAACATAGAATTACTTTATCTGTATGACTCATTTATATAATTACATTCTAGATGGCCACATCACTGTTAGACGGCGTACAATCGTTATTTCCAAAGAATATAATTCGGACGATCTGGAAATCTATAGATACGACTTTTTAATTTTTTCCTAAGGCTATAGAAGTGACATGATGCGATCAGTCAACTGAATATGCATATGTTACATGTAATTCATTTTCCTTAGAATGAATCTATTTTCTTGAACGTTTGAACTTAACAGTTAAATGACCCCGATAGTAGAGAACCCCTCCCAGATGTGCATGTATGAACATTGTTTACAGTTCCGATATATTGACAACATTTCATTTTTTTACATTTTGATGTACGTTTTAAATGTTGTGAAGCCCTTTTATGGATTTTCTTTTAAAAGAATAATCAAAGCATGATGTAAAAGAACCAACACAGTTGCATAACTACACATGTATGATACAAACGGACTTAATGATAATAGATGTACGTGTAGCCAAATCAATCAAAGGTCAAATGTGAATGAGAAAGTACAAACCGTTGTTAAAATTTATAAGTTTGTAAATTGTCACGTTTGGTAGTTTTAATTTAATCCTGTTATCACTGAAGTACTAATGATTAACCTACAAAATGTAGCGATAACTCCGGGGACTGACGACATCAGCACCAACATGTATTCATTTTTTGTCAGAAATACTAAAACGAAGTTATTAATGTGGTGCATCCTGAGTGATCTCCAAACGTCATAAATATATCTGACAAAACATTTTTTGAAATGGTCAAGCTCATACTTTAGATATCTCTGCTGAATCAAATTACAGAAATCTCAGGTCTGTCATATTTTTCATCTGATTAAACGGTTATATATCATAAAAAGACCAAACACAACAAGGTCCTAATTATTGACATATGTATTTACTCTTTCTATCGATCAAACTAGTCAAATTTTGTTTTAGCTCAATAAGTTCACAAAGTATTTAACAAAAGTCTTAAAGTATAAAACGTACAGAAATTACCATCAATTTAGATGTCATTTCTCTTAACCTTGATTAAAACTAGGTCAAATGTGTTTTCCCTATACTTGCATCTTTCTTCAATGATTTACCCAACAGCAACAGCATTATATTCATAAGGCAAGCTACAGCATATATATATGTTATTAATATTTCACTACATTTAATTTCATTTCCGAAAACAATGCTTTGTTTTGTGCATTGTTTTTGCCTTCTAATCCAATGCGTTTGAAGCCATGAAGATGTCAGTGTTTTGTTTGCTCGACTCATGAGTTTGATTGTCCTTTTTTGCAACTACTGGGTCGATGCTATGTAATGATTTCAGTTACATAATCTTTAAAATAGTTAAGAATATATTGTTTAAACTCATGTGTGTATACTAAAATTTGTAATTCTCCTTTCGAAGGGTCTCTAAATAAGTTAGTTAGTTGTAATTGTAGGTTATGTATTTATTAATGCACACACACACACTTCTATGCGTTAAAGTAGGTATTCATCTATACATTGATTTCAATAAAATAATTTTTGTTAGTGTTCTCAAATTTTATTCAGAATGAAATTGTTCATTAAAAGGGACCACAAATATCATTTTCAACAGGGATTCGGATAAATAAAAAAAGGAATAATGGTTTTCTGCTTATTTAAATTATGTATGGGCACAAATTAATGATTTCATCGTTGCAAGTGTTTGTTTACAAAAAGTATTGGAATTAATGTATATGTTGGGTCATTATTATTATAATCTCCCTTAAACAGTCGCATGATCTCATTTGAACACACAAATAAATCGTAAACAACCTAAATTACAGCTTAAATAATATTGCATATCCCTGATTATTTAGTCTAAACAAGTAAAATAGTATTCGATCCTCGAAATTTGAATCTGCAGTATGATATCATATGTTAATGTTTTATTAAAACTATTTTATTTGTTGTAGATCTTTTGAAAAGTTAAACTCTGTAATCGACAAAGACATTTTTGGGCAGAAATTAGAAGAAACAACAGCTCAGGAAAACACGTTGGCAAAAGACACAACTAAAATATTAGAAAACTTCGCATCTGCTAAAGATAAAAAAGGTTGTATCGAGGTTTTAAAGAAAAGGTAACGAAATTACAACATAATCTTGATTCATGTATGATAGACATATTATATTAATACATTGTTTTTTTTTTATTAATTCTTTAAAAAAAAACCAGCAGGATTATTATTGTGAATTGACGACAAACGTTTCTTTTATAAAGACTTTCAGTGGTAATACATTTGTAAGAATACAATAAAAAAAATAACCCAGATGCAATGATATTTTACAATATACACAGTGTAGTGGACTTCTGATACATGTAGAAAGAAGCGACAAAATAAATGTTTCTTTGAACAAAGCAAAAACGAAAAAAAAAAACAATGTCTGAGAACTGGTCATAGACATAATTTAATCATTTAAACAAAATGATCTTTCCAACAAGATAAATATTTTAGTGCAAGTATAAAAGATTATAGTTGCACCAACAGATAGATGACATACTGATATATCTTATTGTCTGTAGCCTATTTCCTTGATATGGTTTACATGTTCTTGTGTTGGTTTAATGTGTGGGTATTTTTTACTTTTATTTTGTATTGGTGATCAGTTTTGCCATGTTTAGTTCATCTCCATCTTCCAAGGTTTCTAAATAGACATACGTTATTATTCGATCTCATATTAAGTGGGTAGACACTGTCATTGAAGGATGTTAACGCCTATTTAGCTACATTTGCATCGGGTTTGTCTTTATTTACCGGGTATGCCAATGTGTTTACTTTATTTTAGAAATAGATCAAACGGAGAACCGCAACATGATTTCCTTTTTATCTGATTTACAATGAATATTACCATAAAACATAGTCATAAGTACATTTTTCAGAAAAACAAAGGGTTGTTGTTTCCTCTCAATGATTATTTTTTAAATTTACAAAATATACAAAATGTACAAATCGTTTTATGAGAAGGAAACTGAATGATAAGGTGAATAGCTAGACATTGAAAATACATTATGATTCACACAAACCGTATATGCGGAGAAAAATGAGATATTTTGGCGCTTGGTGTGTGTTATAGTTTGTTAAAATAAGTATCGGGGGTATAAGCTAAGATGTAAAAAAGACGTAAATAACAAACTAGACACAATAAGAATGGTTATTTTGGTACAAATAACCTATACCTTCTTGTTGTCCATTCTTCCCTAAAGCTGGTCCTGCATTAAATTAACCTTAGTCAAAGTTTCAATAGCTCTACATTTATATGAAACAAACTATTACTGATTGTTTTCTTATTTCGTTACCTTGATCGGTAGGATTTTTATACCATTTTAGATATATGGTTCTTAAGATATAGTTTTCTGAATCGTCGGTTATTTTGATTCTGATCAATAAATGGGAAAAACTTTAATCAACCTTTCAATTTTTTTCTGTCATGACAAAATGTTTTGCACTGTGTATTGATGTTCACTTTTATAATTTGCTGTTTAAAACAATGATCCTCGATTTTTACAACAAAGACACTAAATATTAATGGGGAAAATACGAAACATCTCAATCAACAGAATTTTATTTTTATTTCATAACAATTGTTTCGGATTTTTATTCATTTGACAATGAAAGGACAAATATATTGCTTAACAAACATAACACACATAATTATGCAAAATAATGTTTTATATGATCATGAGCTTACCTTGATTTAAGTTGTTTTTCGTTAAAATGTTCTCCAAAAAGGAGAGGTATATCCAGTTGGTGTGAATAAAATTATCATACATGACAGATATTAAGTTTTGTACGTCATCATCTTTTTTTGCTACATGAGACTTTTCATTTACCCTCAAATGAACATCATAAATAGGCAAATAAAGAACGAAGTTAATGCATTCGATTTGAGAATCCCAAATTTTGGAAGGTTTTACAAACATAAATCTAAGATAATCTAATCTGGAATAAACACCCTTAGTATTTCAAAAGTTCCGGTTTAATTGCACGTGGACAGTTTATATATGATAATGATAATATTAATGATTTCAACACAGATGTTTGGTTCACGAGACTTGTGATACCATCGGAGAGGGTCACCCTTTAGCAGTAGCATCGACCCAGTAGTTGTAAATTAACTCATCATATATATCAAGAATAAAACCAAACGCCCATTTCGTCTACAAATTACTCATCAGTTATGCACGAATCAACGGATACACAAAAGTGTGTGAACTGTTTCTATTACTCAAACTCAGTATTTTTTCTGGCAACATTATTTCTAATGTTATGATACAAGTTATGATACATTTCCCTGTACGATACAACTGTCTTAACCATATTTTCGAAAGCTTTTGTTTGAAATGGTTTTAAGCCGGACAGATATTTAAAAGTAAAATCACAAAAAAATACTGAAATCCGAGAAAAATTCAAAAGAAAGGTCTCTAATCAAATGACAAAGTCAAAAGCTCAAACGCATCAAACAAATGGACAACAACTTTCATATTCCTGACATAATATACAGATATAACCCGTATTTATCAATTGATAGCATTCTGACGTACACATTATTACTGTAAACTAATTATAATTTAATAGATTCGAGAAATCCCTTCCTAAATGTGACAATGGAATCTCATCAGCTGAAAAAACAGATATGGAGGATAATACTTCTAATAGTTCTTGCACGAAGTAAGTATTGTATCAAATAGCAGCCAACAACTATCTATAAGAAAGAATTCATACTTTAAGATTACAGCTTATAAATTTAAGTATGGTCTTACCTTCAACAAACGCTTAGCCATATTCAATACAGTACATTATTTAACAACTATATATGCGAAAGGTTTCCTGTAAACGAAAATGTGTTTATTAGAATTCACTCGTTTTCTAATGACGTTAAATTGGCATTTCTATCGCAAAATGATATATCTGTAATTGTTTGAAATAATAACACCTACATATGTACATGCTGACTTCAATCTAAATGTTTTGTGAGAATTAGAAAATTAATTACTAGGAAATACACTCAGTAACAAAAGAGATAAACCTTCTTTATATAGTTCTTATATGTAAACAAATACATGCCAAACAACTTTTAAAAACTGTTTGAATTGATTCAACAAAGAAACATTACTGGTCCGAGACCACAATTGTCGTCCCTTGATTTTCGTTGTCCACAAATATAGTCCCTAGCGTAGACAGTGGGTTACTTGCCATTACTTTTTATACCCCTTTCAAATTTATATCTCCATGTTTAATGCCTTAAATTGTAAGTAGGGGGTGAACGTACACTGTAAAACATTGGGTCCAGAATTTTAAAGGAAAGAAGCGATTTCGTCCAACTGAAAAAGGTTAAAAATTTGCACTTCGGAAGCTGTCAAAAGATAGCAAGACGCCATAAACATAAAATTGTTCCTATTTTGAGTTAGAGCCGATGAAGTTTTCTATAATTTCTATATAATTTGTCCCGAAAGTAGTACAACACACTGTAAACATTTCATTGAGAAAGCGCAGGTGGGATTTTTTTTAATTTTCATTTACGTTCTAAAAGAAATGCACTACAAAATAATTTTGGTCTCGGACCTACTAGCGTCTTCAAAATTGAATCCGGTACAAACTTAAAAAAAAGAGATATTAAACAAAGATTACTAAAAGGATGTCGCCAATTTCCTCATTGCTTTTCAATTTTGTACTTGTTTGGCTTCATAACTATTTTAATATGAGCGTCACTGGTGAGTCTTATGTAGACGAAACGCGCGTCTGGCGTATTAAATTATAATCCTGGTACCTTTGATAACTATTTGGTTGTATTTTGTATCAGTATCTTGTCACATAACACAATTAAAATGACATTTAGATTCTTAATCAGGTTATAGTAATAATCAATTTGTCACTGATGAGTCTTTTGAAGACGAAACGCGCGTTGGCGTATATACAAAATTTAGTCCTGGTATCTATGATGAGGTTATTTGAAATGTCCTTTTTCTGAACGACAGCATTATGTACCGTTCCTTGTAGCGTTCATTGTAAGATTGATTGATTGTTGGTTGCTTTACGCCGCATTAGCACAAAAAGGCTATACCGCGGCGAGAGCCAATTCGAATATTTTTACAATTTAAAGCATATTTTTAAAATAAGACAAAAAGAGCTTCAATATACTTAAATTCTAGACTAAAGCAAATTTATTATTTACTAATAAAAATCAACAGTAAGATAACGTGATAAAAATTAAAAACGACTTAAATATAATAACATTTTTATATTCTATAATAAATTCAAATTTCTTTTAAAAAATGCAACAATATTTGTAAATGGAACATTATTAAATAAATCATACATATTATTGACATTGACATGCTTCTTACGAATAAAAGCAAAGTCAATACAATTAATTAAAACATGTTTAATAGTATACTTACAGTTGCAAGGTACACATTGTGGTTCATCTTCATTTTTTAAAAGATATTCGTGTGGTATTCTAGTATGACCAATACGACATCTAGTAATAACACACTGATCCTTCTGCACATAAAATTATTAAAAGGTTTGCCTAAATTAGGTTTAATTTCATGTAAATTATTATCATCTTTTTTACTCCATTCATTTTTCAATATATAAAAAACATATTCTCTAATATTAGATTTAAAATCAGTATAGGGTATATCACAGTTAGATAAAGGGTCACCAAAGGCATTCTTTGCCTCAAGGTCTACAGCTGTGTTTCCAAGGATTCCGACATGACTCGGAACCCATAGAAATAGTATTTCTTTCAGAAGAATTTTTAAATTCCTCATTACATATAACATTTTGAGAATTGTTGGGTTTTTAATTTTAGTATTTTGTATAGCTTGTAAGCATGAAAGTGAATCAAAACATATAATAAATTTGGATTTATCTGAAGAAGCAATAAATTTCAAAACCAAAATTATTGCTTCTGCTTCAGCAGTAAAGATTAATGCATCAGATGGAAAACGGAGAGTTGCGGCTCTGTCCCTAAAGACAGCAGCAGATGCAACTCTGTCACAATCGTTTGATCCATCAGTATAGACAGTTGAAAAATCTAGATAATCGGCTTTAATTTCAGCATAGTGTTGCTGAATTAAAAGAGGATTTGTTTTATTTTTATTGTGTTCACGGAGATCAAATATCATTTTTGGTTTGGGAAGTTCCCATGGAGGACATTTTGCAAGTTTTAACTTGAGCAACATATTTTAAATCAAAAGAAGCTAAATGTGGTTTTAAACGTATACTTAACGGAGGAATTTTATTTTCATGTTTTGCCAAAATATCTTCATAAATCGGATTAAAAACACAGCTGTAGGCAGGATTATCTGAAAAGGCTTTTAGTTTGACAGCATATTGAAGTCCAAGCTTCAAACGTCTGTTAGAGAGTGAGTGCTCATCAGACTCTACATACAGACTCTCAACTGGTGAGGTTTTAAATGCGCCAACCCTGGTGATGCACAGCATCGAGAATCTGTATGTAGGACTTCCTTGCAGAGCCATACACTATAGAGCCACAATCTAGTTTAGATCTTACTAGAGATCTATATAAATTAAGTAAAATGTTGCTATCATTGTAAGAAATTCAAATTATATATATTACAGTATATACCATTATCTGTCTGTTTGTCCGTTTATGATATAGCCATGGCGTTGTCAGTTTATTTTCTATCTATGAGTTTGACAGTCCCTCTGGTATATTACGCCCCATTAATGTCATTTTGGTATTGATTGAAAAACAAATCCATTATTACCAAAGAATAAAATTCTAAGTGAAAAAGGAGATAAAATCATGTACAAAATGTCTTATTCACAAACATTTGACTCTTTGCAAGAAATAATATTAACACGATGCTGTTAAAGTGCTTATCACTTTACGTGTCTTTAATTATAATATTTTTATGATTTGCCAAAACGAAGATTCAACTTTTTTCAAATATGAATTTAGATAAGGTTAATTGTGTTATTTATCAAGCGACATGTTTGAAAATACATTTGGTTTTGTAAATGGTGAGACATCTATGTATTAATCATACAAGTAAAATATTTAAATTTCATAATCATTTCTAAATTCAATTCTTGCTGTTAGAATTATCACTCCTTTGATGACTTAGTTGAAATATTAAATCAAATAAAAAAAAAAGACAGTATTTAAAAATTGTTTAAATAATGCAGCGAAACACATAATTGTTTTAAAATTTTGTTTAACAATTTAACATATTAATTTGCATTTTATCTTAAAATTTGAAGATGCGTGAAAAGAACTGTGTACTATTTAAAATTTTGTTTTGTTGGCATTGAGGTTGGCATAATCCAAGATGGCGGTATCCTATTTCAGATACTATGAGGAAACTGTAATAGAGAGCCAAGCAACTTGTCATAACAGAATACATAGAACAACGTAAGAATTTGTTAAAACAAATAATTGTTATAAATCTACACCAGAGCAATAAAACTATATGTCTAAAGCTTATTTAAGTAGACAGGGTTTTTGTCTTAATCCTACACCTCATTTTATTAATGTTTATATTTTAAACTATTAAGGACCTTATATGGATGCCTTCGTTGTGTAGTTAAATGTTGACTTATAAATCTGTGCTGTTAAAACAACTTGAGATCGGTATAATATATGTCAATTGGATAACATTCATTAATAAATACATTGTGTAAACTATTTGTAAGATTATCAGCATAGCAAATGTTAGAAACTTATCCGGTTATAAGCTAGAACAATAATGAACTAATAAGAAATGGCAACGCAGCATAACTAGTGACAGACAAAGACATATGAATAACGTGGGAGTATGGAGGACAAAAAGTATGCACGCAATTAACTTTTCCTCCAAACTTCACACCCAGTTATGGGACAGTGATATATCATTTCACCATAAGAACAATCATTCAAATTATTTATAAAAGGCTGACTCATCATATCGGCTGAGGAAAAGCTACAATTTACACAAATACCTTGCTTGAACCCGTTTGCTATTAGTTTGTCATCAGATACAAACGGGCGAAATGTTATTATCTTTGATGGTTCATGATACCAACAAACAAATAAAAAATTTATAAGCATTCTTTTTTAATAAAATTTCACCTTCTACAATTTGTGATCTAGAATGCAATCGCTGACCATGTCGGCAAATCAAGTTCTTTTCAATTTGCAGTTCGTGAAAATTGTGTTTGTTATCTTGATCAGCCCCCCTAATCTATGTGGATGCCTGGGATATACTTTAAGCGTAGGGAAACACACTTCATTTCTTCTGTACAAATTGATATATAAAGTATAATATGTAGAGTGCGTGTTCACTTTATTCAGCAGTTATTCTGTCAATGGTTTCAAGCTATTTCATTTGCTTGAATAAGTTTTGTACTTGTGATGTTTACAATTTGTTCATATGTTTCTTTTATTTGTATATATGTTCAGAATTTATTATGTTTATGTTTATGGTTATTTGAGCACATCAGCATACTGTTAATTTCGCATTAAAAGCACACAAAGCGTCAGATGATGAAATTATAACACATTGGACTACACGATATTATTTATTTTCCAGTAATGTGACTAATTTCAACATAGCTGGCAGTAATGTCTCATTTAATGAAAACACACAACAACTATCAAGACTGAATGGTAATAATGGTCAGTACCCTGCCATTGAAGAGGGGAATTAACTTTAATTAGAGTCAAATACATGCATATTGCATTATAAACGTGTAACTTTTCTTCCAAATGTAAATAATTTGTATGTTTTGAAGTTCTTATGATTTTGCAGGTAAACGGAGAGCTGTAGCTTTAAGTTAAACATGCATTGTTTTAAATATATTTTTTTGAAACCAATTTAAGTAACCTATCAATTTCATCACTAAACATGATCAAAGCTATTATAATAGGGACATAAGTACTCACAATGCGTAAGAAAACATTTAGTGAATAAGACATTCATGAAACATTTCTAACCGTTGTAAAACTGTTTTCATATATTTACTACATGATCATGAAATTCTATGCAAAAAAAACCATGTTTATATTTAATTTTTAAACCTTTATTTTATTTAGGCTCTAAGATTCTTACTGCCAAACAAATATTTTCAGCAATATCGACTTTGCACTTAATCGTGTGTGTGCTCTCCTTTTCTTTGAAAATATGTGTTTGTGTCATTAGCGTCATTGTATTCATTTTTTTACAAAACTTTTAAAATGTAATTTGTCAGTAATAATATTAAAGAAAATTGCATTTGTTCTAATAATTTGGTATGGAAAGTATTGTTAACGCCACTGTCTTAAGGTTAAAACCAAGTATTTTCATTTTCTAGAAATACTTTCGATTAGAGTTAATCCTTATTATATAAATAACGATATATGTGTAATTTGTACAATCTATGCAATGCAGATTTCCTCAGTAATTAAAATGACATTCATCCTATAATGATTTAAATCTAAACAAGCTGAAAAGTTGATCAATTTTCATCATTGAAGTTATCTTTGCCTTTAATCGCTCTGTTATTGTGTATTCTACAAATATGATATGTCAATTATAGATTTGTGGTTGAGAGTAGTCTCATTGGCAATCATGCCACATATTCTTATATTTATTTTAAATATAGAAGGTAGGTACGCCATAAATTATTAGAAAAAATAAATAATTTAACTGTTAAAGCTTTAGAACAGGCAGAAATACTAGTATTGGAAATTACAAATATCTTTATTTTGTCTACTTAGTTAATAATAAACACTGAATTGTTTTAATGCTACAATATCATTAAATATATTTAAAAAAGAAATAGTAAGCATTTTAATCCTATTGTAGTTTAACTAGTTTTGATATAAACTGTACTATAGACTAAAAATAAGTGCCGTAATTGCAGTGTAGAGTCCATTCATCAGTTGAATAAAGCATTATTTAAGATAATTTATTTAATTAGTACCTTGTAATCTGATTTCAAGTATTTCTTTGTTTGGAGGATAATGTCTTTGTAGTTTTTTTTCTTGCTGATTAGTGAGGGATCCAACGTAATTTAATTCATCTATTATAAGCTGGATGTCAGTTATAGGTTTGTCTTCTGCAACAAAGTAATCTAAACCTTCTACAGAATTTCTTACAGTTGCTGAACATTTAGACAAAATCTTATACATAGTACTGTCCCCTGAAAGAAAATTCTATGATTATAATATAAGATACACACTACATGTATACATTAGAACAAATAATTAATCCTATATTATATGTATTATGTATTATCAAAATCAGTTCTCAGTCAAGCAGATATTTTGTTTTGATTTCAAATTATTATTTGAGTAGACATTTCTGCACATTGAGTATTCATTAAATGTGGTGTGCAACCAAATTATTAAGTTTACGTGTGTAATCAATAGTTTTTTTTAATCATTGTTAATTGTATGTACTGTACAATTGAATTTTCCTATTCAAATGTCAATTTCCACTGGTGTTAAAGTGATCACTGTAACTGCAGTTACGGTGATCCCAACATGGCTGACCCCAAAACAGGTAAAATCGTCTTTTTGAAATTTCTCCGTGTACACGCGTTGTTTTAAAGAATTACTCAGCCGCTAGGTTGATGAGCATGGTATTGTTGTATGTGTGTGTTCTTAATATCATATATGACCTTGTCTATTTTGAAAATAAAAAGATGTTTTTACCTGTCATTATCGTTCATCAATACCAATTGATATGTTATATTGTTATCTTCATGTGATACTTAGAAATCGAAACTGTTAATCAAAGTTTAAGTCGAATTACACTTGTAAGCTACACTCATTTACTTCAGTGAACATTTGCTGTTGATTTAAAAATGTAAAATTGTGTGTAAATTTTCGTTGTTTATTTGGCTACCAATAGCTCTAAGGTTATCCCAAAATGCTGATGTTTGAATTCCATTTTTTTTAGTTTAAAGGGTTTATTTTACATGTCCAACAATTTGTTGCAAGTACAAAAAAGTAGCAGAATTAATTTATTTGTCATTTTGTTCTGTCCGAAATGTTTTTTTTTTTCAGAAAAAGTACCTTAAAGGGTGGCTAAAGATCAGATATTTTGGCATAACATCTGTCATTTATTTCTGTTAAGTGTTTAAGTCTTTACAGGATTGTAAAAGAGAGACGAAAAATACCAGATGGACAGGCAAACACATAGATCGGAAATAAACTGAAAACGTCATGGTTAAAAAAGAAAAAAAAACAACCAGACAAATAATAGTACACAAGACACAACATTGAAAACTGAAGACTAAGCGACTCAAACCCCACCAAATCATTGGGGTGATCTAAGTTGCTCCGGAACCTGCTGTGGAACTCTATCCACCAGTGTATTGTTAATCATGTTAATGATACGGCTTAAGTTATAATCTTGTTCTAGTTCCTAAAACTGTATCTCTCTCGAAATTCGGCAGTTCATTAGTTTTAAAACAAGAAATGAGGGTAAAATACAGGTGCCCAAAACTATAGACCAAAGATAGGGAAATATGAAGTATACGGAAGGTACGTGAAAATGCTTCAGTATAAAAAAGGTTAAAAAAAATGAAACGTGTTGGTGCCATTTTTTTGTAATCGGTCAACCGTTTTAAAACTTTATGATCATTTAAATTTCAACCATATGTCGTTTTTCTTGCGAGAATACAATTATAATATATTGGTCAATTTTAAAACCAAATATTTCTAAAAGGTAAGAAAAATGTCATTTGTATCATCAATATTTAAAAAAAAATCAAAACAATCTGAATCTTCGTTAAAAAGAACTATGTGTTAACGGCATCTTTGAACAAATTTTTACTGTTTTTGCAATGATATCAAATTGTTTGGCATTCAAAATAGGCCCTTTGAGATGTATACAATTTTGAAGTAGAAATCAGCAGTTAAGGCATAAATAAATTTCTTAGCCATTATTTTTAAATGTCAAGTCACAGTAACAGTCATTAACTTCAGTGAAGATTTGCTGTCAAAACATCACTGTAAGATTAATTTGTTTACTGTTTCTTACCTTTAACAAATGTTTCGCCTAAATAAAAATATGATGTTTTTGATTTTGCTAGAAAAACGGCCAAATTTTGTTTTGGAAATCTAAATGATTATTCACTTTGACCGTTTCTTTTTTTTGTTCACTAATCAGTTTAATTCAACGACGGACGCCTAGTGATGAGAAAAGCTTAAATGATTAAACAGTTATGTCTGTAGTAAAGAATTGATAAGAAGTAGTCGCTTCCGAATCCACTACTTCTTATCTTACTTAAATCATTGATTCTGATATTTTTTTTTACTCGGAACCTAATAAAACGTATCCCATACGAAGCACATTTTCAAATAAAGTGATTAAATATTCACTATTCGAAGTGATTTGTGTTCTTCCATGGATGGATTATTTCAAAGGTGAAATACTGTTCCCAAATTAATTTTATTGTTTGAATCAAATAAATACACGGTCACAAATTGCAAGAACAAAATTGAAGTTACAAATAATCATCATAAATCAAAAACATATTTTAAAACGATTATATTTTAATCACTATGTAATAATATAGCCATCGCTTTGTAATGATAATTGCAATTTAAAAAGTTTTGAACTAATCCCTTAAAGGAAAATGTATAAATGTATGAGTTTGAGTAAAAACAGCTCATCGAAAATTGTGTAACAATGGAATCGGACGATGAAAATATATTTATAACTCAGTCAACGTTCTGTGATACTTCTAATAAAAGTGATGAGGATTTAAGTGGCATTTTTTTCTTAAATATGAGGATATATCATCAGCTTCTGAAAATGAAGCTACTCTTTCTAAAAAGCCGATTTATGAGGATATATCGTCTCCGTCAGATGAAGAGTTGATGTGCACTTTAGTAGATCGTGTAGACTCTGGGACCATCAAGGTTGAGCCAGATTATTTCCGACAACAAAATAGAGGTACTTTCTGTTAGGAGGTCAGTAATATATATTCCTTTTTGTGTAACATATATTATTTTCAAATAACCCCTCTTTCTTTTGTATTCATTAAGAATATTACAAGATTACACTTGAAAGACCCCTTTCCGTACTAAACCTAATGAGGATTGAAATTTTGAGAAACGCCCCCAGAATAAGTGATATAAATATGTTTGCCTGTCATTTTGGTGCAAATTATCAAGATGTGTATGTCTATAAAGATATCTAAATGAAGGAAGTTATATAAAAAACTCACTCAATAAGTTCCGAGTTGCATGACTGTTATGAAAGATTCGCTAAAAAACCCGTTTAAAATTGAATTTTCTGCGTGTCTATAAAAAGGGAAAGTGTGGTATGATTGCAAATGAGACAACTCTCCACAAGAGTCCAAAATGACACACAAATTAACAACTATATAGGTCACCGTACGGCCTCCTACAATGAGCAAAGCCCATATCGCATACTATCGTTGTTCTTCTTTTAACTTAACAACTACACAGAAATATGAAAAGCCATAATTGGGAAAACTTAAAAAAGTACCCCAAATAACTAAAAAATAAACGGAATATATAAAAACGAAGATGTGGTATGATTGCCAATGAGACAACTATCCACAAAAGACCAAAATAACACAGACATTAACAACCATAGGTCACCGTACGGCCTTCAACAATAAGCATAGCCCATACCGCATAGTCAGCTATAATAGGCCCCGATAAGACAATGTAAAACAATTTAAACGAGGAAACTAATGGAACATTACTTTTTGATTGTCCAACTATCGTTTCCGAATCCACTACTTTTTAGCTCACCTGGCCCAAAGGGCCAAGTGAGCTTTTCCCATCACTTGGCGTCCGGCGTCCGTCGTCGTCGTCGTCCGTCGTCTGTCGTCCGTCGTCGTCCGTCGTCGTTAACTTTTACAAAAATCTTCTCCTCTGAAACTACTGGGCCAAATTAAACCAAACTTGGCCACAATCATCATTGGGGTATCTAGTTTAAAAAATGTGTGGCTTGACCCGGCCAACCAACCAAGATGGCCGCCATGGCTAAAAATAGAACATAGGGGTAAAATGTAGTTTTTGGCTTATAACTCAAAAACCAAAGCATTTAGAGCAAATCTGACATGGGGTAAAATTGTTTATCAGGTCAAGATCTATCTGCCCTCAAATTTTCAGATGAATCCGACAACCCGTTATTGGGTTGCTGCCCTGAACTGGTAATTTTAGGGAATTTTTGCTGTTTTTGGCTATTATCTTGAATATTATTATAGATAGAGATAAACTGTAAACAGCAATAATGTTCAGCAAAGTAAGATTTACAAATAAGTCAACATGACCAAAATGGTCAGTTGACCCCTTTAGGAGTTATTGACCTTTATAGTCAATTTTTAACCATTTTTCGTAAATCTTAATCTTTTACAAAAATCTTCTCCTCTGAAACAACTGGGCCAAATTAATCCAAACTTGGCCACAATCATCTTTGGGATATGTAGTTTAAAAAATGTGTGGCGTGACCCGGCCAACCAACCAAGATGGCCGCCATGGCTAAAAATAGAACATAGAGGTAAAATGCAGTTTTTGGCTTATAACTCAAAAACCAAAGCATTTAGAGCAAATCTGACATGCGGTAAAAGTGTTTATCAGGTCAAGATCTACCTGTCCTGAAATTTTCAGATGAATCGGACAACCTGTTGTTGGGTTGCTGCCCCTGAATTGGTAATTTTCGGGAATTTTTGCTGTTTTTGGCTATTATCTTGAATATTATTATAGATAGAGATAAACTGTAAACAGCAATAATGTTCAGCAAAGTAAGATTTACAAATAAGTCAAAATGACCAAAATGGTCAGTTGACCCCTTTAGGAGTTATTGACCTTTATAGTCAATTTTTAACCATTTTTCGTAAATCTTAGTAATCTTTTACAAAAATCTTCTCCTCTGAAACAACTGGGCCAAATTAATCCAAACTTGGCCACAATCATCTTTGGGATATCTAGTTTAAAAAATGTGTGGCGTGACCCGGCCAACCAACCAAGATGGCCGCCATGGCTAAAAATAGAACATAGAGGTAAAATGCAGTTTTTGGCTTATAACTCAAAAACCAAAGCATTTAGAGCAAATCTGACATGTGGTAAAAGTGTTTATCAGGTCAAGATCTACCTGTCCTGAAATTTTCAGATGAATCGGACAACCTGTTGTTGGGTTGCTGCCCCTGAATTGGTAATTTTAGGGAATTTTTGCTGTTTTTGGCTATTATCTTGAATATTATTATAGATAGAGATAAACTGTAAACAGCAATAATGTTCAGCAAAGTAAGATTTACAAATAAGTCAAAATGACCAAAATGGTCAGTTGACCCCTTTAGGAGTTATTGACCTTTATAGTCAATTTTTAACCATTTTTCGTAAATCTTAGTAATCTTTTACAAAAATCTTCTCCTCTGAAACAACTGGGCCAAATTAATCCAAACTTGGCCACAATCATCTTTGGGATATGTAGTTTAAAAAATGTGTGGCAAGACCCGGCCAACCAACCAAGATGGCCACCATGGCTAAAAATAGAACATAGGGGTAAAATGCAGTTTTTGGCTTATAACTCAAAAACCAAAGCATTTAGAGCAAATCTGACAGAGTGTAAAATTGTTTATCAGGTCAAGATCTATCTGCCCTCAAATTTTCAGATGAATCCGACAACCCGTTGTTGGGTTGCTGCCCCTAAATTGGTAATTTTAAGGAAATTTTACTGTTTTTGGTTATTATCTTGAATATTATTATAGAAAGAGATAAACTGTGAACAGCAATAATGTTCAGCAAAGTAAGATTTACAAATAAGTGAACTTGACCGAAATGGTCAGTTGACCCCTTTAGGAGTTATTGCCCTTTACAGTCAATTTTTAACCATTTTTCGTAAATCTTAGTAATCTTTTACTAAAATCTTCTTCTCTAAAACTACTGGGCCAAATTAATCCAAACTTGGCCACAATCATCTTTGGGGTATCTAGTTTAAAAAATGTGTCCGGTGACCCGGCCATCCAACCAAGATGGCTGCCATGGCTAAAAATAAAACATAGGGGTAAAATGCAGTTTTTGGCTTATAACTCAAAAACCAAAGCATTTAGAGCAAATCTGACATGGGTTAAATTGTTTATCAGGTCAAAATCTATCTGCCCTGAAATTTTAGGATGAATCGGACAACCTGTTGTTGGGTTGCTGCCCCTAAATCGGTAATTTTAAGGAAATTTTACTGTTTTGGGTTATTATCTTGAATATTATTATAGATAGAGATAAACTTTAAACAGCAGTAATGTACAGCAAAGTAAGATTTACAAATAAGTCAACATGACTGAAATGGTCAATTGACCCCCTAAGGAGTTATTGTCCTTTAAAGTCAATTTTTAACAATTTTCATAAAATTTGTAAATTTTTACAAACATTTTTTACTGAAACTACTGGGCCAAGTTCATTATAGATAGAGATAATTGTAAACAGCAAGAATGTTCAGTAAAGTAAGATGTACAAACACATTATCATCACCAAAACACAATTTTGTCATGAATCCATCTTCTTCCTTTGTTTAATATTCACATAGAACAAGGTGAGCGACACAGGCTCTTTAGAGCCTCTAGTTTTACTTCTAACAAAAATTGATGTATTGGTAACATAAACTTAGCCCTGAGCCCAAAAGGAAATGTATATTTGATTGTATTTAACACGAAAAAAGATATACTTATTCAACCTGTTATTCTTCCACCTTTCCGTATGAAAAATAAGGAAATGTGGTTTGGTTGCCAATGAGACGACTATTTTTCAGAAATGTAAAAAAGTGAATGGAATCAAATTAAGGGTAACTGTTAAACCTTCAACAATAAGAAGAATCTTTACCGTACAGTTTATCCTTAAAAAAAATCCGACGTGAAATCCGACCCTCTCCATACTCTGTATGTATTTTTTTAAAGGCAGTGGCTAGTTTGCCGGCTCTGCCCTCTAGTTTACCGGCTCTGATTAAAATAAACTGATTCAAACCGGCACACTAACCTATTTATATAGAAATGGCTACTTTCCTGGCACCAGCAATACGTGAATTATTTTTGTATGTTCTATGTGAAGAGTGAAATTAAATATTTACTTTAGAAAAAGAACTACGAAAATGTGCGCTGTCAACAGAATAGAATCAAATTATACACCTTTGGCTCCTTTAACTGTATATGAAAATACTGAAAACCATTTCATTCAGATTTTGGACGCTATCAATCAATTTTTTTTTTATGTAATACATGTTCACTATAAGGTTTGGGAGAAAGTAGATTCAGAATATTTTCTTTGCCATCTGGCTGCATTAAAAAATATTTTTTTCATCAAATTGGGGACCAGAATGTTTTGGGTATTAATTTTTTTTTTTTTGGGGGGGGGGGGGGGGGGGGCGTAACCGCTCCACCCCACCCCCATCAGAAGTTAAATGGTCGTTCATTTATAGGCATCATTAGTAAACATTCAAATCAAGGTCTTTAATTTTGGGCTGATATGTAGAAAATCACTCAAGTTAACATATCTAATTTTACTAATAAGTTATCATTTGACATGCAAAAAAAAATCCTTTCGTTCGGGATAAATCTTAACTTATTAATAAGTAGTTTTATGCATATTAGCCCTGGTATGTATATCAAAGCAAGTAAAGTAAAGTATCTAATTTAATTTCGGGTTACATATATACACAATAACAAGGAAAATGATCTTTTAACTGCCAAATTTTGTCATATTTATTTTTTTATAAGAACGTTGGAATAAACTTTTGAAATAAAGTAGATGATTATCAAGTTTAAACGGCTAATAGGTTAATCGCTACTCACCAATGTAGTCCACGCTATAGTATCATAATTATATACACTTGTTTACAATTTTGGAACATCGTAGGTGTGTTCGAATAATAATTGTCACTTTAAATTCACCTAGTATACTAGTCTATCTTAGTTATCAAAAGAATTGATTTAAGACAATTGAAAGACGAGATTTTATTAATAACATTTTATTTCAAAAATCATATTTCTTACCTAACAATTCAAAAATCGATATCAGAAATTATAAATTTTTCAAACTTCAAATATGCTCTGCTAAATATTTTGAATACCTTTGCAGATTTTTAAATACTTAATTCTCATCTTCGAAATTAAATGCCGACTTTTTTGTCTTTATTTCCCGTAAAATAAAATTGACCCTTGTGTTCAATAAGGCAATAGATCTAACTTTCCAATTTGGAAAGATTATTGTAATCATATTTATTTGTTTCGTAAATGATTTCTTTTCATTTTTTAATTGAACAGTATTTTCTAGCTTTAATATTTTATTATAAATTTGGGTTCAAATTTGTGTCTTGTTTCTTTTGTCAACTAGTATATTATACCATACAAAAAAGAAATGCACCATCCCTTCAAAATTGAAATCCGAATATCCAGAGTATGATATGAAATGTACAATGATAAAAAAAACCTGATAAGATAAATATTTCACAATCAAAATTTCTTTTTTTTTTCAGTCTAGCTGACAGCACTAAAAAGAAAATTAAATGGAGATATAATCTGTTCAACACCTGGAAAACCCAAAGAAATGCTATAACCGTGGCTGATCTCCGTCTTAACATAAGTATTATTTCGTCAGATCTAGAAGTCATGACAAAGGACCAATTGTGTTTTGCTATCTCTAGGTTCATATGTGAGATAAAAAAAAGAAAATGGAGAGGAATATCCCGGTCAAACCCTTTATTAAATTTTTATAAACCCACAGTTATATTTAGAAGGAAAGGTGAAATATTTCAAGTTTTTAAACGAAGATTGTTTTGTCCAAATTAAGAACACACTTGATCACATGATGAAAGAACGAGCAAGAGCTGGGTTAGGAACACACAAGAAAAAAGCACAGGAAATTTCTTACCATGAAGAAAATATGCTATTGGAGAAAGGAATTCTAGGATATAGTACCCCGCAAAATCTTCTTGATACTACTATTTATTTATTTGGCCTAAATTTCGCACTTCGTGTTGGAAAGGAGCATCGAGATCTACGAATTGAAAACAGTCAAATATCAGAGTACACAGACACAAATGGTGACTCCTACCTGGTATACAGAGAGGATGTTTCTAAGTTTAACCAAGGCGGGTTAAAATCTAGAAAATGCAAACAAAAAGCAGTTTTTGCGTATGAGAACAAAGAAAATCCTGAGAGATGTATTATTAAATTTTATAGAGACTACATATCTCATTGGTCAATTTTTCAGTTTACATTTCTTATTCCATACTTTGGACTTTAATAAATAAAATGTTTTTATCTTTTTTTTAAATGGAAAACAATGTCAGTTTTGTGTTTTTTTCTAAATTTATAAATAATCAAATTCATAGAAATCCAAATTACATTTGATTTAAATAATGCAATCGGATATTTGTATTTATCAGACTTGAATTTAAAATGAGGTAGAATTACAAAAAAGCCTTGCTTGTAAATTTATTAATATTCATTATCATTTAAGCATATAAATTTAACACAAGTGTTGCAGTTCTTTTCAGGATGTGCATTTTGTTTTATTACTTCTATTTCATTTTGTTTTTTGGAATAAGTACTATACATTTCTTGTATTTTTGTAGCCTTTTCAAGAAGTGAATTTATATATACTACAATCTGGCTCATTCTTTTATACTTCAAGCATGTTTAAACGTCTTCAGAAACATGGGCAAATTCACAAAATTACAAAAAGGCGAGACATATCTCTGTAAACAGTTAATATACAATTAGAAGAGTACAGCAAGTGCAAGAGAGAGGCGAAAGACATCAAAGGGATATCCAAACTCATAAGTAAAAAAATAAACTTACAATGCCGTGGCAAAAAATGAAAAAAAAAATAGACAAACAACAGTATACAAATTACAACATAGACATGCAACTTACAAATGAGTAACTTGAAACAGAAATGCACTGTTTGTCAAAAAGATAATGTCTGTGTACAATGTTTTCATGATGTATAAAACATGTAAAATCCATGAGGGTAGAAACATTTAAAATAATCATGCAAAAAATAGTAGGTAACAAAGTTATCATTAAAATAGTTTAAATGTTTGGATAAATTTCAGGACACACAACAACAATGATAGAAGGAGAAGGAGACCGTAGCTGCAGCTCTTGGAACGAGGCAGACATGTCTGGAGTACAGCTTATGAAGGACAAAGTAGAGGCTATGGCCTATAAAAAACCCAAACCTGGGACTTTCAGCAAATACCAAACTTAGGACAGATTGATAAAAACAGAGAGACTGAAGAAGACTAGACTGATAAAAGAGCTCACCAGAATTGGTGGAAAGTTACAAACACATGATAAAGAACCTGTGAAGTGTCTTTTTATTATTAAGAACAAAGCTACAAACAGGTTTAAATATGTGGGCTTTGGAGATGTGTGTGACAATTTTGAGAATGGCTTGCCATTAACCAAACATATTTCAAAGTGCCGAAAATATACTTTTCCGGAACAGGGTTACTTTCCAAACACAGATGAAGTAGACAAAGAAATTAAACAGCTGACACCAAATAAGTATTTATTTGGGTTTATTGCCACACAAAATCTACCAACAACATCTAGCAGTAGCAACATGACTCTCTGTGACTTGCAGAAGAAAAGAATCAATGCCATGGAAATAAAGGATTCGGAAACTGTAAACATTAAAAGGTGAGACCTTTCACAAGTACTGGATTTGTAAATTTGTACAAAGTACATAATAATATGTAGCAGCCATATTCTTTTTTGAACGGAAGCTTGAATTTCATTAAGATTCTAGATTTTTTTTTAACCAGTGTTTGATATTATCTTTCTTTGTATGAAGTGTGATATGCTAATGTTAGTTTGTAATATTTACAGAAAGAGGGAACTGTTTAGCCAGAAGGCCAGAAGAAGAGGAGCGAGGGGAGGAAGGAGACAACAATTTAAAGAGTAAGTTCATGGGACCTCTTATTATAAAGAAAATTGATAATATTAATTATAAAAAAGAAGATGTGGTATGATTGCCAATGAGACAACTGGCCACAAGAGACAAAAATGACAGACATTAACAACTTTAGGTCACTGTACGGTCTTCAACAATGAGCAAAGTCTATACCACATAGTCAGTTTTAAAAGTCCATGATATGACAATGTAAAACAATTCAAATGAGAAAACTAAAGGCCCTATTTATTTTAAAAAAAGGAACGAAAAAAAAAACAAATATGTAACACACAAACAAACGACAACCACTGAATTACACAGGCTTAAGTTTATTTGATACTTGTGGTAAAACCTTCATGTTACAGACTTCAACAAAAAATCCATGATAAGTTGAACAAACGAGACATTTCAGCTTGTGCACTCCTGATATATAAACTGAGACATTTTTTTTAGCTAAACCTATTCACTATTCAACATCTTAAGCATCAAGTTGCACATAGACCTTGGCAGATGTTAAAGTGATACACTATGATTCGTTAGCATGTTTAAGCATTATCCTTTTTTTCAAAATATCGAGTGATTCTGAGAGTGAATCAGATAGTGCCATAAACAAAAGGCTAAAGATGGCAAATCGAGGTAGAGGAAGAGGAAAAGGCGCACTGAATTGAAAGGGAAGAGGAAAGACGTCTCAAAGTAGAACGTAATTTGAGTCATCATTATACACAAGTTATAAAAAATGACAATACTGATTGTGTTAGTTATCTAAAAGGGATATACTAGAAAGATCTTACGAAAAACTGTATCCCTATGCCTGATCCTCAAACTTCAGCTCCAATAAAGAATCATCCGACTGAAAAGATGCCTCAACTATGTTCAACACCAGAGCATTTTCCGATCTCAACAGAAATAAATGAACAAGAATCAAACTCACTAAGTATTACCTCACCACCATCATCACCACTACACCATTGCCAGACCTGACCCAGATTAGACAGATCTTGATAAGTCAGATGATCAACCTGTAGTTACATTTGTAAATTTACTGTCCCACAAGGACAGTGTCAGCTGAAATACAACCCAGAAAATGTTTTGACAAAAAAAAAACACAACTCTGTGACTGCTGAACAACTCTTCTGCTAGGCATCCAGATTTAAGAAGATTGTCAACATGAAGACACAATCCCGGCACAGGTGAGGATTTTTGGAAGGTCACACAATCCAAAGGAAAAGTCACAATATATAATGTTATTTATAAGAAGTATGTTACAATGAAGTAATATTGTAAAAATATGAAATAAATAATTAAAAAATTACGAAAACTTATTTTTCTCTTCATTTTTTTAATAAATGAATAAACAAAAAAAAACGAAGAAATATTACTAGTAAAAGTGAAATAAATTATGTCTTTCTTCAAAACAAACAGATAAAAGCGTATTGTATCCTTTTCTTTCATGATGAGCCCTAGGTGTATTTAATGGGTATGGCTTCCTACCAATAGAAGATGGATGTGAAAGGTCTGCAAAAAAAGGGGAAAGGTACAACAAGAAGCCACTTAGTCACTATCGATAAATTTTAAAATTACGTAACTATTAATAATGGGGATGATTCGTTTGTTTATCATGAAATTCAATGAAGGATTCTCAAGATATTGGTAAAACCAGCTATAAAAAAAATCACAATAACATAAGGTAAATCAATATTATAGATTTGTTTTTACTTTGATTCAAATTACAGTAGAATATATGAATTTATTCACTTTCCTATAAAAGAAAAAAATAATTTCAAGTGTTATCAAATCAAGTATGGAGGTCATTTAAAGCGGTTCCAAATTTTGCTACCAGAGATACATGTATACCAAACATACTACCAGAAAGACAATAGGACAGAGCGATCCATCACTGGATACAAAGGGTCCATTACAACTTCACTGCAGGATCAAAATCCATCTCCTGTCCTCGTCACAAGCATGACCACAAATAATATCAGTATAAGGTACAAATCCAGCATAATAACCAACAGGTCCTGCTTTATAAGAATGGACACAATGCTGAGAACAGAATGCTGGTCTTTGTAGTCCTGACAGTTTACGACGTCTAGCTAAAGCATACACCCTTGATATGGATGGTACTTTCTTTATAGCTCCAACTCATTTTAAACAGCTGTACACCATCCGACAGAGAGTAGTTGTGTCGCCATTTACATATAAGTAGAGTTAATCCAGAATTAACTTTTCACTCACATTGTATATCTCATTCATTAAACTCTATTAACTTATTCCTACAGATGGTACATGAAGATATGTTTGGTGAAAAAAAGTTGAGACAATGACAGCTGTACAGAAATCTACAAATCGAGAAAAGTTAACCAAAAATGACCAAAGCATTCTGTATTGTATGGCTGGTCACACCATTCGTGCCCTACAAAAGAGATACACCAGGTACTCTACTAAGAAGTTGAAATTAAAAATCATACAAGATTAACTCGGGACAGGCATAAACATGGGGCGCGGTTAAACATGTTTTTTGATACCTCAACTCTCCGCCTTTACCTTTGGCCAATGTAGAAATTTTAGAAAAAAACCACACACACACGCACAGTAAAACTTAGTACAGAAGTCCGATGGCGTTTGTTTGTACACGGAGGAATTGATAGATTCAGTAGGCTCATAGTTTTCTTTACCATTTTAACAAACAAGTTAACAAACCTGTAACGGTTCTTCATTCCTTCTAAAAAGCTGCTGATGCATACCTTCAAAAGTAAGAACCGACAGAGAACCTAGATGTGGCAACTGTCATTACCTTTCAAAAAGAGCCTTTTCATACGAAGTGTCTTACAATTCAAGAGTGTTCACAAGAAAAGAATTGAACGCCTTTCGCTAGAAATGTATCGTGGTTGCACAGACATTTATTATGACTTGTTCACTTTTCCTGAAAGGAAAGGCATTCTTGATTTGGAAAGTGAAATTCATATATGGTCACTGCATTGCTTACCACCACTATATGAGGACAGTAAAAACCCGGAAGTTGTTGTTGTTCAGGAGAAAAGGAAGAAGTGTAAGAAGAATCCCGGGAATACGTCCAACACGGTGAGGGATCCTCGGGACATGGAATATGAGTTAGAAGAAAATGGGGATATCGTTATGAAATTGGTGCCAAAGAAAGACTTTTCATTTTGAACATTTATAATGGATATTTTATATTTAAATTTATTGTGTATATTTATTACTTGAAAAGGTCTCCTCTTTTACTGTAGTAGTCATCGAATCATCAAATGTATACTAATGAATGTGGCGAGAACTTGTCAACCTGTCACTCTTGTTAAAATTTCTTTTGATAAGCTTGGGACAATTTTTAAATGTTTCAATGATTTTTTGCACATGCATTCTATTCCTGCACTTTATGTTTTTGATCGTCACAGAACCATTAAAGAAGAAATTGATATGTGTGGTGGACAATGGACCGTCTGAGGCACCAGCCAGTTCTGTTGTCCGAATGCTCTTAGTGAGACAAATTAAATTTAATAGAAATCCTGCTGAAAGACCTAATGCCTCCGAAAACCTTGTGTTAAGTAGAAATGATACATCCTTATTTGTTCCCAAAAATGCCAAGCTGGTCATTTATAAAATATGGAATGCATGGCAGATGAAGTCATGTTTTAAGTATGGAGATTTTTTTAGTTTCATGAAGACGAACCAAAACATTTTCTGAAACTTTTAGAACTTGAAAAAGAAATGGCTATCAGTCGGATTTTTTTGAAAAAAAACTATCCTTTACTTACAAATAATCTGCCTAACCTGGAATTTACAACAATTTGCACGATCATATATTGACGACTACAATCATTTATGCAACTCTGTTTATGATAAAGTTCGGACCGAATGGTTAACAGAATACTCTTCAACAATATTTTCTAAATGCCCAACAACCCAAGTAAATCGATATTTTGAAGAACCATTGCCTGATTTTAAGCGTTGCATTTAAAGCGGTGTTTTGGGTCGCGACAGCAAGTACATTCGTTAATATGGATTGAGAAGAATTGAACCTTCCAAGTGTATGTGTGGGTATACCTGAAACTGTCATATCATTTGCTGCTTTACTGTCCTGGTGGATTCCTATTCAAATTTGGGGGAAAATAAGAGAAAAAAAGAACATTCTGTTGCAGCTGATGAAATCAAGAAACGATGGAAAGATCATGAACTATTCAAAAAATTTCTTGCACACCTTTAAAAAACTGCAAAAAACATATATCACATATGCCAACAAATACACAAAAACAGATCTCATGCAGTAAATAGCCGAAAAGAAACTGCATGTATTGCAATTTAAGAAATGGTGCAGCCGATGTAAGCAATCTGTCAGACTATTCCATATTTAGGCGTCGTAGCATTCTAAAATGTCACATTTTAAATTATGGTGGTACAAAGCAGTAACTGATTATGAGAGTTGTCCTTCTTCGACATACAAGACAATATTTGATTTTGGAATCAATAATAAGCATATTTCCCAAGGAGCAGAAATGGCTGTTAGTATCATAATTAAAAAGATTAGCGATAAGGTGTTTTGTATTTGAATGATATTTTTAAGAAGCCTGCTTAATAATTATATTTTAGAGACAGTTGCATACAAATTAAAAGTTTAATGTAGATAAATAAATTTTATAAGCAAAATGCTTTCTTTGGAAAGACTTGAAAGTTAGCTAACATGTATGTTTCATTTTCAGATTAAAAAGGTTAATCTTACTACCAAGAAGAAAAGCCCAAGAGCTGTAATACTTGCAAATGAAGATGGTTCGATAAACAATACATATGTGGTAGTAGATGGACTTCAAATATCAGCAGGAACAGACATAAAACAGTTGTTAAAACTACTTTTTCTGACATATTATGTATATGATTTGTCTTATCGTTAATGTTACCAACTTTTGTTTTCTTTTTGCAAATGGCTATCCTCAGACAATGCCAGTTTTCATAAGGGAGCAAATTACCTAAAGTTCGAAAAGGAATTCCTACAACATGTAGTCAGCCAGGAAGAAATGGATATTTATTTCTAAATTATAGTGTCAGACTTTATATGAGCATGCTTCACAGTGGGGTACACTTTTAGCTTCTTTTTTTTTTTTTATCATAAACTAAATGTATACAATTTTTGTCACATTTTTTCTCAAGAACTACAAATATATATATATATATATATATATCTATAGGCTTTCGAAAATTTAAGATGATCCTTCATGTGACCATGCTATATTGTATTCTGTGTAATGCATTTTCACAGCCAATGCTCACCATCCTGTAAATATCAGCAGGAACAGTTGTTACAACTACTTGTGAAATATTATGTATCTGATTTGTCTTATCCTAAATGTTACCAATTTTTTTTCGTTTTTTCTTTGCAAATGGCTATCCTCAGACAATGCCACTTTTCATAAGGGAGCAAATTACCTAAAGTTTAAAAAGGAATTCCTACAACATGTGGTCAGCCAGGAAGAAATGGATAAATGATTACACTCTTTCTTCTATTTACTGGTGTTATTTCTGTATTTATTTCCAAATTATAGTGTCAGACTTTATATGAGCATGCTTCATTGTGCGATACACTTTTAGCTTCTTTTTTTATCATAAACTTCATGAATAAAATTTTTGTCACATTTTTCTCAAGAACTACAAATATATATATATATATATAGGCTTTCTAAAATTTAAGATGAACCTTCATGTGACCATGCTACATTGTATTCTGTGTAATGTATTTTTACAGCCAATGCTCATCATCCTGTCAATAGCTAACAGATACATTTTGGTTTTGTCTTGGACATTTTTATGATGTTGTTTTCATTTCATTTAATTTCTAAAAGTGAAATCAATGTTGAATATTTTTGAAATAAAGTTTGCAAATGTCTATGAAGAGTGTAATTCATGCATGTATGGGAAATCAGCCTTAAATTGATTGATTATTGGTTGCTTAACGTCCAGTGGCAAATATTTCATGCATATTCAGGACGAGAACAAGTTCACAATAAATACAATAGGTAGGTCTAGTCTTAAAAGAGGTCATTTGGGATGATGGTCGGGGAAATTTGGACTGCCACTAGAAAATGAGGGTATATTGGATAGGGACAGAAATTTTGCCTTGCAACAGGCCATCTACGGGCCCTCCAAAAGGAGTTGTTGCAAGGGTTCTTAACGTGAAAAGAGCGTGGCACTCTCTTTAAAGGAGACTGCGAACTTAATATATCCCGCACAGCCAAACGGACGCCCCACTTCGGCAATCGTTTTACTGCCGGTCGGTAGAAGACCACATGACCATATTTCTATTCCCCAGTCACCCTTGGGGTAAATCAGCCTTAAAAGAACTGTTTTTGTATATATCTGCGATTATCATAAGTCGGCAAATTTGTTTTTCGACAATTTACCTTAATATAGTACACACAAGAACTTAGAAATATTGAACCAATATTTGACAATCTTCTTCCTTAAAAAGACTTGGGGCAATTTCCTATGATTTTTGGTTCTTGTGCAAGGACACACAAGTATGAAGGTTAAAAACTTGTATTTTATATGTATATTTTGTTGACACAATTAAAGTATAAGATTGGATTTGAATTTGTGTACATTTGGTCTTTTTTCAGAAAACGTTTTTGTTTTGTTTCTTAAAACTTTGAAACTAATCAAATTCTTATTACTGAATTGTATAATATAATTTATAAAAGCTTTTACAATTTTACAGTCAGGCTTAGGTTGTATCTTTTTATTTATGATTTCCTTTGAATGCAAGAACCTATTGTTTTGTTGTTATTGTCTCTTGTACATCTTTATAGATGGGAGTATGTAGACAAATTTATTGTTTATGTATTGTATGATTGTATGCTTGAATGCATTTAGTGAGCCAAATAAAATATTGGAACTATTTGAATTGATTTTATGAGGTACCAGAGAAGATGGTTTACAGCCTTTCAAAAGGGCCTCTGGCAAGAATAAATTATTTTACCTTATTATTATTATGATTATTATGTTAATCTCTTATATACACGTAGAGAGGAATGGTGGTAAAAATGATGAGAAGGACATGAAATCAAAACCAACCAACAGTGTTATACCATTTAATAGTGGTTTGTTTGGTCCAAACAGGGTCAACATACAATTCTAAACATCTGACATCTACACACTTGAGAAATATAAACACTTGTTGAAATCTTTAAATGTTAAACATGTTTCAAAACGTACACAGGAAAGTGTTTAGAATTGTGATTAGAATCTAAAAACTGTTTTTACAGTGTATGGAAAGTGTAAATAACAGTAATAAGGGTTATTTTTTTGTATTCTCAGTTTTTAACCGGATTTTTGTGACAAAAATGTCGGTTATTGATTTGGGGATGTACGTGGGGCGGTCGGGCGGCCGGGCAGTCGGGCAGCCGGGCGGGCGGCAATCAAATGTTGTCCGTGCATTAACTCATGAACCGTTCAGCCAAAGCTTTTAAAATTTTAAAATGTTGTTACTGACAACTAAATGAAGGTCAAGTTCAATAATGACGATTTTGATCTTTACCGTTCAGGAGTTATGGTTCTTGAAAGATTGAAAAATAGAGTTTCCAGTTGTGTCCGTGCATTTACACATGAACTGTTCTACCAAAGCTTCCAAAATTTTAATATGTTGTAACTGATGACAAAATAGAGGTCAAGTTAAATAATGATGATTTTGACTTTCACCGTTCAGGAGTTATGGTTCTTGAAAGATTGAAAAATGGTGTTTCCATTCGTGTCCGTGCATTTTCTCATGAACCATTCAACCAAAGCTTTTGAAATTGTTATATGTTGTTACTGATGACAAAATAGAGGTCAAGTTCAATAATGACGATTTTGACTTTTACTGTTCAGGCGTTATGGTTCTTGAAAGATTGTAAAATGGCGTTTCCATTCACGTTGTTGCATTTACTCATGAACCATTCAATCTAAGCTTTTCAAATTTTAATATGTTGATATTGATGACAAAATGGAGGTCAAATTTGATATTGACGATTTTCACTTTCACCATTCATCAGTAATGGTTCTTGTGATATTGCCAGGACACAAATAAATATTAATAAATCCGGTTTGCTGTCGTTGTGACAGCCTCTTGTTAACACATAACTCGATGTACGATCTAATAAAATACAATATTCTTACTGTCGAATCGAAGACAACACAGTATATCGATAAAGGAACCTCATGATGAGTCTGAACAACGATGAAATAGACCATCCGAAATTTGTATGGAAGATGTAAGCTCAAGAAAACTAAGAACACATACAAAAGAAAGACAACAACTATACGACCAGACAAAATGGTTACAAAAATAGAAATAAATGGCAAAACGTAGAGAAGTTGTTGAAACAAGGAATACCTAACAACTTAAGACATTTGCAAACATAAACAAATAATTTCCGTTATCGCGTTGGACATAAGAAGCTTCATCACCTGACTCGACTTCATTTCATCCTCGAACCGGAACTCAAGAATCTTTCATCCTTGACCCGGAACTCAAGAATCTTTCATCCTTGACCCGGAACTCAAGAATCCGTAAAAACATTCGATAATCACACTTAAACAATAAGAACAAATGCATCATAGTTCATTCATTTGCTATCAAATATAAGTGTACGCTTTTTCCCGCATACAATTATATTTGAGAATTCTGTTACAACAATGCAGTAGAAGATGTAATGGTATCAAATGAAAATCTGAAAGAAGCTAACTTATGTAGCGTTATAAGGCAAGCATAGTTAGTAGCTGATGATACCCCTGGTATTTCAGCTTTTTCCCGTTGCGAAAAAACGGATGGATTTGATTGACTGACTAGCAAAGGGAATTGATTGTGGACATTTTTCACCATACGGCGGAAGGATCAAAGGCTTATCCCGCATAGTATATGAAGGTCTCCGAAAAAGCATGGAAGGAAAGCTATATCTGTACGCGTCACCGGTCAAACCACGACTTAGTCTTCGTGCAAATATTTTGAACTGCCAAAATCCTAGAAACTTGCTCGTAAGCCAAACCAGAGACATTTAATACATAATAATGTATTATATTTCTATGGCCAAACTAAAGGAAAAGACCAAGGACAGCACGTACACAGCCAAGATATTAGACTTAGCAAATCATTTAAATAGATTCTGATACGTCTTGTTAAGGTTAAATTCTAAATATTGTCATTGTAAATATTGTACATAATTGTCTTCTCTATACATATGTATATGGTTTATTGAGAATAAAGATATTCTAATTCAATACATTTTGATTTTCATTATACATTGTTTTTGTTTATTAAGTTGATTTGGAGATCGAGAAAATACACACAAAGAAAAACAAAAATCAAACTTGTTACAGAAAAAATACAACTATAAATTAATATGATTTATTTAATCATGAACTGCAGAACACAACAAAATTAATTTACCCGTCATCATGAAAAATAAACTGAGAGAGTATATCGAATGGGTTTTTATTTTTTCTCCATAAACGTAAAATTCACTATGCATAACTTAAATTTAATTACGTTATATAAACCCTGAAAACTTAAAACATCGTGTTATTCATTTTAAACGTAACACTGTACTAACAACACAATTCATACACAACAATAAAGTTAATCCAATCAATTTTGTTGATTGGATAATTCACGGCTCAGTAGTTGTGTAATTTGTGACACGTGCCTTCATTTTTTATAAGAATTACCATATCTATCTAAGTTTGATTTCAAATTCTACCAAAACTTAATTCTTAAATAGGCAGCGTATAACACATATATACATTCATCTGTGTGCAAATACGATGTCTATAAAGTGTCCTTAGTGCACTCAGGAGGTCCTGTGCAGTGTTAAGACCCTGAATCGAAGAGTGTTGACAAATGATGACCACGACGTATATCTTGCATTGTAGACTGAACAAATGAAGTGCATGAGTATGCAGTCAGTAAGGGTATGCAGTAGCATCCTATGATTTTGAGATGGTGTCTTCATCTCAGCCAAAAGTCGTCTGCAGGATATGATACCATGAGGGACTCAGGATGTATAACTCTTCAAAGTTCAAGAACCTTGTATGACTATTCCAATTACAATAGAAGTGACAATGGATTTTTGCCTGATTTTATTAGTGTCCAGAAGGAAAAGGCTACAAAAAGACAGGTGCAGCATAGATGATGGGTGGAAAAACTGTGGGAATTCTTACTGATGAGATAAAGATAAAAACCTAATTTAGTGTATGACCAGCATTCAGGGGAACTTATTAATTATTGTATTCTTGATAAAGTAGACAACCAAATCATGGAAATAGAAAGGAGCTTTTAAGACGAGTTCAGTTATTGACGTTGCTAAATACACATGTGATGGCGCTTCAGCTAACAGTGAATTATTCAATATCCATTGGCAAGTCAAATGCTTTGTGTACATCACAGAGAATCAGAATCCGTTTTTAGAAATGGCAGGAAAATTTACTTTGAGTCGGATGTTCCCTATTCGGTGTACGATAATATGTATATGTCCGTGTACTTCGCGTTTTCGTTAGAAAACACAATATTCATTTTCCGAAATGTTCGAGGGGATCGATCTTGAAACCTGAACTGTATATATCTGTCGTAGTTAGACAGTATGATCGTATAATTTTGGTTCAACAATAAAAATATAAACCCATCCGCTGGTTGCGGTTAAAGTCTGTAGATGTGTGATCTTGACGGGCATAATTCTATGGCAAGCCGTTGTGGAATTTATTCCCTATTTATTAATATTAATAAATCATTTATTAATATTAAATATTATTTTTTAATATTAATAAATCGAATATTTAATATTAATAAATATTTTTTTAAAATAGTAATTTTTTAATATTAATAAATAGGTTTTATTTTCTAATATAAAAAAAATCATTATTTAATATTAAATATTCGTTTTATTAATATTAAAAAATAGATCCTATTTATTAATATTAAAAAATAGATCCTTTTTATTAATATTAAATATTCATTTTTCAATATTAATAAATCATTTTTTAATATTAAAACATCATTTTCTAATATTAATAAATGGTCTTATTTTTTAATATTAAAAAATGAATATTTAATATTAAATATTCAGGTTGATTTTTTAATATTAAAAAATGATTTTTTAATATTAATAAATACGTCACCTATGTCAGAGTTGTTTGTGTGCTTTGATATACGGTGAATATACGTTATTGCATGTTTGTAGCTGATATTGATCAATTGAAAGAAAAATTGACAAGAAAAATGGCGCGCGAAATTCAGACTGGCAGTAAAAGTGACTTGTTAAAGATATTTCAGGATTTTGATAGCCTTTCCACTCAAATTAACATTCCAGTGGAAGAAGTAGATCTTCTTTTGAGAGACGCTAATAGAAAATTTGTTGAAGTTAAGCCGCAATTAGACAACCCCACTGCTGAACGTATGACTGTGTTACTGGATGAGATGTCGAAAGCAGCAGAATCGTTACGATCATCCACATCTACAGTTCCCTATCGTGCAGAAAGACCTAAATCAGGTATGTGTGTTAGTGATTTTAAAGAACTTATTATTCGTGTTAATTGTATCAAACAGCTTTACATGGCTGTTTTACCCATTACAGGGCGGAAGGCACTCACTCGTCCGGTGTAGAAAAGGCGTCCCAGAAAAAAAATTAAAATAGCCTTGCCAGACGTCATAATTATTTGGACTAGTATGGTACCTGCCAACTTTTCAAAATGCCCAATGAGGTGGGTGTTACGTGCATTTATAGTCCTACAAAAGCTTAAAAGGGTCCTTCAAATACATTTTAATGTTGTTATTTTGGCTTATCCATACTATATTATACAAGCCATTCATTGTAAAATTAATTTATTGTTTAAAATTGTTGATTAAATTTCCATTCGGGAGCCTCCATGGTGGTATCAGGAGGTACACCCCCCCCCCCCAAAAAAAAAGTGACAGTTGGCATTTATTGGGATGGTCAGGAGGTACACCCCCCCCCCCCCCCAAAAAAAAAAAAGTGACAGTTGGCATTTATTGGGATGGTCCTTAATCTCGAGCAAGGGGTCATTTAATTTTACTGTTTTGTTTTATTTAAGCATGGGAAAATAATTTATATTTAGAACAACTTTTCTCAAAGAGGGGTCCCATAATTTAAAATAATTAGGAGTTGCACGTCTGTACTGTAGCTCATGACTCGTGTAGACAACAGCTCATTAAAATTGGACCCCTGTTGTGTTCACAGTAACTTATCGCTACACTGACAACAGGTACTGCCTAAATCCATGGTCAGAATTGGTAGATGTGGTATGAGTGCCACTATGAGGACAACTCTCCATCCACGTAACAATTTATAAAAGTAAACCATTATAAATAGGTCATCTTAGATGCATGATTTTTTTTATTAGTTGTCTTTGGTTTTGAACTTTGTTCAGTAACTGTGAGTCCTCTAAGATCTGTACTACAGAGCTCCAGATAAGAATTCACAAATTGGGGTTTTTACCCACCATTGTTTTTATGTAATTGGATGGTAAAGTTTTTCAATTGCATTATCAATTCCAATTCACTTCTCAAGCAAATATAAAATTGCTTTTTTTCATCAACACAATATTGAATAGTTAGGCATGTTATAATCACATTACATGTATATCAACCCCAGATGTTTTTCCATCTTAAATATGTTTCTTTCTTTGTATATATATATTGCTAGCTATTTTATTGGGTTTATTGACTAACAAGCAAATTTTTGACGGTTAATTTGTGTCCCGTTTTAAACGTTCTGCCAGTTTTGTATTTTCTCACACAACTTATATAGACTGCAGCTGGTGTCACTAGTTGGACGAGTTGGACAGTAACTAATTCCCTTTATAGATCACATATGGTAGTTTCCATATTTAAGATACATGTATACCCCAAAACCTTGACCAGGTTTATAGGATGGGTTTATGATGTAGACCACATTCAACTTAAATTTACTAATAATCATGATAATTCTGCATAGTGCCATACTCCAGTCTCCTAACAAATAAATAAATGGCAATGTTATAATGCACTTGCCAATAATTAAGGCAACTATCTTAAGCATACAGAACAATTAGTCCAAAACAAAGAAAGTGTCACGCTGCATTGATATAAAAAAAAACATGATGTGTATCACAATGTGTATTCACTCTACAACTAAAATGAAAAAATAATATCTAAAATTATACTTGAATGTTTTGGTTTAATATAATTTACATAAATCTGGGTTAAGTTGTCGTTTATTTGACTTTTTGGTTTCCGATGCTTTCCAACTACATATGTCATAATTGATTTGACCTTTCACTTTTTCCAACTGATTTCGTTCTTGACGATACCCCATGTTAATCGTTCTTGCAATGTTCTCGTTAAGGTACGCAAACACGCCCATGTGTTGGATGGACGCCTCCTTAAAACACAAGCTGAGTCCTGTTATCATCATAATTTTCCCTCAGCTATCAAAAAGAGGCTGAAATCATGCTTCTATTCAATATTATTACAGGACATTTACTTTCGTTTTCATTCATTGTATGTTATGATAAATCCCAAACAATTTGATAAATATGACAACGTGAGTCATGACAAACGCTAATTGGATAAACGACTAGAAGATAGAAATGTTTTCATAAACAAGTGTACCTATTGAGCAAAGGAAAATTCCGATCAGGGACCCATTTCAGCTACTTGATGCAGGGCTCTATTTTTAGAACGAACAGGACATTTCCAATTATAAATATTGTAAAAATAGATTTACGCGATGACTGTAATCAGATAAGGGTAAATAACTTGAACGATGGTGAATAAAAGCGTTAAGAACTCATGGTTTTGGCATATAATTGGGTTTTTTAATTATTTGTATTCCGTGATCAAGCAAATACGTAGATTATCTGAGGCTCTGGTACTTGGATATATAAGTTTGTTATTAGGATGTATAAGTACCTGGCCACGTTCACTCTGTGTACAAATGTATATCTATTTGTATCCTTCTGATTTAATAGATACATGTAAGCTTTTTCAACTAATTTTTATAGTTGGTTCTTACAAGTGTATAATGTTCTGTTAGGCTTATTTAAATTAATCGATAGATTTTCATCCTGCCGTCCCTATGAAATCGTCTTGCTCTGGATTTTGTTTTCATTTTTGTTACTGGTTTCATATAAATAATAAAATTTTAAAAATAAAATCATCCCACCCACCCCATTTTTTTCCAAATTTAAATCTGGATGAAAATCTAATTATTTTAGTTGGCCTTAGTTGGGGTGGTGTGGTCCAGCTACATGTATCATCAGTGTTTACTATATGTACATGTATGTGTCTGTCCCTAGTCAGGAGTCAATGGTTGTTGTTTGCTGCTGTGTTACATATGTCTTTCTTGTTCATTTTTTTGTACAATCAATATAATTTATACATTTTCTTGTATTATTCTTGTTTATGGCTTGGCAGTTTAAAAATTTGTGTCTGTAGATCTAAGAAGATGTTCCTCAAATTCATTTACCAGTATTGTTTTAGTGTTCTAAATTCTACAGCTGATTGCATTGAGTGTGTAGTTATACCTGTGTTTAGCTTGCTTGCTAACTGAACCGCCAATGAACCGTGAAGCCATTATTAGGTTAGGTAACTATCCTTTAAGAGTAGGCGTCTTGACAGGTGACCAATCTGTCCATCTGTTGGACTAGGCTTCTTGGAAGGAGGGAAGCATACCTTACCTAACAATGACTTCACGGTTCAGCTAGCAAGCAGGCTAAATAAAGATATTACTTTTACCTACACACTCAATGCATTATCGTCTAAAATATTTACAATTTTCTGACACTTTAATTTGATAACATAAACATGTAAAAAATTATTTTCATTCAAGGTAATCCAGGACGCCCTAAAGTTAGTATTACCAGAGAGGAGTTGGAGTTCATGTACCAGTCCAATTTTACAGGAGCACAAATGGCAGAACATTTTGGTTGCTGTAGGAAAGTAATTTACACTAAACTCAAGGAGCATGGACTATCCATGGAAAACAGATTCTCCAATTTAACAGAGCAAGATCTAGATGAAGAAGTGAGAGAGTTAAAGGAGTCCCATCCTAATGCAGGATCTCAGGAAAGATATGTATGATGTGAAATTTGATTCATTAGTGAAAAGTCGCATGTTATTAAAACTATATTTTTGAATGTACTAAGTAGATAGAAAACAGAGGATACCAAAAGTTGTATTGCACAATTAATTTTAGAATCTAAAAACCAATATAGTTCAAAGTATATGAAATGACATTGAATAAAGATTACTTTTAACTTTTGCTATAAAATTATGATACAATGTATGTGTGTTCAGTTTATACAAAATTTTACAATCTTGATGCATCTTTGGAATCACAAGTTTTTAAAAACGTTTTTTATGAGTCCAGGACTCATATGGAATCGGCTAAAAGTAGTGAGAACCCTGATACTTTTTGATGTCAACTAATGAATTTCATGATATAAATCATGTATATCTATGATCGAATTTTTGAGAAAAGAAATCTTCAATTACATTTATAATGATATATATTATTATTAAGATGTACCCAAAAAAATCATAAAAAAAGTAAAATAACAACTTGTTATTGTCAAAGTGACAATATGTTATCTATAAATTTCAACAAAATTAAATAAATGAAAAAAGAGAATTTAATGCTCTATTTTAATACAATGGTCAGAAAAATAATAGCCTTTGAATGAGGTCAATACAGGATATATCGACCCAATGAAGCCAATTATAATCTTGTAGTTTACACAAAAGGCTATAATTAGGTGTACTGTATTATTATTTAACATATCAACTAGAACAGTGTAGAATGTAAAAAAACATACATTTGTGTATATGTTGACATAAGATTAGAGCACGGTTCTATTTCAAACTCTGCCTTATACCTTTTTTAACAAAAATATTAATGCTGGTTTATATAATTATTTTTGCATTTACATGTATATGTGGTAGCAGGCATTCTGTTATTCTTACTCTAGTCTGTGTCTATTACTTGAACTTTCTATGCTAGATCAGGATTGAAATTCTTCATGATCAAGTTGTTATTTTCTTAAATTGTAGTAAGATATGATAAATTATAGAAATACAAATGTATATTGCAGATGATACAAGGTTACCTCAGAGCAGATGGCCAAGTTATACAACGGCAGCGAGTCAGGGCTAGTTTAAGAAGAGTTGATCCTGATGGAACTAGCGATAGATGGTCAGCTGCAGTGCATAGAAGAGTTTATAGTGTAGCGACACCAAATACCCTCTGGCATATGGATGGTCATATGAAACTTATTAGGTATACAATGACATAAATGCTTTTGGTCTTAAGGGCTATTTTTGATGGGGAACTGTTTCATTCTCTGGATGTTTATTTGTTTGTTATTAGATTATTAATTATGCACCCACAGTAGCGGCGGTGGCCTTAAGTTTTACCCTTATCCTTACAAATGTTCCAAAATTGGTTTCCATTCTGTGACTTTAGTTTGCAACAACCAAATGTTATGAAAGTAATACCCAATGCTTATTTTTACCAACAAGCACAGATTTAGTTTGAATTTTAGTGACTTCACTTTTACTGTTCTAGAGTTATGCCCCTTAACAAATATTAGAATTGCTGAATTTTTTGTTTCTGTTCTCGAACTTGAGTTTGCTTGATCCAAATTAAATATTATGAAACTTATACACAATGCTTATTACAACAAAACTCAGATCAAGTGCAAAATTTGATACATGATACATGCAAGCGGGTATCATTTTTGTCCCATGGATACATTCCCCATGGCCATTTATTGACACATATTTGTGTTCTACTACTTTAAAAGACAATTTGAATTGCATTAGTTGTCCTCATCAAATACAGTTGACAGTCTTAAACCGTGTCTTACTCTTAGACGAATGATAAGAAAAATCACAATTCACATAGTAAGGAATACAGACAAGACATGATGGCCTCATTTATATTATACAAATACATTGTACTATATTAAACATACGTTTGTAAATTGTAACAAAAACATGAAATACAGGTAAAAACAACCACCACTTATTTATATATCCTGGATTTGGACCGGCACATATAGCATGTATAGGATGTGGTGGGTTTTTTATAATTTAAATTGTGATAATACCCACTAACATTTCAGTGTGTGCACTCATGTGCAAATGTATGATTGATGTACATTCAATTACATGCAGATAAACATATGCTTTATGCAGAAACTCAAAGAAATGTTTTGGTAGTTAAACCATATATAATACATCATGAACAAAGATCTTATTTTCTCTTATTTAATTGTTTACAGATGGGGATTTGTGACCCATGGATGTATTGACGGATACAGCAGGTATACTCCACTGTGGTACAAATAACACAGCATCGTCCGTTCTTGGACAGTTTGTTAAAGCTTGTACTACACTTGGTGTTCTGTCAAGAGTACGGTCTGACCATGGCGCTGAGAATACAAAAGTAGCATTATTTATGAACCTTATAAGAGGAAGAAGTAGCCGCCGCCAGTCAGAGACGTGGTCAGAACTTCGCCTTATCGTTCTCTTGTCGTTTTAAATACAAGGTTTCCCAGAGACTACTCACGCCACGAATGGAATTCTCCACTGAAGAGGTTACTTGCCTGGTTATTAGTGATGAAACTGGAGCAGGTTATATGCCTAACATCCACTCCCACGCCTATGTCAAGACCAAGGAGAAGTACAACTTTGAAGAATTTACGAATCTATGGGTTATCCAACTGCAGTTACCGGGATTCACGGATGTCCAGTCTCCGAAGAAGATTAAAGATTGGATTAAATATATCACCAAAGAGGATTACAGAAGTATTGCAGTAGGTGTCGATATAGATCTATTAGGTACTATTTGTAAATCTTACATTTGTTCTCAAAAATGGAACAGGATAATGCCTACTTTAGCACCATATTGTTATTTGTCGTGGATTGATAGAAAGTTATTTGATACACAATTTACAGAATTCCGTCGGGAATACCAAGAAGACAAGTTAATCTATGATTTGAACAATGCAATATTATTTGATTGGCAGATTGAAGTACTACGTATGTTAGATGATCAAGATGATAGGAAAGTACTATGGATATATGATGCAGTTGGTGGTGAAGGTAAAACATTCTTAGCAAAATACATTCAATTGTATAGAGAATGCATCTGTTTAGAAAGCGGGAAGAAAACTGGCCTTGCACATTGCTTCACAAACGAAAAGTATGTGTTATTTGATTATACCAGGTCTATGGTAGAGACTATAAACTATTCTATTGTTGAAAATTTCAAGAATGGATTTCTGTTTAGAGGGAAGTATGACAGTAAAGTTAAGAAGTTTGATCCCTGCAAAGTCTGCTGTTTTAGTAATTTCTGTCCAGACAAAAGCAAGCTCTCTGAAGATCGTTGGCAGTTGTATGCTTTAGACAATGGTGAACTGACTCTTATTGTCGAGCCTGCAACTTTTGTTGCAGAAAGCTCGACATAGGGATAGTGATCCGGCGGCGGCTACGGCGGCGGCGGCGTTAGCTAACTTCTTAAAAGCTTTATATTTTAGAAGTTAGAAGACCTGTATGCTTCATACTTTGTATATAGATGCCTCATGTTACGAACTTTCCGTCAGTCACATGTCCAATGTCCTTGACCTCATTTTCATGGTTCAGTGACTACTTGAAAAAAAAGTTCAGATTTTTTGTAATGTTAATTTCACTCTTATTATAAGTAATTGGTTAACTATATTTGGTATGTGCGTACATTGCAAGGTCCTCATGCCCGTCAGACAGTTTTCACTTGACCTCGACCTCATTTCATGGATCAGTGAACAAGGTTAAGTTTTGGTGGTCAAGTCCATATCTCAGATACTATAAGCAATAGGGCTTGTATATTCGATGTATGGAAGGACTGTAAGGTGTACATGTCCAAATGGCAGGTGTCATTTGACCTTGACCTCATTTTCATGGTTCAGTGGTTATAGTTAAGTTTTTGTGTTTTGGTCTGTTTTTCTTATACTTTATGCAATAGGTCTTCTATATTTGGTGTATGGAATGATTGTAAGGTGTACATGTCTAACTGACAGGTTAACTGATAAGGCTGAATATATTGTTGATTAGACATGATTGGTGTAGTCAGTACAGACTTTTGTTCATAATGCTGTTCAGGGTGCTGGTCTTGAGGCTGAATATATATTGTTGATTAGACATGCTTGGTGTAGTCAGAACAAACTTTTGTTCATAATGCTGTTCAAGGTGCTGGTCTTGAGGCTGAATATATTGTTGATTAGACATGATTGGTGTAGTCAGTACATACTTTTATTCATAATGCTGTTCAGGGTGCTGGTCTCGGGGCTGAACATATTGTTGATTAGACATACTTGGTGGAGTCAGTACAGATCTTTGCACATAATGCTGTTCAGGATGCTGGTCTCGGGCTGAATATATTGTTGATTAGACATGCTTGGTGTAGTCAGTACAGATTTTTGCACATATTGCTGTTCAGGGTGCTGGTCTTGAGGCTGAATTTATTGTTGATTAGACATGCTTGGTGTTGTCAGTACATTCCCCAAGGGTGACTGGGGTATAGAAATATGGTCACTTGGTCTTCTCCCGACCGGCAGTAAAACGCTTGCCGAAGTGGGGCGTCCGTTTGGCTGTGCGGGATGTATCAAGTTCGCAGTCACGTCCGTCAGAAGGGGACGTTAAATCCGATGCCTCGTGTAAAGAGAGTGCCACGCTCTTTGCACGTTAAGAACCTTTGCAACAACTCTTTGAGGGGTCCGTAGGTGGCCTGTTGCAAGGCAAAATTTCTGTCCCTACCCAATATACCCTCATTTTCCAGTGGCAGTTCAAATTTCCCCGACCATCATCCTAGATGGCCTCTATTACAACAACCTACCTATTGTATTTATTGTGAACTTGTTCTCGTCCTGAATATGCATGAAATATTTGCCACACGACGTTAAGCAACCAACAATCAATCAATCAATGTTGTCCGTACAGATTTTTGCACATATTGCTGTTCAGAATGCTGGTTTTAAGGCCGATATCCTATATTATGTTGTGAAAATTACATATTGAAGAAGTTGACAATCGACTAGTATCAATGCTACCAATACTAAACATTACACGGCTACCTAGAACAATTCAAAATCATTTAAAATATTGGAAAGCGTCAGAGTTTCGATCATTTCTTTTATATTATGGTGCACCAGTCCTCTACGGAATTCTGGATAAAAGCCGTGTTCACTATTACCTTAGTATTGTAAATGCAACCCACATCTTAGTGATGGATGGTTCATCTGAAAGTGATCTTCAGAGGGCAGAAGATATGTTATTCAACTGCTGTAAAACATTTTCAACACTCCACAACAATAGATATATGACCCTTAATATTGATCAGCTTGTACATTTAGTTGATTCTGTAAGAGAACTTGGTCCATTGTATACTCACAGTTGTTTCCCATATGAAAATAAGAATGGGTTTGTCTTAGATTAATTAGAGGAACACAAAACATTGATTGCCAAATAATAACTGGTATATCATTTGTTCAAAAATTGCCAGAATTGAAACAAAACTGTATAATAAAAGGATCTTTGTCAGAAAAAATATACCTTCAGATGCAGAATTCAAATGGTCTAAAGAGAGGTGAAAAGATTACAAATGATGTCGATGTGTTAGGTGCCATTCATTAGAAACCTCTAAATGCAGAAGAACACTCTCTTATTTGTAACTGGTTGCAATTCTGTCCACAAGCTGATACTTTTAACTGCTACAATAGATTGGAATTTTTTGGAAATTAGATTTATGGACTTGATTATGCAAGGATGAAAAAAAGAAATAACTCTGCTATTATGTTTATTCATGAAGAAAATGTTTGTTTTGGCTTAGTAAGGAATTTCATGGCCTTAGATCTCAATGTTCCCGATAAAGAAATAGAACATGTTGCAATTCTTCAGAAAATTGAATGCAAAAATTATGATGACAAATGTGCAAAATTATCTGTGCAATTATGTCAGTTTGTATGTGTTGTGCCATTGAAAAACATCAAAGACAGTTGCATGTTTTTACATATACAAAGTACCAATAAATCGTATATTTGTCGCTTTCCAAACCGACTAGAAGGTGACTGAAACAAATACATATTGATATGAGGTTAATTCAGTACATTTAAAAATAATCAATAATCGACATTAAAAAACTTGTTTAAGACATTTTAAAATTCCACACAGGCTTTAATTTTACTTTTTTGTTGTATGTTGCAAATAATTCTTCAAATAAGAGAAAATCTTAGATTAAAAAAAATGAATTGAAACATGAAAACAGACTATTTTTTTGTTTATATTTTAAAATTTGTTTTCAAATGGTAATAATTATTTAGACATTCATTGACCCCTCTGTAATTTGATATAATTATTTAACAATTACATTGTACATGTATTGTTAATAAAGATCCATCACTGCTGAAAGAATCTTAAAAATTTACCATCGTCAGGAGACAAAAGGAGGTAGACAGGAGAGTTCTTCAAGAACGATAACTCTATGAAAATATTGGCCTTGAACCAATATCTATACCACGTGCAATACCTGTAACAGGTAATATTTTTTCGGCGATCGACACTGAGGTAGGACAGTAATAATTTGTTGAAAATATAAATGATAATGATCTTAAAGCGATATATTACAAATTTAAATACATTTTATAAGATTTATGATATTTTAAAAGGGTTAATTTTACATTTATTTATTGGCGAAATGAAACGAAGATGACGATATTGATCACTGTCGGTAAATTAATTTTTCTTCTATCGAAACCGGCGCTTACCTTTTAAATTTAAATGAATAAAAATAATTAAAGAAATATAACATGACTCTTTTTTCTTAAAATGTCTAACTATCTCTAAAACACGATTTTTATGAATTATGAATAGTAATTATCTTCCTTGCAACTATAGTCTTGCCAGCGCTAATGTTATAACAAGCGTATGATCCTGCTAGAAATTTGCCATAAAACCCCTTAATCTGAAGTTAATATGATATTATGTCAATTGAAATATTGCCCCATTTTTTTTATCAGTTTTGGAAATGAAGGGTTTTGTGAAAAGTGTGTTGGGGGGGGGGGGGGGGGGGTATTAGTTGTCTAATGTGGGTTATATATATATTGAAAGGTGTTTTATGTGCCTCTTGAAAAACATTTGGCGTGGAACAGAACAGCTTAAGACTATAATAAACAGATCAACCACAAATCTTCCTGAAAATGAGAGGAAAAGGGGGGGGCACCCTAATTCCCCCTAGAAAACCTTCTTATTGTTCGGATTCATCTGGGACTAGAGGTTCGTTATAGTGGTTCTGTTTTGATGAATAACAGTAACATTTCTTGGCAAATAATACTTTTGATGTATTACAATAAAAATATACTTTTTTAGACAGCTGAAGGACGCCTCCGGGTGCGGAAATTTCTAGCTGCATTGAAGACCTGTTGGTGCCCTTCTGCTGTTGTCTGTTCTATGGTTTGGTTGTTGTCTCTTTGATACATTCCACATTTCCATTTTCAATTTAATTTCTTTTAGACAAATCGTGATTTATATTTTCCAAAAATAACAGTAACCATCATTATTTTATACCTCTTATAAATCTTGATAAGGATATTTTTACAAATCACGGTAAAAAATTTAACCAATTTGATACTAGCGGTAGCAAAAAGTTACCATTTGACACCTCACAATTAAGGGCAATGATATCCTCTTACAACAACTGTATAATAGTTCCAGGACCTTTGTAGTTTTATGAAAACAAAATATACAAAAGTCGTTGAGAATGTGGTCCTCTCAATTTGATTCAGACTTGGATGACTGTGAAAAGATAAGCCACATATTAAGACTTAGTGGTGGAAATGAAGAATTGTACATTACAGTTTCTATGCATTACTCAATAAACAAAAACTTAAGATTATTTTTTGATGCACGTGAGGCTATGCTTCACAGGTATTTATATAATGAATATGCTATAGTAGCACCTTCATTGTGTATACATGAGGAGCTTAATTCTAGGACAGAGAAAGGTGATAATTGTATTTTTCATCATTGCATAAGACATGCAAGCTTGGCATGTTCTTCTGGGCCCAGTTTGTCTTCTTTGAATTCCTCAAAAATAAGAAAACAACCATTAATTTTTGAGAAAAAAAAAGAAGATATAACTGAAGCTTTGTCAGTATTATCTGAAAATAATTTAGGAAATAACCCAGATTTATTTTCAAATAATAAATACATTAGTGGGGTCAATGGTTCTGATGACCTATTTTCATCACTAGAAAATAAATCAACAGATACACTCATGACACAATCACCACAGTCAAAAGAACATTGTACATCAGCTCCAGATGGAAAATCACAGAATGTTTCTGAATCTTTAAAGGAGAGAAAATATGAGGATTCAGAAACATGCTGTTCAGTTGCATCTGTGAGCATTTAAAGCCTAAGAAAAAACAGCTGGGAAGAAAAATCTTTATTTCTCAACATCAAACTGGAAATTAAGATAATTCTCCTAGTACAAGTAGTTCACTGCAAAGATTAACTGGTGCTAGAGAAGACAAGCCAATCATTATCAGTAGTACTGATTCTGATTCCTTATCACAAAGTATTCTTCGCAGAAAACATCCTAGGCACTAAACCCCATACCCTTCTTCTATTGCTCCATTTTCTTTTTTTATGGGGCAAATTAGGCACCACTACCATTCATACTTTCTCCTTTCTATGTTTTTTATAAAAATCAAATTGTATGCCCCAATAAATGCATTTTACAGGTTTCTTACTTTTAAGTTCATTTTTTATTTTATATATATTATATTATTATACCAGAAAGATGAAATTTCATTTGAAAATCCAGAGTTATTGCCCTTTGACAATACAAAAAAATATCATATACCAATTGTTTTCCAAAAATGATGATTCGTATACAAATATATACGTCACACAAATAAATTATTATCACTTTTCTCTTTTCACTGTTGTAAATAGCTTCATTGTATATTTTAAAACCATTTTCATTCATAATTCATTGTTTGAATTCTTTGTCTTGATTAAATGTGATAGACAAAATATGTTTAGAAGTATGTATTGAGTATTAGCAGAAGACCATTATATGTGCAAAAAAGTATCATAAAACAGGTAAAATTAATTGCAAGCATATCTTTCACCAATTACAGCACACGGTTATGTAAATAACTTTTTATGCAGGATTCACCATCACTTTCTGCATGCTAATATTATCAAAAGGCATTTGCACAGAGAAGCAATCGACTTACCTTTTCTAAGGTAAGTAAATAATTATGATGCATATTTTTTCAACGTATGTATTGAAATTCTAATTATATTATGCTAACAATTTGTGAAGTCAGTGTACTTTTGCTTTTCTGTAATACATGTAATACATGTGCTTAATGTGGCTTCACTGTTAAACCTTTGCTTTATTGTAATGCATGTGCTTATGTTAGTATTACTGTTAAACTTATCCTTAAAAATACATGTACAACAAAATAATTGAAAGAAAGAAATTAAGATTTGTCTTCATTAAATTTTGATTTATCTCCCTTGTCTTTAATATGAAGCATCAAACCTTTTTTCAAAATAAACTTATATAAATCATGAAGAAAATAATGAGTAATTTATGTCATATCTATCTTTATGTAACAATATTAGGCATTTATCCAATAAACTCATTTACAGTTTCAAATAAACTCAGTATTTGTTTCAGTTTGTACATGTATTTGCCCTTTTCATGTATGTATGTATGTATGTTCTGTGTTTATGTTTATGTTCATGCGATATAGTGTCTGTACAAATTTCTATTTGTTTTATGTGCTAATCTTGCAGCTACAGCTTAGTATTAGGTAATATTAATTAACATGGCACATTTTCCACCACTCCCATTCAAGGTTGATAAACTTACAAATCAAATTGCTTTTGATCTCTACACCAATAGTAGATTTTATTATAAATCTGGAAGTCAAAGATTTTTTTACTACTGGGTATCGGTATTATCACCAACAGACCATATAAATTTGACTAGTTTGATATCCAGGATAAAATCATTACTAAGAGATTATAACAGAATTAAATGCAGCAAAAATACTTCAAGAATTTCGGCTTTTCTACAAGAAACTTTCCAAAAACCCACTATCAACAATTCAACCTTAAAGGTACTTTCAGTGAAAGAAACCAAGACTAAAGAACTGATTTATCAACTGACAACTGTAAAAAGAAAACTATGTGTAGCATTGTCAAACCTATCAAAACTAAAACAGGCAAACAAAAGGAAAGAATGACAGAATATCAACTTAAAAAGAAAGCTTGGAACTTCAACAGCATCTCAATCTCCAAAACTGAAACAGAAAACCCAAAGCTGTCAAACCAAGTGTACAGAAAAAAATGGTCTTGGAAAAGAGTAACCAATATAATCTTCTAAATGCAGACAGTGTAAAGATAAGAGAAGAGATATCATACAAACACATCACTTAAACACAATTTTGTCATGAATCCATCTGTGTCCTTTCTTTAATATGCACATAGACCAAGGTGAGCGACACAGGCTCTTAAGAGAGCCTTTAGTTTTCTAGGCAATTATATAATGTTAAATTATAAATAGGCCACATTCCTTATGATTATTTTACTCTATTTTACATCAATTCACTTTTGATCTCACCTGACCTCAAAGGTCAAGTTATCTTTTCTCCTCACTTGGCGTCCGTTTAAAAAACGTGTCCGGCAATCTAAATGGCCGCTTGAGAAATTGTTCCCGATTAGAATAGTAAAACAATTGTAGTAATTTACGAAAGGTAACCCTTGTTTTCCTGTAACAGGAATATTACAGTTTTCAGCTATTGCCAGGAGTGTTATTTAATTGATGATTTATTGATTTACTTCCAGTGCCAAATAGTTCATGCATGTTCAGGACGAGATCAAAATAACCATAAATACAAAAGATAGGTTCTGCAAAAGAGCCCGTCCGGGATGATGTCGCCGGAAAAATTTTGTTTCCCACTGGGCAATTAGGGTATATTTCATACGGACAGAAAGGAGTAGGTCCAGTAAGACCCCTTTTTGGCCCCAAAATATAGCAGTTTTACAAAGTTGATAAAATATAAACTTTTAGTTATTTATTGGACAGTAGAATGCTTAAGCTACATAAATATGGGTTGTTTTTGACATAACAATGCACATATATCGGGTACTAGCACCATCAAGTCATGCTAAATTACTGAAATCTTCACAATTCTAGCATTTTAGTTAAATTTAAGACGGTATTCGTGTAAAACGAAAGTGGCCGCATTCGTGTTCATCCTTAATATTGAAACGTAAGTTGTATTTTATGATAATACATAACATATATAAAGGTTGAGGATGAACACGGATGCGGCAACTTTCATTTTTGACAAAAACCATCTGAAAAGTGACATTTTTTGGCATATTTGGAAGATTTTTCATATTTTAGCTTGAATCGGATCGTTTTTAATGACTAAATCAGTTAAAATCTTTCTCATAAACTAACTGATTTAAATAAAATAGACACTTAAGTGTTTAAAAAGTGGTCAAAATCTTTCGTCAGATAAACCTGAAATTTGAGGCCAAAATCGGTCCTTACCGGACCTACTCCTTTAACCCTAACCCTAACCATCAACGGCAAAAGAGTCTAATCTCAAATAATAGTCCCTGGAGTTCTCGACTGAAAAAAAATGAAATAGTGCATCAGACAGCACCATGAAAAACTGCTGAATTAGAATATCATATATTTAAGTGCATTAATTGCACCTTGTTATTCTGATGAATTAAAGAAAGCGAAATAATCCTCCAGAACTATAACTTCATTATCCGAAGAAGTATGATATTTACATGATCTAAGATGTACATGCATACTGAAAATAATGCATTTAGGTCGCAACTGCTTGCTGTTCTGTAAAACATATACACTAAAAGAAAGAAAAAACACCCAGACAAAGAATGAACACTGTCAAATAAAGCATTCTATGATATTCTTCACTGTCTCATGTTTTGTTCATTCAGTTAGTTGTGGAACACGTAATGTAAACTTATTTAAACACACATGTTAAGAACAAACCGTCATTAAGTTCCAAACATAAGAATTGGACCTTTCTCCTTGCCTAGCTCGATTCAACAATTCGTTGTCAAAATGTTTAAAAGCAAACCCATCATGACTCAACTATCTAATGTCTTTTTTTTTTTCAATAAATTATCATCTTAATTCAGGTATTCATATTTTTGGGTCAAACATCTTTTTAAAGATGTATTCGCTGCTGCTCGCTATATATCCGGTGGCAAATAGTTCATGAATATAAAGTTGGTCGAAGAAACAATTGGGTAGGTTTTGCCATCCTCAGATAGGGTCATGTTCAGTAGCCATTTTCTCTTAACTCATTTGGCAGAATTGGGCTTTAGGGGACAACTATTTAATATTCAATTGTACCTGGTATAGTGATGTTTTGATCCCGGTTCAGCATTTAATTCCACAAACCAAAAAACATAGAGATCAGTGTACTTTAATTTATTACCACCGTATTATAATTGCTTTTCATGATGAGCTATTTTAGTAAAAATGGTGTGGCTATCCGGACACAAACAACGTAGAAGCCCATATGCCACATTGACCAGAGATAAAACATACCAAGCATTATGAACACTCATCGCCTGAATGCAGCAGCAAACACATTCAAGATACCGGTATCTTTCAAAATAGAATGAAACCCGGCAATAGATGCCACTCCTTATCTTCAAGATTTGACTTGGATGTAAAAAGATATTGTCTTCAAACAGATGAAACTGAAATACTAAATTTGGTAGACAATTTTTGTACACTGCCACTAATAGAGTCGTTGAATTATCGGATTGATTCTAATGGACAAGAACTAATAATTGATTTTCCTATCAGACTTTTTCCGAGACTACATTTTTAGACAATATGTGTGCGAACCGAGGATGGCAGTGTTTAACAACAACTGTTACCAATTGATACAGTTAAAATCACAATACAAAATCGTGTTTGTTAAAGAAAACTAAATTAGTGTACACTGCTAGTTAAAGATAATTAGACCATGAGAAAAAGTATGACACAGTGAAATTTCGGGACACTGTAGAGATTGGCACACTTGCACCAAACTTTAAAAAAAATATTTGGTTAAGAAAAGAACGTAGTTAACGCTAATTACTCTTGACATTAATATTCTTTTCTCCGTAAATTATTTAAAGCAAGTCTTTAACACATGTCGAAATATTAAACTTTATCGCTTAGTTCAGTGTGAAAGACAGACTTTACAAAATGTCATCAAACATAGCATAGTTGCATGAAAAACATGATGGTGGTAATCAAAAGGCTTAATTAGACGGAAAAATCATCAATAAAAAATGGTGTGCTTAGAATAGAGGTTATACATTCCGATGAACTATCAGACAGTCTTGAATAATTTAAGTACGAAAATGTAAATAAAGGCAACAGTAGTATACCGATGTTCAAACTCATAAATCCATGGACAATTAACAAAATCGGGGTAACAAACTAAAACTGAGGGAAACGCATTAAATATAAGAGGAGAACAACGACACAACACTACAATGTAACACACACAGAAACGGACCAAGCAACAGACAAATTCGCACGAGAATAACAAATATATTGATTGATTGTTGGTTGTTTAACGTCCAGTGGCAAATATTTCATGCATATTCAGGACGAGAACAAGTTCACAATAAATACAATAGGTAGGTTGATCCAATAGAGGCCACCTGGGTTGATGGTCGGGGAAATTTGAACTGCCACTGGAAAATGAGGGTATATTGGATAGGGACAGAAATTTTGCCTTGCAACAGGCCACCTACGGACCCCTCAAAGAGTTGTTGCAAGGGTTCTTAACGTGCAAATAGCGTGGCACTCTCCTTACACGAGGCATCGGATTTAACGTCCCCCTTCTGAACGGACGTGACTGCGAACTTGATACATCCCGCACAGCCAAACGGACGCACCACTTCAGCAAGCGTTTTACTGCCGGTCGGGAGAAGACCAAGTGACCATATTTCTATACCCCAGTCACCCTTGGGGTAGAATAACAAATATGACATCAAAACCAAATACATGAATTTGGGATAGACAAGTACCGTGACACGTCTTATCGCAATGTGTATTTACACTCAAAAATAAGAGAAAACAAACGACGCAACGTTAAAATGTAACACATACAGAAACGAACTATAATATAACAACATTAACAGTGAGATGTCCGCAAATGTACTGAATCAGAAGTAGAGAGAACAATTCACCAACGCGCAAGATATTTTGACCACTGTATGCTCTGCGGAAGATAATTTTGAATTTATGATTTTTGAAATAGTTATACATCAAGCTTCTATTAAAAATGTCTAATTATGAAATGTTTTTGAGTTGAATGTCATTATAATGATAATTCTGAAGAATTAACACATTAACCATTTATGTTGTTTTGTCGACAGAATCAAGTGAACCATGGAAATCCCCTTGACGCACTTAGCGGTCACGAAAAATGAACATTCTTAAAAGCAACATTAAAAAACGCCTTGTTCTTTTCCGAGTCAAACAGACTTCAAACATTACCACAATCATTTTCCACGATTCACTGAGAGGTTCTGTTAATCTTGAAATTTATCAAACAACAAAGATAGGGAAAATGAAAGAGGTTCTTTTCATTGTGTCAGCTTTAAAATAAGTGACCAGACGTATCACGAGGTATCCACGATTTAAGATACTATTCCGAAGCTACATTCAATTATCAATATTAGGGGCAATACGAAAAATAATATGGAAATTCACAGCACACCTGGCAACAAAGCCGGATCATATGTTAGATTGCTCATTTTATATAAATAATTTCGTTATTAAATAAGGGTTATTAGTTCACATGTTTATGTTAGTATATACAATATATGTCTTCCTAAGTGTCCAAGGGGGTCGAGCTTCAAACCTGAATTGCTAGTACAAAACATTGACTGTACATATTTGTCGCCACTAGACAGTAAAGCAATGTATCGTATTTGAGTTTAATAATTAAAATATAAACCCTTTCAGGTCAAAGTCTTGAAGATGTGTGATTGTGAAGAGCAAATTTCTCCATATATTTATATTTTTGGGTCAAACAACTTTTTAAAGATTTATTCGATGCTGCTTGCTGAACATCAAGTGGCAAATAGTTCATGAATATAAAGTTGATAGAAGAAACAATTGGGTAGGTTTTGCCATCCTGAGATAGGGTTATGTTTAGTAGCGATATTCATTAAACTGATTTGGCGGAATTCGTCTATAGGGGACAATTATTTAACAATCGGTTTTACCTGAGATGGTGATGTTTTGACCCCGGTTCAGCATTTAATTCCACAAACCTAAAACATAGAGATCAGTGTACTTTAATTCATTAACACCGTATTATAATTACTTTTCATGATGAGCTATTCTAGTAAAAATGGTGTGGCTATCCGGACACAAACAACGTGGAATCCCATATGCCACATTGACCAGAGAGAATGCATACCAAGCATTATGAACACTCATCGCCTGAATACAGCAGCAAACACATTCGAAGATACCAGTATCCTTCATAATAGAATGAAACCCGGCAATACATGCTACTCCTTGTCTTCAAGATTTGACTTGGATGTAAAAAGATAGTGTTTTCAAACAGATGAAACTGAAATACTCAGTTTGGTTCAACAATGTTCTTCAGAGCTATAAGTCTAGCCCTTAAGATTACATTACACTAATATTGCTTGCTAATTCTACTATCAACAGTAGAAGAGAGAAGATTCAGGACTAAGAGTGAATTTTACAAATTGCTGTGGATGATGACTTAATCAAACTTGGATGCATTGATGAAATTCATACAACGATGACAGTTAATTCTTTGAACAAGAAAAAGCTGTAGATATTTTCAATGGTGCAAAACAAACATGTTATGAACTATAAAATGATTAAAACTGTGTTGAGTTTACAATTTTTATAAAAGTGACAACATTTACCTACATGTAATGAAATATAATAAACCCCAAAGGAGCTTTTATTTAGATTGATTGTAAAGTTTACATGTCTGGCTGGTATATGCATCATCTGTCTTTGTTCATGGTTCATAAGTCAGTGTAAATTTTCAAATGGTGATTCCTCCTATAAGATACAAGAAACAAAATGTCTCTAAATGTCTTATTTCGTTTATGGAATGATTGTATGGTGAACAAGTCTGTCAGGTTTGGTTTATCTGTCAGACCTTGACCTCATTGTTATGAATCATTAATATCTTTAAACTTGTAGTAAACTTTTGTCTGTTAGACTAATAATATAAATCATTTAAGCAGGAAACACATTTCAGATTGTTATAGACATCAATCTCTTGGTGAAATTTCTTATTTTACAAATCTTAATAAAAATAATTTACGATCTAAAGAACATATTCCGTGTAGAATATTTTATTTCATGTTGCTATATTAAACTGATAGGGTCTGAGTATTTTGCAATTTTTATATAAACATGAAGATTGCATTTTTGGGTGTATGGATACAAAAAATTCAGTCAAACAGTCCAAGTAGGTAGATGGCAGATTTGCTTAAAATTGGTGTAAGGAAGATATTATTTGAAGCAAACTTTACAAATATATCTTAAAATTATTCAGTCTTTTAAGTTTTTGCAGTGAACATTTACATACTACGAGTTGATTTTCCTCTGAGTTCAGTATTTTTGTGATTTTACTTTTTACACATAATTATCAATACATTTTTTATTCATAAATAACTTAAATAAAGATGCGGTTATAATTGCCAATGAGACGACTTTCCACTAGAGAGCAAATGACATGGAACTTAATAACAACTAAATGTGACAATATTGCTTTCAACAATGAGAAAAACAAAAATTGCATAGTGAGCTATAAAAGGCCACAAAATAGAAATGTCAAACAATTCAAGAGAGAAAACTAACAGTTTGATTTATGTTTAAAATGAATTATATACAAATATGATATACAGCCACTGAAGTACAGGTTCTCGACTTGGAACAGGCACATTCAGAATTCAATAGTGGTGGGCTTAAACATGTTGGCCAGCGCCAAACCCCCTTCTTACCTGGGACAACGATTTAACAATACCATATGTGAAGCTGGTTCAAAGTCAATAACAACTTGTAAAAAAATCTGTTGCTAAAGACTAAAATATCAATCAGCACACATCAAATCGATTTAAGTGTAAAGATGTCATTAACAGTCTAATTTATGACTGTGCAACAAGAAATATTACAGAAATCCACCTATAGGATAAAAAACAAGTTCATGCCAAATGAATTAAAGCACTGCTCTGTTTTATAGATGCACATTAGAGGGGCGGATACCAGATGTCCTGATTCAAATGCATCGTTTAAAAAAAAAAAAAAGAGGTCTGGATTTTGCTACAGTTGCACGTGTTAGCTTATTTCTCGTTTCAATTACAGTGTCAAACTTTCCCACGAATTCTAAGTTTTGATGAGATCCATATGCGAAAACTTTGGTCTTTGTAGCTATAAATTTTGGTTTTCTCTTCATCCTGTTGTAGGCATCCTCATCAATTACATTGATCCAGTGTCGATAAGAACGTTGATGTCCGATTCATTGATTTTGACACAAATTCTTGGTTGTTCACGTATGATAGAATTCACGGTTCCTTTTAGCGATTCTGCCTGTAGTCCAAAAACATATTCATCATCTGAACTACTATCTATCTTTGTTTGACATTCGAAATTGTTTTCAAAATCTGAATTCTCTAGCGTATTGACAGATTGTTTAGTATGATTATTTCTTTTTGACCTACACATCTTCTCAAAGTGATTAGGCTTCTTACAAAAGTTGCAGGATTTTCCTTGAGCAGGACATTTCCCTCGGTGTGGAAATTCACCCCCACAATTCCTGCATTTGTTGTTTCGATTCACACGTTGGTCATTCACACGTTGTTCCGGACGCTTATCTTGTTGTAAATATCTTGGTTGATTTTTCCGAAAATTTCTCTTCTTGTGTAAAGCGTTGGTCTCAAGTTTCTCTTCTTTGTTCTCGATTTCGTTTGCTTGTCTTTCAGATAGTTCCAGAGCTCTTGCTGATGATAACAATTGTTCCAAAGTCATATCTTCTCTTAAAGCTTTTCTCCTCAGTCTTGAAGATGAATATCCTTGAACGATTTGAGATTTTACTTCCCGATTGTCATCATTAAATTCACAGTTGACGGATAATTGTCTTAACTTTGTATGAAACGCATCCATTGTTTCATTTGTTTCTTGCTTTGCCTGACGGAATTTATATATTTCGTATTCAACGTTTTTCTTCGGTGCAAAGTATTCAGTAAGCTTCGTAAGTGCTGTAGTTTTCACTTGCTTGAATGAAACAAAAAATACATGTCAACTTTTGTCGCCAATAGACAGTAAAGCAATCTATCGTATTTGAGTAATTAAAATATAAACCCTTTCAGGTCAAAGTCTTGAAGATGTGTTTAAATTATGATAAACAATCCAAAATTAAGTGAATATATCAAACTAAATTTCTTAATAGCAAGTGTAGAAAAAAACACTTAATATCATTTTTCATTAATCAATCATTTGAAATGAGGAAAATTTCCTTACAAATGAGTATTATGAACAATTTGAAGCTATAACATACAGTAGCCTATTCTTAATTAACCTATACATAGTGTTCTATTTATAACTGCACCTTTCATTGTTCGAAAAATGCCTATTGATTTTATATGTAGTATTGTTTTATTGCTGCATTATTACTATTTGAGTACATGATGCCAATTATTGTAATTGAGTTCGTGCCAATAAAATATTTGTATAATTATATTTGTGATTGTTTAGAGCAAATTTCTCGGTAACTAAAGTAGTAATTGAATTTGAGCCAACAACATATTTGTATCTGAGGATGTGTAGGGCAAATGTCTCGGTAACTAAGTAGTAAGTTTACACGAGTCGGCAACAACCTCAAACTTCATGATTAATAGAAGTGTAAATATAGTCCTTTGACTAGTGTCTCGAATACTCTGGCTGCCATCGTATATGTAACTCTTTACTAGCAACGACAAAATTATTTTCAATACAGGTAAAATAATTTTGTCGCTGCTAGTGTATAACATTTAGGTCAGAAATAGTTATAGAATTAAAAAACATAATTTTATAGAATTAAAAAACATAATTTTATATGTAAGAGAATTTTAAAACATTAATTTATAGAGTTGTTAATATCATGGATTTCTGTTGGCACAATTGTTCGTCGGTGACGCGTGACACAGGTAAATAATTTTGTCGTTGCTAGTATTTAGAGTTGAACATTTGGCATTCATGAACGAAATTAACTGCGAAAACGATATCCTTCAGCAAATGAATACAAAACTGTCAAGTATTAAGGTTCATGTGGACCCTATGGCTAAAATGGCCGTATTTTCACCTCAAAATTTAATCTGAGTACAGGCAAACCTGTGCATTGTGAGAAGTTTTAAGGCTTAGCATGCCCTAGATAAATAGAATTCAAATGCATTGTATGATTTAGAAAATTCATAACTTAACTGAATTTTACCGTACACTTTTTTTCGTCCCTGCAGAAGATGATAAAATAAACAAACATTTGAGTTTACCTTGATATGGTCCACTCAGGTACACAGTTTAAATAACCAATTGTTGTCAGGTATCTATTGTCCATCTCATGTCCATGTCAAACAAAACAGCTCACTTCAATAATTACCTGTGAGGAAGTTCTCAAACCTGTTTCCCAACTTAGTTAATTTTGGCACCTTCTGGAGGAATGAAAAAAAGTGCACGGCAAAATCCTGGTAAGTTTTTATTTTCCTAAAACACAAAACATATTTGAAATTTATTTATCTCGGGCATTCTATGCCTGAAATTTTTTACAGATGCACAGGTTTGTCTGTACTCAGAGAAAATTTTGAGGTTAAAATACGGCCATTTTAGCCATAGGGTCCACATGAACCTTAAGTGTCATCTAGACCCTTTGGCTAAAATGTCGCATTTTCACGTCCACATTTACCTAGAGTAGAGACAAACATGTGCATCAGGAAAAGTTTTCAGGCATAGCATGCCCTTGATAAATAAAATTCGAATGCATGGTATGTTTTAGAAAATTGAAAACTAAAGGATAATGTACCCTTGTGTTGATTCGGTAAACTGACAGAAAGTCACAAGGCATAAAGTCACAAATTTGGTAGGACTAAAAGTCACAAATAATCTGTTGACAATTGTTTGAAAATATCAGAGAAATATCTTGAAATATTTTATACATAATTATATTCCTATTAAAGTTTAGGAAATGTGTCTTTATACTATAAAAAAATGAAGATCTATCTTATTTTAATCATGCAAAAGAAAGATTTCTTAAGTGCCAACTCACTTTGACATTTTGTTTTTTTAACAATTATTTGATCATATTTTATATTTTATGATAAGTTTTGTTTACAAAGTTGGTTTATATACAATAGTTCAAGAAAAATACAAACATATTTTTGTAGTAATAAGCGTTTTTTATTCAAAGAAAATAATCAGAAAAAAATTATTGTGACTTTCTGTCCTACATTCAATGATTCAATGCTAAACATATGGGAAATTTATAGAAGATCCACAGCCTTTCCCATTGAACTCTCACATTGGTAACCCGGTACTTGATAGATAGAGGATTATTGCATGCAGTGTTCAAACATCTATCAAAGCTTTCTCCCCAGAAAACCTTGATAGTTTTTTTTTTTCATATCGAACTGTAAAATTAAAAGAAATTAGTAACACTTAAGGTGTCATACCACCAATTAAAAGTCCCTATCTGTTCAACCAAATTTTACAATTTTCACAGCTTTCTAAATATTTTACCTTAAGTTTAACCTCATAGAAACCAGGTATATCCTGTATTGTACATGTATCAGTTTTCTACATACCAATTTTCAACAGGTGTTTAAAATCATATAAAAAAGAAAAGGTCTTCCGAATAGAGGTACCACTAAAAATAACCCCTGGTTTTCTGGAAATCTTAAATTGGTATACTATGGAGTGAATTAGTCCTCAATTTTGAATGCAAACTCATAAACATGTAAATTTTAGCTCAAAATGGTCTTAATATATTTCTCTTTTACCAAAAGTTTCATTTCTGCCAATTTATTGGTTAGTTTAAGTAAACAATGACATCAAATGCACTATTTTTTGTCCGAGTAGGCCTACTTTCACATACGTTCTAAATTTGAGGGAGTAATTGGTGGTATGACACCTAAAGAGACAAAAAAGTTGATTAGAAATCTTTTATTTTGCTTTATTCTTAATCCTTAGTCAATTTGTAGTTAAAAACAGCTTATCTGAGCATTATGCGACTTATATTAAAAATTTCACAGCTCAATTTAAACTGACTGTAAATGTATGACTTTGATAAAAATACATGAAAATTTCATTTTGGGCTACAGAAACATAAACTTTCAATATCAAGATCAGTTTTTGTTGATTTTTCCTTGTTTGTTCTACTTCTTTAAAGACTTTCCACAATTTTTGCAATGAATTTAGTAAAAAATCCAAGGTGTTGAAGTGTCAAGGAATATTGACCCCCCTTTTTTTCATCTGGTGTCAGTAAAGTACTGCACATTGATCAAAAGTGCAGTCATGGTCATTTAACTGTGTTTATTTACATCAGTTAAAAAAATTTAAGATATAAAAATTTCATTTGGAATAATAAATGGTACTTGTGAGTTTCTGCAGTGTTTACATAAGGCTATGCTATCTGCCAAGTACATAGTATGACGCAATGATATAAGGGGTAAAAATCAAATAATTTCATTAAATTTGCATGACAAAATTTGTTTGGGGGTAGTAAACAACCTATGTTTCAATGTTTAACACCACAGAATAACTTTCTGTGCATTTATAACATTATTTAGGACATTTTTTTTATATAAAAGCATATTGTCAGGATGGGAAAAGCTAAAAATAGCACAAACTCAAGTTTTAGGCTCTAAATTTGCAATATGTGACATTTTGCCCCCAAAAAGATTGAAATGTGGCTACTATTATCTCAAATGATCAGTTAAGACAAGAAAAAACAATTGTTTTCTGATTTTGATGTTTCACCGCATTTTGCTTAAAGAGACAAAAAAGTTGATTAGAAATCTTTTATGTTGCTTTATTCTTAATCCTTAGTCAATTTGTAGTTAAAAACAGCTTATCTGAGCATTATGCGACTTATATTAAAAATTTCACAGCTCAATTTAAACTGACTGTAGATGTATGACTTTGATAAAAATACATGAAAATTTCATTTTGGGCTACAGAAACATAAACTTTCAATATCAAGATCAGTTTTTGTTGATTTTTCCTTGTTTGTTCTACTTCTTTAAAGACTTTCCACAATTTTTGCAATGAATTTAGTAAAAAAATCCAAGGTGTTGAAGTGTCAAGGAATATTGACCCCCCTTTTTTTCATCTGGTGTCAGTAAAGTACTGCACATTGATCAAAAGTGCAGTCATGGTCATTTAACTGTGTTTATTTACATCAGTTAATAAAATTTAAGATATAAAAATTTCATTTGGAATAATAAATGGTACTTGTGAGTTTCTGCAGTGTTTACATAAGGCTATGCTATCTGCCAAGTACATAGTATGACGCAATGATATAAGGGGTAAAAATCAAATAATTTCATTAAATTTGCATGACAAAATTTGTTTGGGGGTAGTAAACAACCTATGTTTCAATGTTTAACACCACAGAATAACTTTCTGTGCATTTATAACATTATTTAGGACATTTTTTTATATAAAAGCATATTGTCAGGATGGGAAAAGCTAAAAATAGCACAAACTCAAGTTTTAGGCTCTAAATTTGCAATATGTGACATTTTGCCCCCAAAAAGATTGAAATGTGGCTACTATTATCTCAAATGATCAGTTAAGACAAGAAAAAACAATTGTTTTCTGATTTTGATGTTTCACCGCATTTTGCTTAAAGAGACAAAAAAGTTGATTAGAAATCTTTTATGTTGCTTTATTCTTAATCCTTAGTCAATTTGTAGTTAAAAACAGCTTATCTGAGCATTATGCGACTTATATTAAAAATTTCACAGCTCAATTTAAACTGACTGTAAATGTATGACTTTGATAAAAATACATGAAAATTTCATTTTGGGCTACAGAAACATAAACTTTCAATATCAAGATCAGTTTTTGTTGATTTTTCCTTGTTTGTTCTACTTCTTTAAAGACTTTCCACAATTTTTGCAATGAATTTAGTAAAAAAATCCAAGGTGTTGAAGTGTCAAGGAATATTGACCCCCCTTTTTTTCATCTGGTGTCAGTAAAGTACTGCACATTGATTAAAAGTGCAGTCATGGTCATTTAACTGTGTTTATTTACATCAGTTAATAAAATTTAAGATATAAAAATTTCATTTGGAATAATAAATGGTACTTTTGTGAGTTTCTGCAGTGTTTACATAAGGCTATGCTATCTGCCAAGTACATAGTATGACGCAATGATATAAGGGGTAAAAATCAAATAATTTCATTAAATTTGCATGACAAAATTTGTTTGGGGGTAGTAAACAACCTATGTTTCAATGTTTAACACCACAGAATAACTTTCTGTGCATTTATAACATTATTTAGGACATTTTTTATATAAAAGCATATTGTCAGGATGGGAAAAGCTAAAAATAGCACAAACTCAAGTTTTAGGCTCTAAATTTGCAATATGTGACATTTTGCCCCCAAAAAGATTGAAATGTGGCTACTATTATCTCAAATGATCAGTTAAGACAAGAAAAAACAATTGTTTTCTGATTTTGATGTTTCACCGCATTTTGCTTAAAGGTGTCATACCACCAATTAAAAGTCCCTATCTGTTCAACCAAATTTTACAATTTTCACAGCTTTCTAAATATTTTACCTTAAGTTTAACTTCATAGAAACCAGGTATATCCTGAATTGTACATGTATCAGTTTTCTACATGCCAATTTTCAACAGGTGTTTAAAATCATATAAAAAAGAAAAGGTCTTCCGAATAGAGGTACCACTAAAAATAACCCCTGGTTTTCTGGAAATCTTAAATTAGTATACTATGGAGTGAATTAATCCTCAATTTTGAATGCAAACTCATAAACATGTAAATTTTAGCTCAAAATGGTCTTAATATATTTCTCTTTTACCAAAAGTTTCATTTCTGCCAATTTATTGGTTAGTTTAAGTAAACAATGACATCAAATGCACTGTTTTTTGTCCGAGTAGGCCTACTTTCACATACGTTCTAAATTTGAGGGAGTAATTGGTGGTATGACACCTAAATATTTATGATGCACATATACAAAATTGAAATAAAACGACAACTACAAGCCCAAATGAAGTTACTTAACAACATTATTTTCACTTTATATTTTGGGTAAACAGAGCTTATGTTTATCTTCCAAAATGACACAAGTTCCAAAATATGAATGTAGATAAACAAGAAGACCGATAGCTCGATAAAAAAAAATAAAACACGATGTTTTTATTGAAAAAGTCAAATGATAAGTATTTATGCGAAGCTCACAAGTTTCGATCACTAAGACTTGATATCGTCTTAAAATCCAGGTGAAAGTGTTGGATGAAATCCAGATGGATGTCGGTACTAGTACAGCCTTCTGCTCTGAAGGTGTTTTAAACGTGGCTAGTGTTTGGAGACTGAGGTTCCACGGGACACTTAACCAATTCTGCCTCCTCAGAATCTGCAGCTGGTAATATTTCTCACCATCATTGGGTCAAGTAATGAAGCAGTCCTTTTAGTATCAGTAGTATCCTTAATTTCAAGTTCCTTTGGATATATGTGTAACACAATTTCACACTTGCAACAATTGAATACACAATTATTTTCAGTCCAGTAATAGCCTGATGACTAAGAAGCATCTACTTCCGGTCTTCCAAGTGAAATTTCCTACGCGAATAATGACGGCTTACTCCCATTTACTGTAGTAATTTCGGAAATCCCATTTTAACTACCTCAGACTTTCATCATTTGCAGAATTGTTGGGATTCAAATCTGGATTTCCTTTGTTTCGACATTCTTTCAGGCTTCGCACATTCAAACAGTTAGGAAACCTTTTCATAACCCTTATAAAGTTCACTCTCACTGTAACATTGTCTCAATAAAGCATGTAAGCTATACATAATATACAATAAGCTACAGTTGAACTCAAAACACACCTTCATGGACTCAAATTTTGATATGTCGATATGTTGTCTTGTTAATTTGGGAAATAGTCTGTGTAATGAGTTTGCAATGCTGTTCAAATAAATTAAGCAAATAAAGCCAAGAAATGACTTTACCGTATTTTTGTCGAGCATGCAACTTTTGTTGCAGAAAGCTCGACATAGGGATAGTGATCCGGCGGCGGTGTTAGCTAACTTCTTAAAAGCTTTATATTTTAGAAGGTGGAAGACCTGGATGCTTCATACTTTGTATATAGATGCCTCATGTTACGAAGTTTCCGTCAGTCACGTGTCCAATGTCCTTGACCTCATTTTCATGGTTCAGTGACCACTTGAAAAAAAGTTCAGATTTTTTGTAATGTTGAATTCTCTTTTATTATAAGTAATAGGATAACTATATTTGATATGTGCGTACCTTGAAAGGTCCTCATGTCTGTCAGGCAGTTTTCACTTGACCTCGACCTCATTTCATGGATCAGTGAACAAGGTTAAGTTTTGGTGGTCAAGTCCATATATCAGATACTACAAGCAATAGGGCTAGTATGTTCGGTGTATTGAAGGACTGTAAGGTGTACATGTCCAACTGGCAGGTGTCATCTGACCTTGACCTCATTTTCATGGTTCAGTGGTTATAGTTAAATTTTTGTGTTTTGGTCTGTTTTTCTCATACTATATGCAATAGGTCTACTATATTTGTTGTATGGAATGATTGTAAGGTATACCTATCTAGCTATATTTGGTGTATGGAAATATTTTATGATCTTTATGTCAGTCGCGCAGGTTTTATTTGACCGTGACCTCATTTTCATGGTTCATTGCACAGTGTTAAGTTTTTGTGTTTTGGTCTATTTTTCTTAAACTATAAGTAATAGGTCAACTATATATGTTGTATAGAAGCATTGTTAGCTGTACATGTCTGCCTGGCATGGTTCATCTGACCTTGACCTCATTTTCAAGGTTTATTGGTCTTTGTTTAGTTATCTTGGTTAATGTTAGGTTTATGTGACAGTTGTATTAAAGCTTAGCTTTATACTTAGGACTATCAACATAATATCAGTGATAAGTATAGAAGGCGAGACATTTCAGCGTGTGCACTCTTGTTACATTTTTCGAGTATTTTTATGAGAGAATGAATTACAAAAACAGTTGTGTTTGGTTTTACTAAGATGTGGTACGTCCGAAATGAAATATATCTCCATTTTGAGATGAGTACGGGTTATCTGCATAGTGTACACAGTCATTGTCCTCTCCTGTTTGATGACACACCGTCGCAAGTAATGAATAAAACCCTTAGGTCAACAAGGCTGGTCTCTAGAATGAAAAAAAACTTTTATTGGCATTTGTGTGAAACGTGCCTTGACCATATACCTGCTAACTAGCAGCTCTGCTCTAATAGGTAGATATTATGAAACAAATTAGAGCTGTTTAAAATTAGTTAGATTTTGTAGCATATACTCAACAATATAGCGGCAAAATAGTATCCCTGTTGTGATTGGTAAACATTTCACCCCCCCCCCCCCCCCCAAAAAAAAAAAACGGACGGGGGCGAAATAACTTTAATATTTGACTATTTTTTTACCAAATAAAGTTGGAACTTGATATACAAAGGGCAAAACTATAAACGTAAAAGAACTCATTCAATTATGAGCGTTTTTCAACACCAAAATTGAAAATTTAGTTTACAAATACAAGGCCATTAACCATGCAAGTCGCCATTTTGTTAACCGAAAAGGGCTGGTATATATATTACATTAAACGTGAAATACTAAACAGATATATCATGTTAAGGAGGAGTATTTGCGAATAATATCAGTTGAGAGAATGTTAAATTTCGCGAGCCGTAAGGCGAGTGAAATTCATTCTCAAGACTGGTATTTTTCGCAAATACCCCTCAAGTACATGCTATATCTGTTTAATTACACCGAATGTTAACGTTCAAACACGTATTGATGATCGTGACGTAACAAGCGTCCAGTCGGAATTTTTTGGCAAATACCACGACAGAGAGGGTAACAAAAATCCTATCCTTTTTGCATATATCCCGGCGGCGTTAAAAAATGAACTATATTCATTTGACAACAGTGAATTGGTGAAAAATGCACTGGCTATCAACCAATCAAAACCCAAGATTCTTACATAAGGTGTAATTAACAACAAAAGACACTGTATTCATGTACAAACGTAAATGGTATCTAAATACCTTTGTACAACGAAATGCAATAACATTTAATAATTTCAATGAAGCATGCCATCTCGGTCCCAGCATCATTGGCAGCATCTGGCGTCCTTACTGTTCAGTCGGAAAGCTGAACCTGGTTTGACCCCATTTCTTTAAGCAACAATGGACGTCATGTGATTACCATATATGAACATTTTTTACCAAAAAAAGAAAAAAGTGAAGCCCGTTTTTTGTAGCATGAATTAAAACTAATTTGCTTTTAATAGTTATCAAAGGTACCAGGATTATCATTTAGTACGCCAGACGCGCGTTTCGTCTACATAAGACTCATCAGTGACGCTCTTATCAAAATATTTACAAAGTCAAACAAGTACAAAGTTTTTATTAAAGTGAACATTCTTGAGTGTACAAGAAATATATTGATCCCCTCAAATATGGATTAAACTCATTTTTTCTCTCAAAATGTGTCTTCAAAGTCAAGTGTTGACCCAAAAAATTGGTTACAGGAAATTAAAACAGTGAGTTTACAAAATCTTTTACTATATTAACGGATTGTCTTGTAAGCTTAGAAAATCTGCACGTAGCTTTTCATTTCCAACCGAAACACTTTGTAACGAACGTAACTGTTCTCGTAATTTCAAACTTTCGGCTGTTATTGATTTGCTTAGTAAGTCAGACATTGACACCGGGTTTTGAGGTACAACTCTTTGCTGAATTTGTGGTTTTAAACCTCTGTATGCTAGTTTAACCAAAAATTGTTCTGACACACTATTTGTCGTATAATAATTCAAAGCTCGATGTAGATATTGATCAACCGGTTCGTTTTCCTGTTGTCTTATATACGCAAGACCAATGTCATCTTGCTTATGCTGTTTAAAGCGATTAAGAAATGACAGTTTAATGTTTGCCAAAGAGGATTTTGTAGTAGAATCTACCATTTCGAGCCATTGTTCTGCAATGCCACACAAATAAAAAGGTAGGACAAGAATAGCCTCCCATTCTGTCATTCTCTGAAGTGTTATGTAGGCAAGAAAACTTGCCCACCATTGAACAGCATCAGTGTCACCGTTTTAGTGCTTAAGGTTTACCATAATTTTAGAGTTATTAAAACCTGCGGGCGCGGGTTTTTTGTTACCCTGCCCCGTAACTGCTGCCTGAACTGGTGGCTGTTGCACTGGAACCAGTGTTGGTTGGTTCTGCAAAACTGGTGGCTGATTCTGAACAGGTGGAGGTGGTTGATTCTCTGGCTGTAGTTCTCCCGTTATGGGTTGGCCCATGATCACGGTTCTTAGGCTGCATGTCTGTTGACCTTAACCAGTATTTCATAAATTTCTAGTTGGTTTCAAAGTTGCTGTCTCTTGCTCGGGATTTTGGGTCCGCCGCCAATTGTCAAACTGAGGTTCTGTGTGTTTGTTTTTGTTGTGTGGTAGAGCTTTAGAAGCAATAGTGACAGGTAGATGCAGGGTGGTTGTGACTATGATTTTCAACTGCTGTGCAAGATAATTATCTTGTTAACGCGAGTCTTCTGACAGGCCTGAAAATAGTCAAATCTGATTTCTGAGTAATAAGTCTTTATTCACTGCGTTCAATTTGAAAAGTCAAATAATAACCAAATTACATAATAGAATATAAAGCATAACAATGCAGTCAATAAAACAGATGCAAAAACAATCATGGATTATTAATACTATAGATACATGTAAGAATTTTTAAGTTTCTCGCTATTACACCATGAACGGTGTAAATACCTATAAAGGGTTTGACTGGTTTCTAAATTGTGCAACCTGATATGCATGTAATTTGCAGTAAACAATTAAACAACTTAGAGCGTGTTGCTTATAAAAAGTAAAATCACAAAAATACTGAACTTAGAGGAAAATCAATTCAGAAAGTCCGTAATCACATGGCCAAATCAAATAACAAAACACATCAAAAACGAATGGACCAGAACTGTTATATTCCTGACTTGGTACAGGCATTTTCAAATGTAGAAAATGGTGGATTAAACCTGGTTTTATAGCGCTAACCTTAACAGAACACAAAAACATCTATCTACTAATACATTCATTGATTTGCGTGTCTGACGTCAGAAAATTGTATACGTCACATATATTTGTCGTTCAATGTACATACAAACAAATTTCACATAGGCAATGTTAGTATACAGGACTAAAAAATCAAAAGTATGTAAGAATAAATTTCAGAAATAGACCGAGATTTAAAAAAGTCCAAAAGTTATTTGGAATTTATAAGAATCCACAAATAGTTAATTCCACTACGCGATTGAATGATTTTGCCGTTTGTGGTTCAACGGATTTTGTAATTCATAATAGAAATATACCATAATGACATAAAATAGAACAATATCATACTAACGGGATCTTTTAAAGTATAGAGTCACGTTATAAGGTCTTATAAAGCAAAGAAATACAAAAAGTCTCATATACAAAACACACCACCAAAAAATGAAAGACAATTACAAACACATTGACGGGATGTATAAGTACCGAGCCACGTCAAACGGATATCCCACAAAACAATCCAAAAGTAAAAGTAATATTAATAATAGAACAAAGACAAATGAAAGAACAAAAAACACGTTGTTAAGATGATAAACAACCCAGCAGGCACTCAACGTTGAAACAATGTTGTTTCTCAACGTTGAAACAATGTCAAATTTATGTTTGATTTTGAAAATTTGAATCAACGTTGTCATTTCAACGTTGAAGTTTCAACATCCATTCAAGGTTGAATAGTAGTTGAAAGTATATTAATGAAATTTATCATAAAGCTACAAACACCACACTTTTTACCTGCTTTCCAAATTTTTGCTGTTGTTAGAAGGTAAACAGGCAGTGTGGGTGTACATGTTTTTTTGTAATGTTTTCCCTCTCACCAATACACATATGAACAAAATAGATAAGTTAAATGGAAGACCTCTAAATAAATACATCAACTGTTACGTTAAACAACATTTTTTGCTTGTACAAAGTCAAAAATCTAGACCATAAATGTCATATCTTAAAATACTGTTGATTGTGTGTCTACTTGTTTTTAACGATAACTAGACATAATTATCTATTTAAATATATAAGTGGACACCTATCATTTTTGATAAACTCTTACTTGAAGATTTTCTTGTTGTGAATAGCTATCAAAATACAAATCATTCAATGAATTGGATTTCACAGTTTGCATAAAAATTATGACATAATGATGATACACTTTATTCCCCGACACCACAGAAAGGAAAGAAGACGTTGAATAGTTCTAAACAATTCTCACAAGTTCAAAGTAGTTTTTATTAAACGACCAACCAATGTTAAGCCCTTCTTGAAAGTAGTATATATATCTAGGAAGAGTAAAGACATTACTAGATCCAATGTGTGTTCAGGATGATCGCAATATTTACGAAAATAAGAAGATGCTGCACGACTGCTAACCAGACAACTCTCCACAAAAAACAAAGGTCCTTGATTATATATACATATATGTTTTATAAATGTATATATTACCCTCATAAACCATTACATTAATACTTATTTACTCAGGAACAAAAATATCAAAAATAGTAATACAATGATATTTCTTTTGATACAAGATTTATTTTATAAATTCATTTGTTATATTTGTCCTTATTGCATGTCATCGTTCTTCCACCACCTCGGGATCTTTCTGCGGTAAATTTTAAGCAGGAGAGGTCTTTATCAGATATGTAATTCCTAAAGACATCTTTTTACTCTTGCAGTATATTTAAACTCTGGAAAAAATCAGATTATATTAAATATAAATTGTATGTCCGGAAAATATATTTTAAATTTGAGCCACTTTCAATTTGCTTCTAGAAGCATTGAAAATAAATAAAACCATAATGACGAAGCACATATTGTAATAAGATAATCATTAATAAAAAAATATATACATTAATGTTGAATTTTTCGTTTCCGTTCGCTAACTTAAGTCAGCTTCAACAATGCTTATTACCACAACAGACATGTTATTATCGCAATTCTTTAAAAACTACATTAAGGGCATACGATACAGTTACAGTGGAGGTAATGACGTTGCTAACTTAAATTCTTATTTTCAGGACTTCCAACTATGACTTGTCGGTAAAAGATTCAGTTTTCGACTGATTTTCATCATTCAAACTGATATTATTTGAAAACGAGTTCATGGACCCCTCTGTTTTAAAATGCCATTTGTTTTGATTACGTAAGAAGATTGTGTGTGCCAATTTTTACGAAAACGTACATAGTGCTCTTTTTTTTAGATTTGATAAATATTTTTACTACATTCGTGTACATTTTGATAAATACGAGTTATATTTGAAAAACAAATTGCCTCATTTTTTATGATACTTATAAAATTCAGAAATTGCCAATTATTTAACAGAAAAATTATGTTTATCTTTTAAAACAAAAAAGTTATGTCTTTCTTTCGAAAAAGAAATACCGGCAAAAATCCGAATTATGAGCAAATATACAAAATTTCGACGTCATTTAACTCAAAAAGTAGCACATGAAGGTATATTTTTGAATTACATATTTGATATTATCAGGCAAAAAATAGCCTACATGCAAATTTTCATCAACTTGTAAATACGGGATCAAAACTGTATCGTATGCCCTTAATGTACAGTTCGTATAACATCTAATGTAATAATATAGTTCCTTAAATATTTAAGTACATATATTACAATGTTTCCACCCAGAGGAGGTGTTTCATGATGGTGCCCTGTGCAAAAAAACAACAAGCCACGTGATAATAATAACCGCCTACGTCCGCCATTGAACGAATCAGATTTGACAGAAGATCGATATTTTGATAAGCCAATGACAACGACTACAACTTGTAATAGGTGAATGATTTTTGTGTAAACATAAACACATGGAACAACAAATCGTTTACATTTATTGAAGCGCAGAAAAAGAGTGAATTTGTGGCGTCGATTGTTTCGGCATTTTTTGAAAAAAAGCTCTTACTTTCCTGAATAATACACGTAAACAATAAGCGACTTTCATACGAAATTTTAACATGCCTTTCTATAGTAAACAAGAAATCGAAAAGAATAAAAAGTCGTCTCTAAATTTTCCAAAATAGTGGTATAAAAAGGTCTAAATTTTACCCCCCCCCCCTTTTAGATTTTGCCTTTCTGATAACCGTTACGTATAAACATTAAACGGCAATATCATGAGTAAAAATCGATTGTTTCGTAACTTTCTTGGACTTTGACAGTATAAAGTTACTTGAACTAATTATAAACATGATTAACAACTCAACAAATATAAAAACGAAGATAATCATAATCATGACAATCAAGATACTGTATGGACTTGACTTCTTTTATTTTAGGGGTCCAAACCCATAAAGAGCCATACTAAAGTATTCTTAACCCCAAACCTTACCCTAACCCATTAGTGACACTGATACTTACATTGGTACATAGAAAAAGTAGTCTATGTGGTACAAGTATGTTACTTCTAAATGATTCAGTGTATCCCAAACTCTGTCTGACCACCAAATGTCAGACAAAAATTCATTCGCACAGACAGGAATATTTCTCTTTCAGTCTGACAAACCCTATAACAGTTTTTTTCACAGACTGACGGTTACCCTACATGTACATGTACAGATAAACATTGATATGCTATCATCAGTCAATCCAGTGTTTGAATAACTGGTTTATGTTTTTTTTATTAATTATTGCCAATGTCCTAATTTTAGTCAAGGTGCCACATTTAAAATTTCCGCTTGATCAATATCCCTATGTAGAGCTTACTGCAACAAAAGTCGCAGGCTCGACATAAATGAGAAACACTTATGAACCAGTCCTTATTATCAAAAGACAACCACTTAACATCATATTCTTGATATAGAACATATCTAAACAAATGCAGCAGGTTTAAACATTTTACAGCAATAGGTATAAAATATACTTATAGAAAATACTATCTGCAAATATCACAAACATTTGTTACAGACAAATCACTAAGGAATTTATTATTTTAATTTTTTGTAAATAAGTTAACCAATGTTTGAGGAAAACTAATATTTCTGTATATCTGGACTTCACCACCACCCCCCCCCCCCCCCCAAACCCCACTGGTTAACATGGTTGAGAGAAACTTAATTGTTTAAAAAACATTGTGCTGAGAAATTGAAGCCTGCTTGAAGATACTTATCAGTTATGAGACATACAATTAACATTAAATTTCCATAGGGGTGAAACCAGACATTTGTGGTGAAAGAAACCCAGGTATAAATCAAAATGGTGCATCTTGACATTACTGACTACATGTTTATGAAGTTTACAATAACACAATCTGATGACAATTAAAATTTACAAATCTGCGTTATAATAATTATTGTCTGAATCTGGAAGCCATTTTCCTTTCTTGCAGATGACAACTGATCCTTTCAGTTTTTTTGAGTTCAGGTTTCTGACAAACCACGATGTGACTGACTTCATGAATGTTGTCACTATTTCTGCTTATGCCAAAGCCTTTGTTACCTTTGGTATTTTTGTAACACCAATATAGCCAAGTTCAAGGTCCTTGCTGTCGACAGTAACATTGACACTTATAGCGTTTTTGTCCTTAGGATTGTCTTTTTGAAATAAAAGTCTGACGGGCACAGAAATACATTGTCTTAGTGCACCTTGTACCTCCTTTAGATTATGTTGATATTGTTCACCATATGTTGAACCTCTTATTTGAAAGATGGAGATGTAATGTTCATCCTCAGCACTATAATGGTCTGAAATACCTTGGTCATCCTGATCACTTGTACTCCCTGAGTCATTAACACTTAATACAGATGTTAATATGGTAATATCTTTATTTGGCACAAACATGCTTCCTCCTTCTAGACATGAACATTCTAGAGGTTGATCCAGATTGTGATCTGGCATACCGGGAAGATCTAAGGCATTGCTATGATCAGGTCTCCCTTGGAAAGTTGTTCCTGGAGCAATAGCAAATGACCATACAAGTAAAGCACAAGACTCACTTCCAATGCTAAATAATCCCTTGGGTGAATCTTTGTCAAACTGAAACAGAAAGAATATATTAAAGTAAAACACTCAGAGAAAACTTTTTTATAGAACACCATATATACAATATATACATGTATACTAGAAATTGCTCATTGTTAAAGGCTGAACAGTAACCACACATGTAATTGGTACTTGTTACCACTGTTGGCGAGTTAAATGTGGCGTCCTGATATGAGATAATAACATCAGCAAACCATGCAGACTCAGTTCTTCAATTGATAATAAATATGATACTACATGTATTTTGAAACATTCTAGTAATTCAGACAATAAAAAAAATATACTAAAAGCACCTAATATTCCATTTATATGTGTTTTTAAAAGAACAATTTCAGCTGTACACGCATATAAGACAAGTCTATCACTTAATCACAAGTGATCCTTCCATCATGGATTGTAAAAATCTTCTATAGAAGCCTACAATCTTTGTGCAATAATATATATATATATGAATTTAATGCTCTATCCAGATTTCATATTTACAGCGGTTAAAGAGTTTAACTGTTTGATGTCATATTTTGCTGCATACAGTCTACTTTTTAATTTTTTTATTGTGTGAAGGTTGATTATTATATCTTTGGCTCCGATCATTCAACATTGACATATCACAATGTGGAGTATTCTAAAAAAAAAGTGTGAATACCAAAGAACCAAAAATAGGGGACCATAGGCAGATAGAAGACACACACCCCTTTTGCAGAAAAAAATTCGATTGAGCCAAATAAAATAATATATGTGTTTCCTATTACTATCGTACCAGGATTGCATCAAAGAAAAAAAGGGTAGGTAGGTAGTGATCTTTTTATTTTACATTTTATTTTATTACATTATGTCTTTACATGGTAGGACAGAAATTCTTAGTCAGTGCCCTTATAGAAAGTTCTGGATCTACTACAGCGGACTACAGGTCAGATATATCATGGCATTCATGCATATAGCCATATGATACACAGACGTTAATCTTCCACGCACATTAAAAAATAAAATGTTTGCAATTACTATCCAACACCCACAAAGTAAATTAGTTATTGTTAAATGCACGTAGACGAGTAACTGGTTATGTGTATGGCCTGTGGTCCATGGCCAGTCAAAGAAAATAAATTGTTTCCTAATAATTCACTTCCTTCATATTTTTTTTAACTTGGTAAGGAAAACAAAAATACCTCAAAATCACAACAAAAATACCTCAAAATCACAATAATTCTTGACAACTAGCAAGACTGGTGACGTTTTGTTGCTGAGTTTTGACTCCAGGACCTCGTCGTCTGCAACGTGGAGCTACGTGTCCTACACGTACATTAACTTTTATTCTTGGACAATATATCATAATGATTGCTATACTAAAAACATTCTTATCAATGCAAAAAAGCCAAATTCCAGATGAATCTATCCAAGCGCTTGTAGTTGTTGGTACTTCGACGACCATTTTTCAACTCGACTTCCGGCGATCGATAATATAGTTTGAATATGAGTGCCGTGTGCAAAACGAAACACCTCTGGTTTCCTCCCTTGGTGTAGAAGCGGATAACACAATTTTATATAATGGAAATATTTCCAACGTTCAAGTTGTAATTTTGTTCATGTTGACACATTGCTCCGTTGGATTCTCCACTACTTTATTTGTAAGCGAGTGAAAAGCTATTTCATATGGTGGTTTGTTTATACCTCTAAGCTGGCTTTCTGTTTGCTCAAAAGTATAAATATTAAGGTTCCTCAAACATAAAGTGTTTAACACAATGTTTTCTTGTAACATCCTTTGTATTCCTTGATTGAATGGTATAACACTGATAAGGGAAAGGGAAGAATGATATTAATGGTACGGTCAACGGTCAATATAACTAAATAAACATTTTTAATTTAAAAATCTTAAATCATAGAAATAAAAAGATTTGTTATAAGAAGCTTACAAATATATTTCACTGTACGGCCTTCAACTATGAGCAAAATCCTGCTTCGTCGGGCAGGAAAGGCCCCGAAATGTAGCACATTTATTTTTACCCTATTCCGTCCGGACGTACGTCCCAAAACTGGTTTCTGTTCTCTTATTTTAGTTAGCCTCAGCCAACTTTTATGAAATTAAGCCAAATGCGTATCACCACATATTACACAGATCAAGTTTGAATTTTGGTAGCGTCACTTTACTGTTTTAGAGTTATTTCCCTTTACAATGGTAAAAATTTCTAAAATCCTCGTTTCCTTTCTCTAACAATAATTTGCACATATTACCAAGGTGTTTTCAACTGATTTGGCGGAGCAAACTTTTAACTCAGCATAAGGATAGTCTTTTTGAAGATGTGTTTACTGATTTCTAATCACCTATTAGAGTCAAAACATTATATTGAATAGCATTGAACATATGAAGTTTTGCAACTGATGTAGTTTTTGTTTTACTTTCACATCCACAAGTTCCAAAATGTGACCAATTTTTATGTTTTTGAAATTCGGAAAAAATATTTTGCGAATACATCTATAAATAAATGTTGACATGAGTCCAAAAAACTGGTTTCCATTTTCTAACTTTAGTTTGGTAAATAAATATATAAAACCGAATAAAATTATACTTTATCTTCATACAACTCAATCTTCTGAAAAAATGTCAACAACTTCACCGAACAGTTCTTGCCTCAGTTATGGCTACGGACTCTGCTTTCCGGGGAGCGTAGAAAACAGCTATACGTAGACGTAACCAGTATCCGCAAGATTTGTTGTCCGTCTTGGCTTTGTTGTACCTGTTTTGAATTGCATCTAAAGAAATGTTTAATTGGACAATATGATCATAGGCTCTCTTGAATCGGCGTTCCCTTTCAACCAGTTTATACCTCTTGTTGAGGTTTCTCATTTGTACTTTAGCCTTCATGATTGTAGTTGTTAGCACTATGAGAGTTGAAACAAGTTCTGGTGATTCGTTGGAAAGGATTAGTTATATGCCTCATGAACTTGTCACATTTAAGTACACCCCAAGGGTGACTGGGGTATAGAAATATGGTCACTTGGTCTTCTCCCGACCGGCAGTAAAACGCTTGCCGAAGTGCGGCGTCCGTTTGGCTGTGCGGGATGTATCAAGTTCGCAGTCACGTCCGTCAGAAGGGAGACGTTAAATACGATGCCTCGTGTAAAGAGAGTGCCACGCTCTTTGCACGTTAAGAACCCTTGCAACAACTCTTTGAGGGGTCCGTAGGTGCCTGTTGCAAGGCAAAATTTCTGTCCCTATCCAATATACCCTCATTTTCCAGTGGCAGTCCAAATTTCCCCGACCATCATCCCAGATGGCCTCTATCGTATCAACCTACCTATTGTATTTATTGTGAACTTGTTCTCGTCCTGAATATGCATGAAATATTTGCCACTGGACGTTAAGCAACCAACAATCAATCAATCATTTGTATTTTTAGCCTTCATAGTTGTTAGCACTATGAGAGTTGAAACAAGTTCTGGTGATTCGTTGGAAAGGATTAGTTATATGCCTCTTCCTAGTGACACTTGAACTTTATAAACGTCAGGGTAATGAGATGAAAAGAGTAATTAATTTGAGTTTCTAGTTCCAGCACAAGTCTATTGTGTTTATTGTAATCCAATAATGAAGTTGATTAAATAGATAGGTGCTGCCGTAGCAAAATTGAAAGTGAAGCATGTAATTGTGTACAGTGACTTTCCATGGGGACGATAGTGCATTATTTAAAGTCGTTTGGTCCTCTTAAGGACATCGATTAGGTTGTACATGTATGACTGGGCGTGTTGCATTTTTTTTTATATAGTTGTGCCATCCTTCTACGTGGTTGTTTGCACGGGATCATTCAGTTGTTCCTCAAGAATCCACGGCCTCCACCCTATACTCAGACCTGGTCTTTAAAAATGTGTCCGGGACGTTGTCAGCTTCGTCAATGTCTTCCAATGCGTTGAGTCAACCTTTTATTGCGGGATGAATGTTAAGACTGCTGCTCTTCTTGCAGTAGATTTGAAGTCCGCATTTATATGCCTTTCTTTAAACACACTGGGCGACATAAAGGAAACAACACTTACATGTTATCATTAAGAAAACTGTGCATACTGCATTATTTGTTGTCCATCTGAGTTATAGTCTTCAGAATCGCTTCGCGGTGTTGGCAAGGAGATCACGATTTTGATATTATTGAAACGTGAACGTATATCATCGAATATCCTAGTCATTCTGTCAACACAGTCATTTGGAGTTTTGTTCATTTACTCGTTCGTTAAGGAGTGTAGGACAATAACGTTTGGTTCACTCTCAAGCTTTTGGAGTTCTCTTTCGGTTTCGTCAAGGGTATATGCTGTTACTTTGTGCACATTGTAATCCGATGAGATTCTAGGGTCTATGCTTTCAGTATTTGAGGTGCCCATGAGAATAACGGATGGTTTTGATGGTCTAGATGTTGGCACAGTTTGGAATTCTCCATCGCCGCTACTGGCATGTATTTTAAAACTAAGAATCTATTTTTCTTTGTCTTCAATATCTTTGCGAAGAGCAGTATAGGCTACTGATATAAGTATATTGTATGTTATAGCCTCAATTTTTTCATCTTACTCATTTATAAGGACATTTTCCTCATTTCAAATGATTGATTAATAAAAGATGATATTAACACTTGCTATTAAGTAATAGTTTGATATAGACATCCTTAATTTTGGATTGTTTTTCATAAATTTAACACATCTTCAAAACTTTGACCTGAAAGGGTTTATATTTTAATTACTCAAATACGAACAGATTTCCCTATTAAAACGTTAGACACCATGCTAGCAAAAGTAATTATACTGTTTCTTAAACCAAATGGCAATCTTTTCCATTGATATACAACTCTTTGAGGGCCCGTAGGTGGCCTGATGCAAGGCAAAATTTCTGTCCCTATTCAATATACCCTCATTTTCCAGTGGCAGTCCAAATTTCCCCCGACCATCATCCAAAATGGCCTCTATTATGACATTTTATTTTTATTGTATTTTTTGTGAACTTGTTCTCGTCCTGACTATGCATGAAATATTTGCCACTGGACGTTAAGCAACCAACAATCAATCAATCAATCCATTGATAGACACCACACTGACTGATAAAAGCACTTTTTATTTGACTTTCAGGGTCTAGTGAGACTTGCCAAAAAGAACTTCTCATGTCGAGTGACAAATTTTGCTTGCGCTTCTCCAATGGAATCGAATACACTATCTAGATTGGGTAAAGGAAAATTTTGTGCGAATAATATACGGTTTAATTTTCTATAATCAATACAAAATCTGTATTCCACTTTGTCCGATTCATTGGCAAGTGCCTTTTTACGGAATAGAACAACAGGAGGGAGAAGACCAGTTAGAGGTGGAGTGCTGGATAATGTCATTTTGCAACATTTCTTCAATGTGTTTATTTGTCCATGCGAGGGGATTGTCTATAGAAGTTTTGTCTCATTGTTTGGAAGTTTGAGATTGTTACAATGTGATGAGTATAGGATGAAGTAAGACCTAACTCACTCATATCAGCAGCAAAAGTACCTCTATGGTCTTTAAGGAAAGCATTTAACTTGTCTTTTGACCTTCTGTTAAATCACTATCTGCTATGTCAAATTGAATATCGTCAGAAGGTTTTGATTTGCTAGACTTCATAGATGAAACTGAAAATTGTGTAATTCATCTTTTGGTGTATCAAAAGAGTATTTCTGCATCTTGCAAACATTCAACTGTTGCTAATTCTCTGTTCTTAAATGTATATCTTTATTTGTTTGGTTAAACAATTGTATAAAGCCTCTATTTTTGTTTACCTTGACTCAAATTTTGCAGCAAGTAAGTTTTGACGCTAAATTGTGAAGTGGTTCTAGTAAAACCGCTGCGTCAAGTAAAACCGCTGCGTCATGTTTTTGTCTTGAAATGTTGACTGATCTAATTTTCTCAGACATTTTAGGAATTATAACACCATTTTTGACTTTTTCTAAACCAGATTTCGTATCCATTTTTATAACAGTTGACATGTTTGGGTTGTCTGTTAAAGTAAATGTTTCTCACCCTAGTATTAATGAATGGGGAAGTTTATTAAGGACATAGACCATTTGTTGATAGTCTATGTTCTATTGTTATTTTGATTTTTATCTTGCCTAATATTCTGACATAATCACCATTCACTGCGATTATAGATGGTATATAAGCAGGAAGAAGTTTGTCTTTTGAATATGTAGTTTTGTTCAGAAAGGTCATCAACAGAAACTTGTGTAGTACTCTTTTGAGGATGAAAAGTTGTCAACAAATTTACAATTGCCTTATGATTGTGATTGTCATTATGCCCACATTTAGACTGAATCGGGTGTGTCTATTCTGTGTTGGTCATTCATTATGTATTCGTGTTTGTTTTATGTAATGAGTTAATACTTCAGTTTCATTATGTATATCTGTTATATTCATTTGATAATATTTACTGTTTACAATAGCATTAATTGTTCTAAATAATAAGGATGTTCTTATCCCAAGCATAAAAACTTAGCCGTATTTGACACAACCTTTTTCAACTTTTGATCTTCAGTGCTGTACAACTTTGTACTTTTTTCGCTTTCGATCTTTTATATCTGGACGTCACTGGTTTTTTAAACCTGATGCTTTTTGTTATTCATTAATCATGTGTTTCTTCGTCTAATACGTTTTCCTATTTATTTGTATTATAGTCCTGTAATATTATGTTGTCATTTCTGTTATATTTAACATTGCCATTAAAGTGCGAGGTTTGGCATGCCACAAAACCAAGTTCAACCCACCATTTTTCCTTTAAAAATGTCCTGTACCAAGTCAGGAATATGGCCATTGTTATATTATAGTTCGTTTCTGTGTCTGTTACAATTTAGCGTCGTTTGTTTTCTCTTATTTTTTAGTGTAAATTGACATTGCGATAAGACGTGTCACGGTACTTGTCTATCCCAAATTCATGTATTTGGTTTTGATGTTATATTTGTTATTCTCGTGGGATTTTGTCTGATGCTTGGTCCGTTTCTGTGTGTGTTAGTTACATTGTAGTGTTGTGTTGTTGTTCTCTTATATTTATGCGTTTCCCTCAGTTTTAGTTTGTTACCCCGATTTTGTTTTTTGTCCATGGATTTATGAGTTTGAACAGCGGTATACTACTGTTGCCTTTATTTAGACCTTGGTTGCCTACAAGCAGGCTCGCACTCCTATTGGAAATTGACAGACTGTTGAAAGTTTTGAGTACCCTGATTACATACATACTGAAAATGACCTTGTTTTCCACATTTTAAACAAAACTTATTAAATGCAGGACATTTGGACCTTGATGTACAACACTTACCACAGCCTTTACAATTTGTATTTTGGTTTGTCTGGTTTTGTGGTGACCATTGCTGTCTGTGGTTTGCTGATATCTTGGTCGATTCTGCTGTTGTGGCTTGAATTACTGTCGTGGTTGGAATTGCTGAAATTGCTGGCGTGGTTGAAATTGTTGGCGCGGCTGATTTTCTGGAGTTGTGGTTGGTATTGATGCTGGTAATAGCTTGTTGTTGTGCTTGATATTGTGGTTGTTCATATTGATGGATTTCAACTGGTTTATTGGTATTTAGGTTGTAACTGGAAAAATTTTCGTCCATTGATGGCAGAAATAGAACTCGAGAATCTTTCTGCCAAATTGTAGATGAGTCTTGTTTCGGCTGATGCCACAATTTTTTCTACGCTGTCATTAATATCGGTTTCATCTAGTGTTTTTCTTTGATTAACTGTTATTTCAACTACTGATGCAATTTTCCGTAACTCTTCAATCGTTTGTGGTTGTTGGGGAGCAATTAAAGATTTTATTCAATTAATAGCAAGTTCTATTAAAAATGGTACTGATGCACTTCTATATTTATAGTTCTGAATTGCCCAATGAATATAATCTTCAATATTTTCTGTTGGAGACTGCTTTAATTTTGACAAGTTAAAGTGCCATATGAACGATTTTTTTTTTTAAATCAAACCGATAGAAAAAAAAACCAATAAAAAATGTTAAGAAATAAGCATGTTATATCCCATTAAGCATTCCCATCACACCTGTCTGGGACAAGTCTCGAGTGCCAGTCTGAATAATTTTCAGTTTTCCAAGAAAGGAATGCGTGACGTCACATTATGAACAATGAATATAAACAACAATGGCATCTGCAACAACTTCGAAACATCAAGACGATAACCACGACAGTTCTGAAAGTGATTCTGATGAATTGTCTCTGTCCTGTGGTTCATCGGAATTTTAAATGGGAGAAAACGGGGGCTCAGGTTCGGACGATGAGTTAGAAGAAGCTACTGGTGCCATGGCAGGGGCTCAGATCAACCCGGGGATTATCCCATACCATTTTGAGCCGCACAACTCAAATTCTGACGAGTCTGAACCAGAAGACGGCGAAGATGAAGACAGATTGGCAGACAATTCTTGGTAATTAATAAATGATAATTTCTATATTCACGCATACCCTTACAAAGTAAAAGGGATAACTATATAACTAAAATATTGAAAGAGAAAGAAAATTAAAATCAAGCAGACAAGCTTCATATGCGCATGAGGGTTTGGATGGGGGATCTGTTATTCCGTAAACATTTAATTTTCACCCCTTTTTTCTCTTATCTTCAAAAAATTAGACCACGCATTTCTCTAATCTTCATTTTTTTTGCCCGTTATTCTCTAATTTTCATTTTTAAGGGCATTATTCTATAATCATTTAACCCAATCCAAACCCTTGTGCATGCTTTACTGTTTGAATCTTTTCATGATACATTACTCTACATTTAACAAGTTTCTGTTTACAGAAATTCAATGTTACTACTTCCGTTCAACCTCTCCTCAGTATACATCGTTCTTATGTTGTACTGTTATACCACTGTGCCAGGTTAGGGGAGGGTTGGGATCCCGCTAACATGTTTAACCCCGCCACATTATTTATGTATGTACCTGTCCCAAGTCAGGAGCCTGTAATTCAGTGGTTGTCGTTTGTTTATGTGTTACATAAAATTGAAAATGGAAATGGGGAATGTGTTAAAGAGACAACAACCCCACCATAGAAAAAACAACAGCAGAGGGTCACCAACAGGTCTTCAATGTAGCGAAAAATTCCCGCACCCGGAGGCGTCCTTCAGCTGGCCCCTAAACAAATATATACTAGTCCAGTGATAATGAACGCCATACTAATTTCCAAATTGTACACAAGAAACTAAAATTAAAATAATAAAAGACTAACAAAGGCCAGAGGCTCCTGACTTGGGGCAGGCGCAAAAATGCGGCGGGGTTAAACGTTTGTGAGATCTCAACCCTCCCTCCATACCTCTAACCAATGTAGAAAAGTAAACGCATAACAATACGCATATTTGTTTTTCGTTCATTTTTTTTACATAAACAAGGCCGTTAGTTTTCTCGTTTAAATTGTTTTACATTGTCTTATCGGGCCTATTATTGCTGTCTATGCGGTATGGGCTTTGCTCATTGTTGAAGGCCGTACGGTGACCTATAGTTATTAATGTCTGTGTCATTTTGGTCTTTTGTGGATAGTTGTCTCATTGGCAATCATACCACATCTTAAAGTGTCAAATGTAAAAATATCAAGATGTGGTCGAAATTCAAATGAGGAGACTCAACCCAGAGACCAAATGACACAGTAACTAATTCTAGGAAATCGTACGGCCTTTAAAAGTGACCAAAACCCATTCCACATAGTGAGCTATATAAACATGGTAAAGATAGTATATTGTCGTTTCCAAATCTTGTGTTTAATGACAACATTTAAAACGAATTTATTGTCTCGAAACCAAAGAAACAATTTGAAATTGAAAATTAAAATCCTTTTTCAATTGATCAATGAAAAGTGTGGTGGTGACATTTTGTCAAATTTTCAATTTCTAAGCTCCATTAGAACGCCAGCGGCAAATATTTCTCGAATGTTGGGTTCATTGCGTTTTTACAGAATCTTTATGACGTACACTATTTTATGTCTCCTAGTGATTGAATCTGTAACTAGTATCTCAAAACTCAAATAAATTTGTAATATCACATGTTGTTTTTAGTTGACAATTTCCAAAATTTAACAGCACCTCAATTAAAGTCCCATTTTTAGTGAAGTGTATTTCTCAGTGTATCAAATGGGGTTATGTACAATTAAATGTGTAGTGCGGAACCAGGTTTAATGTCGAATTGTAAGATATTCTAATAAAATTGACGGTACTAATTTTCTTGCACCAGATGCGCATTTCGACAATACATGTCTCTTCAGTGATGCTCGTGGCCAAAATATTTGAAATCCAAATTTTATATAAAAGATGAAGAGCTATAATCCAAAAGATCCAAAAAGTATAGCCAAATCCGTGAAAGGAATCAGAGCTTTGCATGAGGGAGATTCATTCCTTAATTTATAATAATTTCTAATATTTTGTAACAGGAAATTTAAATAACACAAAAAATCCGTATTTTCATGCCAGTACCGAAGTACTGGCTACTGGGCTGGTGATACCCTCGGGGACTAATAGTCCACCAGCAGAGGCATCGACCCAGTGGTAGTAATAAAATTGACGGTACTAATTTTCTTGCACCAGATGCGCATTTCGACAATACATGTCTCTTCAGTGATGCTCGTGGCCAAAATATTTGAAATCCAAAGCTTATATAAAAGATGAAGAGCTATAATCCAAAAGATCCAAAAAGTATAGCCAAATCCGTGAAAGGAATCAGAGCTTTGCATGAGGGAGATTCATTCCTTAATTTATAATAATTTCTAATATTTTGTAACAGGAAATTTAAATAACAAAAAATCCGTATTTTCATGCCAGTACCGAAGTACTGGCTACTGGGCTGGTGATACCCTCGGGGACTAATAGTCCACCAGCAGAGGCATCGACCCAGTGGTAGTAATAAAATTGACGGTACTAATTTTCTTGCACCAGATGCGCATTTCGACAATACATGTCTCTTCAGTGATGCTCGTGGCCAAAATATTTGAAATCCAAAGCTTATATAAAAGATGAAGAGCTATAATCCAAAAGATCCAAAAAGTATAGCCAAATCCGTGAAAGGAATCAGAGCTTTGCATGAGGGAGATTCATTCCTTAATTTATAATAATTTCTAATATTTTGTAACAGGAAATTTAAATAACACAAAAAATCCGTAAATGAGAAAAGCTTCCAAATTGCATGATTAAATACTGAAGACATCATAAAAAAAAAACTTGAATGTTGGTTACTTAACGTTCAGTGGTTTAAAAACTTGAATATTGTCAATTGCTTGTGTCGTAGGTTTTAGTTATGACGCTATGCACTTCGTCATTTTTTTGTAACAATTAAGCTACTTAGATGAAAAGAGTTGACAACTGCTTTAACCACAGCAAAAATAATGTGCCTGTTTCCGGCATGATGCTTTATATGTTCCCTTAATTGACCAAACACTTGTGGTTCACCGTAAACTAGACCTAATCACAAACTAATACATTGTTGACACCGCCGCCGCCGGAAACAACATACCTTTGTCTCGCCTTTTGACTCCGTCAAGGCGAGACACAAATGTCCCATGCTACTTTTTGATGTGCCTGTATGAAGTCAGGATCTTGTATTTCAGTGATTGCTATTGGTTCGTGTCTGTCATTTTTTTTTTTTTTTTTGCAAAGTGCTTTGTTAATGTAGACTATTCGTGTTCTCTTCTGAATTGTTTATAGTTTTCATGTCAGGGACTTATTCAAAGGGACTATATAAGATCTGGAGGATTCATTTTGAAATATATTTAATTGGGCACTGAAAGTATTAAGTGAACTACAATGTCAAATAGAGTTTTGGTATTTGGTCACAGTTTAATTCGGGACCTCAATCAGTGGGTGTCTGACACATCTTCAGATTTTTAGTCAGGATATCATTCCTACATCCATGGCAAAGGTGGTCGAACCACAGAATTACTATGAAAATTTGACATGTTTCGACAGGTTGGAGGTAATGATATCACACCTGAAGTGCAAAAGACATAGCTGAAAACTTGCTTGAATTGGCTGCTGAAATTCAACAGAAAGGAGTAGCACTGGTTGTAATAGGTTCCATCATTATAAGACCAATAAGAATGTCAATTTCCTAATATGATAATAATAGAATTTTGGAATCACAAGTGCCTCAGACGAGGCCACCTTAGAGATGGGGTACACCTGAATGACAAAGGGAACGAAGCATTTTTCTTCAGCATCAGACATGCAATTAACACTAGTTAATAATCCATTACAGATAATATTTACTCATCGCAACAGGAAAACTTCACATTAACAATTGTGTGAACTATATAATCAGAATACTGCTTAAATTGTGTAAGAATGAATATGATAAATTAAAAAGTTTTGAGATTTCTATTTTACATTCAATTAAACTGACATATTTCATGGTTCTGTTACCTTTTTCTATATCTGTGCTTAAACCTTCTTCCAATGCTTGATTTCTTTCTGGGAGGCATTCCTAATCCTACAACTAAGAATACAATATTAGAATAAAAAAATGTAACCTTTATCAATTTTATCAATATGAAATTCATCATTCTACGACAGTAATATGAGATTAAGGCTCGTAGTAATTAAACAATCATGTCAGTATTTATCAAAAAATTTATACTGATAAAGCAGACCAAGTGCATGTACTTAAGGATATCATGTTTATAGTATTAAAACAGACTCTCTATGAAGACATGGCTTTAAACATTCATGGCATAAAATTATTTTTCTAACAAGTAAAGACTGCTTTTATTTTATCAACAGAACCAAATATAAGTGTGAATTTCTTAAACTAACAATATAAATGAACATATCATTCGATATCATCCCTCGTGTTGTTTATTGACCTTGTCACTCAGCTTGTCACGTGTGATTCTCAATTATGCATCGGAACTGTCACGATACAGAAAAAGGTAACAAGACATATCGGCGCCCAAGTCCGAAAACATTTCGGCACCCGTTTTGGACATTTCGGGAGCAAGACAATCCGGCACCTCGTTTTTAAAAATAAATGTATTGTAACGGATTTCGGCCTCGTTGTTCAACAGTTTGTGTCCCCTCCCCCTTTTCACTTTTTATCAGATTAAATCTCTGTTTAACCGTATTGGATACTTATAAATTTTTAAATATGTTTCTTTTTATTAGAATAAGTTATCTTGGATATTTATTATGAACAGTAACTTGAGCAAAGATAAAAATAACGTCAAGTCCTCCCTGAAACTGAGTCGCCTTTCTATTTATTTTTGTACAGTGTAAATACAGAATTTCCTTATACTGGACCTACCTTTATATTATATTTGTTGATGATTGTATTATGTTGTTATGTTGTATTATGTTGTATTATCTCTATACATATTTATTTCTGTCTTCTGAATCAACGCATCTTTAAATACACCTATTGGATTACAGGGTTGAGTTAACCCAAGGGAGCAGTCATTTGAAACAGTATTTATTGCCGAGTATTATTTTGTCTGGTTTTGTCAGTGGGTCAGAGTTTCACTTCAGGGTAACGAAAACGCTATAGCAACACAGAGCGAAAACGTTACATTTGGTGGCCAATGTGGGGAGTCCCAAATTCTAAGGGGCTCTCCGAACTAAGCTGAAGTGAAATTCATATAAATATTTAAATAAATATAATTAATTCCGTTTAATAAATAAATATGTCAAAAACAAATATCAGACAACCCAGTTTTGTTGTTATTGAAGAAGAGGAAAATAGTGCAAGTCCGTTTGGGGTTCGATCACGGCTCCCCGCAATGTCCGTGAACCTGGACTCAGATATGAACAGGAGTCTTATTGATTTGACACCATCAGGGGAGGTTCAAATGCGGGTAAATAGGGAAAAGCATGATGAATTCACTAGTCCACGAGCTCAAGCGGGAGCTACTGAAAAGTCTATGCAGACTTCAACAGAAAATATAGATGTACCTAAACTTAAACAAGAGTTAAATGAAATAAGGGAGAGGGAAAGCATGTTAATGGGTTTATCAGGCGACGAGTGTCGCAAATCACGGGAATCCTATGGAGGGGGAGATAGTTTTTGTAGTAAGGTTTTCCCTGGTCTCCTAAATGACAGGAGGCGGCAACAGGCAGATCTCCGCGGTCTAAGTAGTGACCAGTGCTATGGGCCCAGCACTAACTCTCTATGGCAGGCATCTCACAATATAACTGATGAGGGGTGCAGTACTGTCCACTCGGACAGAAACGGGTGTGTAGACACCATGACTCCTCCTGTAAGAAGGGCTACTAATGCAGTAGCAGGGAATGGAAATTATAGTGAGAACTCCTATCCAACTTTTAATATAAATGATAACACAGTCAATAATTGTGTACCTCAAATAAATGAACCTTCAGTTCATTTCAAAAATAAGAAAACAATTACGTTTGACGGAACAGGTAGTTGGCAAGACTTTTTGGTTCAATTTGAACTAATATCTACTGTGAATAAGTGGGATAACGGCATGAAAGCTTATGAACTTGCAACTAGTTTACGTGGAGTTGCACAAGGAATAGTGACCGATATTGAGCCTGCTAAAAGGTTAAATTATGACTATCTTGTATCTGCTTTGACATCTCGTTTTGAGCCTGCAAATCAAGTAAATATGTACAAAGTACAAATGAATTCTATTTATAGAAAGCCTAGTCAAACTTTGCCAGAAATGGCAGAAGAAATTCGTAGGGTAACTAGACAAGCTTATCCGACTGCACCTATTGAAATAAGGGATCAACTAGCCAAAGACTGTTTTGTTCGTGCAATTAATGATCCAAAAATACAATTATCAATATTTCAAAGAGAACCAAAAACAATTGATGATTGTGGAAGGTTTGGTCTTGAATATGAAGCTTTCACTGTTGATCAAAAGAGATTAAATAATGCTAAACCGGCAACACGCATGTTGTCCGAAAATGATGATTCTGCCGAATATGATGTAGTTACTCGCTTGGCAAAGATAAGTGAACAAATGGAGAAATTGACAAATAAAGAGGGTCAAAATTTTAGTAGGATGACGTGCTTTAATTGTGGGAATAAGGGTCACATTAAGAAAGAATGCAGAAAATTTGAATGGGACAACAGACACAATTGTGTCAAAAGTAACAAATTTGTTCCAAATTTTAATAATCAAAATTCACAATCTAACAATACAAATAACAGTTTTCAAAGACAGGGAAACTGGTAAATGCTGGGGATAAGGACCGTTCACCAGCAGTTGAAAACAGGGACTCGAGGTCCATTAGTTTAATTAAGTCAAATACACAAGACAGTTTGTTTGTTAAATGTTTTATTGTTGATGTTGTCGTTAATTGTTTAATTGATACAGGGTCCACAATTTGTGTAATACACCCTAGAAAGTTTGAAAAACTTCCAATTGAGTTTAAACCGGAAATTCAAAGAAATAACCAGCGGCTTTGTTTGGCCGATGGTAGTTTCGTAAATACAATGGGTCATGTAGATTTACCTATCAAAATAGGAAATTATACCATTATTCAAAAATGTACTGTTGCAGAGATTGACGTGCCAGCAGTAATTGGTTACGATTTTTTACATAAAAATAACTGTACCATAGACATGGGCAAGGGTGTACTATTGTTGAAGGACTCAAAAATAGATTGTATAAAAGAGAGTCAAATGAGTTCAACTTTTAAAATAAAACTTAGTGACAAACTCACTATTCCACCCAATACAGAAGTTATCATATCAGGAATTGTTGAAGGTGATTCTAGTAGTATAATGAATGCTATAGTTGAACCAATACCATCAAAACATACTGATACTTTACTAGTTGCGAAAGCACTAGTGGACCCCAGTTGTGGTCAAGTACCTATACGAATGGTTAACTTAAGTAAATATGAACAAATAATGCAGCCTTTCACACATGTTGCCACATGTGAACTTATTGACACAGGTTCAGTCTCCAATGAACCAAGGTCAGAAAAACTCAGGCGGTTGAGTTCATCATCATGTGACGAAGTAAATGAATTACCTAGTCTTTTGCAAGATTTGAAATTAAGGAGCAGCGAACTTTTGAATGAGGGTCAAATTGATCAATTAGAGTCTCTTTTAAAAAGACACATTCAGACATTTTCTAAAAATAAAGATGATTTAGGAAGGGCTACTGCCATTAAACATAAAATTGACACTGGTAATGCCAAACCAGTTAAGCAACACCCTAGGCGTTTACCTCTAACAAAAAGGGATGAAGTCGATAAAGAAATTCAACGTCTTTTGGACGGTAAAATAATTGAGCCTTCAAAAAGTCCCTGGGTATCTTGTATAGTGCCTGTGACTAAGAAAGATGGCTCCACGAGAATTTGTATAGATTTTAGACCCATAAATAGCCTTACAATTAAGGACTCGTACCCTTTATGCCGCATAGACGACTCTCTGGATGCTCTGAGAGGTTCTAAATGGCTGAGCGTACTTGATCTTTCAAGTGGATATTGGCAAGTTGAGATGGACGAAAATGATAAGGAGAAAACAGCTTTTACCAGCACAAAAGGGCTATTTCATTTTAACGTAATGCCTATGGGTCTTTGTAATGGGGTTGTCTCTTTTCAACGCCTAATGGAGTATACTTTGGCTGGCCGTAATTGGCAGATTGATTGATTGATTGTTGGTTGCTTAACGTCCAGTGGCAAATATTTCATGCATATTCAGGACGAGAACAAGTTAACAATAAATACAATAGGTAGGTTGTTGTAATAGAGGCCATCTAGGATGATGGTCGGAGAAATTTGGACTGCCACTGGAAAATGAGGGTATATTGGATAGGGACAGAAATTTTGCCTTGCAACAGGCCACCTACGGACCCCTCAAAGAGTTGTTGCAAGGGTTCTTAACGTGCAAAGAGCGTGGCACTCTCCTTACACGAGGCATCGGATTTAACGTCCCCCTTCTGACCGGACGTGACTGCGAACTTGATACATCCCGCACAGCCAAACGGACGCCCCACTTCGGCAAGCGTTTTACTGCCGGTCGGGAGAAGACCAAGTGACCATATTTCTATTCCCCAGTCACCCTTGGGGGGTTAATTGGCAGACATGTCTGATTTATATTGATGATATAATAGTGTTTTCAGATTCATTTGAATCTCATTTATCAAGACTAAGTGATGTATTAGATAGAATAGCACTACAAGGACTAAAAGTCTCACCTAAAAAATGTAGTTTGTTTCAGAAACAAGTTTCTTTCCTAGGACATATTGTCTCAAGTGAGGGTATAGCAACAGACCCTGATAAAATTGCTTGTGTAAAAACATGGCCATTTCCAAAATCAATGACAGATGTTCGAAGTTTTCTAGGAACATGTTCGTATTACCGCAAATTTATTAAAAGTTTTGCTGAAATTGCAAGACCACTTCATAAATTAACAGAGAAAAATTGTACTTTTGATTGGACCAATGAATGTAATGAAGCTTTTGAGAAACTCCAAATGACTTTAATGTCTGCACCAATTTTAGGCTACCCTGATATGACAAAACAATTCATACTAGATACGGATGCTAGTGGTTTCGGAATTGGTGCAGTCCTTTCTCAAATTCATGAAGGCAAAGAGGTTGTAGTAGCATATTACAGTAAATCCCTCAGTAAAGCGCAAAGACAATACTGTGTAACAAGACGAGAACTTTTGGCTGAAATATTAAGCATTAAACATTTTCATCACTATCTCTATGGTACACATTTTAAAGTACGAACAGATCATGGAGCTTTAACTTGGCTTCTCAGGTTCAAAAATCCTGAAGGTCAAATGGCCAGATGACTTGAGACTTTAAACACATATAATTTTGAAATTCGTCACCGCCCTGGTAAACAACATGGTAATGCAGACGGTTTGTCTCGCAGTCAATGTTTTCCATGTAGTCATTGTTCAAAACAGGATCAAAAAGAAATTGATAATTCCGATGAAACTTTTGAAACGGTTGACTTTTTAAGAATGGCTAAAGTGCAGTACTCTCAAGAGGCCTCTTGTTCCAATAAAACACTCAGCTATGTGGTATGAGCATAAAACAAATGAAGAAATGTTTTAAGCTCAAAAGAGCGACAATGTGTTGTTCAATTTATTCCGTCTGAAGTCTGATAATAATAACAGACCTGAATGGGCCGATGTGGCTTTACACGATGTAAAACTTAAGAAATACTGGTCTCAGTGGGATCGCATTGTACTAATAAACAATGTGCTGTACCGAAAGTGGATAAACACTACCACTGAAGAAAGTAATTTACAATTCATAGTCCCTGAAATCTGGAAAGAAAATATTATGAAAATGTTACATGATGACATACAAGTTGGCCATTTTGGCATTCACAAAACTGTAGCCAGAGCACAGAATAGATTTTATTGGGTTAATCATAAAGATGAAATAACCAAATGGGTGCAAAACTGTATTGTTTGCAATTCACGCAAACAGCCTCCCATAAAAGCTAAAAGCAAAATGAAACAATATAATGTGGGTGCTCCAATGGAAAGAGTTGCCTTGGATATAATAGGACCCTTACCGATTTCATATAAAAATAACAAATATGCTTTGATTGTAACAGATTATTTTACTAAATGGGTAGAAGGCTTTCCCATGCCAGATATGGAAACTACTACCATAGTTGATAATTTAGTTAACCATTTCTTCTGTAGATTTGGAATACCTTGTCAAATGCACTCAGATCAAGGGAGACAATTTGAGTCTGGTTTATTTAAGGAACTTTGTGCTAAGTTAAAAATTGACAAAACAAGACTACGTCATTTAGGCCACAGAGCAATGGTGTTGTGGAGCGTTACAATAGAACTCTTGAAAATACAATTAGTAAATATATCAGCAAAAATCAAAGGGATTGGGATGAGCTACTTCCCTGGGCTTTAATGGCTTACAACTCATCAGAACACGAAACGACTAAGTTTAGTCCTAGTATGCTTATGCTAGGCAGAGAAATACAATTGCCAGTTGACTTGATATATGGTCCCCATCCCCAGGAGATTGAATATCCCGACGAAACAGTATCACACAATGATTATGTTAAAAATATGCAGGAAGGCATATGGAAAGTGTCTGCTAAAGCACGACAAAATATTTCTAAAAATAGTGACAAACAAAAACGTCAGTATGATGTTAAGGCACATGAGAACACATACAAGACAGGCGATGTAGTATGGCTTTATACTTTTAATCGAAAGCCAAAACTGAGTCCAAAGTTATAAAGGAATTGGGATGGGCCATACTTTGTTGTAGAAGTTATATCGGATTTAATATATAAGATTAAAAAGACAGCAACGTCTAAAATGCAAATTGTGCATCATGATAGGCTAAAACCATTCTTTGGTGATGTTTAAAACTGGGTCAACGAACAAGAAAATCAAAGAACTGACAATACTGTTAACACTGTGGTTGCCGCTGATATCTGAAAAATAAATAAAATGTGTTTCAAATTCGTATTTGAAATTTGAAAGTTAGTAAATGTGTTTGAATAAACGAAGAACGCATTTTGTGTGTTCATATATATTAATCATAGCGCGGTTTATTGCTGTGTGTTAATAAAAAGTAATGTGTTTCATTTTTTTAATAGAATGAAAAACAGAAATTTAAGTATAAATACTCAAAGTATGCAAGCAAAATTATGGGTACTGGTCAACTGTGCTGTATGTTTAAATTGAATATATTCTCAGAACAGTATTTTTATACTTCAGATGGTTTTCTTCTGCTTTCACTGTGGTGCTCAGTACAACCTAAAAGTCAATTAACAAGACATGTAAGAGGTTCTGCCTGATTGAGCATGAAAAGAATGTCCATAGACATATCCTGAATCCAAGAACCAACAACAGAGAACTTGTAATCCCAGAAACTCCGACAAGAAATCCAGTGCCAACCTCTAATTTTAATACAAGACAAAGTTACACAGTCACTAGACCAAGAGAAGTAACACCACCAACAACACCAATATTGACAAGGTCTATTAAACCTATTTCTCCATTGTCCGAAATATCCCCTTGTAGCATTTCCTTGGGAATTGAGGATTACAGCTCCGTGTCACCTGTCAAGAAGAACTTAGTAGATCGTTTTGACTCTCCTACAAGACAGGCTGTGGAAGAGCCCAGAGAAGAAACTAGTATGGTACCTGAGAAACCAACACCAGAACCATCCACAGTTACTACTACTTTGAGGGATAGTAGGCATTTGGCTTTGCCAGCTATTGGGGATAAAGTCTGTCCTGAAGACAGATTTCAGGCTCCACCCTCCCGCTTCCAGTGTTCCTATGAAGCTTCCAAGTGCATGCTAGTGGCCGAGAAGGCAAAGAAGACAGGAAAATATACAGGCAGTGTATTGCCAGTAGGATATGGATGTGTTAAGAAAGAGGAAATGTGTATTCTGCCAGATGGGACAGTTTACAAACTGTCTGCTACATGGGTACCAGATCCACTTTCCAAATTTTGAAGTCAGAAGACACACAGACAGAAGAGCGTCAAGTTCAACAAACCAGTACGCAAACAGATGATAAGCGTGTTGTGCTTACAACAACAGCCACCCAGACGAGGAGAGTTATTAGGAAAGAGAGTGAGGTCCAAACAGAAGATTGTAGAGTGGTAATGGAAAAAGACACAGAAGAAGAACTAGAGCTGGACATAGAGGAAGAATACATGGATTTTGACTTTTATCATTAGAACAGTTTTAAATTTGGACAATTATAGGCTTTTAGAAATTAGTTATTATGTAAAAATTTATATTTAAGGTAGAGTAATTAGGAAAATTTTTGGGTTGGGTAAAGTTTTTTTGATAGTTTGGGAAGGGATTGGTTATTACGAACATATTAATGAAACTTAGATGTTTCATTCCAGTTTAGAGTGTTGTGTGTTGAGAATATGCAAAGTTGTATATAAAGTGCATTTATTTATTGTATTTATTGAATCAATTTTGAAGAAATGTGTATTATAAAGGTATTATATTTATTAATGCTAAAAAAATATTTTAGTAAATCAACTTGTCCGAGGTCGGACAATTTTTTAAAGAAGGGGGCAATGTAACGGATTTCGGCCTCGTTGTTCAACAGTTTGTGTCCCCTCCCCCTTTTCACTTTTTATCAGATTAAATCTCTGTTTAACCGCATTGGATACTTATAAATTTTTAAATATGTTTCTTTTTATTAGAATAAGTTATCTTGGATATTTATTATGAACAGTAACTTGAGCAAAGATAAAAATAACGTCAAGTCCTCCCTTAAACTGAGTCGCCTTTCTATTTATTTTTGTACAGTGTAAATACAGAATTTCCTTATACTGGACCTACCTTTATATATTTGTTGATGATTGTATTATGTTGTTTTAATCTCTATATATATTTATATTGAGTGAATTAGTTAACCTGGTCAAGTTTCTAAAGACTCAGAGTCTCTCTTTTTCCTTGTAATGTCGGCCATGTTTACTTGAGTCGCTTTACCGTAAACCGTCAAAGTGCACTGTCGTGAACGGCAATATTACGTTGAAATAGAGTCTTTCGAGTCGCTTTTGGCGTCAATATGAAGTCTTTTAAGTCTTTTTATTGTATATATATTGCACTACCAGTGAGCGCGTTAGTCGTGATCGGACTACCGTGGCAAAAGGTTGCTTACAGTCACAAGCCTAATAATAAATCCTTTTTCACTGTAACTTACAACTTGAGTCTTGCACTTTTAAAAGGTTAGGAAATATTTTGTCAGAGTTTGACTTTATGTAAAACATAGATTTATAATTTTATATTATAAGAGACTCTAAAGATTAGAGATCATTAGACGTACAAAAAGTTATATACTGAAAAGTACAGAAAAGTCAGAAATATAAAATATTCCATATTTTATACAGAGACTCACCGACGCAGTCTCGAGTCTTAAAGTCGCTATTCAATAAGACGTCAATATAGTTTTTCTTCAGAGAAAGTAACAGTTAAATATTTACTCGATATACCAATAGTATAGAAACTGCAATTATTAACGATTCTTTACATATATATTACGAAGTCAAATATTCACAAAAAGTACAGTAAAACCCGGAGTCGCAACTTATACATTTGAGAAGTCGACATAACTTATATAATTATAGAGATTTCTATAATTACTTGTTAATAAGATTGTTTATTTAATACATGTGTATATAGAACTTGACCAGAGTACTCACTAGCTTGCATACTATTTAAGTGTTATTTATTGTGTTGATCTGATGTAAAAAGAGATACAATATTGAAATTGTCTGAATTACATATATATATAACTGATCATATTAACACTTCATTAAATCATTAACTTTAAACGAATTATTTATTTCTGTCTTCTGAATCAACGCATCTTTAAATACACCTATTGAATTACAGGGTTGAGTTAACCCAAGGGAGCAGTCATTTGAAACAGTATTTATTGCCGAGTATTAGTTTGTCTGGCGAATTGTCTTGTTTTGTCAGTGGGTCAGAGTTTCACTTCAGGGTAACGAAAACGCTATAGCAACACAGAGCGAAAACGTTACAGTATTATAAAAAAAAAAAGAATTGTTGCATAGATATACCAAAAGAATATTCATCATTTAATTAAACTCTTAATGGTTATGTATGTATGAATGACCATTATTTAATTACATCATAATTGATTGTTAGATATGTTGTTGATCGTTGTTGTTTGAATAAACATTATTTAATTGAATCATATTTAAATCTTAATTAATTGTATTTATGCATTAATCAGTATTTTATGTTTAAATCTAATAATTCCTCAATAGAGATCAAAAATGTATAGCTTATGTTTGAAGCTTGTGTTCCCGTTTGATCCTTAACATCTGTTAAGACAACTCAATACTTGAAAACAGTATTTTATTGTTTTAATATTAAAAGCCATAAACATAACAGCGTGTGCAAGCCATAATGAGTAAATACCTAGAAACATATATAAAGGTCAACACTTATGGGATACTCTGTCTTACACAATGTCAGACGACAGTTGTATACATTGCCAAAATGTTGTATGCCCTAGACAAGAAGCTTTGCAATGTGATGGCTGTCAAAAGTGGCAACATAGAACATGCAACAGTGGTAAGTGGCTTTTAAATACTTTTTAATTATTATAAATTATAATAACTTAAATTCTCCTTGCATACTTATCATTTCTTTACTACTGTAGCCAATCTCTGATAGAGCTAATAGCATTTGTACTAAATTAATAAATAAGGGAGTAAAGGGAAACCTGCCAAATAAATAGTTATATTAGAAATACCCTTATAAATGCAATTAAACCCAATTATCCATATTGTAACCTGCTTGACTCAAACTTTAAACTTAAAACTGTTCTAGATCCCAATAGAAATATATAAAAACAATCGATGAAATAGAAAAAATAAGGTCCACATTGGTCATTTATCTATATGCGTATAATATATTCTTATGATATATTATTAATATCAACCTGACTTGTTTAACACCTTTTTTTCGAGTATTGTATGTGTTTTTTCACTTTTGTATATTGTGTTTGCAATTTACATGTATCCCTCAGTGTGTCACTTTTTGCATTACAGTATATTATATTATATAGTTCCTGTGTATTGACAGTTATATATTGCCACGAGCCAAAACGAGCTAATTAACATATAATAATTAATTGGATTAGTAGCCAGATATTTTTAACTCTGAATATAATACATTAAACGATATGAAATAAAGTACAATTTACAATATATATAAAATATGTGGTTTGATTGACGATGATTTTAAAATGTTGTGTTTTGGGTGTTCCAAGAGATCAGTACAGACAGGCTGTAAAAGACCATGCTCAACTAGAGTTGAAGTGTGTAACATGCACTGAGGTTAAACCTTTTCTCATAAAAAATACAAATATATATACATATATATTTAACATAGCATTTTATATTAATTCTTATTTATGTATATTTTGTTTATTAAATTATTTTAACACATATATATATAACTCGTCTAAACATCAACCAAACAATGTTAGATCTGTAACTTTGCTTTTGCATATAATTACTTATTACAACGTACATTAGTATTAGTATTAATTCAATATTCGAATTTATTTCATTCCATATGAATATATTTATGTTACGATATTCTGATTTTCAATTCATATTTAATTCATGTACATGTATTCAATAATGTATTTTATTGCAGATCCTTCGATAGTTGTAGACCGTTCTTTTGACATCCCAAAGCAAGTACAAGAAGATTCCATAGCAGATGAGTATATAGGTGACATCCCAGAAGATGACCCAACAGTCCACTACCAAACCATAGAAGAAGGCAGCAACCGGGGATTCAGACGGCTTCAACTACACAGTTAAAGTAAATATTTATTTATATTATTAAATTATGAAACATCAGATAATTTTAACATAAAATTATAAATGTGGAGGTGAGGTATGGTTACCAATGAGACACTCACTATTGACCAAATAGCATAACAACTTTAGCTCATTGTACGGCCTTCAACAATGAGCATATCCTATACTGTATAGTCGGCTATAAGAGATTAGCATCAAATCATACATTTTATACAATATTATAATCATATAAAACACTGCAAGTATAATTATTACTCCAAACTCTCTCATGAAAGGAGAAGTCACTTCTCCCTCTCAAAAATCCTAGATTAGGCCCTGATTAGCATATTGTTATCCTATACTGCATACACATATATATATAGTCGGCTATAAGTCGGGTCTGTGATAGCTATCATGATAAAAAAAAGAGGTATGTTTGTTATCTATACATATTTATGGAATTGTCTCCATCAGGAACGCTCAATATCGTAACTTGAGAAGAACATTATAGGACAGTTGTTTAAATTCAATCCTTTTGTTTTTTATACCATTTAAAGCAAGACAATGTCAAGACTCTGAGATGTTCCTTGATGTTTAGAATAAAACGGTTGACATGAGGGCGTGGCCCTGAGTCAATGGTATAAGTCTATAGATTGCTTAATAGCTTAAAAGCAATCGTATCCCAAAAATATTCTTTTTACATTTTCAGTCCGCCTACAACAAGATACAGTATATACATAATACAGGTGATGGCCTTATCGTTCCTGCCACCAGAGCATATCCCAGACACCTTCCGTCAGTTAGACGAGAAAGCTAGTTAGTGTCCTAAGGCAAGCTCCAAAGGTACCAGCGCAAACAGAGTAGACAGACCCAGGGCCGTTTTTTTGCTTTGTGGGACGAGTACTGAAACAACAGCATCTCCGCGTCCAGACTCCAGAAAGAGTGTGCCAGTGTTTACGGACCACCACCAAAGTTACTTTGAGTGTTAAAACTTATAGTGCTTGCTTTCTGTATATATGTTATGTTATAATTTCAGTATTTAACCTTTGTGTTCATACCTATAGTATGCTGTTGGCCTTCATATCTAGTTTATCATGCTTATAACAACCATAAACCATGCTTTAAGTGCTTCATTTTGTGCTGTGTTGTTATAAATGTTTTGTATGTCGGTTAAAAATATACTTTGACGACTCTAAATAAAGCTTATTTATTATTATTTATTACATTTATTACATGTATGCATAAACTGTTGAATATAATATAATATATTATATAATAGATATAATAAATAAATATTATTAATATTCTACATGTGTTTTATTGATTTTAGATACTGTGGTAATAGAACTATGCATTACATAACAAGAGGCTCTCAAGAGCCTGAATCGCTCACCTTAATTCTTTTGGTTAAATCTCTCATCAATGATTATTTTGGCTTTTCAATTTATTTAAATGTTTTTTGGATCGTCCTATTTTCTTCAAAAGCCAAAAAAAATAATCATTTTCTCCTATGTTCTATTTTAGCCATAGGAGCTATGTTTCTTGACATACAAGGAAATAAAATATAAAATTTATACTAGATACTCTGAAACTCATTTAGCCTAAGTTTGGCTGAAATTGATACAGCAGTTTCAAAGGAGAAGATTTTTTAAAGTAAGTCAACATGATGAACAAATTGTGAAAAAGTCTTTAAAGGGCAATAACTCCTTAAGTGGTCAATTGACAATTTTGGTCAATTTGACTTAATTGAAGATCTTACTTTGCTGAACATTATTGCTGTTTACAGTTTATTTCTATCTATAATTATATTCAAGATAATAAACAAAAACAGCAAAATTTCCTTAAAATTATCAATTCAGGGGCAGCAACCCAACAACAGGTTGTCTGATTCATCTGAAAATTTCAGGGCAGATAGATCTTGACCTGATAAACAATATTACCCAACGTCAGATTTGCTCTAAATGCTTTGGTTTTTGAGTTATAAGCCAAAAACTGCATTTGACCCCTATGTTCTATTTTTAGCAATGGCGACCATGTTTGTTGACAGATCATAACTTCGGATACAATTTACAAACTAGATACCCTAAGGAACATTCAGTTAAAGTTTGGAAGTATTTGGCCCAGTAGTTTCAGAGGAGAAGATTTTTGTAAAAGATTACTAAGATTTACGAAAAATGGTTAAAAATTGACTATAAAGGGCAATAACTCCTAAAGGGGTCAACTGACCATTTCCGTCATGTTGACTTATTTGTAAATCTTACTTTCCTGAACATTATTGCTGCTTACAGTTTATCTCTTTCTATAATAATATTCAAGATAATAACCAAAAACAGCAAAAATTCCTTAAAATTACCAATTCAGGGGCAGCAACCCAACAACAGGTTGTCTGATTCATCTGAAAATTTCAGGGCAGATAGATCTTGACCTGATAACCATATGACCCCATGTCAGATTTGCTCTAAATGCTTTGGTTTTTGAGTTATAAGCCAAAAACTGCATTTGACCCCTATGTTCTATTTTTAGCAATGGCGACCATGTTTGTTGATAGATCATAACTTCGGATACAATTTACAAACTAGATACCCTAAGGAACATTCAGTAAAGTTTGGAAGTATTTGGCCCAGTAGTTTCAGAGGAGAAGATTTTTCTAAAAGATTACTAAGATTTACGAAAAATGGTTAAAAATTGACTATAAAGGGCAATAACTCCTAAAGGGGTCAACTGACCATTTCCGTCATGTTGACTTATTTGTAAATCTTACTTTCCTGAACATTATTGCCGTTTACAGTTTATCTCTATCTATAATAATATTCAAGATAATAATCAAAAACAGCAAAATTTCTTTAAAATTACCAATTCAGGGGCAGTAACCCAACAACAGATTGTCTGATTCATCTGAAAATTTCAGGGCAGATAGATTTTGACCTGATAAACAATATTATCCCTGTCAGATTTGCTCTAAATGCTTTGGTTTTTGAGTTATAAGCCAAAAACTGCATTTGACCCCTATGTTCTATTTTTAGCAATGGCGACCATGTTTGTTGATAGATCACAACTTCGGATACAATTTACAAACTAGATACCCTAAGGAACATTCAGTTAAAGTTTGGAAGTATTTGGCCCAGTAGTTTCAGAGGAGAAGATTTTTGTAAAAGATTAAGATTTACGAAAAATGGTTAAAAATTGACTATAAAGGGCAATAACTCCTAAAGGGGTCAACTGACCATTTCCGTCATGTTGACTTATTTGTAAATCTTACTTTCCTGAACATTATTGCTCCTTACAGTTTATCTCTATCTATAATAATATTCAAGATAATAACCAAAAACAGCAAAATTTCCTTAAAATTACCAATTCAGGGGCAGCAACCCAACAACAGGTTGTCTGATTCATCTGAAAATTTCAGGGCAGATAGATCTTGACCTAATAAACAATATTACCCCTTGTCAGATTTGCTCTAAATGCTTTGGTTTTTGAGTTATAAGCCAAAAACTGCACTTGACCCCTGTTCTATTTTTAGCAATGGCGACCATGTTTGTTGATAGATCATAACTTCGGATACAATTTACAAACTAGATACACTAAGGAACATTCAATTAAAGTTTGGAAGTATTTGGCCCAGTAGTTTCAGAGGAGAAGATTTTTGTAAAAGATTACTAAGATTTACGAAAAATGGTTAAAAATTGACTATAAAGGGCAATAACTCCTAAAGGGGTCAACTGACCATTTCCGTCATGTTGACTTATTTGTAAATCTTACTTTCCTGAACATTATTGCTGCTTACAGTTTATCTCTTTCTATAATAATATTCAAGATAATAACCAAAAACAGCAAAAATTCCTTAAAATTACCAATTCAGGGGCAGCAACCCAACAACAGGTTGTCTGATTCATCTGAAAATTTCAGGGCAGATAGATCTTGACCTGATAAACAATATTACCCCATGTCAGATTTGCTCTAAATGCTTTGGTTTTTGAGTTATAAGCCAAAAACTGCATTTGACCCCTATGTTCTATTTTTAGCAATGGCGACCATGTTTGTTGATAGATCATAACTTCGGATACAATTTACAAACAAGATACACTAAGGAACATTCAATTAAAGTTTGGAAGTATTTGGCCCAGTAGTTTCAGAGGAGAAGATTTTTGTAAAAGATTACTAAGATTTACGAAAAATGGTTAAAAATTGACTATAAAGGGCAATAACTCCTAAAGGGGTCAACTGACCATTTCCGTCATGTTGACTTATTTGTAAATCTTACTTTGCTGAACATGATTGCTGTTTACAGTTTATCTCTATCTATAATAATATTCAAGATAATAACCAAAAACAGCAAAATTTCCTTAAAATTACCAATTCAGGGGCAGTAACCCAACAACAGATTGTCTGATTCATCTGAAAATTTCAGGGCAGATAGATTTTGACCTGATAAACAATATTATTCCTGTCAGATTTGCTCTAAATGCTTTGGTTTTTGAGTTATAAGCCAAAAACTGCATTTGACCCCTATGTTCTATTGTTAGCAATGGCGACCATGTTTGTTGATAGATCACAACTTCGGATACAATTTACAAACTAGATACCCTAAGGAACATTCAGTTAAAGTTTGGAAGTATTTGGCCCAGTAGTTTCAGAGGAGAAGATTTTTGTAAAAGATTACTAAGATTTACGAAAAATGGTTAAAAATTGACTATAAAGGGCAATAACTCCTAAAGGGGTCAACTGACCATTTCCGTCATGTTGACTTATTTGTAAATCTTACTTTCCTGAACATTATTGCTCCTTACAGTTTATCTCTATCTATAATAATATTCAAGATAATAACCAAAAACAGCAAAATTTCTTTAAAATTACCAATTCAGGGGCAGTAACCCAACAACAGATTGTCTGATTCATCTGAAAATTTCAGGGCAGTCAGATCTTGACCTGATTAACAATATTACCCCATGTCAGATTTGCTCTAAATGCTTTGGTTTTTGAGTTATAAGCCAAAAACTGCATTTGACCCCTATGTTCTATTTTTAGCAATGGCGACCATGTTTGTTGATAGATCAAAACTTCGGATACAATTTATAAATTATATACCCTAAGGAACATTCAGTTATAGTTTGAAAGTATTTGGCCCAGTAGTTTCAGAGGAGAAGATTCTTGAAATAGTTTACGACGACGACAGACGACGGACGACGACGGACGCCAAGTGATGGCATAAGCTCACTTGTCCCTTCGGGACAGGTGAGCTAAAAACTAGTACATGCACATTCCAAGTACATGTGTGGTGAAATCTATAAAATCAGAATGTTCCTTGTTTCAGGAAAAAGAATTCACACAAATAATACACCTATCAAAATGACTAAGCTGTAGTACAGTCTTGTTCACAAACAAATAACTAAAAGGAATAAACCACTTAATAAGATACCTATTCGAAGATACAATGTACAATATTGACAACAATGTTATAAATAATCGATGACACAAAAATAATTACGATTTGACTGGTCAGAACAGAAAGTGACCAATATCTGTGTTTAGTAGTCTCAGCTATAACATACAATATACTTATGTCAGTAGCCTATTCTACATTAACCTATATATATTGTTATATTTATAACTGCTCATTTCATTGTTCGAAATATACCTATTGATTGTATATGTAGTATTGTTTAATTGCTGCATCATTACTATTTATAGGTTACAAGTGCGCAGTTATTTGTTTACATTTTACCGGCAAGTGTTTTTACGCCAAGATGGTACTGAGAATAGAATCCTATACGGCTTCTGATTGGATGATACAGGATTGGAATTACATTTAATCGAAAGCTTATGCAATTAGGTTTAAAAATTGCCGAAAATCATTACATTTTACGACTTATAGAAAATATCTTTCATTCTGCACGTCAGGGCCCTTAAAAATATGCCTTTTTCATTAAGCGAAAAAAGTAGACGATCTTTTTCAACTGCATTTTAAGTCAATTTGAGCCGCATGACCCTATATATTTTTTTGGTTGTAATGAAACACTGGCATTTCTAGTAACAGTAACTGCTACCCGTTTTTCCCTAGTTTGTGTAGTCTTCGTGGGAAAAAATACGGAACACTAGTGGTACCCTATGGAAAATGCATTACGAATAATTGCGCTCTTGTAACCTATATACAAGTTGCCAATTATTGAAAATGATTTTGTGCCAATAAAATATTTTGTATATTTGTAATTGTGATTGAGGCTTTCGCGTCGATCCGGCCCAAGTCGATCCGTCCCACGTCGATCCGGCCCCAATAAAAAAAAAATATTTATAAGGAATAAAAATAAAGATCTATATTAAAGTAATTCATAAATGTTTATGATTTTTATTATAATGTTAAAGGTGTACGGTAAAAAAAAAATAAAAAAATATTTTCTTCAGATGAGTATAAAACAACTAGGTTGATTATGTTTTTATTACAAGTTTTCAAGATTATTGGGTATAATTATATTAAAACAAATCAGACATCAACATTAATCAGCAGTAATTAGCGTTTTCTTTCAATTGACTGTGATCCTAACAAGTCTTTCATCTTGTGTAATAACAAATAGTTACATACACAACGGTACAAGCCGATCCCCAAGCTGATATACACAAACTTTGCTTTTCTTTTTAGTTCTTAAAATTTCTCAAATTGAGAAATTTTGTTTGATTTGCCGAATCCTATCTATAAAAGAGAAGACAGAATGCGATTGATTTTAATATCACCATGGCTTTTCCTTGTGTGGTTTGTGACCAACATGTTAGACCTCGACAGCATGCACTTCAGTGTGAGGGATGTTCAAAGTGGCAACACCGTCTCTGTAATACCGGTAAGTTTCTAATTTCTCTTTTTGCTTAAATATAATCAAGCTGTAATTTTGTATATAAGTTTTTCCATGCTTTCAATTTCATCATTAAACCACAAAGAGGAAGTACAAAATGTATATAAGACGTCCTTCACCATAAATATGAGAAAAAAAGTATACAATATAGTTTTTGTTTCAAATCTGGGAATGTAAATTTGCATGTTTTTCATATGTAAAATGGTATTTGTATTATATATTTTCATTCTATATTATAAAGACAGATTTTTATTATCTTTTTTATTTCATTTATAGGAGTATCTCTAGTGGAATACAGACGCATGGTAAATGCAGAAATAGATGTGATCTTCGGGTGCATCGAGTGTATGCCAGCCGAGCCAGATGCAGCTCCTGAACCAGAAGTAGCACCTGAACCAGAAGCAGTAAGTTAATAGAATTGTCTTAGAAAAATACTACTAAGTTATAAATATATATATTATATTTAAATAAACTAGTCTCCATAATTTTTTGTTAACATCTTTATAAGTTATATAATTCAATCGTACGCAATGAAATAATTTAATTATTAAAAAGTAATTGCTAATTTAATAAGTAATTGTTATATATGAGCTTGTCATGTATACTTTGAATGTACCGTATCTTGTTGTATTGGAAGTGGTATAATATAGAATAATGAATCATAAATGTGTTAAAATTATGAATTTAAGTGTGGTACGTTTTATTTGTTATTGAAAAATATAATGATTCAATCACATCTATCAAGGTGATATCATAATTATCTAATTAACTAATTAATGTGTAATTTAATAAAACAATGGTCTTATGTTCATTTGTGTTCATTTTATAGGTTATACCAGACCAGTCCTTCAATATTTCACTGGCTATTGAAGAAGTGGAAGATATAGTAGAAAGGTAAGTTTTTTAAAGATAAGATTCGAAAGATGTGAAAGACTATCCTAATGATTAAAACAAATATTCATCCTTTGTCCAAATATTAATTAACGTTTGATGAATCCGATTGAATACTTAATCTAATTATACCAATTAATTAATTAATATGTTTTTATATATTGTCCTCTTGTACACAATAAAATTGAGAATGGAAATGGGGAATGTGTCAAAGAGACAACAACCCGCCCAAATAAAAAACAACAGCAGAGGGTCACCAACAGGTCTTCAATGTAGCGAGAAATTCCCGCACCCGGAGGCGTCCTTCAGCTGGCCCCTAAACAAATATATACTAGTCCAGTGATAATGAACGCCATACTAATTTCCAAATTGTACACAAGAAACTAAAATTAAAATAATACAAGACTAACAAAGGCCAGAGGCTCCTGACTTGGGACAGGCGCAAAAATGCGGCGGGGTTAAACATGTTTGTGAGATCTCAACCCTCCCCCTATACCTCTAACCAATGTAGTAAAGTAAACGCATAACAATACGCACATTAAAATTCAGTTCAAGAGAAATCCGAGTCTGATGTCAGAAGATGTAACCAAAGAAAATAAACAAAATGACAATAATACATAAATAACAACAGACTACTAGCAGTTAACTGACATGCCAGCTCCAGACTTCAACTAAACTGACTGAAAGATTATGATTTCATCATATGAACATCAGGCACAATCCTTCCCGTTAGGGGTTTAGTATCATACCATCATAACATATATGAGAAGAACATAACCCGTGTCATGCCAACAACTGTTTTTAGAATAAATGTGTTTAGTTCCGATGCAAAGACCGTATCAGTGACTCACTATTAACGCCAAAATATGCAATCTTTAATGACTTGACAACAATATCGTAATTATATCCCTTCTTAATAAGTCTATTACAAGTATGTGTCTGAGGTTATGAAAAAGAAAAAAAAAGTAGACATACGACAGGTCACTGTACTGCCTTCAACATCGAGCAAAATCCATACTGCATCGTTATAAAATGTAAAACAATTCATAAATTTAATATAATTTATATGTCAACAAAATATTGTATTGCTATATATTGTTTGCTTCCGTATATTTATGTATTTTTACGAAAGGTCACTGTACTGCCTTTGACATTGAGCATAACCAATACCGCATAGTCAGCTATGAAATGTATAACAATTCATATATTAGAAAACAAATAATAATATTCGATTATCTTGTAGGAGCCTGGTCAGCAGTAAAGTCCGTGTTTCCCAACGCCGACATCTAGGAATGTGCCTTCCACTGGGGTCAGGCAGTGATGCGTAAAGTTGCAAACCTTGGATTAAAGACAGCATACTCTGCAGACAAAGCCGTCAACGTGTTCATCAAGGTGTTAGCCCTACCATACCTGCCAGCTTACAGACAGCTAACAGTACCACCAACATCACTTCTTCTTCACCAACTCATGGCCTACATCAACAGAGCGTGGTTACAGTGTTCCGTTTGGAGTGTGGCCCAATGGTCAGTGTACCAACTGTCCATCCGGACCAATAATGATGTAGAAGGTATTTTATTATATGTATATTAGTTACAAAATAGTAGAGTTGGTATTTTTGCCAATGAGACAAATATGCAATTGAAGTAAATGAAGAACATGGAAGTAAGCAATAAAAAAAAATATACGAAACTGTTATTAAATATTGTCATCTGCTATAGCGATTCTTCTCTGTTATATGTACTCAACATTTCCTTTTATGTTTTAACAGGTTGGCATCGCAGGTTTAACGGTAAAGCAAACAGGAAAAAGCTCCACTTTTACAAGATTGTACCAGCACTAATCAAAGAAGCCAAGACTGTCTCCAGACAAGTTCGCCTCGTAGACGAGCAGAGTCTTGCCCGTTGGCAGCGCACAAAGTACCAACGTTCACAGGGACGCCTGTTTTCGCTATGGGAGCAGCTACAAGACGGTACCATTACCACCTCCTTCTTCCTTCGTGCCGTCGGCCACATGTAGGACATCCCTGTGCCAGATCCAGAACCAGAAGAAGACACAGACAGTGACTGATTACATTAACATTTGTTTGAACTGTATGACGTGTATTGTATTATGCGACTACAATCTATATGTTTTTATAACATTTATTTATTATTCTTGATGAGCAAATATTATACATGTATATGTGTAGAATGATATAGTGCTTTTGTTTTTTGATGAGCAAATATTACATTTGTACGGCGTATGAAAGTTGCTGTATATCATGTTATTGTAGTGCTGCAAGTGTGACCCCTTTAAGTAAGTGACAGTGTAAAACTGTTAGTGTAAATGATTTAAAAGTTATATATATATTTATGTGAGTGTCAGAGATAGTAAGTATGTATGATGTTATTGTTATATTTTAGTAGTGCTGATATTATATTTTAGAGTGTGAAAACGTGCATTCAGTGTCATTATTTTGTTATTTTCTAATAATGGATACTCATATAACTTGTGTTTTTTCTACACACAACTATTCAAAATACTGTCAAATTTATGAAAAATATATCGATATAGGAAGATGTGGTGTGATTGCCAATGAGAAAACTTTCCATCCAAATAACAGTTTATAAAAGTAAACCATTATAGGTTATTATTATATACACCAAACAAAATATCAATCTATAAAGACCTTGTTGATATTATGAAAAAACAAACAAGTAAATAGAAGCCTGTGATGTTACCTGAAAAAAATACAATTTATAATTATTATATACACCAACTTAAACCAGAAGATCAATTAATCAGGATTTGATTTAATTAAGTGATTACAAGTGGCATTACCTCAGTTCACAATCATCAGACAATTGTTGAATAAACAAACCAATGATAGACTAATGATTTGATTAATCAAGTCATTATGATGAGTTAAATTTAATAGGTTCCAGTGGACTGTAAATATTTATTTAGATATTCTGTGTATGAACAAAAAGAAAATGAAATCGCCATGAGTTAAAGTTAAAGTTATCATGGAAAATAACTTCATATTTTAAAATATGTTGAAGCTGCTATACAACCAACGACACAATAACAATCATTTTCGTATCGATTTAAAATAGTTCTTTATCTGGTACTCCAATACTTCACTTACCTGTTGTCATCCATCATCGGACACTTTTTGCAAATTCCATTTATACTGTGTCACAAATTCCTCCAAGATCAATATAGTTATTTCTTATTTTATTAAGGGGCCGGATCGACTTGGGGCCGAATCGACGTGGGCCGGATCGACTTTGAGCCGGATTGACTTGGGGCAGGATCGGTTTGGGGCTAGACTTGCTACAATTCCCTTTCTAATATTTCTCTCTTACTAATTTATATGTTTACTGATAAGTGCCAGCCTACTGATTGCCCTTGGAGAAAGGGACTTGTATAATAACATTTTATACCGACCAGATAAGAGGTTATTATTTCACATCTGCTGATAGTAGATAATTAGGCTGTCATGTGTATATATCCCATGCTGTTCTCCCATATTTTATCTCAAGTAGATTACAATTTCACTTTTCTATGGTTCTTACATCAAAATGACAGATGTCATATCTGCTGCAATAGATTTTGGATTACAAAAGTTGTCATTTACTGAAATCAAAATTAACCAGAGAAAAGTTGTAGAAAGCTTTTTGGCAGGCAAAGATGTATTTTTCTGTTCTCCAACTGGAAGTGGCAAATCACTAACTTTTGAAATAGCACCTTTTGTATTTAAATATTTACAGAAGAATGATATGTGTATTGTACTTGTTATTTCGCCTCTAACATCTTTAATGCGTACACAGACTCAAGCATTGAATAGAAAAGGAATTAAAGTAGTATATTTGAAGGACATTACCTCACCATCAAATTTTGAAGACAGCCTAACAAATCTTTCCTTAGTAGATGTAAAGGATGGCAAAATTGACATTATTTTCTCCAGTCCAGAGTCACTTATTGGACATGAAAGAAAATTACTATTGGATTTGGCAAAGAAAAATTTTATCAAGACAGTATTTGTAGATGAAGCTCACTGCATAAAAAAGTTGTAAGTATTTATTTTTGTACATATAATAATGTATAATACTAAAGTAGAAAAACAAATCATCTGAATCGCTCTAACATAAGCTATAACATACATAAGAAGAAATATGTATATCTTTAAAATAGTACATGCATACAAAAGAACATCATATATTTATAAATGTATATATATCTGTACATGCAATAACTATTTAATGTTTATTTATTCAAAACATTCTCATTTAATTTTACTTTTAATAATTAATCACCCTTTTATTTGAATATTTCTGTTATTATTATGAAAGATTATTCTGCCAATGGTATCAAAATTAAAAACTTTCAATTCATATTGTGATGTTTTGAAAGATGTATGAAATATTTGCTACTGGACTGTTGGATATCTACATTAATTAAGATTTTATAAATATGTTTTCTATGGTACTTACATAATTTTTCTTATGAAATACTTCTTTGTAATGCTTAAGCATTTTTATGAGACCTATGCAGATTTATATTGCAATATGATTAATTAATTTCATTTTTTTCAGTGGGCTTCCAGATAAAAAGAAGAAGAAATTGGCATAATATACACCATGTTATGGCCGACCTGACGAAATTCGTTCACTTGTTGGGGGTCATGTACCAGTAGTGGCTCTAACAGCAACAGCTACAGAGGAAACCAAAGCTGTCATTAAAAAGCAACTTTGTATGGATAACTGCTCTGAGATTATGGTAAATCCCGACAAAAAGAATGTAACATACTGGGTACATAATTTACCTTCAGATGATATTTGCACCAATTTTAGATGGTTAGTAAATTTATTAAGAGGATATAAGCAGGCCACTTCAAGGATGATTATATTCTTTAGGCAAATCAAACACATGGCAGACGTATATGAATATCTTGAAACATCCCTTAAGCATGATGCTTACATAGACTTCAAAGAGGGAGGACCAAATGATAACAGAAATCGCCTTTTTGACATGTTCCACATGAAAACCGATGACGACGTAAAATATTTTATTTGTACATCCTACATGAATCCAAATGGTAATATTAGAGTTGTTCTATGTTCAACATCCTTTAGCATGGGTCTAGATGTAAAAGGTGTGGATACAGTTATACATTATGGTCCAGCTAATGATGTTGATGACTATGTACAAGAATCTGGTCGTGCTGGTAGGGAACCTTCACAACAATGCAATGCTATTCTACTAACTTACAAAAGGTGTTTAGGAAGTCAAAATATATTCCCATCTATGAAAGAATATGTTAAATCTCAAACCTGTAGACGGGCGTTTATTCTAAATATATTTAAAACAATTGTTGAACATGCACATATACCTCACTTTTGTTGTGATATTTGTCGTCTCTCGTGCAAATGTGCATGCAGTTGTGAAGATGAATGTGTATGTACAAACACTTGCAATCAAGTTCTCCCTAAAATAAACACAGCTATTATGTCAAATGAGGACAATGATGATAGTGATGATAACGATGACAATGACATTACAGAACTGGATGATATGTTTTCAAGTGATAGTGACAGTGATGTTTTAGAATCGTCAACAAGAAAACCACAAGTCATTTACAGTTCAGATGATGAAATGTTTTGAAACAATAAAATTGTTCTGCTAATAGAAATGTTTATTTTGAAACTTTTTTAAACTAGCACCAATCCAGTCTCTAACAAACTCCATGTCTAGCTCTGTAAGGGGATTTTCCTTCATGTTTGGATAGGCATAATGTGATCGGCCAGGAATGAAATCGAATAAATTACATGCCTGGAATTGTCTGACCAAAGTTATAATGTCTATTTCCTTGTCACATGTTTTATGTCGTCCTGATGGAACATGCACGTTACACATTTTGTCAAACTGTTTGATAATTTCGTGGACTTTCATAGCACTCTTACTGACTCTCGAAACCACTTTCTCAGTAAAAACACCTCTGTAACTATGGGCAGAATCTTTAAACACCTTATTACAATGTTCTACATCTAAATCATTAGGATGATTTGTGTTTGCGTCCCCCTTATGGTTTACAGTTCTGTTCCATATCAGTCTGTGTGCCTGGCGTTCTGTTAACAGAACTTCAGTTTGGGCTATAGTTTCCAATATACCAAAGGCGTATTTTGTACAATGACAATATTTATAATACAAAACAAGGAACTGGTCAATTCTCAACATCCTTGATCCATCACCCATATGAATTGCATCGTTGTGATCCATTCGTAATAAACCCAATGTTAAAACCAACTTTGTATATGCACTCACTCCATCAGATTCATTGTTGTTATCCTTGCCACTTGAAACTTTTTCCTTAGCAAAAAGAGGGTCATAATGACCATGAATGGAGGATTCGTGTTTTCTGAGGGAATGTGGTTGTTTGTACTTTTTTCCACAGTATCTACAATTATACGTATTGCAATTTGGCCCATATTCTGGAAGTTTAGGTATTTCTGGCAATGTGAATGTCTTAACAAACGAGCGTGCCTGGTCAAAAATATATTCTTTCATTTCATTTGTATTCCCAACTGCACCCTCATACACATTTTTACAGGGTAAAGAGTCTATACTTTCCATTCCAAAATGAGTAAGACCACCTGTTATAATATATGCTGTGGTAACTTTCTCAACAAGATCAGAAGCTGCATAAAAATCATCAGCCGGATCTTGGGTAACATTTCTTGCATTTATGGTATTGCGTGCTGCATACAGAGTTCCCTGGTCTCTAGCTGACGAGGTTGAGTAGAGCAACTTCCAAATGACCTGAAATTGAAACAATCAGACAGATTACGGGTTTAACAATGAAAAAATATGCATTTCTCAAAAAATAAAAGTGTTTTTCTGAAAAAATATATTCAAAATAAATATCAACATACGACATAATCTATTTCAAATTATCTTTCTGATGTAGATATAAAAAAGAAGATGTGGTATGATTACCAATGAGACAACTGTCAACAAGAGACCAAAATGACACAGACATTAACAACTATAGGTCACTGTACAGCCTTCAACAATGGGCAATTTACATACCGCATTGTCAGCTATAAAAGGGCCCGTAATGACAATGTAAAACAAAACACATATGTAACACATAAACAAACGACAACCACTAAATTACAGGCTCCTGACTTGGGACAGGCACATACATGTACATAAACAATGTGGTGGGGTTGAACATGTAAGCGGGATCCCAACCCTCCCCCTAACCTGGGACAGTGGTTTAACAGTACAACATAAGAACGAACTATAAAAATCAGTTGAAAAAGGCTTAACTCATCAGATGGACAAAAATACAATTGGACGTGGCCAGGTACTTGTACATCCCGACAACAAAAAGACACTAGGAACATTTCTGAGAGTACTCTCAGTTATCCCTCAGCTAGTTCAAAGCCACTAACAAGTAATAAAAAATCATGCATCTTAGAGTATTGTAGACATTACCTTTAGCAACTCTCCCTGGTTGTGAAATTCTTCCATTTTAGGTACCAGTCCCTCTAATCTTTTTGTTGGAGTTCGACCATTTCGTTTGGATGACTGTGCCTGTTTGTGTCTCTCAAAAGTTAAATAGTCTCCTCCACTCAAGACTTTTTGTGGCTGTTTTGTCCAGTCATCTGTTTCATTGTGTCCAGGTACATACTTGTGCATAAATTCACAAATGTCTGTCATATCTTCGTTGTATTGCTCACTTTTCATCAAAACTCCCATATTTATCTATTAAAAGCAAAATGAGGTACATGAAGTTAAACACAATCAAATATAGTTCTTATATGCATGTATAGTAAAAAATTAATTATATGTTTTGTACTTAAGTATTAATACTTTTTAATATATATATATAAAAAAGAAGTGGTTATGATTGCCTATGAGACAACACTCCACAAGAGACCAAATGACTTTGAAATTAACAACTCTATGTTACTACTGTACGACCTTCAACAATGAGCCCAGTTAAGCATATTATTACTTTTTAGGGTTATAATCTTTTCGACTAATTTATATATATATGCTATTGCTTGATTCTTAACATATATCAACACAACTTAAACTTATAGTGGGTTTATTGAAATATGTTGTATAAATAGGTTTTTTGCTAAATATCAAGAGATAAAATGAAGGACACCATAACAAACAGTAATTTTCGAAGAATTAATTAAGATGCAGGATTTGAAAGTAACCATTTTTAAACACATACATGTAGGGTAGCCTTTTCCCTTTGTGAACCAAAGTCAAAGATTTGTCAAGTTTATATAAATGTTTATGTTACATCCTTGTCCTTGTTTGCAATATGCATGTACTATTTGCCACTGACAAATTTTAAAATTTTCATTAATTTGTTAATAATAACACATACAATATAAACTTACTCTTGCTGTTTTTTGTTTCATTTCTTTCATGTACTGATGCTCAATATTATCGGGAAGGACTGGTGCAAATATCTTGAAATGTGGAATATGCTGACTCCATATTTTTGCTACTAGGAAAGTGAAGTCACTAGCTATACTGTCCAATTCTAACTGACTCGGTATGAAAGTAGTGAAGGGCACTGTATTTGCATCTCCTTTGGCAACAGTGTTGTCTAGGTGGTTCCCTGAAATCCTGTTTTCATAGGCACATATTTGGTACATATGATGGTCTTTGTGTTGGTTATAGATTGTCATATTCCTGACTTTTGTACGCATATCTACATTATCTCCTACAAAGTAAAAGCCAGGGTGCATTAAATCTCTGTACTGATGCAAATCATTTTCTGCATTAGAAAGTTCAAGAATTCGTTGTACCATTGTATCAGCATCTCCATTCACCAAATCAATGGACTCTTTGATCATCTGTATGTTCTGAAGTAACACTAATTCATGTGACGTTTCAGTTGTTACTAGTTCTTGCATGGCAACAAGATCCTTGTCCCAGTCATTCCCTAACTTGTCTGCCAAACTTAGCGTTGATTGGTAGCTTAAGCAGTCGTATGTGGCAGTAGTATACTACTACACGTTCTGGAACACATTCCAGACATTCCAGCAATTGTGGTACACGTTGTAAAACAGTAAGAGGTCAATCAAAGTTCAAATAAGTGACATTCCAGCAATTGTCAGAATGATGTCATCAAGAATGTTGTAACCTTAACCATAGGAATGTGTGGAATGTGTGTACTGGTGTATTGTTGATTATATCATTGGTATACCTCTTTTAATAAAACAAAAAACTATTATTAAAAGAAAGAAAAAATGAATGAAAAGCAGATTCATGACTTTTTAACATTTACAGATCGCCTTACAGATCTATATATTTTTTTCTTTAGCAGATACATTAATCGTGTTTTGCTTTTGAAACTGAAAAACAGTTATTATCGAAAGGAAAGATTTGTAGAAAAATGGAAATATGATATTCTCAGTTCGTTTATTATACATTAAATCAGGGTTCAAGGATAATGATATAACCTTTATAACCTGCCTTTTTCCTTTAGTTTCGTTCAGGATCTGGTTGGGTTAAGATGTCCAGAAAGAATTCTAATGATCAGACAGACAGCTTTATTTTTGACACAGAAAGACATTCAATGAACCGATCGAGTATAGCCGCTAGTCTGGAATCTCTGTATGAAAACTACAATGTTCATATACCTACATTAAAATGGTCAGGAGTTGTGATATTATTATGTATGATGTTAGCAACACTCGTCCTTACAACTAATATTTATTCATCTGTTCACCTTCCAAGTCATAATTCATCTGACTGCATACAAATAAAGACTTGTGGACCAAATATTTGTAAATTTGTAAAACAGATCAATCTTCCTCACAATTATATTCTTAGTATTTGCGAACGATATGATGAGGTAGATATTAGAGAATTTATCAGAGGGAAGCCAACAAATAATGCGGTTCAACTGAACATTGATCAACTACGCTACATTAAACGAATTCTACCGACAATATTGAAAAATGCCAAAAAGAGAAATTAAACAAATTCTTCACGCATGCATTTTTTCAGCTAGAAAACTATATGTTCCATGAATTTAAAATATGTGAATGATTTATAGAAACATACCGAGTATGTGAATAATGTTAACTATTCAACCATCAAATATATATTCCATGAAATTCGAAGCTAATGTAGTTCATAAGGAAAAAAACCCAAGATGGACCAACAAGAAAAGAATCGTCTAGTCTGGCACTCATATACATTATATATGTTTAAATTTGCTGAGAATATTATAAAACATACTAGGAAATTAGCAAAAAATCACTGCTATGGATGTGAAGTAGATCACCCTAGTCAAAGACACCATACTTGCATTATGTGGACAGACGAAGAACATTTAAATCTATACTTTGATGAAGCCTTTAATTCAATGAAAACAGAAACCATTACAGCTCAGTGGAAGGAGGAAATTGAACGTTTAAATATACCAGAATTATTGAAGACCAGGTTGTTTTCATTTCTTGAAAAAGAAGCACCTTCACGGGAAGCAATACAAGTCACGGCAGAAAGAATGAGAGCGTTGGAGGAACGTTTTTATGACTAGTAAAGTGACGTTCAAATTGATGTGACAATTTTGTTTGTTTTATGGACTGCTCAATAAACAACATAGTGTAATTTTTGTTTTATCATATAATAAAATTCAATATATATAACTGGTTTCGTGTTATTCTTTTCACTTTTAGTAAAGTGTTTCAGTTGTCTCTTCAGATAATGGACGATCCATACAAGGTCCTCGAAAAATTATATTATCAGTTTTCCCAAGGTGGTGCATATGTCGGTCCTGATAAGTTGTACAGAATATTGAAATCCAAAGGAATAAAACTAGGTATACATCGTGTTCGAAAATGGCTACAGGATCAAGACAGTTACAGTCTACAAAAACCAGCTCGAAAGTCTTTTCGTAAAGCACGAGTGGTAGTATCTGGTATTGACGACCAATTCGACGCTGATTTAGCTAACATGTCTAATTTAAAAGACTCTAACGATCAGTTTTCTCAGCTATTGTTTGTTATAGATATCTTCAGTAAGTACCTCTGGATCCAACCTCTGAAAAATAAAACAGCAAAAGAAGTGGTTAGAGGATTTCAAGTAATATTCCAGAATGGAAGAAAGTGTAATAAATTAAGAACGGATAATGGGACGGAGTTCACCTCTAACATTTCAAAGTCATATTTACAAAACGAAGGCATATATCATTTCACAACACAAAATTCAAATACAAAGGCAAATGTATGCGAACGTGTCATCAAAACTATAAAAACAAAGATGTATAGATATTTCACAGAGAACAGAACTTATCGATATATTGATGTATTACAAGATTTAACGTCAAGCTATAATGCAACACCACATCGAACTTTGAATAATATTGCTCCGAAAGATGTAAACACTAATAACGAAGCGGATATTTGGGCACACATGTATTTGAAACCGAAGACGTCAAATAAGGGAGTCAACCCCTATCACTTCAAAATAAATGATTTAGTTAGAATTGCAAGTAAGAATTCAACATTTGAAAGGTCATACGATGAGCACTTTACTCGAGAAATTTTTAAAGTACGTAAACGCTTTCGCATGCAAGGAATTCCCATGTATCGTTTGAAATCATTTTTAGACGCGGCCGGCGAGGCCGGTTTCATTCGAGGTAACTTTTATGAAAATGAGATGCAGAAGGTTCATAAAAATGAAGATAGTTTATGGTATATAGAAAAAAAAATACGCAAACGCAAGAGAAACGGTATCACCGAATGGCTTGTAAAATTTGAAGGGTGGCCAAAGGAATATAACCAATGGGTAGCTGAACAAGACATCACAGATAAGGCTGATAGCTAAAGATGAGCATGTATGTAATTTTAAGTAGCGATAAGTCCATGAACTATTTTCCAAATAACAAACCTTACAGGTTTAGATCACATTTAAGTTCACCTTTAGTACTTGACGGAACGTGGAGGGTTGGACTCGTAGAAGCTGATATTACATCAACATCATCAATACAAGATTCGTTATACTTACATTCAAATGTATGTGAGGAATCAATCGTTGATGGGGAAAAAAAAGGAGTTCTGAGACGACTGTCACCTACTGCTATTGGAGATTGGACTATCATTATGGATACGGCCCATTACATGCCTGTAAAAGTAAAAGAGATCTACAACATAGAAATTATCATAACAAACGACAATGACGATTTATCTTCATTTATAGACAGACCTTCTACAGTCACACTTCATTTTAAGTCATTTCCATTTTCGTGAACATGGATTTAAGTAGAATGTATATCCCTAATCCTAAAAAATGGATAGAATTTTATGATACCATTGGGATACAAAAATATAACCCATCTGCACATCTGAAAAAACAAGCTTACAATAACCAAGTTGGTGGATCATTAACTGGAACTTCGAAATCATTTATGATTCCTGTGGGTACAATGTCCACAAACAAGACTGATTTATCGAAAGATGTCAAGGTCAAATTAGTGTCAACAAGCGAACAATTTCTCGAACAAGCCAAAGAAGAAGTCGGAGACACACACGGTTTGAAAAGAAAAGGATCGAAAAAAAATATTCATTCTATAAAAAAACCTCGACAAAGTAAGACGAAGTTGAGTAAGGAAAAGGACAAACCGAGAAAAAATCCCAGATCAGCAAAACAAACGAAGTCAGGACTTCCGCAAAAATCTAAAGTCATATATAAAGATATTTTGAATAAAAAATAATGGCCTCGTTTACCACCGACGAAATGCAGGAGGCACAACCAAGCGGACTTGACATTTTCTCTATCCCTCCTTATCAGACGGCCGTGGAACGTATGTATTATCAAGACGTTCGAACTAATTCACAATTGAGTGGAAACACACCCTTAGAATTTAACGTTTCTGGACAAAATGGGTTAGAATATGTTGATTTGAAGAGAACAAAATTGTATGTAAAAGCTAAAATAAAGAAAGCAGATGGATCTTCTTTAACAGAGACGGAATATGTTGGACCAGTGAATTTGTTTTTACACGCAATGTTTGCACAAGTAGACGTTACATTACAGGGGAAACTTATTTCGACAGCCACCAACCAATATCCATATAAAGCAATGATACAAACATTGTTGTCTTATGGGAGTGATGCTAAAAAAACTCAATTGGGTGCACAACTTTGGAAGAAAGACACACCCGGATATGTTGATGCCAATGATGTAAAGGGTTCTGGAAATCAGGCTTTGTATGAGCGCTTTAAGCTATTTGCAGGATCAAAAACATGTGACATGGAAGGTCCCTTACTTAACGACCTATGTAGTATTGATCGCTTTATAGTTAATCAAGTACCTATCAGTGTAAAATTGTACAGATCAAGACCTGATTTTTGTCTCGTAACAGCAGAAGAAAATCCAAATTTTGAAGTGGTCATTGAAGATATCGTTCTGAAAGTTTGTAAATTACAGATAAACCCAGCAGTGATAGTGGCTCACGCTCAAAAATTACAATCAACCAATGCAAGATACCCCTTCACAAAATCTCAGATCATACCTATGAACATTCCAAGTGGTACTTTGAATATTAACTTTCCAGATTTATTTCTTGGGTCATGTCCAGCTCGAGTTGTAATTGGATTTGTTGATGCCGAAGCTGCTGCAGGTAGTTACATCACAAACCCCTTCAACTTTGAGCATTTTAACCTGAAAAACATTGGATTATACGTGAATAACATACCCGTTTCAGGTAACATTTTACAGATCAATTTTGACGCTACCACTGGTCAAACGATCATACCGGCGTATACAAAATTATTCCAAATAACAGAAAAAGAATCTCGAGATTCTGGTAATCAAATCACCCGAGAAGACTTTGCTAAAGGATATGCATTGTACTGTTTCGAATTAGAACCAGAATTTGGAGAAAGTGCACACTATTTAACCTTATTAAAACAAGGAAATGTCAGACTAGAAGCTCAGTTTGGTACTGCTCTTTCAAAAGCAATCACCTGTTTCATATATTCAGAACAACAGGGGATGTTTGGTATAACGGCAACTCGCACTATCGAAATAGAATGAATACAAATCAGTTAAAAAGTATTTTTTCCTGTGATGGAGATTTAAAGAAACGAGTGGTTGGTATTTTTGCCTCAGATCAAATACCAAAAAATGTACGTGAACTAACTGGATTTATTGTAAACACGGATCCAATATCTAAACCAGGTCAACACTGGATTGCCTTTTATGTGAACAAACAGCGAGAGCTAGAATGTTTCGATTCATATGGTAATTCGTCAGATCTTTATTCTTCTTCAATCAAACATTTCATAAGAAGATATGACAAAGTGACATTTAACAATAAACGTCTCCAGGGAGACAAGACGTCTGTGTGTGGTCAATATTGTGTTTTTTTTTCTATGGTGTCGTATCAAAGAAAGGCTGTCGATTGTAAAAATAGGAGAGCGTTTTACAAGTGACTACGACTTAAATGATCGATTTGTATTTGACTTTGTAAATGATAAATTGTCTCAATGTGTAATGCTTGTAGAACAATCTCAGATATGTATCAGTAAAAATAAGTGCTAATAAAAGATATTACTCACCTCTGTACTTGTTTCTCATTTGTCATTTAAAAAAAACAAACATTCACCATACATATTACCTTATTATTACTTCAACCTTCAAACAGGATGGAAGGCTTGAAAAAACAGCACGCAACATTAAAATTCGAATCACCTACATCAATTTTTATGGTTGGTCCTTCCGGATCTGGTAAGACCATGTTGACAAAACACCTTCTTGAACAAGCAGATGGGATGTTTCAAACCCCACCATCAAGTATATTTTTCTGCTATTCGATTTGGCAACCATTGTATTCTGAAATGCAACAGAGTCTATCATCAATCTTATTTCACAAGGGTCTCCCCACCATGGACCAGATAAATGAATGGGGAAGTGAACAGGGACATAAACTGTTAGTATTTGACGATCTTATGATGGAAGCAGCTGATAGTATGGAATTAGTGCATATTCTTTGTGTTGGCTCTCATCATCATAATATAACAATTCTTCATTTACTTCAAAATGCCTTCCCAAAATCAAAATCAATGCGGACGGCATCATTGTCCGTTCATTATTTTATACTCATGAAAACAAAAAGAGACCTTTTACAAATCAATACTTTAGGTAGACAAATATTTCCTGGAAAATTGAAATACTTTATGGATGCTTACAATAAATCAACGAGCAAACCTTTTGGTTATTTGGTTCTTGATTTAAGTCTCAAAAGCGACGAACAATATCAGTTGCGTACTAATATTCTACCAGGACAGATCCCCATTGTTTATCTTCCTGAAAAATGAAGAAGTATGAAGCTTTAGTCAAGTATTTAATGGAATCAAAACAAAGAAAAAAAGTTATATCAACCTTATCAAATACCCAACTACAGGTCATTACAGAAATTGTTTTCAACGTTATACAAGGAGTATGTCCTCTCTCAGATAACGATATAAATACGCTAAGAAGACACAGAGCAGCCATTCGTAGATTAACCGTTTCGAAATTAACACTGAAAGAGAGACGGATTCGTTTGCAGAATATCAGTAGAGTTTTACCAATTTTACTTACATCATATATGAAATATGTCGCGTGAAATGGTGCTTATTCCTAAATATAAGTATGATAGACTAATTAAAGACGTTGAAAACAAACCACTTAATGATGAACATCGTGACAATAAAAACCAAGAAGACTATACTGAAGAAACTGTTACCACAAAAAGCGACATTAAACCACAAAACAAGGACGATGTAGAAGGACAAAAAATAAATAAGGATGAACATCAAGAGACAAAAATACACAACGAAAATTTAAATGGGATTGAAACCGAAAAATCTCAGTCATATTTAAAAATGAAACCTTCAACATTTCTCAAAGTCAAACAACCTAAAAGCAAAATGAGGAATGCAGGTGTAAAAAGGTCACAAACAAGAACAAAATGGTTGACATTTAAAATGTGAGTGGTATGTGAGGAATGTTTACAACGGAATGTGTGGAATACCTGATATTTATAAATATATAAGAGCCGCAATCTGTTTACATTATTATTCACATCAGCCATGGCCGATAGTTTTCTTCAATTTTTAAAACAACGTTATCCTAAAGGAAACGAACAGCTTGAAAGATTGTTTAAAGACTTTAACGAGAAATTAAATAATTCTGAATTCAGCGATTGTGATGAAGAAGCATTGGTTCGGGCAGCTGACACATCAGAATCACTTTACCATCGGAAAAGGAAATCAAATGAAACGATTCCACAACGGGAAAAGAAAGCGCTATATCAATGTGACTTATGTGATGCAGAATTTACTAAAACATGCAACCTATCGCTTCATATGATCACACACACAAGGAAGAGATATGAATGTAATACATGTAGCAAAACCCTATCATGTTTAGAGAACTTGAAAAGACACGAGAAAATGTGTATTCGCGCCTCAAAATCCCATAAAAAACAAAGACAATTTCCATGTAGACATTGTGGCTTACCTTTTGATACATACGAGGATCTTTTTGATCACATCAATGTTGAGCATCCATTGAATCAAACTGGAGGTCAGGCAGGGCAAGTCGTGGATCAAATGCGTTCAATCACAAACAGTTCTCCTCCATTATCGTCTGATCCGTCTATCAGCACCTTGAATCCGCAAATCGAAAACATAAATCATTTACCTACTGAAAAGAAAAAGAATCGTAGGGTTAAAAAATCTGCTTTGAACGATTCCGTTAATCAAATTGAAATAATTCCAGAAGGAAGTGAAAAATACGATCTTTTACAATTTTTTTCGAATGTTAAAGAAGATATACAACAAATAGTCGAGTCTAGGAAAAAATATATGAGAGACATTAAATGGTATTTGAATGTAAAAGTTGAAATGGAACGTGATATTCAAGATGGTCAAACAGAAACAGTCATTCCCAGTTTTAGGAGTAGAAATTATGTGTCCTTGTTTAATGATAATGACTTAGAACATAATTTAAACGAAGCTTATCAAAAGATGCATCGAAGTCTTGAAGAATACATAAATAGAGGCTCAAATTGGATAATACGGAAAGTTGTACACTTAGAAGCAAGAACAGTAAAATACGCACCTATTAATGGTTCCTCATACATGCAGCTTCCTTCAGCCATAAAACTTTGTAAAGGTGTAATCAACATTCAAAATGATGATAATAAATGCTTCCTCTGGTCTGTTTTGGCAGCAATTCATCCGACTGATAACAACGCTCATCGTGTACATAAGTATAAACCGTTTGAAAATGAATTGAATACGACAGGACTTGATTTTCCTGTTCCAATAAAGCAGGTGGAAAAATTCGAAAAACTAAACAACCTTTCAATTAACGTGTTCGGATATGAAGGTGAACAGATTTTCCCTTTAGCTTTATCTAAATCAGGAAACGTCCATCAAAGTATTGACTTGTTGTATATATCAAACGAAAAACAATCACACTATTGTTTGATTAAGAATCTTAATAGATTTTTAAGACAAACAAACCAACATAATGCACATTTCTTTTGTCGACGGTGTTTGCATGGATTTTCAAGAGAAGACCTGCTTGTAAGTCATCAACCCTATTGTGATCAAATAGATTTTCAGAAAGTACAATATCCGAAAGAAGGAGAAAACATTTTAGAATTTAATGACTTTTACAAAGGGATAAAAATAAGTTTCACCATCATAGCTGATTTTGAATGTTTTTCAAGAAAGATGGATACAAGTTTACCTAACCCGAAGAAATCATCGATTACATCCGAAACGAAATTTGAACCATCGGGGTACTCCTACATAGTCCTATGTACGAACGATGATTATTCTAAACCACCTGTTGTTTATAGAGGAGATAACGTTATAGAACACTTTTTTGAAGACATGGCTACCGAGGAGGAATATATCAATGACATACTTGGAGAACCCGAACCTTTGATAATGAATGATGAAGCAGAACAAGAGTTTCAACTTACCACCAACTGTGAGGTTTGTCAGACACTTTTTGATGAAAATGTAATTAAAGTACGAGACCATGCACATCATGGAATAACCAGAGACCCCAGAAAAAAAGATTATACTAATTATCGTCATGCATTGTGTCAGCGGTGTAATTTAAGTTTAAAGGAACCATCGTATATTCCTGTATTATTCCATAATGGTAAAAATTTTGATACACATTTACTTCTACAAAAGGCTGATTGTTTTAAAGATAAGCCAATATCCTGTATTCCAAATAACATGGAAAAATACGTATCACTCACTATAGGAAATCTTCGCTTTTTGGACACATGTCAATTTTTAAATAGTTCTCTAGACACTCTAGTAAAAAATTTATCACAAGAAGGACCAACACATTTTCGACAGTTCAAAAAAGCGTTCCCGTCTGAAGACATAGCAAAACTTTTATTGAGGAAGAATGAATATTGCTATGATTACGTTGACTGTGAAGAGAGATTCCAAGAAAGGCAATTACCATCAAAAGAAGCCTTTCACAATCGCTTAACGGATGAACCCATTTCGGATCAGGATTATAATCACGCTCTTGAAGTTTGGAATACCATGAACATGAATACTTTGGGTGACTTTCACGATCTATATGTAATGACGGATGTTCTACTTTTAGCGGACGTCTTTGAACGATTTAGAGACATAACTATGGAAAATTATGGTTTAGATCCCTGTCATTTCTTTACGGCCCCTGGTCTCGCATGGCAAGCGGCGTTAAAAATGAGTGGGGTTTCGCTAGAATTGATTACAGACCCTATTATTTACAATCTTGTGGAACTTGGAACGAGAGGTGGAATAGCCTCTATTAACCAAAAGTATGCTAAAGCCAACAATAAATATATGAAAGATTTCGATCCTTCAAAACCATCATCGCACATATTATATACCGACTGTGGAAACCTTTATGGAGCTGCCATGATGCAACCATTACCGACGGGTATGTTTAGATTGTTGAAGGATGATGAAATACGACAATTTAATATAAATGAGATTGAAAAGGATGCATCTACTGGATACATCTTAGAGGTTGATCTGGAATATCCCCCCGAACTACATGATCATCATAATTGTTATCCACTAGCTCCATCTCACAAGAAAGTTAAAATGGAAGAGCTGTCTCCTTACAGTCAAAATCTTTGGAAAGACCTTAATGGTGAAAATGCATCTAAAGTCGTCACCAAAAAACTTATCCCTACATTGGAAAATAAAGACCATTACATTCTACATTATAGAAATTTACAGCTATATCTTGAACTTGGAATGAAGGTAACCAAAATACATCAGATTGTAGAGTTTCATCAGTCAAGATGGTTGAAGACCTATATTGACTTCAATAGTCAAAAACGAAAGGAGGCTAATAATGTGTTTGAGAAAGAATTCTACAAGTTAATGAATAACAGTGTTTTTGGTAAGTAATTTTTAGGCGATGTAATGTCTAACCTTTTTTTTTTATTTTCTAATAAGAAACGAAAAAAAAGTCAAACATTCAATTCATAAAAGCTGTTTTAAATGAAAATATTAATCGATCTTTTAATTGCAGGAAAGACCATGGAAGATATTCGCAGACATAAAAACGTAAAACTTATGACAGACCAAAAGAAGTTGGTAAAATATACGTCGAAACCGTCCTTTGACCATTTTCAGATATTTAACCAACACCTTGTGGGTATAGAAAACAAAAAAGTGAACATTCTTTTAAACAAACCAATCTATGTTGGCCAGGCAATATTGGACATTTCGAAAGCTTTGATGTATGAATTCCACTACAAAACAATGAAGCCCATGTATGGAGAAGATATTCGATTGCTTTTTACGGATACAGGTAAATATTTTTTTCTATTTTATGGGAATAAAAGACAAATAGTATTTTACACAAGTTATCAAATTTACCACTTCAACCATGCATGTTTCAGTTAAATAAATTTAGTCAAAAGCTGAATTATTCGACTAGTCAAAGCTAAACAATGATAAAATTCTTTTTTTTTTCTTACAGACAGCTTGTGTTACGAAATCATGACAGATGATGTATACAAGGATATGGAAATCATCAAAGACCATTTCGACTTTTCTGGATATCCTCAAACTCACTATCTATTTTCAAACAAATACAAAAAAATGCCTGGAAAATTCAAGGATGAACTAGATGGTAACTAATTTTATTATTAATCGATTAACAAAAACTTGAAAATAACAAATATTAAATAAACAAAAAAAATCAAAGAAAAAAAATATAATATCATTGCGATTTGTTTCTTATTTCACAAAAAAAAAATTTTTTTTTATTTGAAACCTAATTTTGAACTTAATACTTGATGAATTTCGTTTTGTTTCAGGAGTTCCAATTAAAGAGTTTGTTGGATTGCGACCAAAAATGTACAGTTTGATATATGATGACGGCAACACGGAACAGGAAAAGAAAACTGCCAAAGGAATAAAAAAATGTGCCGTCAAAAAACAGTTAAAACATGCCAATTATAAAGAATGTTTATTTCAAAATGTATCGACAATGAATTCAATGAAATTGATAAAAAGTCAAAATCATGAACTCTTTGTCAACCATATTGTTAAAAAAGGTTTATCTAATTTTGATGAGAAGAGATTTTGGATTAATCATATTAAGAGTTATGCCTACGGACATTTCAAAATATGATTAAACTTTATATTAATGTTTTATCTTGTAATTTAGTATGTTATTTTATTGTAAATAAAATTTTATGAATTTTTTCATAAAAACTTTCTTTATATTAATGTTTTATCTTATAATTTAATATTTTATTTTATTGCAAATAAAATTGTATGAATTTTCATAAAACTTTTATTGGAACTGCTGAAACAAACTCATCTTACAGAGAGTACAATACAATTATTTGGTTATATCCTTCAATAAGTCCAAAAGGTCATGGTTTTCAGCTTTTCTTTTCTTAGGAGCTGTGTAAGGTGGCGGTGGGGGATGCATTTGTGTGGGTCCCCTCGAAGATGTTTCTTCTGCATACCATAGAGGTGCTGGATCATATGTTGCAGATCCACTTGCTGCTGTGGGTTGTCCCAATGGCAGTTTTATTCTCCTCCTATAATATTTTTTTATATTTATTTATTTATTTATTTTTTTTTTTTATTTTTTTTTGCATTTTTTTTTTATATTTTTTATAAGTTTTATATCTTTTTTCCATTAAAGTCGAAAGTTCTTCGAAAATGAATGCGTGCTTTGGAACAAATTTTAAGTCTTATAAGTTTTATTATAAGATCAACATTTAAAAAAAAAACAACCCCCCTCCCTCTTTAGCTGTAAGACAGCATTTACATATTATAAAAATATCTTGATTAATTATTTTAAAAAAAAATCCCAACTTTATTAACTTTATTAAAAAAAAATCATTTTCTCACTGGTCAATCATACCACATATTTTTTAACATTTAAAAATTATTATCTCACCACATATTATGAAAATACACTTACTTTAAAATGTTCCTTCAACATTTCTAGTTGGGGAACTAGTTCGCTGAACTGTACAGCTTCCTCAAATAAGAACGATATCCGACCGCTAAAATTTGGTCTATTGTCATAGATATTTACGAAAAAGTTCCCCCTAGTAGATTGTTGAAACACAATATTTTTTTGGTTCCCAAACCGATGAGAAAATTCTTTTTTCCCATTTTTGACTTTTTCCGTGAATACAAAGCGAGAAGTGTTTTCCATGTTGAATGTAGAAATAAAGGAATGGAAAAAGCATATACCTTTATAATGTACTCTCTGTAAGATGCGGTGAAACCAACCCCTTGCCAAGAAAAAAAAAAATTAACTCCACCCACTCCAAAAAGCTTCATGTCATACCGTTAGTCCGTTTTGAAGCATGAAAATTTGAATAATTATTTTGGGAAATGTTCCCACCCACAAATTTCCCGCCAAAGTCCCACAATTTATTCATACAAAAAACAAAAAAAAAAAAAAAACACAATTACACATGTACATTACACAACAAACATCATAGAAGTAAATACATTGAATTTATATCACATAAAATACATACCAGAGGGGAAAAAAGACAACGCAAGAAAAGGGAAAAACAACAAAAAGCAGATCGGCACACTCTGTTGAAACCATATAATTTACCCCATGGTTTCCACGAGGGAGGAGGAGAAGCCAAGTAAAAAGACGACGTATTTAAATTGTTAAATTGTATATATATATATTAGTTTGGTTTTTTTTTCACAGCAGAAAGTTTCCCTCCCTATGGTGGGGTCTTACCACGCAGCAGATTGGAGGGGCTGGGTCCTATTTCTATATCCCGGGAATCCCTCGGGGCAACCAAGTAAAAAGACGACGTATTTAAATTGTTGAATTGTATATATATATTAGTTGTTTTTTTTCACAGCAGAAAGTTTCCCTCCCTATGGTGGGGTCTTACCACGCAGCAGATTGGAGGGGCTGGGTCCTATTTCTATATCCCGGGAATCCCTCGGGGCAACCAAGTAAAAAGACGACGTATTTAAATTGTTAAATTGTATATATATATATTAGTTGTTTTATTATTTTTCACAGCAGAAAGTTTCCCTCCCTATGGTGGGGTCTTACCACGCAGCAGATTGGAGGGGCTGGGTCCTATTTCTATATCCCGGGAATCCCTCGGGGCAACCAAGTAAAAGACGATGTATTTAAATTGTATATATATATATTAGTTTTTTTTTTTTTTTTTTTTTTTTACAATGAGGAAGATACAGAGATACCAAAGCTAAGGAAATGGATTCAGGAAATTGGAGAAAGAAACGGGGAACTATAGACCACTTGATGGTTGATTTAACCTTCTTTTAAAATAACAATCGGGGAACTATAGACCACTTGATGGTTGATTTAACCTTCTTTTAAAATAAATCAATAATTAGATTAATATGAAACTGAAATGTATTGTATTTTTCCTTTTAGTTATAACACACGCAAATATAATATTCCGGAATTATTTCACTCTCCTACACATCGATTATTTATTTAGTATATCCCTTACATAATTAATCTATTTTCAACCAATCACAGTTTTGTTTTAAGGACATAACAGCGACTTAATACCAACATTTAAATACAACGTACGCAAAATTATTGTTAATTGACAAACTCATGAAAACAAAATATAAAGAATTGATGATATTATTAAAATATGATTCTTTTATATCGTAGGAAGAAAATTGAAACTAAAAATTCTAGATAAACATTTTAAATCTCCTTTACAATATGAAAAGTGTCTCTTTAGTATTTAGTCAAATCCTTTTCCCACACAGATGTCATTTCATTTTCGCGCCATTCTATATCATAACAAACAACAACAACAAAAAGAAAAAAAAAACATGAACATATTCATCTTAATTTTGATAGTGCAAGTAATTGCACCACCTGCACGGAGGACTGTTAAACTGGAAGTGGGAGAATTGTGCAGATATGAAAGACAGGGCGTCTCACGCTGTGGTTATGTTGGAGAAAAAACGTACATCCTGGAGCCGCAGATTGAAGTGTCGACACTAATTATGGATCGCCTTTTTGAGTCATCCACACTTGAAATTATAAATAAAGATGGTGTTACGGTACGGATAAATAACGGAGAAATGGAGTGGTGTTGCTACAGCATAAAAGGCGCAACAGCTGTTTTTGTTGCAGATAAACAGTGTGTAAGTCTTTATGCATCATCATTGTTGACAATATGGTGTTTCTTGTTAATAAATCATTCACTGATCTTGTCCCTACAATTAGCAAAGTATTTATTCTTATTTATAAAAAAAAAATAGATAATCAGTGGCGGATCCAGGAGGTTTGGGAGGTTGGAACACCCCCCCCCCTTTTTTTTTATGATCAATGCATTTATATCAGGAAATATATTTGGATGACCCTTTACCTTGACCCTCCTCCCTTTATGAAAATGGTTGGATCCGCCCCTGATAATATTGTATGGTGAAACAAAGTAAATAAACCAACTTTAAGCCAAAAAAAAAAATTAAAATAATGTTAAACATATTCAGACACTGCTTAGGAGAGTTATAATTAATTGGCAATATTTATACTTAAAGCAAGTTTGTAAATGCTTACCATTGTCTTTTTTTTCAGCCTACTACAGTGAAAACTCCTTCACTCATGACAGATTACACGTCTATGGTACAACCAACAAGAACCACAACTTTGCCTGCCTCAGAAACCAAAAACACTTTGGCTTTTTCATCAACAACTTCTACCATGACTACAGAATTAAAAAATATGGTATGTATAATTATGATAGATATACCATTATTACACCCATATCACATCATCTTATTATTTTAAATAGATACAAATTGTGGTTAACTTAACATTAACATAGAGTAAAAATTAAAAAATTAATGTTTCCTATTTGTTTTTCAGACTGCTGGAACGATCATCAACAACCTGGAAGGTTGGGTAATTCCCACAGTTTCTACTTTATGTGGTAAGTTTTATAGGATATATTAATGTAAGGTAAATGTTCATAGAAACTCACTAATAGAAAAAAAAAATCATACACAAACACAAGAAATTCAGAGAGTAGGTTTTAAACAGAATTGGGACAAACTTTTTAAAGTCGATGTGTAATGATAAATACATTTAGCAAAAAAAAAAGAAATACAATTTAAACAAAACAAAATACAATTAAAGAAAAAAACAAACACAGAAAAGGAAAATATAATTACAAATTAAAAAAAAACATTGAGCAGAAAAGTAAATTTTAAAAAAAAATAACTCTTTTATTTTTTTCCCTTTCAGTGGTTCTTGTTATAGCATTTGGAGCTATGTTGTATTGTGCTTTTAAAAAAACTAGCATTCACATTATATCTTGTGGCAGAAAAAAACAATAATTGAATGTGGCAGTCATGACATTTGGACATTCTTTTTTTTTCAGTTTTAATTATCCTTTTGAGTAGTACATCTTTAATCCTATTTAAATATCAAAAGAAAAGGACAGTAAAAATTCAACAATTTCAAATGGAACAATTTCCACTGGATCGACGTCAAAATGATGAAGAAATTTCTTTAGATGACACTTCAGATGTAGTTTTTAGTAAATAATTCATGTAATTTTTACAGAGTATATATTGGCTGTGGTAATGATTATAGTGGCTACAATAGAAATAATCAGAAAATTTAGAATTAGACTTCAAAATTTGCTACACCGTTTGGAAAATCCTACAGCACAACAAGATGATCAACTGCAAGCTGCCCTACCTCCTCAAGACCAACCCATCGCTCCACTTCCTGCTCAGATTCAACCACAACCTGTTCAAAATCAACCCCAACTCGCTCAGAATCAACCACAACCGGCCGAGAATCAACCACAGCCCTTAAGAAGGTCTCAAAGGCAAATAAAACCTGTTATGAGACTAAACTTATAGTAATTTTTTTTTTGGTATTTTTGTTTGTCTGGGTAAATTTCTTTTTGAGAGTTCAGTAATGTTTCAGTCATGATTAAAAAAAAAATGTATTTTTCCACTACCTATAAAAAAAAATTTAGTTACAATTTAAACAATTATTTTCTATATATATATAGTTTTATTTTTTTTTAATATTGCCGACTTTTATACGATAGATGTCTTAACATACATTTTTTTTTTTTTTACTTAACATGTAATGTTAAAGCTTAAGTACATAAAAAAAAACTTACTTTCCCGCCTTTTTCCACAAATATTCGCGCCAATTCTAAAAGAAAGTTTTCGCGGTCTTTTCTTTAATATGAAGGGTGGGTCTGTTTCATGTTTTCACATTAATCAATTTTAAGTGTCATGTTACACCTTCTGTCTTGACCATGTTGACATAAGCTAAATAAATGGGAATTATAATTATGATAGATAGTGTTTATGAAAATAGTATTTGTTGGATCTCTTGACCATGTTGACATAAGCTAAATAAATGGTTGGGAATTATAATTATGATAGATAGTGTTTATGAAAATAGTATTTGTTGGATCTTGCACTTGACAGGTTTTTAGACATCTTCTTTTATGTTATACATTCCAGTTTGATTTTTCAGAGAGAAACCTTCATACTTTTGATTGTTTAATTAATCTCTATAGATCTTGTTTTTACATAGGGTTCAATTTATCCAAGCTTTAATTTTAAGAGAGAAACATTCACTCTTTTGATTGTTTAATTAGTCTCTATAGATCTCGTTTTACATAGGGACCAATTTATCTGAGTTTAGTATATTGTTACATTTTTATGGTTTTGTTGTGTTAAAGATATCTTTTTATTAAACAGACTTTTTTTATATGATCATGTGCATACTTTGATTGTTTTGTTGTTTTTTTTTTTTTTTTTAAATCTCATTATGCATTGGGAATCATTTATTCTAGTATGACATATTGCTGCATTTTTTTTTTCAAAGATCAATTTATGTCCTTTTATTTAGACCTTTTACCAAAAAAAAAAAAAAATAAATAAGGTACTTGTTTTATACTTGATGCTTTATAAAAGGTCAAAGTTTAACATATGTTAATTAAGTAAGCTCAATATATTTTATCTCAGGTTATGTGTTTTTTTTAAAATTTACTGATGTTTTACATGGTGCTAAAGATTGATCATCTGTATGTTGTCATATATTGTGTTTTTTTTATAGTCTATTTTACACCATGTGATAAGTGCCAAAATATAGTGTAAATACATAGTAGTATTCATTGCATTATTTACCTGAAGTCATAACTTCATAATAGCATTCATCACATTATTGTCCTCGGGTTACATGTTTTTGAATGATATATGGTATTACATATTGATGTTTTACAACAATACATTGCATAATTTTTTCAATTCATATAATTCTTTAATCAAAAAAGATCTCAGGTAACGCAAGTCAGTTATATTGTTTTTTAAAACAAGAATAATGTGATGTCTTTTAATATAAATATAGTTTAGATGTTTACTTGAAAAATAATTTAGACACTTGAAACAGTGATGTTAAATGTGAATAAATTTAAATCTGTTTTAATCATCTTTTCTTTTTTCCAAGCCATTTACTAGCTGTCTAAACAGCATACAAGTTTCTATACTCAAAAAGTGTTTACCATATATTCGTAAAACAAAATAGGATGTCTTTACACCATTCCAATAAATGACCTTGCAACATTTCGGTCAACAACATTCTTATTATTGTAAGTTCAAAAAAGTAACATAAAATCAACATTACACCGGTACATACATTCCTATGGTTAAGGTTACAACATTCTTGATGACATCATTCTGACAATTGCTGGAATGTCACTTATTTGAACTTTGATTGACCTCTTACTGTTTTACAACGTGTACCACAATTGCTGGAATGTCTGGAATGTGTTCCAGAACGTGTAGTAGTATACTACTTGTGGCATTCAGTCGAGAAAATGCAGACTTTTTGCAACCACCTTTCCACAAAATATAGCTATTAAAATGTTGAAAAGCATTTAAATCTTTGCTGTAAAGGGTCAAAAGTTTACAGCCAGCAGTCACTATGCCTGGTATTAAAGCTTCACCCTTTTTATACTTATTAAACTGATGTGCTGGGTTTGCTACCGCTGCCTCAAGTGATTTTAAAAACGTAGGAGCCTTCTGTCTCCATTCATCTATAACTCTGGCAAATGTAAGAGACTTTATCTTGTCATGGTTACGTAAAATTGAGTTATTCTCTCTTAGTGCCAAAGTCTTAATTTCTCCTTTGATGGTATCAAACACTGTTTCTTGGAAAACATCTTGTAAATCTGGAATTTTTGAAATTAACGAACCAACTGTAGGCATATCACCAGAGGTTAAGGCATCAAGAATTGGGAAATGCTTCGCAGGCATGCACCGTATTTCATTTTTTAATCCACGGCATATTATAACCTAAAACAAGAAAGAAGGTCTTTATTAAAAACAAAAAAAGAAGATGTGTTAGGATTGCAGATGAGACAATTTTCCACAAGAGACCAAAATGACACAGAAATTAACAACTTCAGGTTACCATACTGCCTTCAACAATAAGTAAAGATTATCATGTCTAAAAATTTGACATACAAGTAATATAATTTTCACATTTTGAAAATAAATCTAATGTTTTATTTAATTTAACATTAATATTGGTATTTCACACAAAGATAGCTTTCCATTGACTTAGTTAACACTTTTGGCATCAACTGTTCTTTTTGTGTGTGTGTTTCTTTTTTTTTCTGGGGAGGGGGGGTTAAAATTTGCCAAATTCTAGTTTTCCGGAGAGAAAATCATCTTTAATCGATAGGGGTCGTAAAATAAAACCAGTTTGTTTCCACTAAGAATTGGGACAAACACAAATTTGACACTTTGTTTTCCAAAAAAAAAATATTGTTACTGTATGCTAAAATTAAATAATTGTTCCCAAAAGTTTTTCAAAAATAAATTACTTGTTCTTCAAAAAATAACCATACTCACTATTTCCCTTCTCTAAAAATGATTGTTTCCTTATTAAACTAATGTTTTTTTATTAGTTACTGTTTCATGTTTAATTTCATTATTTTATGTATGAATAAGTGTATAAAAAAGTAAATTAAACATATACATAAATATATAATTAACAGTTTTTATAAATATGCTATTCAAGAAATATGCTCTTTAAAAATTTTGTATTCAAAACTGAAAATAACTATGCTTGAATCATAATTCGAATCTAGAAACACATGAAATATTTGCCACTGGAGGAAAAAAAAATTATAAAAAAATCAATAAATCAAAAGGGGATTGTACACTTTCTTTGCTCGTTTCTGTTGGTTATAGGATGATGATACATGTTTCTTATGAAAGGAAATTCCTTTCTTATTTTCTCTGTTTTTACAATAATGTACTTTACAAACATACCTTCAGTTCTGAATCAGTTTCAGTGTCAATATTGAATTCAGAGTCTTCTTCTTTTTCCTCATCTCTAGGAAACAACGATTTCCTACTATTAACAGTTGCACTACCATCCTCGGAAAATTGTCTTTTGAATGAAACCGAGTTATGTCCATGTGTTTCACGTAGTTTTGCCAAAGTATTCTGATATGACGATTTAAATGTTGTGAAAACACTGTCAATTTTTTGCAATTCTCTAACACATTTTCTACATGCAGTATCTGCATGTGTCTCTTCTGTAATATTTATTTCCAGATATTTTTCAATAAGAATACAGTATTCAGATTTGATGCTGCCATGAAATAATTTTCTCCTGTAATCACTTTTTTCAATTCTGTTTCCACAAATTACACAAAGAGTTTTTTTAGTTGTTGGAGTAAATTTTATAAATCTAAAAAACTTTTTTGGAGTAGAACTTTCTGCCATTAGACACAACAGAAACTCTGACAATGATGTGATGTTTGATCATATGTATAAGTTCAGTGACCTTATCTTTCTAGTAAGTTATAAAATGAAAATAAATAAACAGTATTTGCACAACACTGGAATATCAAGTTTCACTTCCCAACTGTTATCTGAAATTCTTATCAATAAATGTCAATCTTAATTACTCTAAGATTAACAGTTTGGTCAAGCCTCAGACAAACTTTACAAGTCCCTTCCTCCTGCAGATGTCAGTATAATTGTAATCTCCTAGTTATAGCAGTAAAATTATTAAAGGGGCAAAATTGATTGATTGATTGATTGTTGGTTGCTTAACGTCCAGTGGCAAATATTTCATGCATATTCAGGACGAGAACAAGTTAACAATAAATACAATAGGTAGGTTGTTGTAATAGAGGCCATCTAGGATGATGGTCGGGGAAATTTGGACTGCCACTGGAAAATGAGGGTATATTGGATAGGGACAGAAATTTTGCCTTGCAACAGGCCACCTACGGACCCCTCAAAGAGTTGTCGCAAGGGTTCTTAACGTGCAAAGAGCGTGGCACTCTCCTTACACGAGGCATCGGATTTAACGTCCCCCTTCTGACCGGACGTGACTGCGAACTTGATACATCCCGCACAGCCAAACGGACGCCCCACTTCGGCTAGCGTTTTACTGCCGGTCGGGAGAAGACCAAGTGACCATATTTCTATTTCCCCAGTCACCCTTGGGGTAGGGCAAAATTGAAAAAATAATAATAATTAGGAAGGGACATGTAGCAAGTCTAGTTTGGGGCCGGAACGACCGGATACCGTGATTGAGTAGGGCAAATGTTTCGGTTAGTTACTAAGTAGTAATTGAGTTTAAGCCAATAAAATATTTGTATATGTGGATGTGTAGGGCAAATTGCTCGCCATTAACCTCTAACTACATGGATAATAGAAGTGTAAATGTAATCAATCCTTAGACTCGTGTCTCGATTACTCTGACTGCCATGGACGACTTCAATCGTATATGTGACTCTTTACTAGCGACGACAAAATTATTTTCAATACAGGTAAAATAATTTTGTCGCTGCTAGTGTATAACATTTACGTCACTCTTAAAAGACAATTTATTCTTTAAAGTAATTTATCAACAAAGATATCAATTAAAATAGTTATAGAATTTAAAAACATATATTTATAGAGTTGGAATCATCATGGATTTATGTTTGTATAACTCTACGTCGGTGACGCGGGACACAGGTAAATAATTTTGTCGTTACTAGTATGTAGAGTTGAACATTCAGCATTCATGAACGAAATTAACTGCGACAACGATACCCTTCTGCAAATGAATACAGGAATATCAAGCTTTAGGCAGGAGGATTTTGATAATGAATAACTCAGCCTTGATAATAGCTAAAATAAATGGTTTGTTCTGTGGTAGTTTGAAAAATAATAAAAGCATAAATATTATTTAAATATACTTGAAATGTCTGAAAATTGGTTTCATTTAACTTGAGGTTTAATGTCTCAGTAAACCTTACCTCATTTTTATTTTAACAGGGCCGTAACTACATTGAGGTAAATGCCTCATGTAGGAAATTTCAAAACCAAACGCTTTCCTCCATATCAAATTGTGTTCAAGGCGAGTGCCTTGGAAGAAGCAAGTTCTGTTTTCCCTCAGAAGTAGCCCTGATTTTTAGGGATCAATGTTTCTTAATTATTTGTCCTTTGTTCATTGATTGCCCTTCTGCATTCCTTTTGTAATCTAGTAATTGTATGACGAACTTGATCATGAGTTTAAAAAAAAAACAGCAACATCAGTCTTCACTATGTGAATTCATATTTTGATTTATTATGCACATTGGTCTTTTGATGTTGTCCCTAGAAACTTAAGTATTGCACTGAATTATACATTTTGCTTTGAGACAAAAATATTGTCAAAAAATTATTAAAACAAAACTTGCATTTTCAGATTATGAAAGGGTCTTCGTAACACCCAGAAAGCATGATTTTGCATCATTTGTTCTACAGCTTCTTGGGCCTTCAGTGGCTCCAAAAAACAAATGTGTTTGCCAATATTTTTAAGAGAGGATAGTTACAACCAAACTTTAATACTATGTATGTATGCAATACATGTATATGCAGTTGGGAATATAAAAGATTTATTTCTGTAAAGGATGGTGATTAATACTGATTAAATGGTACATAATGACTTGACTATACATGTATTATTTATAATAAACAACTCATCTACAAATTGTATGTTTTCGAATATCATAAATATAGTTGTAAAAAAAATAATCAGTCCCTTGCTTTAATGAAAATGAAAAATCTTGATTCAACAGTGCAGAAAATGAATAATCTGTCCTCTTAGTTTACAAAAATAAATTACCGATCTAAATCAAACCCCCCTCCCCAGAATATCAAATGGTCGTCCCCTAAGAGAAATATCTACACATATTTATTTTTTCATACATATATTCCTATTAAAGTTTAGGAAATGTGTCATATAAAAAAATGAAGATTTATCTAATTTTAATCGTGCAAAAGGAAGCTTTTTTGGCACCATGAAGCCACTTAAGTGCCAACTCGCTTTGACATTTAGTTTTTTTAACAAATATTTGATCATTTTTGATATTTTTTTTATAAACGTTTTGTTAACAATTCCCTAGATGGGAAGGCCGAGCACATAATCCTTTTGAAACGGCCAAAAGCAATTATGAATTCATCTAGGGACAAGTTCCTTATCAAAAGGTCATCATTTTCTGATGTTTTCTTCTTAAGGTGGTAGCCAACACCTTGACTAAAATTAATTTGGCTCGTTTAATTTTCATAAAATTTTGACAAAATATTTACTTTGACTCTTCGAAAAAAATATAAAAATTTCAGAAAATTTGAACCAATCACTTTCTCGGAAAAAAATGGTTTGATAGATAGCAGTTTGGCAAACACTAATTTTGATCATTGAGAAGCTTTATAGTTCCCTTACAATACAACGTGATTAAAACGCTCAGCTGATTTTACAGAGTTATCTCCCTGTAGTGTTAGGTACCACCTTAATGGGTATTTTATAGTTTGGTATCAATAGTGATATAAATTCAAATCTTTACCTGTGATGATATTCTGCCTGATTTCCGGCAAAATCATATCTGTGTCGCTGATGGATGAAGCCGGCACACAAAACGATTTAACTGAGTATACTGGCACTCTGTACGAGTCGTTTTGGCCAATTTGGGCGAGACGGTTTGTTGACAATGGCCGGTTCGGCCATTTGGGTTGTTGTAGAATGAGACATAAAGGAATTAAAAGCTGGTATTGTCTCTTGCAGCATACTCTGTCTACTATTAAATTGTTTCAGAGTTTGTTGACACAGTTCTATTGTGTTTATCAACAACATGTTGACTTGGGCGGAAGCTGCCTCTTGCATATGCGCAGACGTCGGAGTATGTATGTCCAGATTAATCGGCGGCGCTGAATTTGAAGCAGAATTTATATTTGCTGAAATAACACTTTCTTCTAAAACACGATTGTAATCATCGTTTGTTGGAATATGTTCGTCAGTTGAATTGTTTACAGAACTTTTATTTGTGACGATAATAGTTGGATTGTCCGAAGAGTCGGGACTATTTTGTACGACATTTTGCACGTTTCTCCTATTGTCTACATTGTCTTAATACAAATTTCTGAGCGCACTTTTACTCAATTAAATCGAAATGTTTATGCCCAATTCCTTTAACCCTTCTTTCAATTGTTAACTTGTCCAATTGGCGGGATTAGAATTGTCAATATGGCTTCTGGTCCTTGCACATCTGGAGGCCATGATAAATCCAAAAATACAAAAGTTTCTTTCTGAACTTGCTAGCACATACTACGTTACTTGTATGTCCAAATCACGTTATAAACGTCAAATCCAAATAAGTTGAATAAATACAGTTGATGAAATTCTAGATATAAATTTTCAAACGAGAACTATGCTCTGCACATGAAAGGAACAAAGAGGTTAAGAAATCTGAGACGTCATGTACATTGAACCAAAGTGAGGCTGGAATGACCACGCGGATGAAATTTTTTCAAAGGGGCACCAGGGGGTAATAACAGCTATAAACCATAATTATATACATAATTGCCAATATTACCAAGGTGTTTTTAACTGATTGGGCGGAACATACTTTTAAATTAGCATAATGATAGTTTTTGATGAAGTTGAATTATGCCCCACCTACGATAGTAGAGGGGCATTATGTTTCCTGGTCTGTGCCTCCGTTCGTCCGTCCGCTTCAGGTTAAAGTTTTTGGTCAAGGTAGTTTTTGAAGAAGTTTAAGTTCAATCAACTTGAAACTTAGTACACATGTTCCCCATGATATTATCTTTCTAATTTTACTGCCAAATTATAGTTTTGACCCCAATTTCATGGTCCACTGAATATAGAAAATGATAGGGCGAAGTTCAGTTTAAAGTATTTGGTCAAGGTAGTTTTTGATGAAGTTAAAGTTACATCAACTTGAAACTTAGTACACATGTTCCCTATGATATGATCGTTCTAATTTTAATTCCAAATTAAAGTTTTGACCCCAATTTCACGGTCCACTGAACATAGAAAATGATAGTGCGAGTGGGGCATTCGTGTACTATGGACAAATTCTTGTTGAAAATGTGTTTACTGATTTCTAATCACCTATTAGAGTCAAAAAATATATAGAATAGCAACATATGCAGTTTTGCAACTGATGTAGTTGTAGTTTTACTTTCATATCCACAAGTTCGAAAATGTGACCATTCTTTATATGTTTTTAAAATTCGGCTTTACAAGAAAAAATATTTTGCGAATACATCTATAAATAAATACATACGTCCAAATTTTTTTTCTTCTTTTTTCTAATTTTAGTTTGATAAATAAAACCAAATATAATCATACTTTATCTTCATACAACTCAATGTCTGCTGAGAAATTTTCTGAAATAATCGACAACTTCACCGAACAGTTCTTGCCTCAGTTATGGCAACGGTCGCTGTTTTCCGGTGAGCGTAGACGTAGAACATGTTGCGCATTCCTTCAACAACTGCTATACGTAGACGTAGCCAGTATCAGCAATATTTGTTGTCCGTCTTGGCTTTGTTGTACCTGTTTTGAATTGCATCTCTTGAATCGACGTTCCCTTTCAACCAGTTTATACCTCTTGTTGAGGTTTCTCATTTGTACTTTAGCCTTCATGATTGTAGTTGTTAGCACTATGAGAGTTGAAACTAGTTCTGGTGATTCTTTGGTAAGGATTAATTATATGCCTCTTCTTAGTGACACTTGAACTTTATAAACGTCAGAGTAATGAGATCAAAGAGTAATTAATTTAAGTTTCTAGTTTCAGCACAAGTCCATTGTGTTTATTGTAATCCAATAACGAAGTTGATTAAATAGACAGGTGCTGCCGTAGCAAAATCGAAAGTGAAGCATGTAATTGTGCACAGTGACTCTCCATGTGGACGATAGTGCATTCTTTAAAGTCTTTGAGTCTTCTAAAGGACATCGATTAGGTTGTACATGTATGACTGGGCGTGTTGCACTTTTTTATTTAGTTGTGCCATCCTTCAACGTGGTTGTTTGCACGGGATTATTTAGTTTGAAAGTTGTTTCTCAAGAATCCACGGCCTTCACCCTATACTCAGACCTGGTCTTTAAAAATGTGTCCGGGACGTTGCCAGTTTCGTCAATGTCTTCCAATAGGTTGAGTCAACCTGTTGTTGCGGGACGAATGTTAAGACTGCTGCTCTTGTAATAGATTTGAAGTCCGCATTTATGTGCCTTTCTTTGAATAAACTGGGTGACATAAAAGAAACAACACTTACCTGTTACCCTTGAGAAAACTGTGCACACTGCATATGTGTAGCCGTCTCATAATGAACAAGTAATTATGTGTTAGGATGCTAACACAAAAGTCCCCAAAACGGACACCAAAACATTGCTCTGCTGCAATCATAGAAGCGGCAACTACTATAAAATTCAGAGTCAGAAGGTATATGTCCACACGACAAAAAAATGTTACTGAGAAGTATATTTAAGATTGGACCAAATATCAGTTTAAAGGATTTGTGCTGATAATGGCCATTAAAAAATCCAATGTGATTTACCGTAGTCAGTGGACACGTGTGTGAAGTTTGAATATTTTTATGTTACCCGATCGACAATAATTGATAAAACTCAATATGATTATTGACGGTCAAGAGTGCATGACACTTTTGAAGTTGGAATTTCCAAAATGACCACCGTTGCCATTGAAACTGTAAAAATGTCAAATATTTTCGAAATGCTCAAAACTTAATGAAACTAAATATTATTGTAAGCTGGCATGTACAAATGAGATTTTTCACTTTGAAATTTTCAAAATGGCTGCCGTTGCCATGGAAACGGCAGAAATATAAAACTTTTTACAAATTTTTAAAATGCTTTGAACTTAAAGTATCTTGATATTATTATTGTTGTTAACTGGCAAGTAAAGATGAGACATTTGGCTTTGAAATTTTCAAAATTGCTGCTGTTGCCATGGAAACTGAAAAAATGTGAAATTTTTTTAAATACTCTGAATGTACTGAAAATTTACAGAAAGATGTATAGCCATGCATATATGTATGTGATTCACTGTTGATTTTTTGGAATGGCTGCAGCTTAGTGGCAAAAGGGAGGGGGGATGGTGACATCTGCTATTGCAGTCACCGTTACCATGAAAATGCGGTTTCTTCTTTAAATTTTTTAAAAGAACATTAAACCTTCTAAAACCAATTTACATTGGGTATAAACAAAGTTTGTAGGAACACATTTTCTGTAATGACGTCTTTATAGTCTAAAATTGTGAAATAAAACATAATTCAGAAATATAAATGTTATAACAGTTCTGTCATGTCTGTAAGCCTTTACTAATCTTTTGTCAGAATTAAAAATCAACTTTAGCAAAAAATTCTTATTTTTACTGATGGAACACAAAATAATGTTGACAGATACCAAGATGAAACTTTTTCATGTGAAAATAGCAATGGTAAACAAATAACAATCATTGTCAATTTTCATCTGGTGAAGCCTCATTGGAATGTGTTTTACAGGTATTTGATGACAGCTTCATACTCTCATTTTTATCAGGCTTTATACTATTTTCTGTCTCAGTGTCTATGACAGGGACACTTGCTGATAATTGCATACTTTCAATAGTAATGTCTTGAAAAGTTAATTCTGCTACCTGTTTTTTCAGTTCAGTTATTTCTTCTGTTAACTTCTTATAAGTACATTTAGTTTGTTGTAGCTCATAAATAACAGAAGATGAGTCTGATTTAGCAGCGAACAACTCCTCGATCACAATTGGAATATCCGAACTAAAGACCCTTTGTAGCTCACGGGCTTCTTCAATTATCTCTTTTGAAGTTTTTGCTCTTAGTCCATGAATCCATTGCAATGGATGATTTAATACCATTATGTTTTATATTTTCCAATTGATTGATGACCTTCATAAGCTTACAGGGTAAAGGAAGTCTGTGATGTCCATCTACCAAAAACGAATATACGTGTACAAAAACTATGAAAAGTGTAAATGTGGTAACAGAAAGTGATATATGATGAACATTGGAACAAAGAATATGAAATTTGTGATTGTTATAGAAAAAAATAAAATGCATTTTAAAAATTTAGGATTAAATATAGAAAGTTATGACTGTTTTCATCTTCATTTATCAAGGATGTATACAAAGAATTGTGAATAGAATATTGAATAAATGGATTTTGAACAACCATTTTATATAAGAACCCTGTTGATTTTAACTCGCTGGTTTGTAATAAAAACGCCCAAAAACCACATGACAGTCACATGTCTTGAAGATCCGGTGTCTGACAGGGAAAAAACATATCTGGGCTTTATTTTAACCCTTCAGAATTTGTTTCCACAACTATTCTAGTGATGCATATTTTTGACATTAAGGTGATACCCAACCCAACACCTTGACTTAAATTTATTTGGCTCGTTTAATTTTCATAAAATGTTGACAAAATATATACTCTAACCCTTCGACAAAAATATAAAAAAAAAAAAAATTTGAACCAACCAATTTAGCAGAAAAATTACACTGGTTATATAGCAGTTTGATAGACACTACTTTTGATCATTGAGAAGCTTAATGTTCCCTTAACAACACAACGTAATTAAATTGTTTAGCTGATTTTACAGAGTTATCTCCCTGTAGTGTTAGGTACCACCTTAAATAAATATGGCTAAATAGGTCTGTTTTATTAAATTTGTTCTAACGTTTTTTCAAATGTTTTAAAGTTGTCAAGTTGTAGTGGGGATGTTGTTTTAAATATAGAAACCGAAAAATATGCCACAATGTACGTGTATGCAGTCACAACCGACGAAATGTTGTTGATACAAATACATGACGTACGAAAACATGACACATATGACGATAATACAGTATTCTACCTATGCCCTCAACTACATTTTACATGACAGGTTGTACATGTACAAAAGAGGGACGAAAGATACCAAAGGGACAGTCAAACTCATAAATCTGAAACAAACTGACAACGCCATGGCTAAAAATGAAAAAGACAAACAAACAACAGCACACATGACACAACATAGAAAACTAAAGAATAAACAACACGAACCCCACCAAAAAACTGGGGGTGATCTCAGGTGCTCCGGATAGGGTAAGCAGATCATGCTCCACAGTAGTCCAACACATTATGACGTTTTGGAAGGCTATTTTAAAATGTTTGCTTTGACGCAAACCTGAGATTTAAGGCGTCAAAGAAAAAATATAATAGCCTTTTAAGGCGTCATAAATATTTGGACTAAACTATGTATACTGACAGTGTATAAGGGTCCAGATTGTTTGTTTCAAGTTCGGTACATCATAATAAGTGTGTACAATGGGACAAGAACTTTATCATTATGCTATATATTCTACTTTTAATATTACTTGTTACACTTACCTGATATCCTTACATTATGGATTATCTTTCCGGTATTTGGTCACATCTCGCTCAAAACGCTTGACTGATCAAGAATTCAAACCTCTCGGTGAATCAGTCCAAGCGTGAGAACCCCTTCAGTATTCTTTCCGGCGAAATCCAAAGCGGTCACGTTTCTTTATTCGTCAGAATTAACGTGTCTAAGACACAAGTTTTTGCAAATTAAGTTTTTCGTATGCGTGCAAGGATGACGGAAGCTACCGTTCATCACACGCTCAGTGAAGACGAGGTATTTTCTACTGCCAGCAGTCCAAAATCATCAGTGGCAGGGGGTGCTCGAGATAAAATGGCGGAGCCAAAAGCCTCGAGAAAGACCAGTTCCCGTAGGTCCAAGAAAAAGGAAGAGGTCGAGGAACTGAATAAGAAATGGGAAAGCCGTTTCTCACAGATAGAAACCAGGTTTGATAAATTTTTTGATTTATTTAGTTCAAACGATGGTATAAATATAAACAAGGATACTGTCACGTCAGGTGAGCAGAGACCTTGTCAGAATCAATCTGAACAAGATAATGGCTCTTCAGGAGCGCACAGACTTGTTGAGGATTCTAACCATGAACATTTTCCAACAGATTCAGTTCGTGAAAGGGAAAATGATGATGTTGTATCTTTGGCACCAGGCCATAGAGAAAGACATGACATAGGTTTACTATCAGAAGATGAGTCTTCTTTAAAAAGTGAAACTGATAATCCTCAAAATTCTTCATCAAGATTCAGTAAATATGTGAAGGGTAATGAAAGTGACTCAGATGAGAACAATAATGATCACTTAAAATCTTTATTTGGGGATGATGTTAAGACTAAAAAAGAGACAAGCTCTGGAGGTCTTATTCTTGACAAAAGTCAAAGTACCTAGTCTAGATAATGTGGTACCTGATTTATTAGTGAAAAAACATGGTGCTAAAGCTTATTCAGTAAGCCAGAAAAGCAATTTATACAATCCTTGTTTAAAATCCCTTGAAAAGTTGGCGTATCAAGGCCAGGTAGCTGCACGCATGGGGATAATTACTACAGCATACACCCAACAAGCTTTGGGCAATTAGTTAAATACTTTGTCAGAAAATGAAGTTAATCTAGACAAATCTATCCAACTTGTAAGAGACATATTTGCAATGTCTACAAAATCTTTGGACCAAGTGGCACGGGCTGGTGCATTTCACCACTTAATTCGTGGAAAAGCTACTTTAGAGGACACAGGTCTTAATGATATTAAAGAGCTTAAGCATCCACTTGTATCATTACCTTTGACAAAGTCAGGTGTCATTGGTGACAATATGGAACAAACTCTTAAAGACAGGGTTGACAAAAATAAACAATTAAAAGAGTTACTGCCTGAATTACATGTGAATAAAACTTTTTCAGTGAAAAGGAAAGCTACAGGCAATCAATTTTCGAATGATTGGTCTAAGAAACCAAAATTTGACAATGCACAAGGTTCTACTTTCACAGGTGCAAAGTCTAATACACAGCGTACAGTGCAAAGAACTAGTACAGTAACAAGACCAGATAAAGACGACAAGAGTTCTGGTACAACGAACAATTTTCGTCGCTTTAACAACCCATTTCATGCCAAGGGGCAACAAAAGAAATGACTATCAGATCAAGGTAAGCAACTTTCATGTGCAAATGTTGCTTCCAGAGATACCTGTAGGGGGTCGTTTAAGCCTATTTCTAAAGGAATGGACAAAAATAACAAACGATCAGTGGGTTTTATCAATTATAAAAGAGGGCTACAAACTGGAATTTCAACAGTTTCCTCCAAAAACAGGAGTAAAAATAACTTCTGTTCCTGCAAAAGATTTAGAAATTTTACATTTAGAAGTAAAAGAACTTATGGAAAAAAGCGCTGTAGAATATGTTCCGCAGACGGACATTTTAAACGGTTTCTACAGCACATTTTTCCTAGTTCCGAAAAAAACAGGGGACATGAGACCCGTTATAAATTTAAAACCCCTCAAGTAAAACAAGGGGATTGGGCAATATCTCTCGATCTAAAGGACGCATATATGCATATCCCTGTATTTCAAAAACACAGACAGTATCTGAGGTTTTGTGTAAAAAACAGCCCTTGCTTACAATTTTCAGCTCTACCGTTTGGTCCAACATCAGCTCCTCGAGTTTTTACCAAAGTAGTATCGGTAGTAGCTGCACATTTACGTGCACAAGGTATCAGACTAGTAGTATACCTGGACGACTGGTTTCTAGTAAATCAATCATCTCTCATGTTAGTCCAGGATCGAGAGATAGTGTTGAATCTTCTGGTAAAGTTGGGTTTCATAATCAATCTAAAAAAATCCTCTTTAACTCCAACACAGAAAATAACATATATAGGTGCATTATTCCATCTGGATTTAGGAATGGTAATGCCAACACAAGAAAGAGTGTTGAAATTACTAAAAACAGTCAAAGTAATGAACTTGAAAAAACATGCAACAGCCAGAGATTTTTTACATCTACTTGGAATTATGGCTTCTTGCATAGAGATGATTCCCTATGCAAGACTTCATATGAGACCAATTCAAATTTATTTGCTGAGTCATTGGCGCCCCACTTCTCAAAATCGGGAACTGAATGTTCCAATTACACAATATCTAAAATCTCATCTGATTTGGTGGTCAGATACAGCCAACATTACAAAGGGCAGATCTTTACAACACTGGGAAACTCATGTGACCATAACAACAGATGCTTCTACATCGAACGGTTGGGGTGGTCACATGGATTCCCAGATAGTCCAAGGGACCTGGTCAGATATACAGAAAACTCAACATATCAATTGTCTAGAGTTAAAAGCTGTACTGAAAACAATACAACATTTTCTTCCTCAGTTGAAAGGGAAAAATGTACTTCTGCGATGCGACAACTCGACTGTTGTACAATACATAAACAAACAGGGGGGCACCAAATCAATTCAGCTTTGTCAAAAAACTTGGGATTTGTTGAAACTCCTAATAGAACACAAAATTCAGATAAAAGCAGCACATATAGCAGGCATAGCGAATGTGTTAGCAGATCTTCTATCACGGACAAAAATAAGACACACAGAGTGGTCTCTTCAGGAGACTGTAGCTCAACAAATTTTTGTCAGGTTAGGCAGACCAATGATAGATTTGTTTGCGTCAGCGGAAAATCGCAAAGTGAAAATATTTTGTTCATGGTTTCCACACCCGGAAGCATATGCAATAGATGCTCTGTCCATACCGTGGGACAATGTAATCGGGTATGCATTTCCTCCGATCTGTCTAGTACCGAAAGTGCTTCAACACATGAATCGGTACAATTGCCAGCTAATTCTAGTAGCTCCTCATTGGCCAAGGAGACACTGGTACCCAGAACTGCTAAAAATGATATCAGATTATCCCATAAAAATACCAGTTCAAAAAAATCTACTACATTAACCAAGAACAAAAATATACCATCCAAGCCCAGAAATATTCAGTCTGGTTGCATGGCCTCTATCAACAGAATTTTCAAAAAGAGAGGCTTTTCTAAAGAAACTAGACAACTCATGTCAGCTTCTTGGAGAACAGGAACTCAAAAAGACTATTCTAGTAAGTTCAAAAAATTCTGTGGCTGGTGTAGTGAAAGGGAAATTGATCCCTATTCTGCCTCTTTAACAGAAACTGCAGATTTTCTTACAAGTCTGTATACCAGTGGTCTCCAGTATAGTACGATTGGGGGCTACAGATCTATTTTCAAGTGTTTTACCACCAGTCGAAAAAATACCAGTAGGTCAACACCCATACATTATTCGCTTATTGAAGGGTGTTTTCAATTCAAGGCCTCCCAGGGTCAAACTACTTCCTGAATGGAATTTAGATAAAATACTTGAGATGTTAAAGAAAAAGCCTTTTGAACCAATGAAAAAGGCTGAACTCAAGTTTATCACATGGAAAACTGTATTTTTAATTGCTATCACTACTTTCAGGCGTTGCAGTGATATACAGGCCTTACGTTTGGGAGATGGAAATATATCTGTACATAGCAGAGGAGTTTATTTTATTAGAGAAGGATTGTCAAAACAAGACCGTCCTGGACATTTTGGTGCTAAGATTTTTGTACCTGCCTTTGAGGCAGAAAAGCTTCTTGACCCTAAAAGGATATTAACTTACTATTTAAAGAGCACTGACAATTTTTGTGGTGAAAACAGACAAGATAGTAAATTGTTTTTAGCAATTAGTAATCCACATAAGCCAATTTCAAGTCAAACAATTTCATCATGGATTGTGAGTACCATTCAGATGGCATATAACGACAAAAAGAAATCTGTTAAAGCTCATTCGACAAGAGCTATTGGTCCTTCTTGGGCTCTTTATAAAGGTGCATCAATGAAGAACATCATGGAAGCTGCTGATTGGAGCAGGGAATCCACATTCACCAAATTTTACTTACGTCACATAGACCCTCATGTTTTATCGAAGTAAAAAAAAAAAAAAAAAAAAAAAAAATACATAAAATTCAAAAAAAAAAAAAGAAGAAAAATGTGTACAGTTTTTAACTTGTAATATAGTTTGTACAGTGTTGGAACTATTTATATCCGACGAGATGCGATGCAAATTTTTAAACCTTTGTGTGTGAGATGAAAAAGACATCTATTTAATGTGTTTACAGTCAAACATTTAGACTTTGTATATAGTGTAATATAGTGTACATTATTTGAACAAAAGAATTACAGTCCACCGCTTGAGTTGGGACTGCTTTAGAATCTATGGATATCCATAATGTAAGGATATCAGGTAAGTGTAATAAGTAATATTAAAATTGTACAATTTTGTTCACAAATTGGAATTTTGTGAACGTAGTTACACTTACCTGATATACTACCCACCTCCTCCCCATTAGTAATTCTTTTGGCAATCTGTTTGGATTTCGCCGGAGAATACTGAAGGGGTTCTCACGCTTGGACTGATTCACCGAGAGGTTTGAATTCTTGATCAGTCAAGCGTTTTGAGCGAGATGTGACCAAATACCGGAAAGATAATCCATAATGTAAGGATATCAGGTAAGTGTAACTACGTTCACAAAATTCCAATTTGTGAACAAAATTGTACAATTTTAACTTATTCTTCTATTCAGTTTTTTTTTGGCAAATTGATTAACATCTTGCATTCACTAAGTTTGTAGCCCTGAAAACACGGAACTTATAATGAAAGAAAATAACTTTTGAAACAAATACCTCGATAACAAAAATCATTTGATATATATATCTCGTGAATATAATATCTTTCGTTTTTTCTTATTTCGTTTGGGGGGATTACAACATCGAGTAAAATAAAAATAAATCAAATATAGATTTTGGGAAGTACACAAAATGAAGTAAGACATCTTATACTTTGTTTTTTTTTGCCATAGAATTAGAAAACAATATTTTTTTTTATATTTACCTTTCAAATATATTTTTTTGTGATAAAAACAACTTTCATTCATTTCTGTTTCTGATCAGGTATTAAAATCATGTATCACTACATCTGTACATTCGACATTATCAACATTTCAAACATACATTTTTATTAGTTTTATTGACATTGTTCATTGCACCTTGTCCATTACATGTTAAAAAAATATAAATATTGAAATTTTAGATACACATTTTGTTGCATAGGAAATCATATATTGACGAAAACTATTGGTCATAAAAATGAGGTAATCAACGGGAAAAAAGTAATTACAGTTCAAGGATACGATTAGCTTGATAGAATTCTTTCATTCAGATTTTACATTAGTTGTGCAAACATGGGAAATTAATAAACTCCACACTAATGATTTGACATTTTATAAATATTTAGCGAAAATTCTGACTTCTTTTCTAGCATCATTAAAAATACAGACAAAAAACATAATTAAGTTTTTGACTCCTTTCTTTATAACAAGTATAGTAAGAGTAATAGTGTCATTAAAACCTGTTAGGGTTTTCACATTGTGGATGTTCCCACCGTTGGAAAACCTAAACCTTGTTTAAACATATGAATACAAGATAGTTTTATCATTTGAAACTCTTGTTATGTTTTCAATTGAAAATCTTATCAGAAATGTTTCAAGTACGTTAAAATCTAGTGACAAAACATATTTGATTAAGTCAATAGAAAAAACATGGGTAAGAATAGCAAAAAAAAAGGTTCTTTTTAATAAAAAAAAAAAGGTTCTTTTTAATAAAAAAAAAAAACAAACTCATTCAAAGACCATATAAAAAAAAAGGGAAAATTGCGACTCCATTGTTTACATTAAATGAAATATGATTGAAGGAAAAGTACTTCAATGAAATTTTACATCAATTTTATTATGTAAGTAATGAGTAAGATGTTATTTTCTATTTCAATGTCCATCTTTACTGCATCGTGATATCCATAGAATGTTTGAAGAATAGTAGCTGTGCAATTATTCACAAATCCATGAACAAAAACTAAGTCTAAACATGTTTCTTCTTCTGTTGTTGGAAAATCAACCTTCTGAGTATAGCCAAATTCCTTAAACATGTTAACAACTTTATTTTCCCCTGATTGAAAAGCGTCATTGTTGAAGTCTCCAACAATAATAGATGGAAGTGACAGTAGTTGTATCTCTTGTAACAACTGTTTGAAGTTTTCAATAAAAAGTTTTAATGGGTATGTATACAGTTAACAAAACTGCATTATTGACAATGACACCAACAACTTCCAAATTTTGTGTTCCAAATAAGAAATTCTGTTGAGGTAAGCTGTGCTTTACAAATATTGCCACACCACCTCTATTCATGTCTATTTTTTCTGATGAGAGAATGTTCTCTTTGTTGTAGGCTTCAAAACGTATTAAATTGTACCTGGTATATTCTGGATACCATGCTGCATCAAGTGTGTGATGTTTTGATAGCCATGTCTCTGTGAAACAAATAACATTAGCCCTCTGAAACTGTTTCATAGCTTTCACATCAGATAAATGTGGTAGCAAGCCTTCTGTATTATGGTGAACAATTGTAAAAAAATTAGATGGTGCTGGAACCAACTGTGGACAATGAAATATAGGCATATGTTGCAGAGCTTCTGCAATATCTTCAGAAGAATAAATGGCATTTGGGTTAAAGTCTAAAATAACAAGTCCTGATAAAGTTGTTGCTCTGCTTAAGGCAACATATGCCATTCCTGGTTGGGAAATTTTCTTTAAAGATACCACAATTTGTTGAACTGTCATGCCTCGTACTTTATGGATTGTTGCTGCCCAAGCAAGTGTCAATGGAATTTGTTTCCTGATGAATTTCTTTCCATGCAGATTATCTTGAAATAGTTTTATGAGCCTATAAGAGAAGCATCGATAAAAACAGTTTTTTTACAGTTTTATCATTGACGAATTTAACATTAACTGCAGTTACTTGTTCATGTGCATCTAAATGTACACCATTTTTTAGCATTACTCTTGCTCCGATGCCTATCTGAAGTTCCGTTTTCAAGTCCTGAGGAGTGCAAGAAATAATGGGCTCATCTTTTTGTTGTAAGTGGCCTGTAACCACGTTTGTAAAATAGTCTTTTGCTAAGGCAGTATATATTGGCTTACATATTTTACATATCATTGCACTGTTGTGTGAATTAACTTCTCTGTTAGTTGGAAATATATGTAAAGCATTTTTCATATTTTCTGGTGTTTCTGACTTGGAAGCTTTAATCAATTCCTTTAGGTCTTTTTCTTCCAAAGTTTTATTTAGTGTGAATTCTTAGTCTATTCAACATTAAAGCAAAAAAAATGTCATCTTTCTGACGCATGACTTCTGTAAGCTGCAAAATAGAAAAGCGTCCATTCCAAAGGTTAATAAAATTGCAGTCTTTATTTCTATATAAAGGAATTCCTTCTTCTAGAGGCAATTGATAGAAATCTCCAACAGCCAGGATAGATATATTGCCAAATGGCTGTTTTGAATGTTTAATCTGTGATAATCTTCCGTGAATGTAAGCAAATATTTTCTCGTCTACCATGGAAATTTCATCAACTATCAAAATTTTTAATGTTTGAAGTTTATTTCTGAGACTGTTAAGTAAATTTTCTCCTAAAGGTTGATATGGTAATGTTGCATTCTTGTTGATTGCAAATGCAGCGTGAACTGTCATCCCTTGAATGTTGAATGCAGCTGTTCCAGTCGGTGCGGGAAGTAAAACTGATACAGAATCAGGTGTGTTGGAAACTTTTGATAAAATTCTGGTTGCTTCATGGTAGATGCAGCGTATGATATGTGATTTTCCTGTTCCAGCACCTCCAGTAATAAAAATAGAGAATGGTTCTGGTGTCTAATTTTAAACACCAGTTTTTGATGCAGGTCCTACTGGATATTGTTCATTTTGCGTAAGTCTTGTGCTATTTCTTTCTGAGGAAATTTGGGTGATTCGTAATGAAAAGAATGTTTTTCTGATGTTTGTTTTTGGAATCTGAGCTTGGGTATATCTTCAGCTTCTTCCGGTACTTCAACAGTTTTCTCCATTTCTGACTCTAATGATAATGGCATGTAGTAACCCGACAATCGTAAAGCCCTTTTGATACAATCTAGGGAGAGGCTCACGGTAGGCATTTGGAAACCCTGTTGAAATAACTGTAATGTTTAATATAGTAACAAATATATTAAAAGTTAATAGAAACAAATGAAATGAAAAATGTCTGCTCAATTACGAAGTATTTTACTTTAAAAACACTATTTGCATAAGTTTTCAATTTATCTATTACAAAGTTAAGCAGAACAATTAGATATCAAGTCGAAGACATGGGTATCTATCAAGTTGGATGTAGACGACGCATAACCTCGGAACCCCCAAGGGTGACTAGGGAATAGAAATATGGTCACTTGGTCTTCTCCCGACCGGCAGGAAAACGCTTGCTGAAGTGGGGCGTCCGTTTGGCTGTGCGGGATGTATCAAGTTCGCAGTCACGTCCGGTCAGAATGGAAACGTTAAATCCGATGACTCGTGTAGAGAGAGTGCCACGCTCTTTGCACGTAAAGAACCATTGAAACAACTATTTGAGAGGTCCGTAAGTAGCCTGTTGCAAGGCAAAATTTCTGTCCCTATCCAATAAACCAGTGGCAGTCCAAATTTCCCCGACCATCATCCCAGATGGCCTCTATTGTGACAAGACCTACCTATTGTATGTATTGTGAATATGCTTGAAATATTTGCTACTGGACGTTAAGCAACCAACAATCAATCTATCAATCATAACCTCCGATTTGAATAAAAATTTACCACGGACGGAGAGAATATCAATCTATTACTTATAGTATTAGTTCAGTAATATGTGACTCAAGAAAAAATTCTAAAAAATGGGTGACAATTGTATCAAAAAAAAGGAAATCGAGTCTACCTTTTTATGTTGGGGGGTGTTTGAGTTGAATATTCCGTATTGAAAACGTAACAAGCAAGAGCATTTTATACATCATCTCGCTTCAATTCTATCATGTTTATATTTCAAGGCTACAGGTTCACTTTATAACATAAGAAATTCACTGTACTAAAAGATGAAATATATGAGTCAAGTGAAATACCTTTTTTTAATAATGAATCACAAAAACAGAATGTGTGTGTTCGAATAGCTAATTTTTACTAAAAGTACTTGACGACAGTCTTTTAAGTTGGATGGTATATCTTCGAAAAAACATAATTTTTTGTGTGTCATAATTAGGGTTTATAGTCTTCAACCACTGAAAATGTGTAGTCTGCCCTTCCACGAAATTAATTAGAATTTTTTTAAATGTTTATGAATTTTCGAAAATTCTACCTGACAACCGACTAGACAATAGTTTTAAGTTGACTCAATGCAGACTAAAACATTAACTGATGCTCATTAGCTAGTAGACACACTTGTCTTTTAAATCACAACTGACATATAAGGATTGTAATGGTGCTATGTGGATAAATATGTGTATATATTGGTTTTCAAGAGCTGAATTGGCAGCGCGTCATCCCTACAATGGCTTCCATAATTCCATTTCTACGATTGTAAAAATGAACTGGCGTAATGGGAAGATAGTTTGACGAAGTCGAATCCTGACTGGGTAGGAGGCCGGAACAACAACAGAAAAGAAAACCAAAGTAAATATCAAGAAACTCGCTATTAATTGAATGAAGAAAACTTCATAATAATTACAATCTAGTTTCACAGTACAAATTTTTAAAGTTAAAATGAATTGAAAATAATGATAAAAAAAAACTACAAACAATTCAAATTAAATATAATACTAGTATATAATAACAATGATAATTACTATTAAATTAAACCTTTTAAATAAAAATGTTAGTTATTTATAAACTTTATTTTAATTTTTCTAAAGTAAAATTAAAAGAAGAATAATTTAAATTATTTTCAGAACCAAGAGACTCAGCTAATATATCAAGACAATCTCTATTAATTGTTATAGCGGCTTGATTACTTTATATACTTATTTCTGCGTGTCCAATCGACCCTTGATTATAGTTGATGACACGATTGTCAAACTTTATCAAACAAGAATTAAGTAATATTTATCATATAAGAAAGTTAATTTGACCAACATGAAGTTTACTTGAACTTAAAACCTATTTGCTGTTCCCTACACTCATACATTGAACATGAAAGCTTGGTTTTTAAAGTATACAGCTGTTAAACAATAAATGTCTATACAATATTTTTCACAGTATATTTTACATGTATTTTAAATTAATAAACTATATAAAATTAAATAAAATGCATTTTTCGATTACAATCTATTACAATATAAACTCAGACATCTCTGAGTGTACATAGTTGTCTTGTATGAGAATTATGTAGGTAGGATTTTTCTGTCACTTTGTGGATAACATCTTAAATGGTCAGAAACTTATTAAGGGGTGCATTGCACATTTTTAATCAAATACTTCATTTTTTTTTTATTTACATGTTTGTTATGCTTTCTGTACTGCTTCTATCCGTCATCAAAATGTTCATGTTGTCAACTATTTATCCAGAAACTGTTCCTGATATGTCAACTAAAATTTGAATTGTGCATGACACATATGACATTTTTAACCGGAGGAATTTTTTTTTTAAATGTCTCGGAGCCTTTGGCTTACTACAACTAGCGGACGGATCGTCCTCTTGCGTTATTTGAATACTTTTTTTCAAAGGTGCTTTACCTTTCATATTTTTGCCGGGACCTTTCCAGGTCCTTTTTTTGTAGGCACAACCACTGTTCTCTTTTTTTTAATTTTTACCTTTGTACACACAGTTTGTGCCGGTTTATCTTAAACCTGAATGCACTCCGGTGTACCTGAAGAGTGATTTATACATATATTTTCTGGAAACCCGGAGGAACTTGCGTCAAACTCATTTTCGGAAGCTAAAAGCTTCATAATCTCCTGATAGTTTCTTTCATCTTCAGATTCCGAGGAAAATGGTCTACGAGACCTTGCCATTTGAAAATCTATAGTATAGACAGGTGTATTGATCAAACAGAGTCTACTGTGGAGCTAAAAGCTTGTGGTGCAATATTGACTTTCATGCAACCGTAGGTTGTTATATCAAGGTGACTTTTTGTCAAATTTGGACACGGACTGTACAGTGATAGTTCACAATGGTCTTAAAATAATTTCAACAGATGCATCCACGAAATATTTTTCCCGTCTTTCCACATTTTCTGGTGTTTTTGTGTGAATAAGAATTGCTGAAACAGTTTCTAGTTGTTTTGACAAGATGGGAAACATATGAGATGAAATAAAATCATCGGCATAACGATTGTTTGTGTAATGAATAAATTCATTCACCTGTCCATGAATGTTGAAGAACTTGCTAATTGCAGATGCACCATCACAAGTCAGAAAGAGTACTTTGAGTTGAGCAAAACCGGTCTCTTAAATGCGAATAGCCTTCCAAATAATCGGATAAAGAAAATCAGCAGTAATACTAAAGGTCGCAAAGCCTACTAAAGGGAATTTAAGTCTGTTGCAACACCTCTCACCATTACACGACATACAATACTTGTATCTTTCATAATTCATTCAAAGTTCATAATCTGGTTTCCAACTTTATCTAGATTGCAATATCTATTTAGTTCGCCACTATGCTTATTGTACACTAAGTCAGATTTTACTTTGATTTCGTCGAAAAGAAGTCCTACAAAATTCTTCCATAGATCAACTTTACTATATATTTCTCTTTTCCAAGCCTCATTTTTCAATTCTTTCACTAAATCTGGCAAAAAATCCATGGTCACTTTAAGTATAATGAGAATAATCGAACAATATCTTTGAACTTGGAAGAGTAATGAAACCAGAATCACTCAAAGCCTCGTATGTTGCACTTGATTTGTGATGCAAGTACAGACACCGTCGTAGTATCATTGCATACCCTTCAATGACTTCACATTAGTGCTCTTTTGTTCTGCCCAGAAAAGGCGTTGATAGGAATTGGCATCAGGAAAAGCTTTCATAATTTCAGTGGTAAATGCTGACATTGTATCTTACATTTCAAATGTCTGGAAGAAGTCTAACGTAACACCTCAACTACTAACCTCCCGTTGAAACGTGCGTTGTGTTTTGTAAATTTCACTCTGTAGGTTTGTTATTTTGTCTTTCTGCTGGTAAATTTTGGTAATTAATTCATGTTGAGACATCTTGGTATGTCCTATAGTACTATGTGAATAATTAGGTATGTTTCCATAGTTTTTCTCTCTTTCTCTTCTTTTCCGTACTTTCTACTTTTCAGCAGTCTTGTAATTGTGTACATGGTGATCATCTGTGTCCCTGCTCAGTTAGTAAACAGTTCATGCGTCGTACAGTAGATGAGTAGGAAATGGTACATTTAACTGCTTCAAAGTCGCCTTCTCGAAAACATTGGCTACTTGCAGAACGTTCTGCGTTCCTGACAGAGGTGCCCACTAGTATGAAAGCCATTAAATCTGCCTCGAAATTTCCTGTACACACAGAATAAATCTGTAAATTCAAAAGGGATGTTTGGATGTGTTTAACACTGCCAAAAACTCTTGGTACTCCAATCCATAGGTCATGTTCTTGGCTAAGCAAATACAGAAATGTACTTTGGCAAAAAAATCTCTATTTATTATCACATTCAATTTAACAGGTATTCTTTCAGCGGACGGATATAAGAGCATTATCTTGATAGAATCACTGGTTGTGTCTAAAACATTTGGTGAACTAATGCAACCACTCTGGACAACATATTGCTGAAGTTTATCGATTGGGTTTACATATTCTGTATATGATACTGTCACACTTTCGGTTTCCTCTATAACGACGTCTTCTTCGTAGGATTTATATTCTATGTCCTCTACAGGCTCGGCTGTTGACAAAGTAAAGTCAGGGTCAATCCTTTCTCAACACACTTCTACTTCATCTTTAAGACATAATTGAACTATTTCCTCGTTCGGCATACTACATGAACGGTCATTATGCAATTCAGTAGATAAGACTTTCGTACGCTTTCTTTGTGAAGGAACATCCCTCCTTGTCAAAATTAACAACAAAGAAACATCTACCTACATCCTGAATGATTCTAGATTAAAAGTAAAAACCCTGATCACACGTACATGTGTTATTTCTAGATGCTGTATTGGTGGTACTAGAATAACACATGAGTATCTTTTAAAAAATGAAGATGAACCACAGTGTATACCTTTCAACTGTACGTATACTATTCAACATGTTTTAATAAATTGTATTGACTTTGCTGATATTCGTAGGAAGCATTTCAATGTCAATAAAAGAGGAACGAAAGATACCAGAGGGACAGTCAAACTCATAAATCTTAAATAAACTGACAACGCCATGGCTAAAAAAGAAAAAGACAAACAGACAAACAACAGTACACAAGCAACAACCTAGAAAACTAAAGCATAAACAACACGAACCACACCAAAAACTAGGGGTGATCTCAGGTGCTCCGGAAAGGTAAGCAGATCCTGGTCCACATGTGGCACCCGTCGTGTTGCTTATGTGATTTCAAATCCGGTAAACAGTCTAATTCGGTAGGTTACATTGATGAAAGGGAAGGGGGTTGTAGTTACGACGTAAGGACATATTCGATATCATTTGTGAAACGGTTATTCCATAACGGTCAACCGACTCGTGATGGCGTCCGTAAAATTTACGAAGTGATGATTTCAACTTCACCATTTGGACTCTTGGTTTTATAGCTTCCTTGTGAGCAGCAACCCTCTATCAAGAAAATCGTATCTATGGCATTAGCTGATTTTGGCTGTAGTATAACTGATTTTGGTTAACATAGCTTTAGAGCTAAAGGGGCAACAGCCGCCGCTCAAAATGGTATATCTGATAGATTATTTAAAATGCATGGTCGCTGGAAATCAGATAGAGCCAAAGACGGATATATGTCAGAAAATTTACAAAAGCGTTTATCAGTTTCTAAGAATCTTAGAAATTAGTTACATGTATATTTCTGTCTACTTTGTTTGTGCGTCGAGATGGTCACTGCACCATCTAGTATCCAAACTTGTGTTTGTTCTATTGTATTTAGAAAAGTAAAGGCTAATTTTTTCCGAGTTACGATATCGATTATCATCCCGAATTTTTCAACGGCAATTTTCAAACAGCTTCGACAATTCCAGTGCACCGTTACGATTCAAATATGATGTAGTGGTATAGAAAAACCTTGCAGCTGAGTACCTATTGAAAAAAACATGCTACATTTGAGAAAAATGACTGTAAAGATTTTACCTATATCTGCCGTCGCCATATTGGGATAGTCTTAATTCCAGTTACGATTATCAATTTAATACCAGTGAATAAAGTGCACATGTAAATTTTAAAAAACTGGATAACAATCGTGTTTTCATGATCCTGGCTAAAAAGTATTGAATGCCTATTTTGCAACTTCATAGGGTTTCATACAAAATGTACTTCGGTCAACGCGTTAACACCCCAATGAAGTAACAAAAAGAAGCATTCAACTCTTAAATGATATGTATTATTTTATTATCCATAATTATTTTATTAACAGTTTAAAACATTATACAAATGAGCCGGGTCACTCCAAGGGGGCAATAGGTGGCCTTTTTCATATTTCATTGACTGTTTATAACATACAAAAAGAAGGAAACAAAACATAAGAAAAGTGTCCTGATTTTGAAATACACAAATAAACATAAAAACCATAATTTAAAGATTTATGCGGGTCCACATATCCTTTCTGTTTCCTCATTCAAATTGGATATACTAAAGGTAGTTTTGTTAATATAAAATTATCATGAAAGGTAATATGATGACGTTTAAAATTTTAGAAAAAACTTTGTTTTGTGTCTTGAATAAATGTGTAGCTTTATAGAATTATCGTTATCAAAACGAGCTTTAAAAAAAATATACCCTTAACGATAACTAAAGTACAGTTTTCACAAGGCAAAACTTATTTTTACAAAATCATTTATTCAAGTGTAACATGCGATGTGTTTGCCTTATTTAACCTTTCATTTTTGTCTTAAACAAGTGAAACTGAGAGCAACTGCTCATGTGTTAAATTATACAAGTTTTCAGTAAACAGGAAGTTGTTGAGTGATGCATTTGAAAACTCATCACACGGTATAGCTAACTTATATGAACCCTGAAACCAAATTTCAGAAATCCTTCTATTGTAGTTCCTAAGAAAAATGTGACGAAATCTTAATGGGACGGACGGACTGACGGACAGGGGTAAAAGCGGGGGTATAATTACTGCATACGTTGTTCTGATATTAGATCTTACGATGCGGTATTGTGTAAGATGCATAATATTTTTTATCAAAAAAAAAAAAATTTTATCAAAAAAAATAATTTTTTATCAAAAAAAAATATTACCGACAGTTGAAATATAATGACAACTTCAATATTGTTAAAGCAAGCAATTTGAACTTAACTTGAAAGAGACTATTCCCATGGACTTGAAAGTAACTGCAGAGTAAGTCCGAATTTAATGGAAAAATGGCCTTAAGCATGTAATTCATTATTTTAGATTACATGTCAAAAATTAAGCTCAATTGCACATTGAGATTTACAGTAAAACGCTTTGAATTTATAATTTAATACGGTAAATGCATTTCTATTATTCCGGGTCATTCGTCATGTTCTTGTAAATCATCTGTTATAAATTGTGGAATAATTCGTGTTTTGAAACCCAATGTAAAGGCTGAATCTATCAATTTACGAAATCTATTAATATCTAAAATCTTTTGTTTTTAAAAGTGCAAACAAAGACGGTACTGTAATAATTGATTATAAGGAAGCAATTTTAATTAAATGATTCATATTATTATTGCTTTCAATTGAAATTTGAGATGAATTATCAAATTGATTAGAAATGTAAACTTTTAAATGTTTTGGTAAACAACTTTAACCACGCAAATAGTTATATGTTATTTTTGAAAAGAAAACATTCGGGGAAATTGGTTGAATATTTATTTTTTTCAAAAATATAGTTTTGTTTAAATGTTTCCCGCTAGTCTTAATATGACAGAAACTACCAATTCTAAGGAATCTCCCTTTGTATTATTAGAACTACACCTACGTGTACACGTTCTATAAAGTAAATAGGTGACACCGGACTGTATATAAGTTATACTAAAACGAACTTGCAACATTAGATGTCAGTAAACCCGCAGATGTGATGATGCTATCCTTTCCAATATTGGCGATTTCCTTATGCTATTTATTGCAATTCAATTTTTATTAAAGGCTTCATACAGTTTAATGGTTATATTGGCTGAACAATATGGAAGGTAAGAAACAAAATCAAGTATTACTTTAAGGTAGATCGGGTGTATCGCGCCATCTTTGATAACAAAATTTAGGAAATGCAAACTTGGAGAGGAGAATTTAATTCATTTGTAAGACGTTTAACTTAAATGAATACCTATATGTGTTTTATCATAGTAACATGAAATACAGAATGTATTTTGCTTGATTCAAGGTTGTTTTCAATCTTTATATAAGGGCAGATAACTCATATAATGTAACTATTTTAAAAGGAATTTGGTTTGCATTGAAATATTTAATTTTGAATCGACGCAGTAGTCCCGTTACCATAATTGTTTCAATTTTTTTCTGACAGTACATCATAATAGCTATCTCCTGAACATTTACACTACGATTTAATCGTTTATGTTTTTAGTCTTTCGATCAAATCACATTTTATTTTCCATATTTAATCTGTACAAATTCGATAACCCCGTGAGTGACCCATCCTTTTCTTTAAATTATATTTAAAAGAAACATGATGTATGTGATACTATCGATTCTAATTTAGAATCCAATCTACCGTACTGCTGGTTAAAATCATTCGACTGAAAATTAATTCACCAATGTTATTATTTTTCCTGTTACTTAAAAAATAAATGTGATAAAAACCCATCGGAAGTTACAACTGTGTCGGGGAGTCCCTTTTTTGTATACCAATCGTAAAAGTAAATAAACACAATGGTTTATTGACGGTTGAGTAGTTTTAAAAGTATAAGGAACATATCAAGTTAAGTCGGGTCAGAATATCAATTGTTGTTAAGAAACCGTTTAATAAAAAAAGTATAAGCAATACACTATGCGGTTGCAATCCATATACACATGTACATAATAAATGCCGTCGCAAGTTTAATATTTCACCATTCTTAACTGAAAGGAAGGAATGGCTATATTTCCTCGTTAGCTGACTTCCGTACCAATGCTTGATATTTTTTTTAATTCATTATTGTATTTGAATGATAACCCTATATATACCAAATATTTAGAGCAAATGCAGTTACTTATAGTTTAAAACACGCTTTATCCGATTTTGCTAAATCTTTAAAAAAAAAAAAAAAAAAAAAAAAAAAAAACAATTACTCTTACAAAATGTGTAATAAATCTGTACGCTGGACACCTCTAAACATATTTTTAGAGATGAAGTTTAACAATATTTTATTCAGCAGAAAACAATTTACAACAAAAACGAATGATTAAAAACAAATTGTGACATTAACTGAACATGCTGAAGTATATTTGATCTTAAAATAAAATCCGACTAAATTGAACATTTACATTGGTCAGCAGTCTATGCATATTAGCATGCCCTTGCTTTTTCTGTTTATGTTTTAAGCAAATGTTTAAATATCTATTATGCATGAATTGAATCTTATTTCAGAAACACGTGATAATGCATCAATAGCTCTGTATAGGTATATGTGTCGTAATATTGTTGGAACAGAAAAGCACGTAAAAACAGTCAGAATGATGAGCAATGTCAGAGACAATTTACAATGCGCCGACCATTGGACAATTATCACTAGTGGTAGTCATGGAGAAGGACTTGTAATGCGAGGCAGTGATTTAGATCTCATGCACGTTTGTAAAATTGCCGAGGTTTGTGAAGACACACAGATTGATTTCAAACCAAATATAACGTATTTCACAATAGAAGAAGAAGATACGCAGACAGGTTTTCCCCAGCTATGTCTTCGGTATCATACAGGTCCATTTGTCTTTAAAAACTGCGTAGAGGAGATAAAAGGTCGTTTCTACCTTTCAAATGTTACATTTAAACAACAATTTATAAATAAAATTTATCCAACTATTCATGGTCCATGTTTATCCGACAAACATGGTTTCTTTGACTTTGCATGCTGCCTCCGTTGTAAATCATGGGTAACACAATCGAAGCAGTGGATAATACGATCAAACAACTCTTGGCCAGGTAACGATGTTAAGGAGTCAATTATAAAACACGGTGTTCTATTTGTACCAATAGGCGTTAAAGGGTCTACAAAAGAAGAATTAGAATGGCGAATTTCGTTTTCTGTGGGAGAGAAACTTCTTATTTATACGTTTACACATACACAGTTACAATGTTATGCTCTTATGAAAATTCTTCTTAAAGATGTAATAGCTGCTGACGTAAATTGTAGAGATTTACTATGTTCATATTTCTTAAAAACTATGTTTTGGGTATCTGAGGAATTACCTACATCAATATGGAAACCTGCCAACTTGATATTTTGTTTTTTAAGATGTTTTCATAGGCTTCTGTATTGTGTAAAATTCTCAGTTTGTCCTCATTACTTCATTCCTGAAAACAATTTATTTGAAAACAAGATAAAAGGACGCGCACGTGACACACTTTTAAATAAGTTGTATATTCTAAATAGTTATGGTTGGCAATGCATCATCTTTTCAGACCAAATTCCGAGTTATCACAGATTATCCAGTTACAGAAACAAAGAACCAAGTTGTTTAAATGTTAGCATCCTCAAAAAATTATTTACTTTTATAAATTATAATGCAGATTGTTTTCTGAACCCTGATATAAAACTTGAAAACAGAGTACATATGGTGTTACCTATTTTGAGTTCCAAAATAAAATACCTTTACTTGTACTATATGTCAAAGTTTTGTAGCAAAAGTAGCCATTTTCCAGCATATACAAATAAATTTGGTAATAAATCAACTTATAAACAGTACAATACATGTGTTAGTACTCTGCTACAAAATACACGACATGATGCTGTATCTGGATGGTCGATGTTAGCCTCTTTTTTCTACGGGACAAAACAGTACAATTTAGCTCTCGACATACTCAAATATTCCCTATCTAAATATTCACCTGAAAAGCTTAATCTAGCTGCGAATTGTTCTTCCTTTAAGCGTGAAGTTATAATTTAAACTTATTCAGGAATATGCCATATGACCAACTATCAAAATTTATGATGGTAAATTTATTGGATATTCCAATCAACTCTATATTAATACCTACGGAACTGATGATTGAGGTAGAGGAAAATTTGATTCCTCCTGTAGTTTATGTACACGCTCTTCGCTTCCTGTGTCATTATCATCTTATGAATACAGCAGCTTGTTGTAATTCTCTCCGAGATCTTCAATTGACTATAGAAAAGGACTATTTCATTGGACATGCGTATGGGAAATCTGTATCTTACAATATTTTAGGTATAACTTTTCAATTATTAGGAGATATAGAATCAGCAAGAAAGGCATTTATGCAATCGATACAAATTAGACCAAGATCAAATCAAAACAGTGCGTTCCGGAGACTGTCATTGATTAGTCCAAAGCAAATGAGATACATTTAAAAAAAAGTCTTTAAAATTCGTTAATCTTAGTTTTCCTGTGATATTGTCATTTTATTTTATAACAATCCTTGTTTCATATCATCTTCAATTGGTTTTGTTACGTGCAAAAAGAAGAAAAGAAGAAAAAACATTTTTTTATATTGTCACTCTTTTGGTTATCTAACACATGTAAATAAAGAATGCTTTAACAGATGATACACATGACTTATATTTTATGAAGCAAATATATCTTGCATGTTAAAGACGATATGATATTAACAATAATTCTAAAAGGATAGCCCAACAAAATTGGTCTTATGGGGTGAATGTGAGCAAATTTCACTCGTTGGTGTTATATTGGATACAAATGTAAGGACTTCCATAGTCCATAGCTTGCATTTAGGATGGTATATTTTCTACATTAGACAAACTGACACATTCTGGTTGGTTAATTAAAGTTGCGTATTGAGATATTCACGTGCCTCATATTGAAGGTGACACCCCTTGCGAGTCTGTTGTATCACCAAATGCAGGACTGGAATCTTTTCCATACTTGAAGTATAATCAATTATTGTTAAAGTGGCAATTAAAATGTAAAATAGAAACTTTGGTAACATGAAAAAGGGGCGTAAGATACTAAATAAATTTCTAAACTGATAAGTCGTACACAAACTACAACGCCAGTGTCGTGTAAACGTGAAAAAAACTCCTTTAGTAGCATTCTTATTAAAAGTATTTTCTTAATCACTACTACCTACTAATTTCTTGGTAGGGATCTCGTTTGATAATTGACCGACAAAAACAATAATAACAAAGCATCATATTGAAACCAAGATTAAGCAACACTTACCTTACCAAAAACGCATGGGTTTTATGGGTTATTCAAATCTTTTTTTTACAACAAACAATGAAGGCGGAAAACGAAAATTGAAAAAAAAACCGAAATCACATCTATAGAAATGTTGTTTATAAAGAATCCTGTTTATATCTAATATAATTTAATAACTATTTCTACAATTTCAAACAGTTTACTCATGCACATTCAGGATCACTTTGGAGTTATAATATCTCATCGTCTGTTTATGATACATGTACACAATAGATCCTGAAAATCGATAGACGGAAACAAATAACAAACACACTTGTTAAATAGTCTTGCTTCAAAAAGCGTTATGAAAAAGTGATATAAAATAAAATAAAACTTTTATCAGCAGATAAAAGAGCTTCAGTTATCACATCACAGACCGGACATTGAACTTTGATGAGGTATTTTTAGTTCCTATTAAAGGGACCCGTAAAGATTTCCTATACAAATAATCAAATGTTTAGAATAACATTGTTGTGTGTCTTGTATGCATGTAGTTTTATAGAATATCACATGAGGTAAAAACATAAATCTTTTTTCTTAATTCAAAACATTAGATGAATAATAAGAAAAGTTACTGGTTTCATGAAATTCTTAATCGAATAGCTGCAAAGAAAAACAGATGGATGAGATAAGTATCAGTTGAATAAGAGCTTCTTGATCTAAACAAAAGATGTATGGTACAATGAAACATGAAAACGTTAAATACAAACAAATACGTTGATTTATCGAATTATCTACCTAGTTAAGTTTTAAGTTTAGATTTACATACATTATGTATATTCGCGAAACAAAAATAATTTCCGTTCATATTTTTCAAGTACATGTATGTCTACTGTAGCAGCCAAACAATGCTTTTCGAACTCATTTTGATTTTTTTCGCCCTACCTTCTCATCTAAACAGTTTTCCTGATACTCCTCTATTTAGAAACACATCATTTAAAGGAATTCGGATTTTGGTCAATAGGCCGACCCCCCTAATTTTTTGACATTTTTTTCAAATTTTGAGCTCTAGTTTCAGATTTTTGAACATAGCACCCTTCGATACCTAGCGCAAAAAAAGCGCCTGTTTACTCTTCAAGACCTATATAGTCATTCCCCGTGACACCCCTCATTATTTTTCTCTAGAAGTCCTAGAATAGGCCGACCCCCCTAATTTGTTGACATTTTTTTCAAATTTTGAGCTCTAGTTTCAGATTTTTGAACATAGCGCCCTTCGATACCTAGCGCAAAAGAAGCGCCTGTTTCTCCTCTACAAGACCTATATAGTCATTCCCCGTGACACCCCTCATTATTTTTCTCTAGAAGCCCTGGAATAGGCCGACCCCCCTAATTTTTTGACATTTTTTTCGATTTTTGAGCTCTAGTTTTAGATTTTTGAACATAGCGCCCTTCGATACCTAGTGCAGAAGAAGCGCCTGTTTCTCTTCTACAAGACCTATATAGCCATATCCCGTGACACCCCTCATTATTTTTCTCTAGAAGTCCTAGAATAGGCCGACCCCCCTAATTTTTTGACATTTTTTTCAAATTTTGAGCTCTAGTTTCAGATTTTTGAACATAGATCCCTTCGATACCTAGCGTAAAAAGAGCGCCTGTTTCTCTTCTACAAGACCTATATAGTCATATCCCGTGACATCCCTCATTATTTTTCTCTAGAAGTCCTAGAATAGGCGGACCCCCCTAATTTTTTGACATTTTTTTTCAAATTTTGAGCTCTAGTTTCAGATTTTTGAACATAGTGCCCTTCGATACCTAGCGCAAAAGAAGCGCCTGTTTCTCCTCTACAAGACCTATATAGTCATTCCCTGTGACACCCCTCATTATTTTTCTCTAGAAGTCCTAGAATAGGCCGACCCCCCTAATTTTTTGACATTTTTTTCAAATTTTGAGCTCTAGTTTCAGATTTTTGAACATAGCGCCCTTCGATACCTAGCGCAAAAGAATCGCCTGTTTCTCCTCTACAAGACCTATATAGTCATATCCCGTGACACCCCTCATTATTTTTCTCTAGAAGTCCTAGAATAGGCCGACCCCCCTAATTTTTTGACATTTTTTTTCGATTTTTGAGCTCTAGTTTCAGATTTTTGAACATAGCGCCCTTCGATACCTAGCGTAAGAAGAGCGCCTGTTTCTCCTCTACAAGACCTATATAGTCATATCCCGTGACACCCCTCATTATTTTTCTCTAGAAGTCCTAGAATAGGCCGACCCCCCCTAATTTTTTGACATTTTTTTTCAAATTTTGAGCTCTAGTTTCAGATTTTTGAACATAGCGCCCTTCGATACCTAGCGCAAAAGAAGCGCCTGTTTCTCCTCTACAAGACCTATATAGTCATTCCCCGTGACAGCCCTCATTATTTTTCTATAGAAGCCCTGGAATAGGCCGACCCCCCTAATTTTTTGACTTTTTTTTCGATTTTTGAGCTATAGTTTCAGATTTTTGAACATAGCGCCCTTCGATACCTAGTGCAGAAGAAGCGCCTGTTTCTCTTCTACAAGACCTATATAGTCATTCCCCGTGACAGCCCTCATTATTTTTCTATAGAAGCCCTGGAATAGGCCGACCCCCCTAATTTTTTGACTTTTTTTTCGATTTTTGAGCTATAGTTTCAGATTTTTGAACATAGCGCCCTTCGATACCTAGTGCAGAAGAAGCGCCTGTTTCTCTTCTACAAGACCTATATAGCCATATCCCGTGACACCCCCCATTATTTTTCTCTAGAACTCCTGGAATAGGCCGACCCTACCCCCATTTTTTTGACATTTTTTTCAAATTTTGAGCTCTAGTTTCAGATTTTTGAACATAGCGCCCTTCGATACCTAGCGTAAAAAGAGCGCCTGTTTCTCCTCGACAAGACCTATATAGTCATATCCCGTGACATCCCTCATTATTTTTCTCTAGAAGTCCTAGAATAGGCGGACCCCCCTAATTTTTTGACATTTTTTTCAAATTTTGAGCTCTAGTTTCAGATTTTTGAACATAGCGCCCTTCGATACCTAGCGCAAAAGAAGCGCCTGTTTCTCCTCTACAAGACCTATATAGTCATTCCCCGTGACACTCCTCATTATTTTTCTCTAGAAGTCCTAGAATAGGCCGACCCCCCTAATTTTTTGACATTTTTTTCAAATTTTGAGCTCTAGTTTCAAATTTTTGAACATAGCTCCCTTTGATACCTAGCGCAAAAGAATCGCCTGTTTCTCCTCTACAAGACCTATATAGTCATATCCCGTGACACCCCTCATTATTTTTCTCTAGAAGTCCTTGTTAAGAATTGCGCTAATATTAACGTACCTTTTTGCGGTACGGCCGCTATCTTTGTGACGTCGCGTAATTGTTATACTTTATGTTGTATTGAATAGAAACGTATAATGGCAGACGTAGTTCTATCTTTAACGCCTTAGTTAGCTTACGATCAAATACACAACGCAACGCAATAATCTACATTGGTGCCGTGACTTCAAACGGAGAGAATGGACATCAGCCGACTAAAATCCTTGAGAGCGGGGAACAAAGCAGCAGTAACAAAAGTTTTTAAAAAACTGGAGGAAGCCATCGGAGATTCACAAATAGACACGGAGGAAGTATCAACATTGCTCGAAGCAATTGAGAAGAAAAAGAAGACGTTAGCCTCAATAGATGAACAGATATTAAATGCAGTCGAATCAGAAGATATTACAAATGAAATTCTTGAAACAGATGAGTATTATTTAGATTTAGAGGGTAAAATTCGAAAATTTAAGAAGTTCTTAAACCCCGTAACAAACGCAACTTCTTCTATACTAGATTCAAACGCACCAGAGTTTGTTCCGTACACAAACCCTTTTACTCACACAAGTCAGCCATTATCTCAGTCAAGTTCTACCTCAAGTAATAACCATCGCCTACCAAAGCTATCTCTTCCCAATTTTAATGGAGACATTCTACAATGGCAATATTTCTGGGATTCATACGAGACCACGATTCATCACAATCACACATTAACTGACATTCAGAAATTTTCGTACTTGAACTCATTGCTTCAATTTGAAGCTGCAAACGTAATTTCAGGATTGACCATGACAAATCCAAACTACCACAAAGCAATTGAATTATTGAGAAACCGCTATGGGCAACCACATAAAATCATTAATGCATATATGAGAGCACTACTTGATATACCCGCACCACATGATACATTAGAAAGTTTGAGAACATTTCATGACAAATCAGAAGCTTACATACGGGGTTTAGAGTCTCTCGGACAATGTCAGGACATGTACGGATCGCTATTGATACCAGTGATTCTCGGGAAGTTACCGCATGAAGTACGAAAAAATATAACACGAGAAAACGGGAGTGACAGTTGGAATATTCAATCGCTTCGAAACGCGATAGGTAAAGAGATTTCTATTCAAGAGTCCGGATACGGAGATTATACACAGACGTATTCAACCGCAACACCTAGCGCAAATTTCATAACAGGCGTTAAACGAGTAACTACAGATAAAACCCGTCCGATAAACACAACAGACAAATCATTAACCTCGAATCGGAAGAAACAATGCACATATTGTGACGGAAACCACTGGCCAAACGAATGTAAAGATGTCACAGATCACGATAAAAGAGTAGCCATTATAAAAGAAAAGAGGTTATGCTTTAATTGTTTAGGTAAGCATAAAATAGCCGATTGCAAATCCAAGAATACGTGTAAGTGTTGCCACCGGAAGCATCTTTCTCAATGATGAATATACTAGTATGTCACAAACAAGAAGAGTGCGATCTTGAAAAATTTTGGCAGCTTGAATCGTTGGGAATTGACGCTAAAGAACAAAATGATCCAGACCTAGCTGAATCAATTGAAAATTACTTACAAACCTCTATTACGAAGAAAAATGATAAGTATATTACGAAATTACCATGGAGAGAGAATGCGCCAGAACTACCGACAAATGAAGACATCGCAAAACGCAGAACGGAAAGCGTTATTCGTCGCCTTAAGAAGGATCCCGAGATGTTCCGAAAGTATGGTGAGATAATTACAGACCAAGAACAAAGAGGATTCATTGAAAAGGTATATGATGAAAGTATATGCACAAACAAGGTTCATTACATTCCGCATCATCCCGTAATAAAGGATTCAGTCACCACCCGATACGCATAGTATATAACTGTAGCTGTAGAGCGAATGCCAGTAGTCCTTGTCTTAACGATTGCCTAGCAACATATCCACCAATTATGACTGATTTGACGGAGATATTAGTACGCTTTAGAATGTACAAATATGCAGTTACAGCAGACATTGAAAAAGCATTTTTGCATATTGAATTAGATGTTGATGACAGAGATGTCACAAGATTTTATTGGTTAGAGAATCCCATGGACACAGAAAGCCGTTTGATTACTTACCGGTTTAAGGTTGTACTTTTCGGCGCCACCTGTTCGCCATTCATGTTAAGCGCCACGCTAATGAAACATTTTAGAGACAATCCGTCAACTACATCAACAGAATTACAGAGAAATGTATACGTGGATAACGTTCTGACCAGTTTTACAGATAAACAAGCACTTTTGAAATTCTACACGGAGTCAAGAAAATTATTGTCAGAGGCAGGATTCAACTTACGGTCTTGGAATTCTAATAGTACGGAATTACAGAACGTCGCAGGACGAGACAAGATCGGCGACAATGACGACATAGTCAAAATTTTAGGCATGAGATGGGATAGGGAATCCGACGATTTGAAATTTCAACAGATTGAATTTATGGAAAAAGACAAAATGATAACAAAGCGTGAGGTTTTGCGCACATCGTCTAGAATTTTCGACCCCCTAGGATTAATCACGCCAATTACGGTAAAAGCTAAGCTGTTTATGCAGACTTTATGGAAGGCAAAGTTGGATTGGGATGAATGTTTGTCCGACGAACTGAGAAGTAAATGGCAGGTAATAGCTTTAGATATCAAGGAGGCTACCAAAATAGTATTTCCACGAATGTTAACGGAAGGAGTTATTAACGAGAAAACGTCGCTACATATTTTCACAGACGCCAGTCAGTTAGCATACGGAGCTTGTGCTTACTTAGTTACAGCAAATTCATCGGTCATCGTCATGGCTAAAAATAGAGTAGTACCCGTAAAACCGATTTCATTACCACGTTTAGAACTTATGGGCGCGCTTATCGGCGCCAGATTAGCAACGCATCTTCTTAAAGTCATAACAACAGAACATGTGTATATGTGGAGCGATAGTCAAATTGTTTTGAGTTGGATTAAATCGTCAAAAATCTTAAAACCGTTCGTAGCAAATCGACTTAAAGAAATAAGAAAATTAACAGAGAATGCTGAATAGAATTATTGTCCAACAGATGACAATCCAGCTGATTACCTAACTCGCGGAATTTACGCTAAACAACTTTATAACAACAGCTTATGGGTGAACGGTCCACAATGGATTTTAAATCGTGAGAATTGGCCGACATGGACGAGGAAAATTGAAGAATGCAGCACGATGATAACTGTTAGCGATGAAAAAACAGACGATGAAAGTACAAATGCTTTAACACAGACAATTTCATGTATAGATATACAACGATACAGCTCTTTAGAAAAAGCAATTAGAGTAACAGCATACGTCATGCGTTTTATACAGAATATACGGAATTCAAAAGATAAACGGTCAATCGGATTTATCAGTGTTGAGGAGCGATGTAAAGCATTAAAAGTTCTAATAATGACAGTACAACAGGAAACTTTTAAGGATGAAATTAAAAGCTTGAATTCATCTTCACAGAAAAAAGTGCCACTTGTTCGACAACTTAAACTATATACAGACAAAAATGGATTACTACGTTGTACCGGGAGAATACAAAACGCACCTGTGAAGGAGAGTACTAAATATCCGTTGTTATTGCCAACACACCACAGTCTTACGTCCTTAATCGTAATGGATGCACACACAAAGACTTTACATGCCGGACTTAACAGTACAATCGCATATATTCAACAGAAATATTGGATAACGAGAATAAGGCAGTGCGTAAAATCACAAATTCGTAAATGCGTCCAATGCATTAAAATATCAGGAATGCCTTACAGCGCACCCGATCCACCACCGCTACCTAAAGATCGAGTCAACTACGATTATCCTTTTTCAGTAACCGGCGTTGATTTCACAGGAGCTTTGTATACAAAAGGAAAACACAACGAATTAAGCAAAACATATATTTGTTTATTCACTTGCGCCGCTACACGAGCTATACACTTGGAGATAGTCACAGATTTAACCGAGGAGTCTTTCATGCTTGCTTTTAAAAGATTTGTCGCTAGGAGATCTACACCAAGGATTATGTTGTCCGATAATGCAACAACCTTCAAGGCAGCCGCCGAAAAGATTACAAGATCAAGCAAAGACAACCGAATACAAGAAAAACTTGCCGATCAAGGAACGGAGTGGAAATTCATACCCAACCGAGCACCGTGGTTTGGAGGCTTTTGGGAACGCCTAATTGGACTCACGAAAAAGTCAATTAAAGCAATACTAGGAAAGTCATGTGTCACTACGGAAATGTTGAATACAATTGTAATCGAAATCGAGGGAACTCTAAACAATCGTCCGATAACTCACATTTCTACTGATATTAAAGATCCCGAACCGCTGACGCCAGCGCACCTTTTATATGGTCGTCGACTTGACAACCAATCGGAACAGAATATTGACAGTGCTACTTCCGAAGATTTGCACGTGAAACTCAATAAAAATTTACAGAGAAATAATGAACTAATCAACCATTTTCGCTCAAGATGGAAACACGAATATCTGACGTCACTCCGTGAATTTCACCGTACATCTGGAAGAAACGAACAAACAATACAAATAGGTGACATTGTACAAGTACACAATGACACAAATCGTATAATGTGGAAATTAGCAGTTGTACAAGATTTAGTTCGTGGAAAGGATGGACTCATTCGATCAGCTGTTATCAAGACCGACACAGGAATCACCAACCGTCCGATTGTGAAGCTCTATCCGTTGGAAATACGCAGTACACATGATGACAGTGAATGAACTTTTCTGCCCTGGAGAACTTTTCTGCCCTGGAGAAATTAGTGGATGTATAGACTGTTCAATTAACTCCAGTTATTATATAGACTTGTAAAAGTGTTAAATTATTCAGACGTGAACAGTTAAAATACTATTGAGAGACTTTAGATATGATTTTATTTCTTTTTATGTCACAATTTACGAATTTTTCATATTGTATTTCAAATTTAAGTTAAATATCATTTTCTGCGGCCCCAGAATGTAAGAATTGCGCTAATATTAACGTACCTTTTTGCGGTACGGCCGCTATCTTTGTGACGTCGCGTAATTGTTATACTTTATGTTGTATTGAATAGAAACGTATAATGGCAGACGTAGTTCTATCTTTAACGCCTTAGTTAGCTTATGATCAAATACACAACGCAACGCAATAATCTACAGTCCTAGAATAGGCCGACCCCCCCTAATTTTTTGACATTTTTTTTCAAATTTTGAGCTCTAGTTTCAGATTTTTTAACATAGCGCCCTTCGATACCTAGCACAAAAGAAGCGCCTGTTTCTCCTCTACAAGACCTATATAGTCATTCCCTGCGTCAAAATTTGAAGCCTGTGGGTTTTCATATGTGGTGGTTAGTTCTAATGATAAATACACCAAAACCCCAGTTGTATACAGAGGCGAGGATGCAGTTACACAATTTTTTGAGAAAATATTGCAGGAAGAGGAATACATTACAGAGACATTGAGTGAGATTGAACCCTTAATTATGAATCCAAATACTGAGAATCAATTCAAAAATGCAACAAATTGTTATGTATGTAATCGGTTTTTTACTGGCCAACTCATCAAAGTTCGCGACCACGATCATTTAGGGATTAATGGAGATGTGGATTCGCCTGACTATAGTAATTATAGAGGAGCTGCATGTCAAAGTTGTAACCTCAATCTCCAACATCCCCCCTTTACTCCTGTCTACTTCCACAATTTACGGAATTTTGACTCTCATTTACTATTGAGTGAAGCAGGGAAATACAAAGACAAAAAACTAACATGTATACCAAACAATATGGAGAAGTACATTTCATTTTCATTAGGAAAATTACGTTTCTTGGATTCCTATCAATGTATGAGCAGTTCCTTGGAGACATTAGTAGATAATCTAGCTGTTGACGGTTTACAACATTTCAAACAATTTCGGAAAGCTTTCCAATCAGCTGATTTAGCTAAATTATTGCTTCGAAAAAATGTTTACTGTTATGACTATATAGATTGTATTGAGAAATTCAATGAAACAGAATTACCACCCAAAGAAGCCTTTTACAATTCTTTAACAAAAGAGTCAATTTCAGATGAAGATTATGAACATGCACAAACCATGTGGGATACTTTCAACATGAAACATTTGGGGGATTTTCATGATATGTACGTGCTTACTGATACATTACTTCTGTGTGATGTTTTTGAACGATTTAGAGACATGACCTTAGAAAATTACAAACTGGATGCCAGTCATTTCTATACCAGCCCAGAACTAGCTTGGCAAGCTGCACTAAAAATGAGTGGAGTCTGTTTAGAATTGATTACAGACCCCCTTATGTATAATATGTGGGAAATTGGAACTCGAGGTGGAGTCAGCATGGTTAGCAAAAAGTATAGTAAAGCAAACAATGAATACGTAGATGGTTTCGATGATACAAAAGACCCCAATCACATCATGTACCTCGATGCAAATAACCTTTATGGTTGGGCCATGAGTCAACCTTTACCAACAGGATTCATGCATTTTTTATCGGAATCAGAGATTGAAGATTTTGATCTTCAGAAAATAGCTATCGATTCGAAAGAAGGGTATCTTTTAGAAGTTGATTTGGAGTATCCAAACCATCTACACGATCACCATAATTGCTATCCATTGGCACCAGAACATCAACTTATTCAGGATGAAGACCTATCTCAATATAGTAAATATTTATGGGGAAAACTAAATGGTGAAAGCCAGGCGAGGGTGAAGTCCAAGAAGTTAATCCCCACTCTGAAGAACAAGAAAAACTACATCATTCACTATAGAAATCTACAATTATATCTAGACCTAGGTATGAAGATTACTAAGATTCACAAGATTCTTGGATTTCATCAAATGCCATGGGTTAAAACATATATAGATTTCAATGCCAACATGCGAAAAAATGCCAGAAATGAGTTTGAAAAGGATTTTTTCAAGTTAATGTGTAACAGGTAAGTCATCAAATTTAGGCTTTTTTTTTATTTTTTTTTTATTTATTAATTATTATTCATTATTTTTATTATAAATTGTATTAATTTTCAATGATTGGTGTGAACATTTTTAATTTCTACCTATTTAATGGTAATTCAATCACTTGCAATAAAAAAATTTCTTTTATATTTATAAAACTAACACGTTTGAATTTTTTTTTGTCTTTACAGTGTCTTTGGGAAATGTATGGAAAACTTGCGAGAAAGATTTAATTTAAGTTTAATCCATTCTGAAGAAAAGCTCAAAAAGTTTGTGTCCAAGCCATCCTTTGAAAGAATTCAAATTTTCAATGAAGATCTTGTAGGAGTTCAAAACAAGCAAGTCAACTTGATATTAAACTAACCCATTTATGCTGGACAAGTCATTTTGGATCTCTCAAAGCAATTGATGTATGAATTCCACTATAAAGTTATAAAACCAATGTATGGAGACAACGTTAATCTTTTATTTACGGATACGGGTATGTTTTTATAATTTAGCTTGAATTTATTTTTGAAGAACCTGTTATAGTATTCATTTTTTTTTATTTCTGTCTCTACTTTCAATTCAATTAACTCTGTTTTATTAAGGTACCAGTTGACGCTTTAAATTTAGTAGTTTATTTAACATTAGACATAACAATTGTTTAAACTTTTTATAGATTGGTATCTAATAACTTAATGATTTTCACCTTCTATTACAGACTCTCTATGCTATGAAGTAAAAACTGATGATATATACAAGGATATGAAAACCATTCACAATTTATTGGATACATCAAACTATGAAGAAGGCCACCCACTTTATTCTATTACAAACAAAAAGGTGCCCGGAAAAATGAAAGATGAACTTGGGGGTACGTAAACAATTTAATAATGTCTTGATAAGGTTAACGGATTTTAACTATTTTAATCTGAAATTTTATAGGTCATCTAAATAGAATTATAAAAAAAACAAAAACAAAAAAAAAAACCTTAGAGACAAGCACGAGATCAAACAACATAAAAACAACCACGGAAACGGCTTTTTGTACGTTATATATCATAACTCCGTGTTGAAGGTCGTACTACAACCTCAGTGTATCTTGGATGGGTAGTTGCCTCATTAGCACGCACCCCTTACTTATAACAAACAATGTAAAACAAACACAGGAAACTATAGACCAGAAGCACTTCACCACCGAAAAGCGATAATTCCATGTAGTTTTAAAATGTCAATTTAAATACGCAAATAGTATCTCTAATAATTAATTAATGAAACTTCTTATTCAGGAATACCTATTTTTGAGCTCTAGTTTCAGATTTTTGAACATAGCGCCCTTCGATACCTAGCGTAAAAAGAGCGCCTGTTTCTCCTCTACAAGACCTATATAGTCATATCCCGTGACATCCCTCATTATTTTTCTCTAGAAGTCCTAGAAAAGGACTATTTCATTGGACATGCGTATGGGAAATCTGTATCTTACAATATTTTAGGTATAACTTTTCAATTATTAGGAGATATAGAATCAGCAAGAAAGGCATTTATGCAATCGATACAAATTAGACCAAGATCAAATCAAAACAGTGCGTTCCGGAGACTGTCATTGATTAGTCCAAAGCAAATGAGATACATTTAAAAAAAAGTCTTTAAAATTCGTTAATCTTAGTTTTCCTGTGATATTGTCATTTTATTTTATAACAATCCTTGTTTCATATCATCTTCAATTGGTTTTGTTACGTGCAAAAAGAAGAAAAGAAGAAAAAACATTTTTTTATATTGTCACTCTTTTGGTTATCTAACACATGTAAATAAAGAATGCTTTAACAGATGATACACATGACTTATATTTTATGAAGCAAATATATCTTGCATGTTAAAGACGATATGATATTAACAATAATTCTAAAAGGATAGCCCAACAAAATTGGTCTTATGGGGTGAATGTGAGCAAATTTCACTCGTTGGTGTTATATTGGATACAAATGTAAGGACTTCAATAGTCCATAGCTTGCATTTAGGATGGTATATTTTCTACATTAGACAAACTGACACATTCTGGTTGGTTAATTAAAGTTGCGTATTGAGATATTCACGTGCCTCATATTGAAGGTGACACCCCTTGCGAGTCTGTTGTATCACCAAATGCAGGACGTGAAAAAAACTCCTTTAGTAGCATTCTTATTAAAAGTATTTTCTTAATCACTACTACCTACTAATTTCTTGGTAGGGATCTCGTTTGATAATTGACCGACAAAAACAATAATAACAAAGCATCATATTGAAACCAAGATTAAGCAACACTTACCTTACCAAAAACGCATGGGTTTTATGGGTTATTCAAATCTTTTTTTTACAACAAACAATGAAGGCGGAAAACGAAAATTGAAAAAAAAACCGAAATCACATCTATAGAAATGTTGTTTATAAAGAATCCTGTTTATATCTAATATAATTTAATAACTATTTCTACAATTTCAAACAGTTTACTCATGCACATTCAGGATCACTTTGGAGTTATAATATCTCATCGTCTGTTTATGATACATGTACACAATAGATCCTGAAAATCGATAGACGGAAACAAATAACAAACACACTTCTTAAATAGTCTTGCTTCAAAAAGCGTTATGAAAAAGTGATATAAAATAAAATAAAACTTTTATCAGCAGATAAAAGAGCTTCAGTTATCACATTACATCACAGACCGGACATTGAACTTTGATGAGGTATTTTTAGTTCCTATTAAAGGGACCCGTAAAGATTTCCTATACAAATAATCAAATGTTTAGAATAACATTGTTGTGTGTCTTGTATGCATGTAGTTTTATAGAATATCACATGAGGTAAAAACATAAATCTTTTTTCTTAATTCAAAACATTAGATGAATAATAAGAAAAGTTACTGGTTTCATGAAATTCTTAATCGAATAGCTGCAAAGAAAAACAGATGGATGAGATAAGTATCAGTTGAATAAGAGCTTCTTGATCTAAACAAAAGATGTATGGTACAATGAAACATGAAAACGTTAAATACAAACAAATACGTTGATTTATCGAATTATCTACCTAGTTAAGTTTTAAGTTTAGATTTACATACATTATGTATATTCGCGAAACAAAAATAATTTCCGTTCATATTTTTCAAGTACATGTATGTCTACTGTAGCAGCCAAACAATGCTTTTCGAACTCATTTTGATTTTTTTCGCCCTACCTTCTCATCTAAACAGTTTTCCTGATACTCCTCTATTTAGAAACACATCATTTAAAGGAATTCGGATTTTGGTCGCGTCGAACATCGGTTCATTACACGCGGAACTCAGACTGTGATATTGATTTGGTTGAATTTTAAAAGAAAAGAAAGAAGCCTAATACAATTCGTTTCCATTAAAAATGGTTACTAGACGCCCTTATAGAAATGTTGGTTTCCTATTTAATGTTTAGCACCGTGTTTTAATAGCAATATAACGTGAACTTAAATCTGCCATTTATATGTTAATGCATATGATCATATAAAGACAATGTTTCTACTTCAAGGTGAACTTACCATTGCTTTTCAAAAATTAGTCAGCCATCAATGGTAATATGGATGTCTATTCTATCTACTACTATGGATTTTGTTTTCGTGGGAGTTAATTTTTATGGATTTCGTTGTTTGCCTTTCTCTGCACCCACTTGTATTTGTAGCATTTGTATTTTTATCCATCTGATGAGTTAAGTCTCTTTCAACTGATTCTTTATAGTTCGTTCTTATGTTGTACTGTTACACCACTGTCCTAGGTTAGAGGTAGGGTTGGCATCCCGCCAACATGTTTAACCCCGTCACATTTTCACTGCTTGTGCCTGTCCCAAGTCAGGAGCCTGTAATTCAGTGGTTGTCATTTGTTTATGTGTGACATATTTGTTTTTCATTCATTTTTTGTACATAAATTAGGCCGTTGGTTTTTTCGTTTGTTTTATATGTGGTATGATCGCTACATGTATACATGCACTTGCTTAACAATGTTTAAGGTCGATTTCTACCCGACACCGCTCATGTAATAACTCAATATTCAGAAATAAATGTTAAAAACGAGCTATTTTTTTTTTTTGGGATACTAACATCTTCTTTTCAAACACTTGTAAAAGAAATTGAAATGTTTTGCCCTGCTTTTTAAACTTTTACACTCTATATAAATTGATCTTTAAGTTTTTAAATTTTTGTCATCAAAATAGCGGACCTTCATTAAAGTTGTATAATAAAGATTAACAGTATTGATTCATTCACTTCGTAGCGTAGTCATTACTGTAAAACAAAAACAAAGCCAATATTTTATTAAAGTGCAGAAAACAGATAATAAACTTAATAAATTAAAAATAATTCGTAATTATATTTCTTTGACACAATGTGACAAGTATTCAAAATAAATGATAAAACGTATTGGAAATGATGACACATTTTGTAAAAACGTAATTCAACCACGCAACTAACGATGAATATGTGGAAAATTAAATAAATTTAAGCAATTACATCCTGCTGAGGTCAATTTGATAAAAAGACAATTTTAAATGAAAATTATTCACGCTACACATGAATGGAAATTGAAACCTAATAACTCACATTAAATGGTATATAAGGAAAACTTAAACGCACTTGTTGCGCAGTAATAACGAAATATATGTATAAAATGTTGAAATAGTTTCGAAATTTGACGAATGTAATAATCAAGATCCCATTTTATACATTAAACAAGCAAGGATTCTACCAAGTACATGTAAATCAATAGACCCTCCTTTATCCAACTAGCACTCATAACACAATTTCAAAATAACAACAACAAAAAAACAATTAACAGAAGTAGTAAGGAACAATAGAATTGATCAGTCTTGATACTTATGTCGTACTTGTATGTCGTTTGGACTTTAGCTGGCCTAGTAAAAACGAAGAATTCCAAAATAACTAGATTTTATTATAACTGAAATCTCATGGCAACTCTTATAATACTATTTCAAATAAATGCATCTCTTGTATACAAATTTGCATGGAATACTGAATATTTATAAAATAAATAACATTTACGAAATTAATGTTTACTGAATATTTTCACTTAAAAATCATCTATATTAATCGTTATGTAATAAACTAAAAAGGCTCATTTTAAATAAATAAAACTAAATAAATAAAACTAATTTAAATTTAAAGTAAATGTGAAATGTAATTTTCATAAAAAGTATGCTTTAAAATATTAAATATAAATTACTTGGTAAAAACGAAGAATTCCAAAAAAACTAGATTTTATTATAACTGAAATCTCATGGCAACTGACGAATAGCCCAAAACACTTGCTTAAAAAAGTCGTTACTCACGTGCTTAGAGATCCCAGGTTTTCTTCGTTTTACCAATGAAAATTTTCGTAACTGATCACAACGTTTTAATTGGTCACTCATAATTTTGTCTTGTCAACCAAGCCGACACTTTGATCTATATTATTGATTTTCGTATACCTATGTTGCGACAATCTATGTAATTTTGACAATAGGCCTATTTGCCTACACTCTTTCTTTTATTCAAAATATAGCATGTATAATTAATGAATGAATAATTATCAATATTTGTCAAACATCTGTAAAATCTATTTTCTTCTAAATTGTCCATTGTTACAAATTCATTTTGAGAATAAAAAATAAAATATTTAATAAAAGAAAGTTTGCAAAGCTGTTACATTTCCTATTTTGCAAATTCGGAATTTCAAAATATATCTATAACATCTCCCCTCTGCCTTAATTGGCTTTGACCCCAAAGCCACATTACATCAACTACAAATATAAACATATAAGATTAGAAAATCAAGTTAATCAATTCTATATACACTCATAAAACATATATACATTGTCACAAATATAATGTTCTATTGTTTTCTGCTATTGTTGTGTAAGGTAGTAAGTTCATTGAGCCACATTAATAGGTGCTGAATAAGTACCATTTATGTTCGAGAAAAAATATCGTGAGTTTGCTGAATTTAAGCCAATATATAAGATATTTTAAAAACTCATACTCAGCATTGCTAGACATGGTTATCGTGAAATCTGACAATTTGACAATTTACTAACTTTTGTAAATACAATGTTATAAATACCGTGTGGTTTAATAGTAAAATAGGATGGACACAGAGGCAGAATGAGGACTGGTACTGTAACACATGTACTATCCACGGAATTTTTGTTTTGTTTTGTGAAAACAAATTTGAATTTGGTTCTACCCGCAGTTTACAAAAAAATCAACCAAACTAAACCAAAATAAAATAGTCAGTCGAATATTAGCACTGTTCTCATATACTTGCTCAAAATTATAGAACCAATGGTTCGGAAGGAAAAGCCGTGTGGCTTGCAAAAATAAAAGAAGGTACAAACGTACATGTTTCTTTCTTGTGCACTGTAAAATAACAAGTGTTGTAGTAAACGTTCTTGCTTTTGAAACACAAAAATAAAATAAAATTATCATATTATATACAAATGAATTAAACAAAAACGTAATTCAACATTAGTCATGTTCACTATGTTTGTGTATTTTCTCTTTATGCTTTGGCTTTCAGTCTGTATCATTCAAGAAAATATTAAAAAAAAAACTGTCGTCAGTGAAGTTTTAAAGTGTCCTTTAACCTTAACATATAAAAATGAAAAAAAATGTGTGGTGAGCACTATTAGACGACAGATATGAATCTGTCTAGGGTAACAAAACACCACAATTTTGAATAAATAATTCATAGTTTCTGAAAACAATCTAAAGTTCCTAAAAGATATAAACTCGCGAATAACACTATAAAAAACTATTCAAAGACTTCAGCACTGGTGCAAAAGAACAAATGTGTATCTGCTAATGTGCTTTATTATATTTTTTTTAATTTTATTTCAAGGAATGAAAAATACTTTAATAGTTTTGTGTGACTAGTTTTGCCGTATGCATGTTTTTCTCTTTCGTTTAGCTCCTGTATTTGTATGTGTGCTAAAATATATTCTTATTTAATGTTCTGAAACATATTCCTCTGGTTCCCATGTGGGTTTTGAGCCGTCCGCCCATTTACAAGGAAATGTCATCTACCTTGTAAGCGCTTTCACTTCAAAAGTTTTTCCGCTTTATAAAACTGATGATCTTCTACCTGATCATCATTACCATCAGTGGTTTCATTCTCCCTATTTTGTGCTTGAGGCACATTCTCATCACTTTGATCATGCTGATCTACTCTATCAGCATCATTAGCTTGATTTTGTACCACCTCATTGGGTTGCAGCTGATGATCTCTTGGATCCTTGTATAGGATTAATTCTTTTGCATTGATCATCGATTTTACCTCTTTATTAGTGCTGCACATTCTCAATTTGTATGTGTAATTTGGTCCCAACTCAGTTATGTAATAAGGTCCTTTGTACTTATCTACCAATTTCGGTGAACGACCAACGGGAACCACATGTTGCCGAAGTAAAACTAAATCCCTTACTTTAAATTGTGGAATTTTTGAATTTCGGTCGTATCGCTCTTTAGATTTTAACTGTTTTTCTAACATATTTTTATTGGCAAGATCTTGTGTAATCTTTAGATTTGATAGAACTTCTTCCATTTGAAGCTTGGCACCTGATGCCAAATTCTGTTTAGGTGTAACAGAAGTGTCAAAAGGTAGATTCATTTCTCTACCAAACAGCAAATGAAAGGGAGAAAACTCTGATGATTGAGTTGAAAGAGAATTGCGTAAAGCCATTAAAATTCCGGGTAATTTATCGGGCCAATTATTGTGAGCCTTATCACAGTATGCTCTGAAAGACTTTATCAGAGTTGAGTTGCACCTTTCTACTTACCCATTTGTTTGAGGATGGTACGAGCTGGTATGATATCTTGTAACATCAAATATCTCACATAACGACAGAACTAAATTATTCATGAAGCTTTTTCCACGATCACTAACCAAAAACCTTGCTGCGCCAAATCTAGAGAAAACCTCTTTGAACAAGACCTTTGCAACTTCAGAAGCCTCTTGTGTTTTCATAGCAAATGCTTCAACCCACTTACTACAACTATCAACCAAAACGAGCAAGTATGTTTCACCTTTGGTTGTCTTGCTCAGCTTTAAGAAATCCATATGCCATCGATCAAATGGACCTACCACTGGCAAAGGATTTAAAGGTGGGTTTTTGCGTGTATGGTCAACTTTAATTCGTTGACATCTGTCACAAGACAGAACATGGTCTTTGACTGTTTGTTGAATTTTTGCCAAAATTATTTTTGTCTCAAAAGCAGCCAAAACTCTGTCCAATCCTAAGTGTGCACCACCATAATTCAAGTCATGATAAGCTTTCAAAGCATAAAGTCTGAGAGCTAATGGCAAACATGGTTGTTTAATGTACTTTTCATCTGGACTCGTTTTAAACCTCTTTTGAAACCATTTATACAAAACACCATCACAAACCGAGTAATCTTGAGATTCTGCTAGAACTTTTTGTCGAACCTTTTCACTTTGAGGTAAAACGTCATTTTGCAAGTAATTAAACATATGCTGAAAATCTGGATCAACTTGTTGTAACTGACCTATAGCAGGAATGTCCAATAACTCACTATTGACGACTTCAGGATCTAGAGGAGCAAGAAGTGTATAGTCTCCATAAAATAATTCGATATCTACACTCTCCAAGTCCTCGTCTCCTTTATTGTCTACCTCCAGATCTGTCTCACAAGCATCAACCTCAATTGTATCTGACAGAAACTCATTTGCATTTGCAACAAACACTTTCACTGGCGATGTTTTATTTTCATCAGCCACTTCAGTATATGTACGTCTGCTGAGAGCATCTGCCACCTCATTGTTTTTACCTGGTTTGTGGACGATATCAAAGTCGAAGTCTTGTAATTTAAGAGCCCAACGACCTAAATTACCGACTACAACCTTTTGATCCATCAAATATTTAAGAGCCTTGTGATCTGTGAAATTCTCTGAACCGACGAGTCAAATAAGCACGAAAATGTTTGACACCCTCTAGAATATGTAGAACAGCTAAACATTCTTGTTCTGTAGTGCACCAGATTCCTTCTGCCCTAGACAAACTTCTACCTCCATAAGCTATGACATGCTCTCGACCTTGACTCTCTAAATTGACCTAGAACAAACCCAATTGCCGTACTACTAGCATCACAAGTCAGCATAAAAGGTTTGTTCATATCAGGATATGCCAAGATCGGTGCTGATAATAAAGCCTTTTTGAGTTTGTCAAAAGCTTCTTGATATAACAAAGTCCAATGAAATTTCTTTTCAGAATCCTTTCTCAATAAAACGTTCAAAGGAGAAGCAATGTTAGCAAAAGAATCAACGAACTTCCGATAGTAACTACACATGCCCAGAAAAGATTTAACCTGTTTTTGATTTTTAGGGACCGGAAATGAACTAACAGCATCCGTTTTAGATGGATCCACCTGAACTCCGAGTTTTGATAGGATGTGACCTAAGTATTTGACTTCTTTGACTGCAAACTCACATTTAGTTGGTTTCAATGTAAGATTTGTGTCTCGGAGTCTGTTAAATACTTATTCTAGATGCCTAAGATGTTGTTCAAAGGTTTTACTAAAAATGAGAATGTCATCGACATAGACCAAAACAAATTTCCAATTTAACCCTCTGAGCACTTGAGTCATGATCATCTGAAAACTGACAGGGGAGTTTCTGAGACCAAACGGTAAACAAAGCCATTCATAAACACCATTTCTTGTAATGAATGCAGATTTGTGTCTTGTTTCCTCGTCCATCTCAATTTGATGGAAGCCACTATAAAGATCAAGTGATGAAAATATATTTGCTTGTGATTCTCCTAATGTATCAAAAACACATTCAAGCCTAGGCAATGGAAAGGACATAGGAATTGTTTGCTTGCTGAGCAAACGATAATCACAACAAAATCTCCATTGCCCTGACTGTTTCTTTTTCACAAGAACCACGGGAGTATGGTACTCACTATTTGATGGCTTTATCAGGTTGTGTCGTTCCATCTCTTCGACATGTCTGCTAATTTCCTTTTCAACGGCAGCGACTGGTGGTAGAATGGTCTTTTCACTGGCTTTGCGTCTCTGTATGTCTCTATTTTGTGTTTGTATATTTTTGAATGACCTAACTCTGAAAGACTTGTTGCGAAAACATCGCTATTGCCATTCAAAAATGTAAACAGCTTTTGTTTTTGCTTTTGTGTTAAATCAGAATTTATTATTTTTCTGTCATTTAATTTTACAATTAAATGATAAATATTCCCTTGAACTTGTGTGCATTTTTCCATTATCCAACAAAACTGTATTTGTAATTCATTTATAAATGTTATCTTTAAATATCACGCATTTTTGCATCATTATACATATCCTTAGACTGACGACTACGGACAAGCGCGAATCCCTAAAACCCATGTTTATTAAAATAATTATTATAATTATAAGTACCCCTATCATTTCTTTATCTCTCTTGGCTTCTACTATTAATACAAACTCTACCAAAGTGACCTTGTTTTTTACATTTATGGCATATTTTATCAAAAGCAGGGCACCTTTTATTACTACGCTTACACAACGTACAGCAATTATAGCAGATTTTATCCTCCTAATGACCTGTCTTGATTGTCGACTCTGTCCTTGTTGTAACCGCCGTCGTACTCTCTGTGTTGCTGGTTATGTTGGTGATACTGCTGCTGTTGATACTGCTGCTGCTGCTGATGCTGCTGTTGATACTGCTGATGATGATGCTGATGTTGCTGATGCTGCTTCTCTGTTCCAATCGCCATCAACGATGTACTCATGTTTTCCAGCATCTTCTGAAGATTCGCTATAGATGCACTATGGTCTTCTGAATTAAGTTTGACAGCTCGCTCTGCTTGCAACGCTGCTTCTCTTACCTCCATCAGTGTTAATGGTTGTGGAACTCTCGATTAAACCTTCTCGCCAATTTTCCCATTCAGTGCTTGAATAACCATTCCGACCACGATATTTTCTGGAAGTACTGCACCCTTCATCTCTGTCTGTAACCGGACGGACAAATCGTTCACCGTCTCATCCTGTAGTTGTTTGATTCGAAACAGCCCTACATCAAACATGGTACTTTGATTTGAAAACTTTTTCAGGAACTCCGCCTTCAGATGTTGGATGTTCTTTTTCCGTATCTGTTAAGCTGTTATACCACTACAATGGCGCACCTTTAGCTAACTTGAATGGAAAAGTTGAGCAAATATTATTCCCTACAATGTTGTTTAGCTTACACCATTGCATGAAAAATGTCCACCACTGACCTGCTAGTTCTCCTTATTAAACTTGTCTAAAGTTATACCCCCTGGAATAATTACTGGTCTAACTGCTCCTGTGTTATTGACAGCATTTGCTGTTGCAACTGTTGTTCTTGTACTGGTTGACGCTGTTGCCCCTGTGCGTGACGCTGTTGTTATTGTGCTTGTTGCTGTTGTACATGTGCTCGTATCTACTGTACCTGTAGCTCCAGTGTCTGTTTCTGTAGCTGTTGGTGCTGATCTTAAAAAAGTAGCTACTACTGCTGTTGAGTGGTGCAGGCATTTGTTCTGAATTCTCGGGGACTAGCCGGAATTTTTGGGTACCTCCTCCAAATGTCGTACTTGACTTGCAGCCTATGTCGTCTGGACTTTATCTGGCCTGGTAAAACGAAGAATTCCAAAATAACTAGATTTTATATAACTGAATTCTCATGGCAACTCTTATAATACAATTTCAAATAAATGCATCTCTTGTATACAAATTCGCATGGAATACTGAATATTTATTAAATAAATAACATTTACGGAATTAATGTTTACTGCATATTTTCACTTAAAAATCATCCCAGGTTTTCTTCGTTTTACCAATGAAAATTCTCGTTACATAATGTCGTAAGTGACCACAACTTTTTAATTGGTCACTCATAATTTTGTCTTGTCAACCAAGCTGACACTTTGATCTAAATTATTGATTTTCGTATACCTATGTTGCGACAATCTATGTAATTTTGACAATAGGCCTAATTGCCTACACTCTTTCCTTTATTCAAAATATAGCATGTTTAATTAATGAATGAATAATTATCAATATTTGTCAAACATCTGTAAAATCTATTTTCTTCTAAATTTTTAAAAATTCATTTTAAAATAAAAAATAAAATATTTAATAAAAGAAAGTTTGCAAAGCGATGTTATAGATATATATTGAAATTCCGAATTTGCAAAATAGGAAATATAACACTTACATGTATACTGTGACTAACTATACTTCAGACTACTCAGTATTGTTATTTAAAGATATGTGTCTTGTGTCTCATCTATGATGAGTTTATTTACTTTCGGTCATCTTAAAAATGATTCGACCTGCTTAGATATCAGTGTCAAATCAATGATCAAATCGAAATGTTATTCACTCAGATAAATCGTAAATGACTAGATGGTTCGTTTAAGTTTGCCGTCATAAACACAATAAAAATGTTCATGATAATATCATGGGAATTGGTAATATATCTAGAACCAATTCCGTTAACATTTTGGATATAGTTTCTAAAACTGTTCGTAAAAAACGTTCTCACGGTCGTAGAACAAATCGCAATCAAAGAAAATTTCGGGCCAATCATACCAATATTTCGGACCAAAACTCAAAAACCTCACTGATCAATTACCCTCACCATTTATACTTATGGGCGACTTCAATGCTCACAATTCATTATGGGGTAGCAAGACTCATAATGCCAAAGGTAAGATCATTGAGGACTTTGTCTCTCAAGAAGGATTATGCATTTTTAATGATGGATCTAATACATATCTTCATCCTGGAAACGGGTCTTATTCTTCTATTGACATCACTATATGCGATCCCTCTCTGCTCCTGGATTATTCATGGCGTGTTCATGATGATCTATGTGGAAGTGATCACTTTCCAATAGTACTTGAACATCTTTTTACTTCTGCCCAACAGAGAGTACCACGTTGGAAACTTGACAAGGCGGACTGGTCCTTGTTTGAGAATCTCTGTCAAGCGGAACTTCAGTCAAAGATGTTTGAGACTGTACAAGATCCAATTTTAACTTTTAATACAGTTTTAAAGTCAATTGCTGACAGAACTATTCCTAAGACCTCGGCAAATCCGAAACATCCCAGCAAACCATGGTTTGATGACGCTTGTGATCAAGCCATAGGTGACCGTAAAAAATCTGAAAGACGGTTCAATCAACAACCAACGACGTTTTGAGTAATTTCCGTATTTTTCGCGCTAAGGCACGGCGGACTTGTAGGCAAGCCCGACGAACATCCTGGAAAAAATTTGTCTCGGGGATTACATCTCGCACTCCGATGACAAAAGTTTGGAATATGGTAAACAAAATAAAAGGTAAAAATTCTAAAGCCACTGTAAAACATTTGAAAGACGGCAATGATTTATTAACATCTGAAAAGGATATTGCCAACAAGCTTGGTAAAACTTTTGCGAAATCTTCTTCTTGTAACAACTACAGGGAAGACATTAAAAAAGTTAAAAAACAAAAAGAAAAAATTAAATTAAACTTTAAATCAAAAAATGGTGAAAATTATAATAAACTATTTTCTCTTGAAGAACTTAAAACATCTCTGTCAAAAGCCCATGATACAGCTTGTGGGCCTGATAATATTCACTACCAACTCTTAAAACACTTGCCAGATTCCTCGCTAGAAGCTCTCTTGCAGCTCATGAATAACATCTGGGAATCTGGTGATTTACCATCAATCTGGAAGCTTGCAACCGTCGTGCCTATTCCAAAACCAAGTAAAGATCATACGGATCCTATTAATTATCGACCAATTGCTCTTACCAGTTGTGTCTGTAAAACACTCGAACGGATGGTCAATGATCGCCTTGTTTGGTTTTTGGAATCCAATGGGCTATTAGCCAATATCCAGTGTGGATTCGGACAGGGCTGCAGTACTCTTGATCATCTTCGATTCGATTCGAATCATTTGTCCGTAATGGTTTTGCGAAAAATGAACATGTGGTGTCGGTCTTTTTCGACCTTGAGAAGGCCTATGATACTGCATGGAAATATGGTATTTTAAAAGATCTATTTGATATGGGGTTGAAAGGCAATATGCCTAATTTTATTTCTAATTTTCTCTCTAACAGACAATTTAATGTTAGAGTTAATTCGACCATGTCTGATCTGTATGATCAAGAGATGGGTGTCCCTCAGGGCAGTATTTTATCTGTTACATTATTTAGTCTTAAAATCAACAGCCTTGTTGAAGTTTTAAAAAGTAATATTGAAGGTTCATTGTACGTTGATGATTTTTTAATATGTTACAGAGGCAAAAATATGAATAACATAGAAAGACAATTACAATTATGTCTTGGAAGAATTGAAAAATGGGCCTCGGAAAATGGTTTTAAATTTTCCACGTCAAAAAAGGTCGAGATGCATTTTTGTAACAAAAGGAAATTGCATCTTGATCCAGAACTCACTTTGTACGGCAACCCAATTAAAATGGTTGATGAAACCAAATTTCTTGGGTTAATTTTCGAGAGAAATTTATGTATTACTGAAAAATTATTACACCAGGGTTTTCGATATCACAAACTAGTCAAAACATTTACTAAATTTTATCATCGGTATAAAGACATCATTCGTAAATATAGCTCAACATCCAATTTTTATGGTAATATTCTTTATAAAGCACAAAGGTGTCAGTATTCACCTTTGAATAGACTTATTAAGGGATATAATTACGATACTGTTGTCAAGTCATTAAAGATTGCATATTTTGGTGTTAATATTGAGTCACTGATAAGGTCTTTGCATCGGAACTAAACACATTTATTCTAAAAACTGTTGTTGGCATGACACGGGTTATGTTCTTCTCATATATGTTATGATGGTATGATACTAAACCCCTAACGGGAAGGATTGTGCCTGATGTTCGTATGATGAAATCATAATCTTTCAGTCAGTTTAGTTGAAGTCTAGCATGTCAGTTAACTGCTAGTAGTCTGTTGTTATTTATGTATTATTGTCATTTTGTTTATTTTCTTTGGTTACATCTTCTGACATCAGACTCGGATTTCTCTTGAACTGAATTTTAATGCGTATTGTTATGCGTTTACTTTACTACATTGGTTAGAGGTATAGGGGGAGGGTTGAGATCTCACAAACATGTTTAACCCCGCCGCATTTTTGCGCCTGTCCCAAGTCAGGAGCCTCTGGCCTTTGTTAGTCTTGTATTATTTTAATTTTAGTTTCTTGTGTACAATTTGGAAATTAGTATGGCGTTCATTATCACGGGACTAGTATATATTTGTTTAGGGGCCAGCTGAAGGACGTCTCCGGGTGCGGGAATTTCTCGCTACATTGAAGACCTGTTGGTGACCCTCTGCTGTTGTTTTTTATTTGGGCGGGTTGTTGTCTCTTTGACACATTCCCCATTTCCATTCTCAATTTTATCATGTTTATCCGACATCTTCGGTTATTCGTATTACAATAAATACATTCTATTTATCTATAATCATATTCAACGTCAATATCCAACTCTGTGTCTTGCTTGTATTTCAAACCTTGCTTGAATGCTTGCTTTGCTGACTCGTTATCGCCTGACAATTCGAAAGTAAGTCCGAGTGTTTTATAAGAAACATAGTTTTCATAAGAATGTCCTATGAAATAGTCTTCCTCTATAGTCAATTGGAGATCTCTGATCGAATCTTGATATTTGCTGGTATTCTTGAGATGATACTGACATAAAAAACGAAAACAATATGAATACACAACAGGCGGAATACGATATATTCCTTCTCCTTCATCCGGTATTTCCTTTGGTTGTAATGAAAGTAAGTCTAATTCATTTACCAACATAAATTTACATAGCTTAGAAATTGACATTTTTTTCAATAGGTTCAGATTTAATAATCCAAGGTGGGTATGTGAAGCATTCTTATCATGGTAAAGCTTTTCAGGTGAAAATTTTGATAGAGAATACTTCAGTATGTCAAGAGCTATATGATACTGTTTTGTTCCATAGACGAACGAAGCTGACACAGCATCATGAACGTGTGTTTTGAAGAAGTGTGCTCAAGCGGGTATTGTATCCTTTATCAGTTGATCACACGGATCCTATTAATTATCGACCAATTGCTCTTACCAGTTGTGTCTGTTAAACACTCGAACGGATGGTCAATGATCAATATGACTAACATAGAAAGACAATAACAATTATGTCTTGGAAGAATTGAAAAATGAGCCTCGGAAAATGGTTTTAAATTTTCCACGTAAAAAACGGTCGGGATGCATTTTTGTAACAAAAGGAAATTGCATCTTGATCCAGAACCCACTTTGTACAGCAACCCAATTAATTTAAAATGGTTGATGAAACCAAGTTTCTGGGTTAATTTTCGATAAAAAGTTAACCTTTCTACCCCATATCAAAATGTTAAAATCAAGATGTTTAAAAGCATCAGATATTTTTAAAGTTGTCGGCAGTACCGATTGGGGTGCTGATCGCAACATTTTACTTAATTTATAAAGATCTCTAGCTAGATCTAAACTAGTTTATGGCTCTATAGTGTATGGCTCTGCAAGGAAGTCCTACATACAAATTGTCGATGCTGTGCATCACCAGGGTTTACGTCTCTGTCTTGGCGCATTTAAAACCTCACCAGTTGAGAGTCTGTATGTAGAGGCTGATGAGCACTCACTCTCTAACAGACGTTTGAAGCTTGGACTTCAATATGCTGTCAAACTAAAAGCCTATTCAGATAATCCTGCCTACAGCTGTGTTTTAATCAGATTATGAAGATATTTTTGCAAAACATGAAAATAAAATTGCTCCGTTAGGTTTACATTTAAAACCACATTTAGCTTCTTTTGATTTAAATTTGTTGCTCAAGTTAAAACTTGCAAATGTCTTCCATGGGAACTTCCCAAACCAAAAATGATATTTGATCTCCGTGAACACAATAAAAATCAAACAAATCCTCGTTTAATTCAGCAACACTATGCTGAAATTAAAGCCAATTATTTAGATTTTTCAACTGTCTATACTGATGGATCAAACTATGGTGACAAATATTCATCTGCTGATGTCTTTAGGGACAGAGCTGCAACTCTCCGTTTGCCATCTGATGCATCCATCTTTACTGCTGAGGCAGACGCAATAATTTTGGCTTTGAAATTTATTGCTTCTTCAGATAAATCTTAATTTATTATATGTTCTGATTCACTTTCATGCTTACAAGCTATACAAAATACTTCAATTAAAAACCCAACAATTCTCAAAATTTATATGTAATGAGGAATTTAAAAATTCTTCTGAAAGAAATAATATTTCTATGGGTTCCGAGTCATGTTGAAATCCTATGAAACACAGCTGTAGACCTTGAGGCAAAGAATGCCCTGGTGACCCTTTATCTGACTGTGATATACCATATACTGATTTTAAATCTAATATTAGAGAATAAGTTTTTAATATATTGAAAAATGAATGGAGTTAAAAAGATGATAATAAATTACATGAAATTAAACCTAGTTTAGTCAAACCTTTTAATAATGTTATGTGCAGAAAAGATCAGTGTGTTATTTCTAGATGTCGTATTGGTCATATACTAGAATACAAGTATCTTTTAAAAAATGAAGATGAACCACAATGTGTACCTCGCAACTGCAAGTATACTATTGAACATGTTTTAATTAATTGTATTGACTTTGCTGATATTCGTAAGAAGCATTTCAATGTCAATAATATGTATGCTTTATTTAATAATGTTCCATTTACAAATATCTTTGCATTTTTAAAAGAAATTGGAATTTATTATAGAATATAAAAATGTTATTATATTTAAGTCGTTTTTAATTTTTATAACGTTATCTTACTGTTGATTTTTATTTGTAAATAATCAATTTGCTTTTGTCTAGAATTTTAGTATACTGAAGGACTTTTTGTCTTATTTTAAAAATATGCTTTAAATTGTAAAAATATTCGAATTAGCTCTCGCCGGGATATAACCTTTTTGTGATAACATGTCTAATGCGGCGTAAAGCAACCAACAATCAATCAATCTTATACTATCCTGGATTTGTATCAAACATGGACAGAAGCTTGTTTATGATCATCAGATAGTATCCATAAGTAAATTTTGTAAAAAAAAAATCCATTTTTTTCCGTATTTTACTTATAATGTTATAAATGGACTACGTTTTTCTGCCAGGATACAATACATTCACTCTGTGGTTAAAGTTTTTTTTAATTTTTAATAACTTTCTTAAACTATCCTGGATTGTACCAAACTTTATGATCAAAAGCTAGTATCTAGAAGGAAATTGTGTACCTGTTTATCCGTATACATATTTTACTTATAAATGACCTTAGTTTTTCTTCCAGTTAACATAACATACAGTCTGCAGTTAAAGTTTTTAAAACATTTATTAGATTCATGAACTATTCTGGATTTTTACCAAACTTGGACAGAAGCTTCTTAAAATCAACAGATAGTAACGAGAGGAATATTTTTATAGATTTTTTCCCTCATTTTTGTTGAGCCTGCGATTAACAGCCAAAGTAGGCGAGACACTGGAATCCGCGAAACCCTTACAAATTTTATATTTTCCGATGAAAAATATCAAGTGTCATGTACATGAATCATGTTTCCTCTTATGTTCTTTTTTAATGTATAATAACAACATAGTGTGTCAGGCAAAATTATATACTCGAAACAATCATCTGGTATTTTTTTTCTAGGGTTTTAGACTCACTGAAGGATGCATAGATTGTTCTCTTCAAAATAACCACAAAAAAGTACAAGAATTAAAGCACTGATATATTCAAAACATTATCATGATTAATTTTCACATTTTTGACAATACCACAAAATTGTCAGATATATGTATATACACGTAAACACGTAATTCCATTACAAGTTAGCAAACGTGTGCAGTTATTAAATATTTTTGTAGTTTATATTGAAAGAGCTACATGTACCTTTTTGTGTCGTTTCACTTCAACACAATAAAACGATTTTGATTGAGATTCAGTACACTTATTCAAATAACTTAGACAACTTATCTTAAATTGTTCTATGAATGTCCTGTGATCAGTCTGCTTTTCCAAATGAATGAAAGATTCTGTTAATATGCACGTCGTCAGTATACGGCTTGTCGTAGGAAACAATCCGTGTCTTTAAACCCTTTGCTGTTTTCTTTAAATATGAAATGGCGACCTTTGTCTTCCAAACACCTGTTACTAGTGCATAGTCCCTTCTGTTTTTACCACGGGCAATACACACACTGTCCTCAAGATGAAATGCAACGCCAGAAGAATTTCTGAAGATTTAATCCTTGTTGTGGCAGAAGCAGTAGAAGATGGTGCAGGTGATAATAAGATCTCTTGTTGTGGGTTCAATGAGTTAATTGCTTCCGGTGAACTAAACGTGAAGGGTTGACATGGAGACGAACCACTTGAGAAGAACTCACTGGAGAAAAATTGACCAGAGGACCCAACTTGCAAAGTATTTCTTGGCTGCTTGGTGTTAGTAGATGGAGTTTCAATTTGGTAAGTATTTAAACTCAGTTTTCTTTTTACTGCAACAAACTGACATTTTTTAACGCTCACACCATTTGCTTCAGCAATCTGTCTTAATAAAAGTAACGTTCATAAGTAAAGTTTTGCGTTTCAGTTCATTAATATTATCATTTTTGTATTTTAGTTTAAATGTTCATGAATAATTTTCTTAATTCAAGAATTAATTAATTCATGTGTGATAAGACCAGTTTCGTGGAACCATCATGCAATCATTTCCATGGAGATTATATTGGCCCACCCCCTCTTCATGGTTCATTGACTTTGCATAACTTATGTAACTTGTTAAAATATTGATATTTTAATTTCAACATTTGCAGAATCAAAATTACAAAAAGGCGAGACATATCTCATTGATAACATTTTATTAAAAGAAGTCCTGCATTTTATTATTTTTTCTTTCTTTCAGATTTATGATTGGAGGTTGTTTAATTTATTAAGCGGTGCAGTGAAACAAGAAACAACTAATAGGAAGACATCACTTGTACGAATTGTCAAGAAAATATGTAATATAGAAGATGACTTGCCAAAATCCAACATACAATCAAGTAAGACAATGCTACCGAACAATTACATTGTTATACGATGATGACTGATTAGTTAACGCATCAATGTAAATATAACGAAATTTGATGAGACTGTCATCAAAGGGAGAGTGTTAGCGCTATAAAACCAGGTTTAATCAATCATTTTCTACATTTGAAAATGCCTGTACCTAGTCAGGAATATGACAGTTATTGTCCATCCGTTTTTGATGCGTTTTGTTATTTGATTTTGCCATGTGATTATGGACTTTCCGAATTGATTTTCCTCTAAGTTCAGTATTTTTGTGATTTTACTTTTTACATCAGAATAATCCAGGAAAAATACAGCAACAACAACTAGATACGACAAAACCAAAAGAAAAGACATTTTCTTTGCCACAGAGTCGCATCAAATTTCTTCTAGATCGTGTGATTTCATAGCAAATACAGGAGATCCTTCACAATTTTTTGGCAAAATAAAAAAATTGCACAGACATTTATTTAGGAACAATATGTTCACGTGGGTACTGCTGGACTGTTTCCCATTGAAAGAAAAATGTGGACTATTTTGGTGTACAGAAAACAAGACTTTAATGACGAATCTTTGTCTGTTGATCCACTTGTTTCTGCTGCCGAAGAGGACATTCGTTCGTTTTTGAATGTATAATTTAATTAGTGATTACATCTATTACATAAGGCTCACCTCACTTAAGAATTTTAAGATATGCCTGTTCCTAATGGGTAGGATACCTTTTTTTTAGCTTCCTAAATAGAATAAATATTTTTTTAAAGGACTGTATAAGGTGTGCCCTTGCCTTGTGTAGAATATTTTTAGTTTTAAATTTCCCTAAATTAATTAATAATTTTTATGGGGACTGTTTCAAATGCATACGGACCTTTTAATGTATACTTAAATAGTTTTAAATATATTTAAATATTTTTAAATAAAAAAAATAACTTTGGTGAAAATAATAAATGTATGCCTATATAAAAAAGAAGATGTGGTATGATTTTAAATGAGACAACTGTCCACAAGAGACCAAAATGGCATGCCTTGTTCTGGGTAGCTTTACAGTTTCAAATTTTGTTAATTTAAATATTTAATTTTTCTAATTGCATAAGGTATATATATTATATCACTATTTATTGATTACGTGCTGGAATTAAATTACTTGATCTATATATATATATATATCTTATTTTACACATCTAGAAATTAAATTGAAAAAAAGATGTCATTGTTAAAATACATTAATAAGCCATCATCTTATGATCACGAAGTTAGTCTTGAACATTTATTGAAAATAAAATCAGCATTTGCAATATTTGGCAGTTTATACGTCATTGCAGATGTGAAAAGAAATAAAAAAAGAAGAAAAGAACACACTTTAAACAAGAATTTATAACTTCTTCATTAATCATAATTCACAGCAGGAATAAAAATGTGTAATGTAATCACTGTATGATTTCATTGGTTAGAACTTTTATTACCGTTTGATTAATGACACGTGTTATCAAACAAAATCCCCCAAGGGTGACTGGGGAAACGAAATATGGTCACTTGGTCTTCTCCCGACCGGCAGTAAAATGCTTGCTAAAGTGGGGCGTTCGTTTGGCTGTGTGGGATGTATCAAGTTCGCAGTCCCGTCCGGTCAGAATGGGGACGTTTAATCCGATGCCTCGTGTAAAGAGGGTGCCACGCTATTTGCACGTTAAGAACCCTTGCAACAACTTTTTTGAGGGGTCCGTAGGTGTCATGTTGCACGGCAAAATTTCTGTCCCTATCCAATATACCCTCATTTTTCAGTGGCAGTCCAAATTTCTTCGACCATCATCCCGGATGGCCTCTATTGTGACAAGACCTACCTATTGTATATATTGTTAAATTTTTCCCGTCCTGAACATGCATGACATATTTGCCACTGGACGTTAAGCAACCAACAATCGATCAACCAATATACTCTCATTTTATAGTGGCAGTCCAAATTTCCCCGACCATCATCCCGGATGGCCTCTAGTATATATATGACAAGACCTACCTAAAGTATTTATTGTTAACTTGTTCTCGTCCTGAACATGCATGAACTATTTGCCACTGGACGTTAAGCAACCATCAATCAATCAATCAAACAAACTCTTTTTATATCTGGATATATCAAATCACCCAAAACTTAACAGTGTTTTCTTCCAAAATTTAAGATGTATGATGATTTTTTTAAAACCCTTTATATGATGTTTTTATACCCAAAACCATCTTCCATCACGTTGTAATGTAGTTTTTAAGATTTCTTAAATAGGAGCAATCATGTTGAGATGACCAATGATAATCTTTTTATCGCTATTTTACCTATGACGACGTTGTTAATTTCATTGACAACAGCACGTTTGTCTTTAGTTTCTAGCGATAGTTTTTCATATCTCTCTAATGTGCTGAGAATTGAAATTGTAAGTCGTGAAGATCAAAAGTTTTGTCGTTAGGTAACATATAGTTGTTACATTGGCAGTTATTTCACATCGCATTATCTGTCATTCGTGTTTTTTTTTTTTTTTTTTTTTTTTGCACAATGTATGAAATAATTTACTTCACTATTGGATAAAAGTGGTAAGACATCAATATACAACTGAACACACTATTATCTTGTGTTTGACATTAAACGGAGATTGTAATTTCCGCAAAATACATCATGGCATAATGCCATCTTATCTTTTACACAATCTGCTTTTTTCATGAATACAGCACGAAGCAAGGACGGAAAAATGTGCACAATAGCTTACCTCTTTTTGACTGTCATTACTTTTAACAAACATATTAGACAGTTTGTAAGTTAACTGGGTAGTGTATTGATTTGTTCTCATAACTTTTAAAGAAAACAAACGTCCTTTGCTAAACAAATTATACCTTCTCAAAACATTAAGAATCAAATATCAATTTATCTGAAAATGCCCCGGCCCTCACACTATACACATACACATACAGTCGCGATGAATGATCAGTGCTTAGTCAATAATACAACACGATAACACAGTTGTTTTACAAATGTGTAGAAAACACACACATACCAGCTATAAACTTGAGTTCATCAGTATCGATATGTATATGAAGTGTCCAGGTCTCATATATTCTGAAATATAATAGATTAGAGCATAGAAATATGGAATGTGTCCATGAAACAACAACCCGACCACAGAGAAGACAAGAGAATATTTATCCATATAACTTAAAGTTACTCCGCAAAAAGAATAACATCCCTCTGTTTTGCATTCTGATATATTTGTCGCGGTAACAGAGCGTTACCAGTTAGCCAGTTAATAGTTTTTAGTTGTTAGCCATTGACCTATGTGGCAACATCGTGGTTGTTTTTGATGATCTGTTATATGAAAGGAAACTGTCTTTGTAAATGTTAGAAGGTTCACTTGTTTACTATTACGTGATAAATTTCTGATTTAAAGACCATTTTATATGTTTTGCATTCTGATATATCTGTCGCGGTAACAGAGCGTTACCAGTTAGCCAGTTAATAGTTTCTAGTTGTTAGCCATTGACCTATGTGGCAACATCGTGGTAGTTTTTGATGATCTGTTATATGAAAGGAAACTGTCTTTGTAAATGTAAGAAGGTTCACTTGTTTACTATTACGTGAAAAATTTCTAATTTAAAGACCATTTTATAACACCGATTCAAAATAGCATTTACTGGTGCAAAATATCGAATTTTTCAATACGAACTAAACTACTACACAATCTTCCATGCAGCATATTTTGCGAGTTTTTATAAGACCTATAAACGATCAAAGCATTTGCTCCTGTTAATACTGTGTTAGATCAATTGTGGTTTTCTATGATGCATTGAAAATCTACTATTGAAGCTTTATTAGATATGTTCATTTAACACTTTTTAAGGAAAATCTCAGTTTCCATATGAATAAACGTAAGTGCGAGGTTTGGCTAGCCACAAAACCAAGTTCAACCTACCATATATTTTTTTTTAAATGTCCTGTACTAAGTCAGGAAAATAGCCATTGTTATATTATAGTTCGTTTCTGTTGTGTCGCAGTTCTCTAATGTTTGATGTGTTTCCCTCAGTTTTAGTTTGTAGCCCGGATTTTTTTTTTTTCTCAATCGATTTATGAATTTTGAACAGCGGTATACTACTGCTGCCTTTATTGTGTACATGCAAGTGCAGTAAAAATTAAGCTGACATAAATATATTGAATATTAGTTATACGCACGGAAAGAAGTTTCATTTCTTATTTCTAAATGTATCGTTTACATTTCTTCCCTGTTCTTGAAAAGTTTATTGTTCAAGTTGTTTTATTATAGTAACGTGTTTTATTTCATTTTAATTTCACAGTCATTTGATATTGCGAAAATATTCTATATAACTTTACAAATTACTTTTCGTTATACATATATATTTTAGAGAGACAATTGCATGTGGACTTTTTCCGTATTGCAAGAAATGTTGACGTCAAATGAAGGACATTTAACTATGATAAAAAGACTAACATAAATGTTATAAAAATTATGTTCACATCTGAAGGCGTCGAATATATTTTTAAAGACATTTTAATTGTTTAAAATTAATCCGGTTTTTTTACGTAATACAAATATGGATGTATATGTCGTGTACAAGTTGCGATTTTGTACAGGTTATAATATGTACAAAGTTTTTTAAATCCTCTGCAAACATGTTTTTCATTAGAGTTTCAGAAATATTTTTATTGCTCACGGCTTATGTTGGCATAGTGCGTTTGTATGTCCTTGTATGTGTCAGGTTAGACGGTTCTTCGCTCTTAAAGGGAGGGGGGACATTTCTATTTACTTGTGTAACTTTTGTAGGATGAACGGTGGTAAACTGCCTGCAGTTCTTCAAATTCACAGCTATCGCATGACACACCTTGACATTCACTGCATCCAATCTTTTATTCATTGCAGTTACAAAAGTCAACTTCACTATACTAGTAAATTGACTCAAACTTTCAGTCAATATTTTTTTTTGCATAATTTAACGACTTTTGTCCTTTCTTTGGACTTGAAGGAGCAAGTTTCAGTGGACTTGATCAATCGTACATGGCCCGGAATATTTACTGAAACTTTCCGTCAATTATTTTGATTTTTACAATAAGACTTTTCTGACAATGTATATTTAATGTTTTATAACAAAAACACACAGAATATAAACATATACAAACAATGTATGTGCCATATATGAGCGCACTTTGAATGAAAATATTTGTATATAATAGCGAAAAAGATAGTAATTTTATATATCAGTTTAGAGCAAATTATTGACTAATACACAAAATGTGATGAAAGGGAAGTGATTAGGTTCCGTGTTGAAATTGAAGTTAGTAACTCTATATTTCTGAAGTTTTTTTCATATTTAGGTTCTGAAAATTTTATCAGTAACTAGTTTTATATAATACAAATACTAAACATATTATGGGATAATTTTTATTACTACTATAAAGAAGAAACTAAAGTTTGTGACTGAATTTGCAATTAAAATAACCTCTTTTTTAAACAAACAAAACTTAGCAAATATTATAGATTAGAAGAAAATAAAATACTGAATAGCATATTTTGACAGTTGACAATAGCTATAGAAAAAAAAACATTTCAATCAATTGTTAGCAAACATACACAAATTTTCATTTTGAAAAAGGTTTTTGACACTCTCCAATATACTACTAGTCATTAAAAAGACTTTTTTTGAAAAATGTGACTTTACAAAATTCTGACGACAGGGCAAAAAATAAAGAAGATATATTTGTCTTTAACTTAAGACCATTTTTAGCCGTGTGTTATTTGGGGAGATTAAACTCGTAATCTAGACGACTTTTTACACTTCTGTCACTGCACTATAAACTTTAAACTGTAAACTATAAAAAGTGTATTTTGTTTATATCTAACCATAGTTTTTCCCATAATTTTTCTTTTTAAATTTCAGAACAGTTAGACATTACAAACAACTGATGTTATGTTATATAGATAGATACATGTAAATACTTTATTCTTTAAAATCTAAATACAAGTTTACAGAGAAACATACGACAAAAATACAAATACCATAGTTTAGGTAAACAAAGGCAGTATGATCATCTAAAATGAAATACAAAAATATGGGAGGCATACATGTTTAGTCCCATGAATATTAAACGGTGGTAAACTCCATAGAAAAACGTCAGTACGATGATTTAGCATTTGCATTCATCATTCCAGTACCAAGTCAGGAAAATGACCATTGTTATATTATAGTTCGTTTCTGTGTGTGTTGCATTTTAATGTTGTCTTTCTGTTTTGTCGTTGTTCTCCTCTTATATTTGATGTGTTTCCCTCAGTTATATTTTGTAACCCGGATTTGTTTTTAAATTTATTCAATCGATTTGTGAATTTCGAACAGTGGTATACTTTATTTAGCTTTTTTCCCAAATCGACAATCATTCTGCACTACAATGACCAACTATAAATATAATACTTCAATTTAAAATGTTAAATAACTGAATGTTTGTTGAAGTTGCCGTTTCAAAGATGTACATGTTCATTCCACACCTTACTTAATTTGCATTATAATTAATACATTCAATATATGCATTAACATATTCGACGCCAGTAGCTACCATCCGACTCTGTTTTTGGGTTTGAATTTTAAAGCTTGCTTGTATGCTCGCTTTGCTGATTTTTTGTTGACTGACAATTCAAAAGTTAGGCCAAGCGTGTTGTAAGATACATATTTCTCATAAGAATTTCCTGTGAAATAATTTGTGTCTATAGTTGTTTGTAGATCTCTGATTGAATCTCGATACTTGCTGGTATTCTTAAGATGATAATGACATAAAAAACAAAGAAAATATGCATACACAACCGGTGGAATATTGTATATTCCCTCTCCCTCTTTCGGTATGTCTTTCGGTCTTAATGAAATAAGATCTAATACATTTACCAGCATGAATTTACATAGCTTTGGGATCGACATATTCTTCAAAAGGTTCAGGTTTAATAATGCATGTTGGTCAAGTGAAGCATTCATACCACGGTAAAGCTTTTCAGATGAACATTTTGATAGAGAATACTGCAGTATGTCAAGAGCTATATAGTACTGCTTTCTTTTATAGAAAAACGAAGCTAAAATCAGCCATCCAGACACAGCATCATGGTGCATATTCTGCAGTAGACTGCTTAAGCGGGTATTATATTTCTTATACGTAAATTTGTTTCCGGATGTGAATTCAAATGGTTGAAACTGATCACTTATACAAGAAAACTTTGACATAAAATGCAAATACAGATATTTTATTTTTGAACTTTCCAAAGATAAAATTAAATGAATTGCTTTTTCATAATCAAATGAGCGCATATGAGCCTGATATGAAATATAGAAAATTCGGGAGAACAATAGTTTACGAATGTCTATATGTGAACAACTTTGATCCTTGTATAATCGAGATGTTAATTTGTGTCCATTCGGGATTTGGTCTGAGAATAAGATGCATTTCCATCCATAACTATTTAAAATATGTAGCTTATTCAAGAGTATTACACGTGCGTATTTGTTTATCTTATTCTCAAATAAATTATTCTCAGGAACGAAGAAATGTGGACAAACTAAGTATTCAACACAATATAGAAGTCTCCTGAAACATCTCATAAATAATGGTATTAAATTGTTAGGTTTCCATACTGAAGGAGATATTTCTTCAGATATCCAGAACACAATTGTTTTCATGAAATATGAACAAAGCAGTTTTTTACAAGACAAGTCAATAGCTATAACGTCTTTGAGGAGAATTTTCATCAGAACATAACATAGGAACTGTGTATGTGTGAAAGAATAAATTAGAATTTTTTCTGCAACGGAAAAGGATATTCGCCAATCTAAATCTTCTTTGGGAGATCCTTTAACACCTATTGGTACAAAGAGAACGCCGTGTTGTATAATAGACTTCTTAACATCGTAACTTGGCCACGAGTTATTTGATCGTGTTACCCAATGTTGTGCTTGTGGTATCCAAGACGTACTACGAAAGCACAATGCAATGTCCAATGTGTCATTGGTGTCGGACATACATGGCCCGTGAATAGTTGGACATCTTAGGTCTGTCATTTGTTCTTTAAGTTTAGCGTTTGAAAGATAATAATTTCCTCCCATCTCCTCTAAAAAGCTTCCGAAGAAAAATCGACCTGTGAAATACCGTAGACGTAGACGTACGAAACATGGCTGGCAATCTTCAGCTTCCATTTCAAAGTACGTTATATTAGGTTTAAAATAAACGTTTTTGTCCTCACAAACCTCAGCAAATTTGCAAACGTACATGACATCTAAATCACTACCCCTCATCACAAGCCCTTCTCCAAAACTTCCACTTGTGATAAATGTGCAATTTCGCATTGTGTGTAGGTAGTCTTTGGCATTGTTCATCATTCTGATTGTTTTTACGTGTTTCTCTGTTCCAGTAATATTATGACTTAGATACCGATGTAAAGCTATTGATGCATTTTGTCTTATTGATTCTGACAAAAATAAGTTCAATTTGTTATACTTAAATAAAATGTTATTAAAGATGAGAAACAAACACATTTAAAACAAGAATGTGTCCATAGAACACGGATGCCTCACTCGCACTTTCATTTTCTATGTTCAGTGGACCTTTAAATCTTGGTTAAAACTATAATTTGGCATTAAAATTATAAATTCAACTTCATCAAAAACTTCTTTGACCAAAAACTTTAACCCGAGCGGGACAGACAGACAGCCGTACTTATTATTCTGGAATGGCTATATAATGAATATTTAGGGCATGCATTTGTATTATTCGATGGCTTTTTTCCTCTGTCTGCACTAGAGACAATTGACACCTTTTCAGAATGGTGACCTATCAATTGAGATTTATTTATGCAAAGGTATTATCAAAGCGGGATAGGAAAGTGACCTGACATATATATGTGTCCTTAATATAGGTTACCTTAATAGCAGTGTTGACTTTAGTGATACTTTGGGTTTTCATAAAAATGTCTTTTATCTTTTTATTACATTGTATCAATTCGCTGGCACATGGAAATAATTTTTCTTAAACTGTTTGGGTTTTTTTCAGTATCATTTGAAAATATTGAAATCAGCTATAAGAAACATATTTGCACGTATTTTACATTAGAACTTAACACTTTAATGACAAAAATAGTGATATATACAGGAGGGATTATAAAAGACCAAATATAAAAGGATATTTAGCTGCCATGATTAATGTATTTTTTTTATAGAATGAAACTGACGCTTATATATACTACATATAGTCATCCTTTAAATACACGTACGCCTACATTTATTACATCAAAATTATAAATAAGATATTAGATACTTCCTTGAATCAACTCGGAGAAGAAAAGTCCCATTTCACATATATATTAAAAGTTATAGAAAATAGATATTTGTCTCACAATATACATGGCATTTTTTTCGACTTTATTTCGTTTTCCCATCACCATAGTAAGGTGTCATAGCATATTGACGAGGAGGCTAAAAAATGATAAAGGCAGTCAAGTTGTAATAAATTATGCAACATTTACAGCCGCTGTAACTTTGATTTCATATTCCTTATTCACTATTATCACATTTGGTGTAAAACCATGACAGCTGTCGTTTTTACTGAATTTCAATGACTTTTCGTTTTGTGTCTCTTTTTTTCCCAATTTGACCATTTGATTGTAAGTGCATTGGTCCAATTTACAAAATAATTAAGGGGAAACCATGCGTTATATTTATAGAGTATTTTCTATTACACCCACTTTACAATAACCTTGACAAATCTAACTACTAGTCTTTTTTAAAAGTCTGCTCTATGGTCGGGTTGTTATCGCTTTGACACATTCCCCATTTCCATTCTCAATTTGAATAAAGTAGTTAATTTCCCAGCTGTTTTGTTCTCAAGTTCCACGGGGTGATCAGACCACCCCTACCAGATCACCCCAGTTTGAGTTTCTTTGTTTTGCAAGCTTTACTCTGTTTTGTGACATTTTGGCGGGAATGCTTAATCCACAATAAAACTTATAATTAATTATTCGAAAAAGACTAACTATCAAAATTTATGTAGAAAAAAAGACTGTCTTTTTGTAATAGTTATCCCTATAGGCGCGGTGTGCACGTGTCAGTGTGAGATCATCCCGACGACCGGTTTAAATATGTTTAATTAACAATGAGTTTGTATCCATTCGTCCTGGTTTATGTGTTTGAATCGTTGGACTATATGCTAAAAGTCTTGAGTTCGAATCCCAGCATAGACACTGGATTTTTTTCTACATAAATTTTGATAGTTAGTCTTTTTCGAATAATTAATTATAAGTTTTATTGTGGATTAAGCATTCCCGCCAAAATGTCACAAAACAGAGTAAAGCTTGCAAAACAAAGAAACTCAAACTGGGGTGATCTGGTAGGGGTGGTCTGATCACCCCGTGGAACTTGAGAACAAAACAGCTGGGAAATTAACTACTTTATTCAAATTGAGAATGGAAATGGGGAATGTGTCAAAGCGATAACAACCCGACCATAGAGCAGACAACAGCCGAAGGCCACCAATGGGTCTTTAATGTAGCGAGAAACTCCCGCATCCGGAGGCGTCCTTCAGCTGGCCCCTAAACAAATATGTATACTAATTCAGTGATAATGGACGTCATACTAATCTCCGAAATATACACAAGAAACTTAAATTAAAAATCATACAAGACTTACAAAGGCCAGAGGCTCCTGACTTGGGACAGGCGCAAAATTGCAGCGGGGTTAAACATGTTTTTTTTAGATCTTAACCCTCCCCTTTACCTCTAGCCAATGTCAAAAAAACACAACAATACGCACAGTAAAACTCAGTTTAAGAGAAAACCGAGTTCGATGTCAGAATATGAAACAAAAGAAAATAAACAAAATGACAATAATACATACATAACAACAGACCACTAGCAGTTACTGACATGCCAGCTCCCGACCTCAATTAAACTGATTGAAAGATTATGTCTTTATCATATGAATATCAGACACAATCCCTCCTGTTAGGGGTTAAGTATTATACCATCATGAAATATATGAGAAGAACATAACCCGTGTCATGCCAACAACTGGTTTTAGAATACATGTGTTTGATTCCGATGCATAGACCCTATAAGTGAATCAATATTAAAGCCAAAATATGCAATCTTTAATGACCTGACAACAGTATCGTAACTATATCTCTTCTTATTAAGCCTGTTTAAAGGTTTTGTTAGCTTTTGAGGTGAATACTGACATGTTTGTGCTTTGTAAAGAATATTACCATAAAAGATTGGATGTGAAATATCTGAACGTATAAGATGTCTGCATGTTGAGTTATATTTACGAATGATTTCCTTATACCGATGATAAAATTTAGTAAATGTTTTGACTAGTTTGTGATATCGAAAACCCTGGTGTAATAATTTTTCAGTAATACATAAATTTCTCTCGCTAAAATGTTACATACACGAGCGAATCGTACAAGTTGAGATATATAAACACCATAAGATGGTGACAATGGAACGTCACCATCTAAAAATTTACTTTATTGTCTATTTTTGTGCTTTGTATCCCAATGAACTCTTTAGAAAACTATTACATTGTAAGTAATGCTTCTGTCATACATACATGATGCGACTGTCATACAAGTGAAAGGTTTAGCGCTATTAAACCAGGTTCAATCCACCATTTTCTACATTTGAGAATGCCTGTACCAAGTTAGGAATATGACAGTTGTTGTTCATTCGTTTGATGTGATTTATCATTTGATTTTGCCATTTGATTAAGGACTTTCCGTTTTGAATTTTCTTCGGAGTTCAGTATTTTTGTTATTTTACTTTTTTCGAATACCAGATAATTAGTTTGTTTGGTGTTAAAAGCTCTTCAATTATTTGATTACTCTTTGTTGCCTAATCTAGTTTGCTAATGGATAACATGTAACCCAAAAGGCTTGTTTGTATCGCGTTGATTTTTTCGTTTGAATTGTTTCACATTTTCAAAATCAGAATTTAATTCGCGTTTCTTTTTAGCTGCCTTTTCCACCATTTTAGGAACCTCAATTCTGTCATTTTGTGTGACAGGTGGGATTTTACCATTCAAACCGACTTGTGACACATAAGATGGCGCATCAGTATACTTGGTTTCGAATATTTCAACGGGTCTATTTTTCTTAAACGGTCTTTCATAACTTTCATAAATGAAGCATCATTTCTTACTTTATACTCGGAGAACTGGTTTTGATGTGTGATTAGGAACTCTACTTCTAGGCGTATGTTTCGAATTTTCGTCTGCAATGCTTTTCTTTCCTCGCGACTTTTTTTTGTTTGTTTTTTCGTTCTGTCCACAAATCAGAAAAGTAGAATATCGGTCATTCTTGCGCCCATTATTTCCTTTATTTTTGTCAGCCTTATAGACCTTCAAATGAATTTCATATCGTTGATTTTTTATATGATACAGGATTAAGATCGATTTGGAAATCATTGCTTACGTCCCAGGGACACGGTTGTAATGGACGATTGTGGCTTTCACGTGTTTCACAAGAGTGGATTCGCCGAAAATTCCCTAAGATTTATTTTGCGACACCGGCACGCATATTTATTCTATGAACCTCGATATCACTCAGCTTTGAATGTATATGTGAAGTATGTTTTATGGTAATGAAAAACTATTTGCATAAGGCCTTCATATTAGTGGCTAGTTTAAATTATAAATATACATGTGTTTCCCTAATATTTTATTAACTGTGCATTTGCATTCAGATATCGCAGATCAAATTTATTCGTTTATAGTGTATTAATGTACGTTTTTTTTTATTAAGTTAAACCTGCCAATTGATATTTTATCTTATATTTTGTGTTTTTCTATGTTGTGATGTTATGCTATTGTTTCAGAAAAAGGGAGAAGGTTTGGATCCATTAAAACGTTTAATACCGCTGCAAATGTTTGCACCTGTCCTAAGTCAGGAATCTGATGTACAGTAGTTGTCCTTTGTTTATGTAATTTATACTTGTTTCTCGTTTCTCGTTTTTTTTTGTTTTATATTGATTAGACCGTTGGTTTTCCCGTTTGAATGGTTTTACACTAGTAATTTTGGGGCCCTTTATAGCTTGTTGTTCGGTGTGAGCCAAGGCTCCGTGTTGAAGGCCGTACATTGACCTATAATGGTTTACTTTTTTTAAATTGTTATTTGGATGAAGAGTTGTCTCATTGGCACTCACACCACATCTTCCTATATCTATGTTATTATATTTCATGTATTTGTAGCAACTACACTAAAGTTAAAAGTATTAAGAAAAATAAAAACAAATTTCATTTTTAACGAATGTTTGATTTTTGTGATTGTTTGAAATTTTCCTTGTGAAGCATAACCTTTTAATTATATTTTAATTGGAAAAGTATGTACGCACCAAAACAACAACTTTTGATTTGGTGAGATTATGTCTCTACATTGTAGTTGTCATACAACTTCTCGAGTATTATTGTGTCGTTTCTTGGACTAGCACGATGTTTCAACAATGAGGATAACGATGAAAAACTGCATTTGCTTTCGTTTTCATACAAATGGTTTATAAAATGACGTATTTGTGATGTCTTGTAATAAAAAGAAATCGTATTATATAATTCATTTACAATTCTTGATTCAATGCATATCCCAAAAATATGTGCAAATTTGAAGGTTCTCAAAAACCTTATTTTCATGGCCCAATACAGGGCCTTATTGCCCCTACTCCTTAAAACAATACAACGTCCATGATACAATTTCGATGCACAACTTAAAAAGGATACATAAAACATAAATAACATTAGCTAAATGGTTTGACCTTACCTTCCATGATCCAATTAGTACTTGGTAGAATCCTTGGTTGTTTAATGAATAAAATGTGATCTTGATTATTACATTCGTCAAATTTCGAAACTATTTCAACATGTTTTACATTTATTTCGTTATTACTGCGCAACAAGTGCGTTTAAATTTTCCTTATATACCATTTAATGTGAGTTATTAAGTTTCAATTCCCATTCATGTGTAGCGTGATGAATTTTGATTTAAGTTTTGTCTTTTTATCAAATTGACCTCAGCAGGATGTAATTGCTTAAATTTATTTCATTTTTCACATATTTATCGTTAGTTGCGTGGTTGAACTACGTTTTTACAAAATATGCTATCATTTCCAATACGTTTTATCATTTATTTTTAATAATTGTCACATTTTTCCAAAGAAATATAATTATGAATTATTTTTAATTTATTAAAGGGGCACTAGCTGTCAAATTCATAGTCACCGATTTGACTCAAATTCTCATATTTGATTTATAACAATGTAAAACACTATCCAAACTATCAAAAGTCTAAAATAAACAGTTTACAGAGCATGGGGTAGATAATATATAGGTTCGTTTCGTGTGTAATTTAGTCCAGACGCCATCTAATTAACTATCGATTTGACCTCAGATGACCATATAAGCGATGTAAACATAAATAAAGATATGAATAGATTAAACCAACACGTGCAATTGGATTTTAATAGGTCTGTTTGATTTTTTTTTATAGATTAAAAATAGATGTTTCTCATTGCTTTTAACCGTATAAGAATGATTTTATGTGCATCGAATTAGTAATCAAATGATATACCGTAGTTTAACTTTCATTGTTGACATTCTTTTTCTGTAAATAACCAGTACACGTAAAATGCATGCGTTGTCAATCTCTAGCGAGGGGTTAAATTGAATTTCACATGAATACGGATTTAAAGAGGTCGACTCATTCACTTGCAAGTGAATAACTAATTATCAATGTTTCTTAGCGTAATTTGACAAAATTGAACCTTTTTGGCTGAAAAAAGCGAATTGTTATTTCACTATTTCACTTTCATTATTGATTGAACAAAAAAAAAATTAACTTTAGATTTTTTATATATCTCGTAGCTAGTGCCCCTTTAAATTTATTATTAGTTTTCTGCACTTTAAAATATTGGCTTGGTTTTTGTTTTACAGTAATAACTACGCTAGGTAGTGAATGAGTCAATACTGTTAAACTTTATTATACAACTGTTATTAAGGTCCGTGTGGTAAATCTATCATTTTTTAAGTAAAGATGATATTTGAGGAAGTATTTTGAAGACAAAAGTTTAAAAACTGTAAGATTCATTTATATAAAGTGTAAAATTTAAAGCACAAGGCAAAATATCTTAAAATTCTTTACAAGTGTTTGAAAAGAAAATGTTTGTATCCAAAAAAGAAGCTCTTTTCAAATATTTATTTCTAAATATTGAGTTATTACATGAGCAGTGTCGGATAGAAATCGACCTAAAACATTGTTAAACAAGTGCACGTATACATGTACATGTATCAGTGTTAGGTTGATGTTGGAACTTTCAAATACGATATAAAAGATGAATTATGGTCTGTTTTGTAGAGTTTATATATCAATTCAATTTTCAAACAGTTACAGACTTTGCATAGACAATTGTTTAACTCGAAATAAGTTAACTGATGTATTGATATTCATTTTCATAAGATCGATTTCTATGCGATATATTGATATACAGCAGCAAACGCATTCGAAGATACCGGTATCCTTCAAAATAGAATGAAACCCGGCAATAGATGCCAATCCATGTCTTCAAGATTTGACTTGGATGTAAAAAGATATGGTTTTCAAACAGATGAAACTGAAATACTAAATTTGGTAGACGATTTTAGTAGACTGCCACAAACAGAGTCGTGGAATTATCGGATTAATTCTAATGGACAAGAACTAATAATTGATTTTCCTATCAGACTTTTTCCGAGACTAATTTTAGGACAATATGTGTGCGGACTGAGGATGGCAGTGTTTTACAACAACTGTTACCAATTGATACAGTTAAAATCACAATACCAAATCGTGTGTGTTAAATAAAACCGAATACATGTACACTTCTATAGTTAAAGATAATTAGACAATTAGAAAAAGTATGACAAAGTGAAATTTCGGGACTCTGTAGAGATTGGCACACTTGCACCAAACCTTAAAAAATATTTGTATTAGAAAAGGACGTAACACTAATTACTCTTGACATTAAATATTATTTTCTCCGTAAATTATTTAAAGCAAGTGATTCTTTCCAAAATTTAACACATTTCGAAATATTAAACTGTATCGCTTATTAGTATAGTGTGAAAGTCAGACTTTACAAAATGTCATCAAAAATAGCATAGTTGTATGAAAAACATGGTGGTGGTAATCAAACTAAATTAGATGGAAAATAATCAATAAAAAATGGTGTGCTTAGAATAGAAGTTATACATTTCGATGAACTATCAGACAGTCTTGAATAATTCAAGTAAGCAAAATGTAACATTAACAGTGAGATGTCCCCAAATGTACTGAATCAGAAGTAGAGAGAAAAATTCACCAACGCTCAAGATATCTTGACCACTGTATGCTCTGCGGAAGATAATTTTGAATTTGTGATTTTTGAAATAGTTATACATCAAGCTTCTATTAAAATTATCTAATTATGAAATGTTTTTTGCGTTGAATGTCATTATACTGATAATTCTGAAGAATTAACACATTAACCATTGATGTTGTTTTGTCGACAGAGTTAAGTGAACCATGGAAAACCCCTTGACGCAGTTAGCGGTCACGAAAAATGAACATTCTTAAAAGCAACATTAAAATTAAAAAACGCCTTGTGGTTTTCCGAGTCAAACAGACTTCAAACAATCAACATCATTGTCCACGATTCACTGAGAGGTTCTGTTATTCTTGAAATTTAATATCAGAATGCTGCGATAAATCCAATGCCCAGTGTTTGAATTATACCACGGTCTCTCTCTATAAACGGTCTCTGTTGTTTAAAGAATCTGTGTAACTAACTAGTGTTGGGGCAATAGATCACCCGTTTTAGAGAATAGGTTTTACCCCAAGCAAACATATACCGGTACCCTCGTTTCACAATATAGTCCCAAACCTCTACTTTATACCCGGTACATGTATATGGTAGAGTCCGCTTATTTGTTTTATTCCGCCTTTTCAATAATTGATTTGCGTGAAATATTTGCAACAGCACATTTGCAAAGAACATCAATCGTTCAATCAAAATATTCTTCGAGCTATGAAAAATTGTTGTTCTGAGTTCGACTGATCACTTGCAAAAGGTAGACGGCGGTGACGACTACTGGAACAAGAACATACACCCTAGCACTTCTGATCGTCTAAGCTGAGCCCCGAGTTCGACAGGATTTGTGTATGAATTAGATTAAAACTAGTTCAAATGTAGTTCTCTGTGTAACTTATTGTAGTCTTTTGTTTTTCTCATCACTTTTTCCTTATTAACTTGAGGTTTCTGATGGTATCCTGGGTTACATCATTCCTATTTCAACCATTTTTACATTTAGGAGTTATGCAAGGACTTGAGCATATCCTGTCATTTTTTTCGGTACCATATGAAGAAGTAAACAAAATCATAGGTACATTTGTAACTCACTGTAATCTCATTTGAATTGCTTTATGTCGGTATCTTTTGTAGCCTTCTTTTTATTTAGAATGAATTTTTCTCATTGTTGAAGGCCTTACGGTTGTCTATAATGGCTTACATCCACTTCATTTGTAAGGTTGCCACAAGAGAACGTGCATATTTCAGACAATACCACTCCATAGACACATTAATTTGGATGGTTACCTCGCTTGCTCAAATTATAATACTGCCTTTCCCAGACACAATAGTATGACACCGACCGGTCAGTTCTCTTTAACGCACATTTGATCTGCTTAGCAGGGAAGCAGTAGATGCATTGCAAACTATTTGCCTTGTGTGCAGGGAAGCAGTAATACTAATGTCAAATGCAGACTTTTAAACACTAGAAACAGGACACTTCTGGGAGTGATGAAAACTTAAGCCTGAAGTAACTTTGAATTATAGGTCTGAGCTCTAGACTTGCTGTAATAAAAAATTGGAGTACGGTTATCGTACCCAGACTCACAATTCAACCAATCAAAATACTGCATTGGTGTGTCGAGCACAAAGTTTTAATCCGAGTACTGAGTAAATTTGTACGACCTTTGGCCCTGATGTCACTCTTATGTTCAATGTCATAACCATGTAAAGAGGTTTGTGTTCAGTGCTGTAAGACTCATCGGGAAATACCAGAAGGAAAAGGGGAGTAAAATTAGTTATATCATTGTAACATTTATTTTAAAAACTGAAGAAACCAAAAAAAAATTAACAGTTTGAATTTCTTGACACAGATTACCAAAAATAAAAATGGTCTCGCCGTACCTTGACCTATAATGGTTTACTTTTATAAATTGTTACTTGGATGGAGAGTTGTCTCATTTGAACTCATACCACATTTTCCTATATCTATCAATGATAAATTCAAAATTTACAATTATAGTTTTGTAGTTTAAATGTTGAAACAATATAGCAACAGATACTCGCAGATTCAAAACGAACCTATGCAGCGCCGTCGAGGTTGAGGACAGTTTGTGGGGGAAGGGCCTATAAAAGGCACGACTTTCAATAGTTTATGACAGTTAACATAATCCTTGGATTCTTAATATGCCTATACTAACCACTTTTAATATAACACTTAAAACATTGCTACCCTTGTCACTTTCTTTTCATGAGCATGATAAGCGTTAATAAGAAAATGCATTGTCATACATATAATGCCTATTATTTTTAAAGAAATCTGCAAAATAAGTTACTTTTTTCAGACAATGAAGTACAATTAGTACATTGTTTCTATCCTGAAATTTATCATTATTTGGGGGTTCAGCTTTCACCCTTTTTTAAAATAAAAATATATAAACACCTTATCGCTATCTGTCCCGCTTTCCCCGAGAATCTGTCCCGCTTGAACTATTGACGTCATACAACAATCACTTTTCCATTGTTGCTTCAGATATTTTGTATTATCACGTCAAAATTTTACGGCAAACTATGTGATGTCCAGTAATGGCGGACAAATAGCGATAAGGTGTATTGCTATGGCATGGACAGCAAAGAGAAAACCAAAAATAAAAGGTGTTTTCGATTATGACATGTATGAACCGAGCAGGATATTCTTGTCTTTTATAACTTTATGACATGTATAAATTAACGGCTGAATGGTGATTTATGTCATTTCTGTCTCATACAACAAAAGGCTTGCATTACTTGTAGATTAATTTCGCGTTGAAAAATAATGAGATTTTCTTCAAGACAATTTAACCAAGGATAAAGCAACTAGGATTCAAATGTATTTTAACTTTGCATTGAGGCAGATTATTTGCAGGACATGGAGTATTCGCTTGACTAGTGTATTCGATAAATGTTTGCTGAAACACCAAAACTTTGAAAATCTTAATGTTTTTTTATTTATTTTATTTTACATTAAAGAACATTAACATAGTCATGATAGTTTGTCAATTAAAGCTCAGAATTCATTTTTGTTTCCAATTTTTAATTTCTACTCCATTCTGTTATTTTTAGTAAAACTCACGGTCTGTAAGTACTTATCGCGGAAACTTCATGGAGTCGCACAAAATAGAGGTAAGTCAAAGACAAGTCTCGGGACTTTAAGAATTATATTTGTCATTGTGAATTTATCTCACTACATCAAACTAAAGTAAGCACGACTTTCCTTTCCCGTCTCTTCCTCGCGGACTATTCCTAATATTTCTGTACCACTGGCGTTTAGCTTCAGAAAAATTTTACCAGCTTTTGAAATTTTCACGGAAAAAGTTCCTATCATTTGGCATTTTGGATCTGTCGTATATTTTGGCGATTTCAGTTCGCTTGCATAAAATTCAAAATAAGCATAAATATGTTCATTAACCAATGGGTAGTAATCGTGCTCCTGTTCAAATTCTCCAATTTTACAAACCTTTCCAATTTCGATATGTTTATCAAAAACGTCATCAACCATGCGTTTACCACCATGTCCACGTATAGTTGAAATTTTGCTCTCGTCGTAAAGATCCGGATCATACGGTTTCTGCATGGCTACACCGTATGTATATTGTGATACCCTTTCCGTAATTGCCTGCGGTTCGAACCCATACAAAACTGCCCCTTTCAACACGGCGAGACCTGGGTCTTTCGGAACTATAATTGTAAGCTTTGGAAACTTCTCTTTTATGGCGTTTATAAGAACAGGTGATTCGGAATAACCACCAACAGCCAACACTGTTCTTATATTTGCTATTGTTGGTTTTTTAAACAGGTCTTCGAATACTCTCAGTACATTGTTAATTGAATAGTCGAAAAACTTGCGGAAAAGTTCATATTTCATTCTTAGTTTATCTTTCTGCATTGTGACTTTGCCATTGTAGGCCGAATCCAAGATAGCTTCCTCTAAAGTTTCATCTGTGTTGTCTTTAAACACTTCCATCCAGACAACAGGAATCCTGAGAGTTATCATGGATTTCTCATCAACGGAGAATGATGTCTTCTTGTGTTCGAAAGCCGTCATAAAATCGAAATATTCGGAGGGATGCTTATCGCGAATCTCTTTTATTACCGGTCCACTTAATAGGGTCGTCAAAAATTTGTAGAATTCGGCATTGACTGTAGTACCACCATAATGACCTCCGCAAGCCTGGTGAATTTCCTTCAGTGTATTCTGACCAGTTACTTCATGTACTGTTATATCTGTAGTACCACCTACAAAAAGCAATTAGTTTTAGTTAAGAGACCACATACCGGTATATATATCTACCAGCAAGTATCTTTTTAGAAGACAATTATTAGCTGTGGTCATTAAGGGAAAGCTATTTATTGTGCTTACAATACATGCATGTTCTGGATGAAATACCTAAACAATAAATAAGGGATCGTAACGAGTACTCGAGTACGCCCTCGGAATGTCCAGTTCTCGAGTACAATTTTAGTACTCGGATACGATCTCGTTTGTCTTTTAAAAATCTTAAGGTATTTCCCATTAATTTTGTTCCCATTGACATATCCAATTCGTAAATCAACGCAAATACAGTTCACCTCAAATCTTACGTCATTCATTTAAATTCAGTACGTTAAAAATGCCTCCACTGAAATCAGCCGTAAGAATTATCTATAATCGCAAAACGTGTTTAGCTTAGGTTTTCTTATCTATGGTTAGGTTGTTATCTCTTTGACGCATTCAACTTTTCCGTTCTCAATTTTATTAAGCAGTATTAGCAACGCCTGTTCCTTCCAAGGATGTTTTCATGAGCAGGACTTGTAACAAAACTTAGAAAAAGACTTTATATTTAGTAGTCATGCGAACATTTTGAGTTCTGCAGATTACGTATGTCTTTCGTTAATATGCCAAACAGTGTCATCTTATTATTATTTAGTTTATGAAAAGTTATAACAATAATACTGCATCCCAACAAAAATCAATACTTATCACCATACTTTTATGATATATACTCGAGTACTCGCGAGTATCATGACCTAGTACTCGAGTATTAAATCTCAGATCTTTTGACATCCCTTCAATAAATACAATAAGTACAGGTAGATCCCGCAATAGCGCATCGACAGCAGGATGATAAGGGGAAATTTTAAAATGCCACTGGAAAATAAAGATATTTTAGAATTAAAGTGAAACAAATTTAGCCTTAAGTTTCATCACACCACCTTCAGTCCTTTCAAAGAGTTGTTCCTTGTTTCTTAGCGTGAAGGGAGCATGACACTCTCTCTTCAAGAGGCATCGGCATCTCCAATCTGACCGGACGGGACTGCGAATCTATACATCCCGTACAGCAAATGACAGATTTCGGGAAAGATTTTACTGGCGGTCGAAAGAAGACCAAGGCATGGTCGTTCTTCTATATAATACCCCAATCAACCCATAAGGTTTTTAAATTTATGGCTCTAATATACTGATTTGACGGCTTTACCTCCTTGGTCAAAGACAATGTACTGTGATCCATTCTGCATTGCTGCAATAGCCTTTCCACCATCCTTTGTTATCTCCACTGAAACAGGAACTTTTCGACAATACAACGATGCTGCCTCAGGTTCCAAAGCTAAAGTCAGCTGATCACCAGATATTCCTGCCTATAATTATAAAGATAAATTCAAAGTTGCTGGAAAGTATAGAAACATCTTTCTTATATCTTAATGTTGATTTTTTATTTGTTTTATTTTGTCATATGAGAAACTGTGTTGTCATATGAGAAACTGTGGTGTTGGTGGATCTTTTGTAGCTTCTTTCTTTTTTTTTTTTGAATATAAGCGATCTTTAGGCTTGATAAGTTGACAGTGGTCACATGTGAAGCCTGGTCTGCTTACCCTTCCGGGGCATACCGGATCATCCCCGGTTTTTGGTGGGATTCGTGTGGTTAAGTCTTTAGTTTTCTGCGTTTTGTTGTGTATACTGTTCTTTGGTGGGGTTTAGTAATGAGTTTGAAAGTCTTTAAAATACTTAAGTATATCTCGCCTAATTTCTTTTAAGAATTGAATGCTTCTTTTTTGTAAATTTATTTGGATGTAAAAGCGTTGACTGAAATACATTTTGTATGAAGCGCATAACAATTACTAAAAGAAGCATTTAGTACTTATAATAATATTTGTTTAGCTAGGATCATGAAATACAAGATTTTTCTTTTATTTAGATGTACACTTTATTGTTGAAGCTAGTAACATCATAAATGTTACATTTCATATTTTTATGGTTAATTTCAGAAACACATGCGTGAAACCATTACCTTTAATGCTGCGTCTTTCATAAACTGCTTTGCCTTTAAATCCCAGATAGCCGGTACCGTAATCACCCAATGAATGTCATTGTTGTTTAAATACTCCTTGTCGTCATGTCTGTCTTTGAAGTACTTAAGTAATTGGTCCTTAAAGTATTTAATGACGGCGGCAAATACATCCACAGCTTTCATTCTGTTTCCAGCTTCCCTGCTGTCTTCTATGATCGTATCTTGCGTTAACTCATCCTTGTATAATTCAAAGATAAATGTTAATGTTATATAAACTGTGAACTATAATCGAACAAAAAATTGAATTAAGAAATGCAGTTTTCAAAATACTAATGATTTTCTACGCCAGGAATAGACTACCTTAGATATATTATCCATAACATTTCGGAATGTTCGGTCTCAAAGCTTTTCAATTTTGTACTTTATTTAACTTTTTTTAACTTTTTTATCGGAGCAAAAAATGATGCTGATTGTAAGGTGCACATCTTTCACTGCTTTCAAAATCTTTCTGATTGGACCTGTTCTGGTATGCTTACTACAATAAACTTACTATAAACTTAGTTATTGTTTTTACTAATCAAAATTAATAGTAATATTATTTTTTTTTAAATATAAACGTTTTATTCCTAAATATTTCCTGTGTACAATTACATGTACCTTCGTCGTCAAGGAACAGGCTAAGGGTCCCTAATAGTGATATTGAGGTGGAAGAAAACAGACTTGGGTACTATAGATATAAAAAAAAAACTACTAAAAGAGTGTTAAGTTCTCCTGATAGAGGAGGGATTTACAGAGAGTACATTCGGAAAATGCATGTGACATATACTATTGGTATTGGTATCGGATTAGACCCGGATCTTGTTAATTATTGATTATATTTTGTATGTTTAAAATCAAAAGGGGCTGGAATTGTGACCGTGTAATTTTAAACAATATTATTATCTTATATTAGTTATATATAAATTCAAATTTTCTTTGATTCGTTGTTTTGATATCATGCCGGCTAACAAATTGGATCTCGTTATTTTAGTAGAATAGATGCTTATATCAATAAAATTGAGATTGGAAATAGGGAATATGCCAAAGAGACAACAACGCGATCAAAGAGCAGATAACAGCTGAAAGCCACAAATGGGTATTCAATGCAGCGAGAATATCCCGAACACGGAGGTGGGCCTCAGTTGCCGCGTAAATAAAAATGTGTACTATTTCAGTGATAATGGACCTCATAATAAACTCCAAAGCATATACATTAACTAAAATTAATACACATAAAAGACTAACAAAGGCCATGGGCTCCTGACTTCGGACAGACGAAAAAAATAAAGTGAGGTTAAACATATTTTGTGAGATATCAATCCTCCCCTATACCTATAGCTAATGTAATATAAACAACCACACGACAATACGCATGTAGTAAAACTTAGTTTATAAAAAGTCTCGAGTCCGATGTCGAATAGGTAAAAAAAGAAACTAAGACTACAGTAAGCTTACCTTATCTGTGTAGAGTTTCATTTTAAAGTGTTTATAGAAGTACCATTCTTTGAAGTCAATATTATCAGAATTTTCGTGGTAATATTTCTCCGCCTCAAATCCAAAACTATGGAAGGTTTTATTAGGACGAAATAAAACGGACGTAGGTGCCTTGTAACTTAAGCCTGCTTCTCGTTCCCAGTGCGGACAATATATTTTAGAGTTGTCACCTTTATTATTTTCAAATTCGTCCCTAGTTAAGCAGGCATATCCTGAATATGTTGTCCCAAAGTCAATTGCAGCGACTAGAAGTTTATTTTTCTTTTTATTCTGAAAAATTGAAAATATGCATAAACCATTTCTTGGATAGTCGAAAAGTTCAAAATCAAGTATGTCACGATGTAAACTAAGATTTCTTGCACAGTAAAAAACTCAAATCGTCTGCAAAATTCCATCAATATGTTCCCTTCATGACATACATGTACTATTTGCCTCTGGAAGTCAGGAAAATAAAACTTACATTCTCTTTTCTGACCTACCTCAATGTCTTTGACAATATTGGCACCATCTTGTTTCGCCTAAAAAGAAAAGTATAAAATACAAATCAATATTTAATTTCTTTGTAATCAAAAACCAGTTAAAAATATTAGTATTTACATCATTGTACTGATATGCAATATTTCAATACCGAATGCTTAAAAAAAAAATAACATCCATTTGTAATTTTAATGATTCACATTTTTGTCACTGTCGTTAACTGTTATCAAGCATACATCTCAAAAATCATCAAATCAGAAATCGAAGAAAACAGTAAAAAAAACATATTGTGTCTTTATTTTTTCATTTTTCACAAAAACTACTTCCACTTCAAGAAGTCATGAACGATGGAAACGAATCCCACAAAAACTCAAAGGAAAACAAAACAAACAAAATAAACCTCCCAAAAAAGTCTTTCTTTAGTTCATGAAAAAAATTCACATATAATTTCGATTACCTCTGAAGCTGATGTTCGGTTTCTCTTTGACAAGTCTGCACTGCGACTGCGTGGTGGAGGTGACTGAAATTCAAAATCAAAACACTTTAAATGGTGGAATTTTATGTCAATTGATCCGTCATACATAGCGTAAAGACAACCATTTTATATCTTCCTTAAATTACAAAGTTATATAAAGCGTTTTGTTAACGAGAAAAAAGTACTATGTAAAATATCATGTTGCATTTTAATCACTGTTGAGTAAATCGGGGTAAGGAGATTAATTAGTAATTATATAATGCGACATGGCTTATACTAAAACAGAGAAAGTTTTGTTATGTATGTGATTATTTAATTTTAAAATCATGAAACAATAATTTGGAATCGAATTTGTTAGTTGTTTTTTTTTTTTGTGCTGGTTGAACAACTATTTTAAATTGTCTTGACTTGTGATTCAGTGTGAAACCAGACTGGGTGTTCACATTTGGAACATACATATCAGTGAGTTGAATTTTAATACAGCCCGTCTGTAAAGTTTTGAAATTACAAAATATAAACGCAATAAACACTTCAAGAGAGACAACTCTACATACAATTTATAATGCCGCAGATATTTGTCTGAGAGTAAAACCAGTCACTGTAAAATGATAGAAGTGTGAAGATTTCAGTGGATAAGTAGATATAGAAAGATGTGGTGTAAGTGCCAATGAGACAATCCTTCATCCAAATAACAATTTAAAAAAAGTAAACCATTATAGGTCAATGTACGGCCTACAAGACCCATTTATCCGTAATAGTTTAACCTTAATCAGACCAACACGATTGCTTAAAATACTCCTACCCTTCCACTCTTCTTTATCCTGTGGCGGATTCGGGGGTAGAGGGAGGAGGTTAATGGTGTACGCACCCTTTTGACACCATACTAGTTCATGCTAAAATGTGTACTTCCTCATGATCTATTTCAATTATTGTCTATTTACATGTAGTAGCAGTCCAGTTAAGAATCATGCAAATGCTGATACATCCGTAGTGAAGGATATTCATCTGCTATAGTTTAATTGGTCAACTTTAGGCAGTATTAATATAAAGTTGCTTTTAATCTATAATGTTAGATATAAATAAGAAATATTTGAAAAGATGGATGCAAGAAGGGAAACTTGGTTACCACGACAACCGAATTATCAAATATTTTCAAGTTGGAAAATTGTCAACTAATATATCCCTAGACCAGGGTGATAGTATTAATTTGTTTCATCATACTAGTTTAGTTAACTCTTGTCTAAAACAAATTAAAAAAAAACATGTAGCCTAATACAGAATTTTCATGAAAACTTTCATTGATCATGGCTTCACGTTTTTTGCAAAGAAAAGTACCTAGACACATGGATTTTTCTGACTCCTAGCCGACATAATTTAGTAAGTTAGTATTTGCCTCTGCTCCGAAATCTCACGTGTTCAGCAAAAAAGAGTGAAACAAAGTACCAATTTTTAAATAGTCTGTCTTGTCCAAGCTGGAGTAAGTAAGTTCCCGACAGATAAAAACTCAAAACTATACCTCTGTTTTTTTGGAAGGCCTTTTCGAAAGTTCAGCAGACGTTGTTTTGTCAGGTGTTTTTGTCTTTTCACTGTGTTGTCTAGAGGTGGCTGTTGTTTTCGAATCATCCTGTGATGTTTTGGTTGGCGTTTTGGCAGCAGGTTTTTTGTCACTTCCCTTTAATAAATGGAAACAGTCACCTATATGAGTAATTGAAGCTTTTAACGGACACACCACACTCATTAATGAACTGAGAAACGAAACATACTCATAGATTAAGGCTATTCAAATATTATACCAGTTTGCAAAAAGGTCATTTGTGTACCCCTCAAAAAGTTGTAGTGGTTTTTAAGCACGTGGGCTTTTTTTATTACACGCAATCAGATGAACGCCAAATTTAATTTCAAGTTTTACAGCTGGGTTACACAATGACAAAATCGCACACACTATTTCTTATGACCACCTTTAACATGTTTAATATTTATATATAAAAAAGAAGATGTGGTATGAAAGCTAATGAGAAAACTCTCCACAAGAGACTAAATGACACAGAAACTATAGGTCACCGTACGGCCTTCAACGTTAATCAAAGCCCATATTGCGCATAGTCAGCTACTAGTATTTCGGTTTATATACATAAAATGTTTAATAATATATACAGTAAATAATATATAAAATTATCCTTTGCCTCGAATGTTTTCTGGTACCTTCTAATGGCTATCAACCCAATTATATATTTAAGTTAAAGTTTTACCCGTGAAGCTGGTGGTGCTGTACTAGGCCTCGACGGTTCCGCACTTGTCTGAAATATAAAAGATTTCTAAATAATAGTATAAGGATATCGATTGATTGATTGGTGTTTGCTTTACGCCGCCTTATCGCAATTATACCATATAGCGGTATAATATTGACGAGGAAGACATAAGATATATACTCGTCCTAAACATACATGAAATACTTGCCACTGGACGTAAAGCAACAAAAAACTCAATCATTAGTTATATAAAAAGAATAGAAAAAAGAAGAGAGGAAACATGGAACATAAAAGAAAATTATAATAAAAAGGAACCTGAAAACGAAGACGGTTTAATGATAATATGACTACAAAAAGATAGCAATTATTATAACAATAAATAATAACAATAACAATCATACACAATTAAGGGGTAAAATTAAGGTGTATTTGATAGTAGCTGCTTAATAATTTATGTCACAACCGAACATGACTTGTCATAGAGAGCTCGAGAGAGATGAAGAACTCCGCACCCATATTTGTAAAGCAGCAATTTATTTTGAGCCCGTAGGATTACTGGTCTTCTTTTATATAATTATCAGTTTAGAAAGAACAAAAGGCAAACAGTACACTCATATTGTTTATAGTTTTATCATTTTTATTGAATATAACATATTGCTAAAACTTTAGTAGGTTTTCCTATATGAAAGGGATTTTGAATAAAAAGCATATTCACCTGCGGAAAAAAAAATCCCCATAACAAGCGATACATCTGAACAGTAGACAAAAGATACGATTCCTTGCCCTACCCAATACACACACTTGTCTTTTTCCTGGCAAATTATTTTTCATAACTATTACAATAAATACAATGTTATACATATTAAAATATTCCCGTTTGAATGGTTTTACACTAGTTTTTTTTTTTTTTTTTTGGGGGGGGGGGATTTTTTAGCAGCTGTTCGGTGTGAGCCAAGGCTCCGTGTTGAAGACCGTACTTTGATCTTTAATGGTTTACTTTATTTTATAAATTGTGACTTGAATGGAGAGATGTCTCATAGGCACTCATATAATACCACTTTTTTTTGGACGATCAATGCATTTGAATGGGGACATGTAGTTGGACCCCCCCTTTTTTTGTCCTGGGTTAGGAACCCCCTTTTTAAAATGGCTGGATCCGCCCCTGATCTATTTACATGAAGTAAATTTTCAATATACAGTCTATCAGTATAAACGAATTAAGCGCTCGTCGAAATGTCGAAATCGGTCAAACTTCAAGAAGAATGACACTGTGTGTGTCAACAACAAACTAGTTTAAATAGTTTTGAATCAGTTTTATCCAGTGGAATCCAAAAATTAAAGATACTAGAACACACCCGTGATATCACGGGTCCGTGACTGAATTAAAGTATATAACTATGCGCAAGCCTTATTTTAGTATTAGTATTGTCATCTGATAAAGTCATGCCGATTATAAGATACACAGTTTTTCTCTGCTTTCAAGTTTTTCTGTTTGAACCCGTCGAACTGAAACAATAATATTAATTATTTGGAAAACAAAAGGTCCTGGAATGGAGTATTTTTTAATCAACAGCATTGTCCTATATAAGTTATAAATAAAGTTGAATTCTTTGCTTCGCTGTTTTACGTCATGCCCACTAACAAATTGAAAACTGTACCTATACGCCTTATTTTTAGTCCAGATTTTTAGTATTCGTATTGTTATCTTAGAAAGTCTTACTGATTCAAATACTACAATAGGTAACAATTTGACAATTTAGTAGTGTCAACCCTGTGGTTATGACTCGTGTATATAGCATATTAATCCTGAATACAACGTTTGGTGGTGCGCCTGTCAGATGGGGAACGTACAGATAAGGTAATAGGTAACAGGTGAATGAATATACTATTGGTATCGGTAGCGGACTCGACCCGGAACTTCTTAATTATTGGCAATATTAATTACGTGGAAAACAAAAGGGCCTGGAGTGGTGTAATTTTTAATCTACACCTTTGTACTATATTAGTTATATATAAAGTTGAATTCTGTGATTCGTCGTTTTTACGTGATGACGGCTGACAAATTGGACCTCGTAATTGTAGTATTATAGATATCGACAGAGGTGTACTTAAAGTCCTAGTTAATGACTCTTCTTATCAATCAATGTTTAATACAAACCCACGCAATATTGACACATAAAATGCGCATTTATAAACTTGTAAAGGTATTAGATATCATGTGTCGTGTGCAATGCAGACGTACTTCAATATTGAATATTAAGAATGTTTAAGGTATAAGGATGTGCATAAGACTATTTGAAAGTTATATTTAATGTTTTAATAGATACTGAACATTAATAATATTATTTTGTTATTAAAGCCAGGAGATTACAGTGATATATGCAGGGACTAAACAAATTTAATACCTATATATTGTTTATTTTGAATCAAGAGTATTATATCATTAAACTCTCATCTCATATAAGAGGGTTTGGATAGAGTTTACAGATTAGAGAATAATGGTCAAAACGTGCAGTATAAGAAAAATAAATAAAACGTATAAACAAATGGTTTAACAAAATCGAAGTAATAAAGAAATTAGGGACCGCACATTCACACCATTATATATAATCTTGATCAAAACCCCTACCAGGTTTTTTGAAAGAAAAGCATAACCATTTAATTGAAACAGAGACTACACCTCATAATATATAATTTAAAACTACTTAAAAGTACAACGACATATTGGACTTGTTCAAATCTATAAGGTATTTGACCTTAAGATAATAATTGAACGACTTCTGACAAGTTAAATGAAATATTTTGTTAAATAGTTTAGTTAAAATAATTCATAATAAAATAATTTCATATATACTATGTTCCATGACAATACACGATATATGTGGTGGAAAGCAAACACAGTTATTGAGGGCTTCTTGTATTTATCTTGACATTGTCTACATTGGAAAGAAACAACATAATAGGGGAACTGGATTATTCATGCGTATACCGTTAATTTCAGTTAAAAGTACGATACCACTTTTTCGCCACGGAAAATCGGGAAAAAAACTTTTATTCACTAAGTCTTGTTGAAAACGTCTAGTAAATCTCCAAAAATTTCAATGGTTGCAAATCATTATCGTCCCCGAATGGGTTCCTTTTTCCTCGTGTATATTTGGGGTAATGAGATGATGATGAACGATTACTATTTAACGCCCAGAAGCAAATTAATATGCATATTCAGGACGAGACTATGATAATAAATATGAATATAATAACTCTGCTATAATCTAGACCGACACGCTGAGATACATTTTTAACAGGCTTGTTCACAAGGTCCGCAGGAAGACATTTTGTCTACCCGAACACTTTAATCTCATTCCTGTCCAATCAGTCTTTGTTCTTACTCCATAATACCGCGCGCTTAGCGGAGGATTTTAAAGTCTTTGGTTAGACAAGGCCGGGATTCGAACCCACAATTTTACGAAATCGAGGCGAACATGCTACTACGAGAACACCGGTGTTCACGGTATGTAGTACTGAGATAATGCCTTGGTAAACTATAGAGTTTCAGTGTCAGGGTCATAAACTTTCTAGTATATTATATTTTCTTTAGAAAGGGGGTCAATCTCATCATTAGCTAGAAGAAATATCTAGTGTATTATTTTTTCTATAGAAAGGGGGTCAATCTCATCATTAGCTAGAAGAAATATCTGTTTAGAAGGCTTACACATGCATATGTAAATTGACCATCAGGAATATAATTGAAAAATTCAATCAATCTATCTAAGAACCGAAAATAACATATTGTCATATCTAAATGCAAAATCACACACCAATAAAAAAAAGAAAAGAAAAAAGGATGAGGACCGCCTCCCGGTGCGGGATTTTTTCGCTGCGTTGAAGACCTATTAGTGGCCTTCGGCTGTTTTCTGCTCTTTGGTCGGGTTGTTGTCCCTTTGACATATTCCCCATTTCCATTCTCAAATTTATCATTATTATTAGTCTGTCAGGCCAAATAAAAAAGTATGTGTGGTTCCAGTTACATCTGAAAAAAACTTAGGGTAGGTATAGGTAGGGATTTTTTTTTTATTTTATGTTTTATTTTTACATTGAGTCTAAGGGAGCAACATTCCGACTTTAACAGTGCTTAATGAAAAATGACAATACAATCTTTAGGGTAGGCTATTTTTAAGCCGAAGACTGTGAAAGAGGGGCATTGACTTCTACTGTTGGTCACTGGTCAAATGTGCATGTAAAAAAGTATTTGCAAAGAGCTTATCATTTGAAAATATGCTATTTGGATTCGAACAAAGAAAACAATTCTTTATGATCAGATTGAGATTGAATAGATTATACTGTAACTGGTAGTACAATTGTTTATTGATACGTATCGAATGAGTCCCCCTTTTTTATTTCCGGTTAAATCCCAACCAATCCTAGCTATCTTAACATTGTATGAGCTGGTTACAATTTATTTTGGTAAATTGTTAATGTTTCAACTGAACAGAGCACTGCTTTTCAAATTGAAAACAATATAAACAATAAATGTACAAAATGTACTTCATGTTAACTCTAAACTATGTGGGAATGATCTCATTCTAGATAGCATTAGCAAGTATTTAGGGCAATAGGGCAGTGTCCCAAAAACTCAATTAAACCATATCAAACACACTTTAATCGACATACAAAAATGTCAAACGTAAATATTAATTGTTTGTGTGGTAAGGTCATAGTTCATACACTTTGTGTATCCAGTAATTAAACAACAAAATAACATATAACACTTATGTTTACTTACCGATTGCTTTCCACCCATGATATATTTATCTCCGCCTAAATAAAAAAAACACTTAGGTTCTGAACATGCTGTAGTAGGCTGTTGTCATCAATAACCCGACTTTTCAAAGACTTTTGATGATATAATAAAGTAATATTTGAATTATTAAAAAATGAATCAACAAACTTCATTTGGTTGATATGAGATATTACTTCCTTTTTCATCACGTGATTTTTCGACTATAATAATATATTTATAGATACACGAGATATTTGATAGTGCGCATTTCCTCATTCATAAAATAGTAAAGTGGATACTTAAGTCTTTCATGTTATATCATAAGTTTAAAAATAAATAGATCAAAAACTTTTTATATGATTCTTAAACTTAAATCAAGGATAAAAATAAGTTTTTTAAAAAGAAAAATATCCTCCCCCTTTTTTATACATTTTTTGATAGCTGAAAATTAAGTCATTCTCCGAAAATAAATTTCACAAAACTATTAATAAAAAAAAGTCTACAATTTTGTTGTTTTATTACCGCTCACTGTATATGGGGCACTATTATACTGAACCACTTCAGACTTTAAATGAGTGGGCAATAATTCTTGGGAAACGTAGTTTAAGAAATGTTCAATAAAGGGGAATTGAAAGAGCTACTTTATCTTGTACATGTGTTTAATCTCCGTACGTACGCGTGTTTCATGAAGGTTGATGAACTAAATCAGTTTGACAAATATGATTCAACATTGGCGAAGCTTAAATTGAGGCAACCTAGGGAACTTTTAGTTATCTTAATAAAACCCAAATAAACACTTGAATTTTATAGTGTTTTTTTTTTTAAATATTTTCCCAAATAGTACTGATATAGAAGATTTGCCACTAAACTCTAATATACTGACTTGTATTATATTGTCTTGTAGTCGTTATTGATTCGTACTCTTCACGAATTCAAGACTTATAGAACTATTTCCCTCCAGTAATCGGAAACCCATTTTGTGCAAGGTTTCAGTAATCTGAATTTGTCTGAGTCAAAGAGGTCTACACAATATAGAAGTTGACAGATTTGTGTAATTCTACACTAAGCAAAATCAGTGAATTGACTGCTAAATATGGCTGCCAGCTTGAGTCTGGATTATTATTCCTAATCTAAATCTATTTTGGTTTTTAAATTTGGTTTTTTTTATTTTAAAATTTGTGAATAATTTCATGTTTTTTTTTTAGCGAGATCTAGATTTTATTGTTCAATCATTAATGCAAAATGTGAAACAACAATAATAATACTAAATTTGCTTTTATCGGCCAGTATGGTTTAATTTCGTCAAAATAAGCTAGAAACATTGATGATGAATTATTCACTTGCAAAAGAGGGGCGACATTCAAACTCATAGATCGAAAATAAACTGACAACGCCATGGCTAAAAAATAAAAAGACAAACAGACAATTAATAGTACAAAAAACACAACATAGAAAACAAAAGACTAAACAACACCTAAAACTGGGGGTGATCTCGGATGCTCAGGAAGGGTAAGTAGATCCTGCTCCACATGTGGCACCCGTCGTGTTGCTCATGTTATTACAAACCCGATAAATAGTCTAATTATGTAGGTCACATTCGTAGTGAAAAGGGAAGTTACCATCTGTGAAACGGTTATTCCATTGCAAGTGAATAATTCGATCACAATGAATAAGTATTCATGTAAACTTCAATGTAACCGCTTAGCTAGAGATGGATAATTAATAGTTATCCCATGAGGACGCGGTGTGTTAGTGTAAGATCATCCCGATGATCAGAGGGTGGTCTTACACTGACACATTAAGTCGGTATGAAATAAATATTTTAAATCCCAGCTATTCCAGATTAGATAAAAAAAAAAAACATTTACGCTTCATAAAATCTTGTTTAAATCGCCACACAACCCTTAAAATATACTTCATATGTCTTTTAATACTCTATATACCTTTTGTTAGCCCCGGACATACTATCTAAATATGTCAAATTAACAGTGAGTTTGTATCCAGTCGTCCTGATGGTTTGAATCATTGGTACAATGTATATATGCTAAAGGTCTTGAGTTCGAATCCCAGCATAGACACTCGACTTTTTTTTTTTTTACAAAAGCTATGACAGTTAGTCTTTTCCGTGTAAATAATTCTTAGTTTTATTGTGGATAAGGCGTTTTAGCCAAAATGCCATAAAACAAAGGAAAGCATACAAAACAAAACAAAAAAAAAAACTGGGATGATCTGAAAGAACAAAGGGGCTGTCATGTAGCGCACGAATCGTGCGTGATGAGTTATTTACAGTAAAAGAATTGAAAAAAAGGTAAATCATTTGATTGACGGATTCGATTCACCAAACAACATTCTTATACAGATAAACACGATGATTAACATATATTTTTAATCTATAATTTGAAAATAAACAGACCTAGAAAAATCCAATTGCACGATTTCCACATCTATTTATATCGATATTCATGTTTAAAGCGCATATATGAACATCAGAGGTCTTCGGAGGCCAACTTGATAGCTATGCCATGCAAGTTGTTTATTTGTGACTTTTTATAATTTGGATAAATGTTTTACAATGTTATAAATCAAATGTAAGAATTTGAGTCAAATCGGTATACATGAAATTAGCAGCCAATGCCCCTTTAAAATTACAATGTTATACTATAAAATCGTAATGAGCAAGAAAATTTCACGAACATAAATAGCCTGACATTAGAATTGATTCTGTTTCTGAAACAAGAATTCACATGTACTAAGAAAAAAGGACGAAAGGCTCATTCTATAAACGTCGTGGTTTCACTTACGGACTAAAAGTAGACGGAATACAAGCGCCTTAAATTTAAATTAGCGGAGGCTAGATAACAGATACATCAAGATTTGGACAATATGTAATAAAAGAAGGATATCAGTTAGTAGCGTGTGCTGTATAAGTTCTGAGAATGAGATGCGTGTTCCTAGAATGAGAGGCGTGTTCATTGATAAGAAATAATAAGATCTGAACTTTTAAAAAAACAAACGAGTATCATACACCTCTGGTCCGACCATACATACATACCGGTATTAGGTCGGATCATATGGGTGCACGTATACGGTAATGGACATACTCATATGGTCCGAAACAGATCTAAATAATGCAGTTGATAATCCGATTTTTTTTTGTAATTGGGACAAAAGCTATTTAGTATAAAACTACTCAAAAGTGACCCTGAAAAAGATGTATTTTATGTCTTTTTATATACAAACAATTGTTCACATACATTTGTAGAATAAATGATTTCTAATTACTTAATTGTAGGGACACACAATATGAATCCTCTCTCGGATTGAATTCATACAGTTCCCTGTTATAACCAGTACCCTTACAACTATATATAGCTAATACTGCTCTTATATTCTTCTCCATTGGACATTTGCTGGTATATGTACAATCATATGATATTTTACTTACGAATATTATTTACTTTCTAAAAAATATACCATACATTTGTATGTTTGTTTTGACTTAAATATTTACCGGATTGAATTCGAATGTCTCTAGGATTTTCACATGAGTTCAGAAATGTAAAACACATAACTTCCTTTTCTTTCTTAAAGATGTGATGAAACAGTGAATGCAGGGTACATTATCAGTAGTATTATGTAATTGTTTGTACAAAACCTATCCGGAACAGCTATATATATACGGTGTGCGTGTGAAATACGAGATAGATGGAGTACAATTCAAAATTATGCATTTTCATAACAATTCTTCTCATTTGGGACTTTACATTTGCCCTCGGTGGTAAGTAAATGTAGATTCAACGCAATGCTCAAAAGTTTTATAGTTTTATAGTATTTAAGTGACTCACTTGTTTGAAACAATCAATATACGACATTGCACTTTTTTCATAAAAATTCTTCTCGTTTGTGCCTTTACATTTGCCCTCGGAGGTAAGTAAATGTAGATTCAACGCAATGGTCAAAAGTCTTATAGTTTTTACATATCAATTATTTCAGTGGCTCGCTTGTTTGAAACAAGTTATATACGACATTGCACTATAGAGTCACCATTATTGATTCAAATTTGAGCAGTGAAAGAAAATGAAAAAGGATGTTCGCTCTTCTTGTTTTTTTAAATTTTGTCACATATTCGGAATCGTCTGGTTAAGTCATGCAGGGTCATTTAAAATTTTGGCCGGTCACCAATACTTTTCTTTTCATAATTTTTGTTGAGCGTGCGACTTTTGTCGAGCCTGGTATTGGTATAGTGATCCGGGGATGGGGACAGTGACGTTAGATAACTTCTTACAAGGTAGAATACCTGGATCCAGCAAGTTTTATTAAGATTGGTCAACTTTTTCTATCCTATTAGGTCCGAGATCACAATTGTCGTCCCTTGACGAATGTAGTCCCTAGTGTGGACAGTGTGTTACTTACCAATTCTTTGTATACTCCTTCCAAATATATTCTCCATGTTTTATGCCTCATATAGCAAGTCAAGGGATGAAATGAAACTGTCAAAAAAATTAGGTCATGAATTTTAAAGTAAAGTAGTGATTTGGTCCAATTGAAAAAGGTTAACAATTAGCACTTCGGAAGCTGTCAAAAGATTTCAAGATATGTATTTAATGTATTTAAAATGGAAAGAAAAGTGACAAAAAAACATATCACATTAAGGGTCGTAGACCAAGTAAGACTGGAAATAATTTAGGGTCAATTTAGTCCGAAGCACATATTTACATTTAAAAATGCATATTGAAGCTATAGGAAATAAAACGTTGTGTCTTTTTTATCATTTCTATACTCGGGTGACATGATACAATAAATCTGAGCACAAAAAGACTCTTGTATTTAACATTTTTTGCATATAGTATGGTCTGATACAAAGATTTTTCACTTTTAAGTGTAAAACTTGCATGCAATTTTATAACTGGGTAATATTTGAACCACTTGCTATCCTACAGAAGAAAAGAAAGATATTATGTGAACAGGTAAAACATTCATGCCAAGAAATCCTAGCTAAAAATTCCGGTGGACCTCCTACGGCACCCATTAGTAGATACAGATTTAATTTCATTCAACAAACTAATTTATGACCTTTATGTACGTCTCGTTAAGAACACGACCATATACCAAATGGTCAATATTAATCATCCATGTAATTTGCTCTATGGGATATTTGCAGAATTTCAACGGAGGCAATTTCTTGACATGGTAAAGTGCTATTTACACAAATTTAGTGAGGTCAATATTATGGACTTCAACTTTTATGTACTAAGCTCCTCACATTTAACTTGATCCATACAGGGCGTTAGACGAGGGTAATTTATACAGAATAACTGTATTTGGTATGTGCGTACATTGCAAGGTCCGCATGCCCGTCAAACCATTTTTTCTTGACCTCGACCTCATTTCATGGATAAGTAACAAGGTTAAGTTTTGCTCACATCTCAGATACTATAAGCAATATGTCTACCATATTTGTTGAATGGATTGATTGTAAGGTGTACATATGTCCAACTGACAGGTGACACCTGACTTTGACCTCACTTTCATGGTTCAGTGGTTAATATTTTGTGTTTGGTCTGTTTTTCTTATACTGTATGAAATAGATTAACTATATTTGGTGCATGACAATATTTAACGATGTATATATCAGTTTGACATGTTTCATTTGACCGTGACCCCATATTTACGGTTCATTGCTCGATGTTAAGTTTTCGTTTTCTGGTGTAGGGAATAATGGTAAGGTGTACATGTATTTCCAGTTGGGTTTATCCGACCTTTGCCCTAATTATCTAGGATTGTGTTTAGTTTATGTGATAGTTGTAGTTAAGCTAATGATAATATTTAGAACTATCCAGTAGTACATAATTAATATCTATGGTTAGTAAAGAAGGCGAGACATTTCAGCATGTGCACTCTGGTTTTACAGTAAGATTAAAAAAACATATTTGAAAATCTTATAAAATCCTTGTTATTGTTTTATAGTTTTTTAACGAAAAAAATGTCAATATAAAATGTATAGAAATTCTAGAGAGAATCACTGCCCGCCAATTTTTTAATGGCGAAAACTAGGACATCAACCCTTTTTTGTTTATGTTTTTTTTTTTTTTTAATTATTTATAACAGCCATATAAAAATTTAACGCCTGATATTTCAAAACAGAGTAGCAAACATCCTTCAATCGATACGTCACGGGAGAGATTTCTAAAACTTAAAGAACCATTGAGGCAACTAGTTGTTGTCACCAAATGCAAGACAAATTTAGAACCTTTTCCCAACATTTCGTTTCCTGGAACCAATCTAAATTTCTCAAAATTCATTCCGATCGATTGCATGTTCATATTTTATGATATCTTTGGAATTAGTCGTCAAATTGATATTGCTCTGTTGCTAGATATGAATGGACCGTTTACCTATAGACCTTATGCCAAAAATATCAATACGTCTACTACTAAACTCCGTTATTGTTTGCTACTTGATTATCGCCAATTTAGTGCAAACGACTTTCAGTGATTAAAGAAAATGCGAGTTTTCGTCCATTGGACTCAATGATACAAACAAAAACCGTGGTCAGCAATATATAGACAATAATAGTGCATTGACTTGACATATCAACGATATAAGGATGAGGCTTAGTTTCGGGCCGAATCCTTATATCGTTGATATGTCAAGTCAATGCACTATTATTGTTTTAATTATATTGCAATCTAAAAAAAAACATTTTTAACTGTTGTTTAATGTGTTAAGGTTATTTATTTGATTTAAATATTGGGGGAAATCTCCTTTAAAAAGGCCTCATATCATACTCGCGGAGAAATATACAACACAATGAAATGTACATTTACCTGTTGAATCCTACACTCGATGGTGAACGAAATCGTTTGAGTATGGACTAAAATATCAACCATCAGCATAAAACAATGATTTATAGGTTGCAAACAAAAAATATTAACAAATGAAATATGTTTTTCCAATAATTGCAAAAGAAACAAGGTTGGGCCGCTTTTTTGCGCCTGTCCCAAGTCAGGAGCCTCTGGCCTTTGTTAGTCTTGTATTATTTTAATTTTAGTTTCTTGTGTACAATTTGGAAATTAGTATGGCGTTCATTATCACTGAACTAGTATATATTTGTTTAGGGGCCAGCTGAAGGACGCCTCCGGGTGCGGGAATTTCTCGCTACATTGAAGACCTGTTGGTGACCTTCTGCTGTTGTTTTTTATTTGGTCGGGTTGTTGTCTCTTTGACACATTCCCCATTTCCATTCTCAATTATATTGAGTCGTTCCACGCATTGTTGTATGCATTGGAAACAAGGACAGGTTGCAGAGGTCGTATGAATAATTAAATATTATTTCGGCAACTTCTATTTAAAATATTCATGAGAAAAAAGTGATATCGGGTCAATGACTGTATATGACATAGAAATATACAGTCAACGCATTTTGACTGCTCAAATAGAACGAGTGCAGTATAAATAACATTAGTTTTATAAACCAATAGACAGCTATTAATACGATCCTTCAATCTCTCTATCAACCAGGTTCACAATGTTAATGACATCAAATGAAAAAGAGCTATTCCTTAATTCTAACTTAAAAAAACTTCCAATCTATTTAAAATTAGTTCTCCGCACTTGCTCCTTGTTGTTTATATGTTGCACTGTTGTTATAACTCCAACGCGCGACATATAAACAACGAGGATCAAGTGCGGAAAACTAATTTTAATTACTGGTAGATTGAAAAACTTTAAAAGATAACAAAAAACCCATCACTGCATGCGAGGTTGTTCAGATAAATGATCAAATATCATAAGGAGTCGATTTTCTGGTCAAAGCATATTGCATCTAGGTTATTACGTAAATGGTAAAAAAAATGCCACTGAAAATATTATAACATGCCAAACTGGCTGAATGCACCCATGGCTACATGTTTAAAAAAAATTAAAATTCAATTTAACCGAAAATATTTTAAAACTCTAATTTTCATTGTACATGTCTGAAACTTCAAAAAATAAATCAACACGCTTGTTGTCCTGTTTCTGCAGTAAAAGGGTGCAAAAGATACCAGAGGGAAATGCAAACTAAAAGATCGTCATGGCTAAAAAATAAAAAGACAAACAGACAAATAATAGTATACAAGAAACAAAATAGAAAGCTAAAGACTAAGTAACACGAATTCCAGGCCTCCAACAAACTGAGGTTGTTCTCAGGTGCTATTTACGGCTATATTCAAATTACTGCAGAAAATATTGTAGGAAAATAGAATGTATTTGTACTCGCTACTTAACAAGAAAACCGAGTTCTTATTAGAGCTATTGCCCTTTTATAATTATTTTTACATTTTTTGCGTCTTTACACGATATTTTAACTACTTAACAATTAAAATAGATATTTTGAAACGTAAACACATGTAAGAATAAATTTTCAGCAAGACAAGATCTACAAATAAGATAGTATAGAGGAAATGTTACCCTTTCTCGACTAATATAAGTGTACATTACATTTTCGTATGCTTTATATTCATCTAATAGCTACATGTACAATGTACATGTACGTATATCTGGTATCCCTCATGAAAGACACAACTATTCGTATTTGTGAGGCGTTTTTTTTTGTCGAATGGAGGTTTTATTTTTACATGTGACGAAGATGGCTATGATGTGCGAATTATACCGTATTTTGAAGGACATAGTATTATAATTTATTGATTATAGACCAGCGGTAGAATCAAAAATATTTTTTTTTAATGCACCCACCGAACACACGGCTAAATTATATATCATTAAAAAGATAAAATTGTTGACTTTAATATTAATGATGCCGTAAGCATGAGAAGTGGTCGGCATTTTGCATAATTGAGGTCAAAGGTCAACAATTGAATATTACAAAATTTTGTCTTTACTGTCTATTTTGGGCTAAACTTAGGAACATAAAACATATTAAACAATTAAGGGGACAATATTTCATTCAACATATATGGAGCCTGTTGGGCATACCATTTCTTTTTCTAAATACGTCATTTTTAACGTTAAAATTGACGTTTTTCGTTATATGATACATTTTGTTTATTTATGACTTCATTTAGTTTCCATACAAGGATGACCTTGAACTTTGGTAATATTTCTTTCCCATTAAAATGAAGTCTTAAGACGACTTTCTGCTATACAAAAGTTTAAAGTCAGATAAAGGGGGATAAAAGTTAATTTCATCGATTTCAGTTTCAATGGTCATGATGGTTATTTCAGTAAATTTTTTACATTTTTTTTGCAGACAAAAGCTGTCATTAATATTTTTGTTGTACAATCAGAATGTATTCATATAAGGTTTATAAAATGTGTTGGTATCATATCAACGTTTTTTTTGGACGTTTTTTAACATAAGAATGCCCGATCGTCCTATCATAATGAACGGAAATAGCTTCAGTGTCAAAGTAAACTAAACGTATATTAAATCAACAGAAAAAGTGGACAAAAACTAAAAGCAAAACAAGTTTATATATGAATTAGCATTATTAAGACGCAGATAGGTCAGGTAATCAAGCATCATCATCATCATCTATATCTGCAAGGTGTGTATTGATGTTTTTACAAAGGTCTGATGCTTGACATTGACACAGTTCAGTGCAGGACAACTTCTGTTCAAAACACACACAACTTTTACTGCAAACTGATTTTCCTTTGCATGTGCACACCAAATCTTGAAGGAAGTCAGATGACATTTGACCTTCAAACAAGACAGGTTCAAGACCACACTTTCCTTCTTTCCAACCAAACTGTAGAGGCGATCCAATAGCAGACTTGGCGATATGTGCAGTCATCCAGATTTTGGTTTGGAAAGAAGACCTAAGGACGTGCTGTTTGAAAGATGCTTCACAAGGAGGGAGTCGGACCAAGCTAGAATCTTTACATGTGGCTAGTTTCACCCGGAAACTGTTCAGATTATTATGGCAGCGTTTGGACTTTCCTTTAGGATCATAAAGCCTAGTTACGAGTTTTCGACTGACGGCTACCGAATCTTCTATATCTAATAAAGATATCTGGGACAAGTCATTGAAATGAACAGGGGTTTCTTTTTGTGCCTTTAGCATGGATTTCTTGCCTATGCCAAATAAAGACGATGTAGTATCACATCCTGTAATAGCGTGTGCAGCTGGTAGGATTTTACACAAAACTGAATTTAACGACCCACACAGCTCATGAACAGGAATGTAACGCCGACAATCCTTAATGCTAGTGTCAGTGATCATTCCTGTTTGAAACCACAATTCAGATATATGAGTCATCTGTGGGAAATAATGTATTAAAAGTACTAGCACGTCCGTATCCGGAGACTTTACAATAATGCGACGGTTTACATCGTTTTCCCTGTACAGTTTGTCAGCATTTAATGCATGCAGAATAATACGTGTATCTGCCTCTTCTTGTGTACTTGACAATTCACTGCAATCTGATATACCTTTAGGACTTATTATTTTCCCTATTTCTGGATTGGGAAATGATCCAGCAAGGTACAGTTTTTGTCCATCCATTAGACAACTATTTTCTTTCATATATTGCAAAGTGAATTCACCAAGAAACTTTATAAGTGACTGCTTGTTTTCACCTGAACTAAGAAATTTTTTCCAGTCTGGAATGATTCTTCCTTCGATTACTTGAAACACTTTTGGATTGAAAAATGACTTTGATCGACGTTCCCGTTCAGAGCTTTTAATGGAATTTTGAATGTCATATCTATCAAAAATGTCAGCAACCACTGAAGCATATTGAAAGCAAGCAACCTGATTGAGGACAAAATCTAAAGCCAATTCACCAAATGTTTTAAACCTTTTTGCATTGATAGATTGCAATAATGCCATGCCATCTCTTATATGGGTGGTTCGTGATATATCGAATATTTGACAGACTACTACATCCTGTTCCAGTATGTGAGCTAAATCTGCCTTACAAGTCTTGCGCATTGTACCATCGTCATGGAACATGGATGTTGGGATTGGGCCAATTGGATAGGACCGAACTTTTTCAACTGTTACATCCTCTCGACAATTTGCCAAAGCCAAGGCACGCCTAAAAACTAACTCTGGGTTGATATGCACATTAACTGTGCCACCAGAACGATACTTTAGTTTAGTTTTTTTCGTCATATCCTCGAAAGACTTTAGTTTAGATCTTGATATCGGGTTATAGAAACTTCGAGACTGCCCATTCGACAAAGAACCATCAACAAAGGATTTAACCCTTTGTGTGCCCTCATTAATAGAATTCAATAAAGAATCTTGAACTTCTTTAGATGCGTGCATCCCAGTTGAAATGTTTATGAGAGGAACTGGATGTAAGGTAACATCAAAAGGATCTGTCATTTTGTTGATGATATGATCTATCAAATCACTAACCTGTTGGTTATCTCGTGTCATTGCTGCTGGTTTCATTTCCTCGTGAGATAAATCACTCTCTATGGACAAACCAGCTCTATCACGCATTTCTGAACCGAAATGACCGAGAACATGTCTCGTTAATGTCCATCTAATCAAAGCAGATTTTTTGCGGGTTAATCCAACAATCCCCACATGCCCTTTAGAGTCTTTTAAAATGGTTTTTTCGGTGGCCATGTCACTCCAAATGCCGTTAAAAGTTCCCTTTTTTGGTGAATTGCAAATTCACCAGAATCAAATGCTGATTGAACTTTATGAGGGATATCAAGCATATCAAGAATATAAACCGGGGTCCATCTGGAGTAATTTGTTCTGTTGGTTATGAAGAAGTATGGCAGCATATCAGTAGTAGTATGTAAATGCAATGACCACAAACCCTCCCGTTCTGCACGAATGTTTTGGAGCATTACTTCAACCGCGTTCAGGAACATATCCCAGTACTTAAATGTCGGGGATTCGAGATATCCCCAGTTCCTGAATCTAACTGTTAATGGTAATACATGGGTGGTATACAGAATCGTTAACTCGTTAAGTACATCTTTGTAAGATTCCGATTCATCTGAAAACTTTGCTTGACATTTGGACAGCATCACCCATACATCCTTTGGTATTGCATCAATACCATCATTTTCCTCAGACCATTTGAAAAACGAAGCAAACCATAACGATCGTAATGCTTCATATACGAGTGTAAAACCTCGAACTGATCGGTTAAACTGTTTCCCTAAGAGCATCTGGTCAACAGTGCATCCGGCATAAACTCCAGAATCAACCATAAGATCCCGAAGACCTCCATCTGCCCACAATTTGCCAATACAAGCTATAAAACAAGAAAGTGTGTGAAATCCACCAAGCCTCAAAATATGGGATTGAAAAACTTCCGGCATTGACCATTTCACTTGCTGTGATACTGCGTAAAGTTGTTGATCAAACGTCTGTATTGCAAAGTCCTGTCCTACTACTTTTGACATGTTCATACATTTCTTCATTGTTGTATAAACGGTTGACATATCGATTGGCTTCGAGTCAACAACTGGTGCATATGTAACAAGTGTCCGACAAGGAAGTGATTCCGAGACTAGGCCATTAAACCCAGTCCAGAAGGGGATTGTTTGTTTAATTTGTTCTGGAAGTTCCATTGGAAATTTAATTACTTCTCTGAACAGAAGTCGCAGCAAAACCCAAACGGAGTCTAAAGAAGCTTCACATCTTTCTGAACAAGATTGTATATCCCTATATGCATTCTCACGACGGGGAGGCTCAGGACGCTCTTTTGGCTTGTTGAATGGTACACAGTTTATCAAAGACATTGTCTGCTCGTCGACTGGTAGAGATTTTTCCTGTCCTCGTTTAACTTTAACCTGTTCAGCATGTACAGCGCTGGAATCTGTCATTTCAGTCTGCAGTTGGAAAACAGCTCTAGCCATAGAATGGAAAGTATCCTTGCCATCCACCGTTTCCGTGTTTATGTCAATGTTATCTGATCCTTCCTGGATAAGACAACCATTGGAAGACAGCGGTACAATACCGTTTGGAACATACACGCCATTTTTGATCCTATCAATTTCATGACTTGATAAGCTTGTTAGGTAACGCCTAACCTCATCATACGAACTGCAAAACCCATGAGCATTTAATGTTTCAACTAATTGTTTTGATCCAAATTCGTGATACAATTGTAATGCAAGACCAATTTGAAATGGAGGGATAACATTAGTACTCATTGAAACTATGCTTTCTGTAAGCGACATACATTTTCGCATTTTTTCTACGGTAGTATGATTTTGGTTTGAAACGGCCAGAAAAGACTTTTCATCTTTTAACCAACAAATAAATTTGGTCAGGTTTGGGGGCATTGATTGAATTGACAACGGCAGAGAACATTCGGAAGGTGTTGGGTAATAATCATTGTTCAGATCAAGGCTATGTATATCACGCCTTAAAATATTGGCAGCGGTGTGTAAAATCTGTTCTTCACTTGTTGTATTTTTGGAACTTCCAATTTCCAAATCTAACTGTGCTATTTTGAGTTCAGATTTTAGCTGACTTGCAGCTTTAATTGCGTCACCGATAGATATAGAGCTGCTGAACTTGATATTTGATTTACCCTGGCCTTGTTGTGGTTGTATGACAATTGAATCGCCGTAATAATTTATTAACCTATTTTGCAATTTATATGTTGTGTATTTGTCGGCATAGTTCTGTGGAAGCAAGAAACGAAATTTCTCAAGCAAGTTGGACATCATAAAAGCCTTATGCTTTACCATCAGGTCTGAATTAATTTCTGATACCAACTTCACAAATGCAGTATCGTGGTCAGAAGATTCTGCTTTTACTTTTTGGGGTGTTTTCAGTAGATATTTAGTTATACAGACCGAATGATTAAGGGCATTTTCAGTAAAATTTTCATGTAAAACCGTTGACTCAATTTCATGATCCGAATTAATTCTAGCTGCCTCAAGTATATTCTTAATTCTGTCTTCTGATTCCACTTTGTGCAATTTAGCATCTTTTTTGTAAGTTTTGTTCTTACAAAAAATACAGGAATACCACTCTGATCGAGTTGTGATTCTAGATGTGCTTGCAGCAGGTGAAAAAATGCAAGCACCACCTATATTCTCCTCCGTTTCCATAAAATCTTGTTTATAACAAGATAGATTCTGCTTACTGGTGTAAGATTTACAACAAGATCTATGGTATTTTACATCAATATTTTCCGAAAAAAAATTGATTAATAGAAGACAACTCTTCTACAATCTTCAAATAGATATCATCTTGCCGTAGTTAATTAGCTTCAATAAAACTAACTTTGCCCTTGTCAGTGAAATATATAATTTTTCCGGGCTTTTAAGCTGACAAATTATGCATTCCTGCCAATCTAAGGAAGACTTCCCTCTCTTTGAACTTGTTGGGGTAAGTTTTGAAAGGACTACCGAACTGTGACATTATCCGGAAACTTTTCACAACAGATCCGGAATTATTTTTAAGCGATTACCTAACACAATGTAAACAATGATAAAAAAAAAACCAATATACTACCACTCTGGGTTTTAAAAATAAAAAAAAACCAATGAAATTAACAAGAAAGCAAATATAAAACTAGTGTAAAGACAAATATAAACCCTAAAACTGATATTAATCAAACAATTTCAATGTGAAATGCTAATCGACATTTGGCTTGTACAGTGATAGAACTGAACGGAGTGAGGATTAAACAAAAATAAACGTCCCGGACCGTAATTCCGGAATTAAATAAATGTGTAACAGATTGAGGTGTTCTTTTCAAATTAAAAATTTCTTGTTAATCGAATAAGAAATGTTACAAACGAAAGTTGTTTTGTATAAAGTAAATATCGAAGTGTATATTTATGCCAAATAAACACAAATGAAGTGTTTTATAATTATCCTGTTATTAACGGAAACCGGTGAAAATCCTGTTAATCACAACTACTGAAGTAAAACGGTTTTTAAAATGTTAATGGTAAATATTTTTAAAACAATTATTGACTATTTTTATCGTCAGTGATATATTCTTATATTATCAATTTAAAAAATAGCCGTAATATTGTAATTCGTAATAATAATTAACATTTTAGTGTATCAGTGATTTTTTTTTATACACTACATAACGCTCTAAAAAGCCATTTTTACGGAAATTCGACCATACGATTTTCTTACGGCATGTTTCAAATACAAATTTAACATGTATTCTTTCATTTAAAAAAAAATTCAGGTGTGTGTTCTTTGGGTGCATTAAACTCCTTAACTAAGCGTCTTTTCAGATTTCGCCGCTGCACTATTAATCTTTGTTTATCATGACAAGATTTTCAGTTCTTTCCAGGACACAAAATTAAGTATTTCAAAAATCGCCTAAACCTAAATATCTCTAATTCAAGTACGGTGTGGTTTTGTAATACGTGCAAGTGTTATATTTCTTATTTTGCAAATTCGGAATTTCAAAATATATCTATAACATCTAGGCAGAGGGGAGATGTTATAGATATATTTTGAAATTCCGAATTTGCAAAATAAGAAATATAACAGCTTTGCAAACTTTCTTTTATTAAATATTTTATTTTTTATTCTCAAAATGAATTTGTAAAAATGGACAATTTAGAAGAAAATAGATTTTACAGATGTTTGACAAATATTGATAATTATTCATTCATTAATTATACATGCTATATTGTGAATAAAAGAAAGAGTGTAGGCAATTAGGCCTATTGTCAAAATTACATAGGTTGTCGCAACATAGGTATACGAAAATCAATAATTTAGATTAAAGTGTCAGCTTGGTTGACAAGACAAAATTATGAGTGACCAATTAAAATGTTGTGGTCAGCTACGAAATTATGTAACGATAATTTTCATTGGTAAAACGAAGAAAACCTGGGATCTCTAAGCACGTGAGCAACGAACTTTTTAAGCTAGTGTTTTGGGCTATTCGTCAGTTGCCATGAGATCTCAGTTGTAATAAAATATAGTTATTTTGGAATTCTTCGTTTTAACCAGGTAATTCATATTTAATATTTTAAAGCCTTCTTTTTATGAAAATTACATTTCACATTTACTTTTAATTAAGTTTTATTTATTTAGTTCTATTTATTTAAAATGAGCGTATTTAGTTTATTACATTACGATTAAATAGATGATTTTTTTAAGTGAAATATACAGTAAACATAAATTCCGTAAATGTTATTTATTTCATTAATTTTCATTATTACATGCAAATTTGTTTACAGGAGATTTGTGAATTTGACGCATAATTTATTCGTAGTAAAGTTAAATTCTGTTATTTGGTTATATTTAATATTGAACGAAGTTTAAAGAAATCTTTGTTTGTCACTTTGGTTTACCTTGACAACGCAACAAAACACAAAGAAAATATTTGTTGTTTCATGTATATTGAAATCGTACCGATGCAGGATTGATCTCCAGAACAGAAATATTTGCGTATTACGTAATAGCAAGAAACATTTAATATATTACAGCTTGACATTATCTATGTATGATGAACTATAAATATTGTGAAATATATTGTATGCATTTATATGAAATTGTATTATAGAGTTGCCATGAGATCTCAGTTGTAATAAAATATAGTTATTTTGGAATTCTTCGTTTTTACCAGGCCAGCTAAAGTCCAGACGACATAGGCTGAAAGTCAAGTACGACACAAGTAAGAAGTGCGTTGAAGTTATAAATGGTTGATATATTTTGTATAAGATCGAAATGAAGGAGGACCATAAATTGAACTTGAGTATATACTGTAATTTGAATATAACCGCATGTATATTATATTATTATATTTTTTTGCAAATTTGTCCATTTCATGTGATCAACGATAACATTCTACGCTTTTGAAATTTAATGTAATTGAGGAATATCAGACCAGGCTCAATTTAAAAAATAAGAATTTAAATAAAATATCACAAACATGTTTGCCTAAAGAAGTCGTCATTTAAAAAAACTTGACATTTTTATGTTTAATATTTTTATATTCAAAGACAGTGTTACTCTGGTTACTATGACAGTGTAGGTCATAAATGGTGTTGTCCACATGGTTATAAATGTACTGGTTATACTATAGATTGTTATAGCTATACAACTTATTATACTTCAGGTTCATCAGGACCAAGTGCAATGGATTATGGGTAAATACAATTAATCGAAAACGCTTTATGCAGAAATTAGAATAATAAAACTATTTCAATGGTGAAAGTAGAAATTTTCAATTCTGACTGGGCTATCAAATTGGATATATCATGTCTGATTTCATGAGACGAATACCCGTCTTTGATATTAGCAATTGAAAGTAAAACCAGCAAACTAATAGTTCGAGGACATCATGATAATTCAATGACAAAAATGAAATTAAAACCCAAGCATTTCACACTGCATACATAACAAAAATGTGTTTTTTTCATCGTTTTTATACCCCACCTACGATAGTAGATGGGCATTATGTTTTCTGGTCTGTGCGTCCGTTCGTTCGGTTGTCTTTCCTTCTGTCTGTCCCGCTTCAGGTTAAAGTTTTTGGTCATGGTAGTTTTTTATGAATTTGAAGTCCAATAAACATGATAAACTTGAAACTTAGTACACATGTTCCATATAATATGATCTTTATAATTTTAATTCCAAATTGGAGTTTTACCCCAATTTCACGGTCCATTGAACATAGCAAATGATAGTGCGAGTTGGGCATCCGTGTACTGGGGACACATTTTTTTTTTTTTTTTTTATATACACATGGAAAAAAGTATTGCAACACCAAATTGAAATTGAAATTAAAAAAACACTTTTCATTTTTTGGGGATATAATTTGGTAAAATAGAACTAGTTAAACATTATTTAAGTATCACCTGAGTTTAATAAAAAAATATCGACTCGATAATTTTTTATCTGCACATGCAGCTACTCTACCCGTAAGCAGCAAAACAGTTGTTTTTATCCTCATTGTTTTCAACCCTTTAAATAACCAAATTTTTAAAGTTATGTAATTGACATCTTATAATGGGTCCTGGACAACTCTGAACTGCAGCAAGATGGCAGATTATCAGCATAAGGGAAGCAGAGATGTCGCTGTAAAAACTGCACGTTTTGTTGGTCATCACCATTTCTCTATAAGTCGTTTTGAGAATAAATCAGGCAATAAATGCTGTAAAAGACATTCCGAGATAATGAAGACCCCCTATACCATTTGCTAAGAAAAATCAAGCATAATGAAGGTTGGTCAGAAGGAAACCCATTGCATACAAGACAATCCTAAAAAGAGAGTGGTGGCCATACAGGAGCCTTTTAACAAGAACTGTTCGAGATCGACTCATCGCTACTTGTTATCGTGCGATAAGACCATTTCGGAGACCTTTGCTAACGAACAGACACACAGTTTTCCGTATCCAATGTTGTGCAGAGTTCGCCAAAGTTGGAAATTAGCATCGTGGAGGAAGATCCAATGTTCAAATGGAATTCGGTTCATCTTCCTTGGCACGATCATAGCCCGGATTTCAACCATATCGAGCATATTTGGGACACTATTGGGCGGAAAGTGCGCGAAAGGACACCTCAGTTCAAACCCATCATGAAATAAACAATGCCCGTCATCAGAAATGGTTGCTGCTACCTTAGCAACAAATTAGTCGATTTATGGCAGGAATCAGAAGACGTTTAGATGCGGTTATCCGTTTGGATAGAGGCTGCGTACAAAGTACTAATTCTTTGGCGTATAACCATCAACCATGATGTGAACAGTCATCTAAGGATTAATTTTGAAATGTCTGACATTGTAAATATAATGTTCGACTACAGTAAAAGTTGTAAAATGCATTTTTTTGTACAAAGAACACTCCATTTTGGTATTAAAATTGTGGTTATATAAATCATTTTTTTTTCAAACATTTTTTGTTCGTTTCAATGCTAATGTTATCATAAACTATGTTTCAATAATATTATACACATATTTTATTATATTTCATCCAAAAAAAGAGGCTGATTTTTCAAGTTTTAAAAAATCAAGGTGTTGCAATACTTTTTTCCATGTGTATATTTATGTTTATTACAGAACATGCCAGTATTTTTATTTATATATTGTTTAATGAGTGTATTATTTGTGTAAAAGGAAACAGATCTGTGAAAGCATAATTATATGAAAAAAAGAAGACGTGGTATGATTACCTATGAGACAACTCTCCACAAGAGACCAACAGGACACAGAAATTAACAACTATAAGTCACCGTACGGCCTTTAACATTGAGCAAAGCCCATACCGCATAGTCAGCTATAAAATGCCCGGAATGACAATGTAAAACAATTCAAACGAGAAAACTAACGGCCTCATTTATATAAAAAAAAATAACGAAAAACAAATATGTAACGCTTAAACAAACAGGCTCCGGACTTTGGACAAGCACATACATACATCATATAGCGGGGTTAAACATGTTAGCGGGATCCCAATTGCAACCCTCCCTCTAACCTGGGACAGTGGTATAAAAACACAACATAAGAACGAACTATAAAAATCTGTGAAAAAAGGCTTTATAGGAACCATATCTGTGAAAGCATATTTGTTTGTTTCTGAATCCTTGGTATTTATTAAAAATGTAATATATCCTTATGTGATGATTTATCTGATTGTTTATTGTTTAAAGTAAAAACTAAGCAGCAAGAAACACAACAAAATCCGGAGGTGATCTCATGTGCTCCGGAAGAGATAGCAAATCTGGCTTCGTAACGTTTCTTATATTGTACACATGCAGTGATAAGTCGAATTATGTGATAAAAGAGAGAGGAAGAGTATGAGATAGTGGACTTTTTTTATACCTTAGGTATCATTTTCTATTTAAAATAAGAACACAATACATTCACAATTTTTGAATTTGCAAGCGGCTTTATTTTCGCTGAATTTCATAATGCAGCTACGAGATGGTGTCGCTCACCTTGATCTATGTGCATATGCAACAAAGGACACAGATGGTTTCATGCTAAAATTGTGTTTTGGTGATGGAGATGTGTCCGATTCATCTGAAATTTGATGGCAGATAGATCTTGACCTGATTAATATTTCTACTCCATGTTAGATTTGCTTTGAACGCTTTGATTTCAGAGATATAAGACTAAATCTACGTTTAACCCCCTATGTTCTATTTTAGCCATGGCAACCATCTTGGTTGGTTGTCCGGGTCACCAGACACATTTTTAAAACTAGATACCCAATGATGATTGTGGCTAATTTTGTTTAAATTTGGCTTGGTAGTTTCAGAGGAGAAGATTTTTGTAAAAGTTAACGACGACGGACGACGACGACATACGAGGGACTCAAAGTGATGAGAAAAACTCACTTGGCCCTATGGGCCAGGTGAGCTAAAACAAAAATGGCAATTATATATAAGCTATCGTAATTTTAAAAAACTGAAACCCAATCATATTGATATGAACACAGGTCTAAAAAGTGATACCTCTACGAAAGATCCTTTCAATGGATCACCAGCGAAGCTGGCAGCTGTCTTAAAACACATTTTACATTCATAACTACTTTATACAAGCACAACTAAGTTAAATCTAAAAAATTTAAATCTAAAAATATATTGTAATACCTGCTAGCAACTCGTGATGTCGTCCCAATTGTTTTCTCGGAGGAATGAAATACTGTAATAAAACAAGTAAAATATTTACAGAAAGATTAATAACGGAAAAAGAAGCAGCAGTCGATATTGTAGGATAATATTATTACATGTTCTATTTTAGAAAAATAGTTGGAGGTTTAATAAGTTGTATAATAGCCTTTCTAGTCATCATTAGATGCATACTGCACTGTTGTGTATGTGGTAAGTCATTAAGTTAAAATGCTTTTAAAGATTGTTGTTTGGTGTTATAAATTATGAAATGGCGAATACACAATTGACTTGCTTAGGGATGACATAACAAAATCAATAAAGGATAAAAAAAAAAAATCAAATTGTTAGGAAAGGGGGGGGGGGGGAGGCGTCAAATTTGCTGCTTTTGTTAAATTGACATCAATTTTATATAAATCCTTATTGGTCAATCAATTTTTCCCAAATTAAGTTAAAAGGGAGGAGGGGGTCAATGACAAATGCCGTACTTTAACCTATAATGGTTTACTTTTTAAATTGTTATTTGTATGGAGAGTTGTCTCATTGGCACTCACACCACATCTTCCTATATCTATATATGAATGAAGTTTGTTATCCTACATTGAACTTTTGATGTCGTCCCTTAGAAATAAGCAGTGTACGTGTGCGATTCAACAAAACGAGTATTAAACAAAGGTAAACAAAACTAAAATAAAATACATATAAACAGCCAAAAACCTGACTCCGGTTTGATCCCATTTCTTAATGCAACAATAGAAGTCATGTGACATCCATATTTGGTAATTTTATGGTTCACACATTTTTCAACTTCCACGAGTCTGCATCCTGCAAAAAGTTATTTCAAATGAAATCAAAGCATGATGTACGTTATAAAGGCTAACTACGTATACTTATATTTCGAGTAAGCGTACTGAATTCGAATGAGAAGTGTTCAACCCCAGGTCGTCACTCGTCGCGCCTATTGTAACAACATTTTAAGCTATGGACCCAATCTGAAAATCGAAATTGGCGGAAGAGGCGGCCATTTTGAAATGGCGGCCGTTTGATCTCAATAGATTAATAATAGAAAATCATGAAAATGATATTAGAGAAGATATTGACATGAAATCTGATTGATAGAATAACAGTGCTGAATCCAATTGTCTTGTAGAACAAAAGTTTTGGAAATATTACTCATATTGAATGGCGACCATCTTGAAAAATTCATTTTTTAAGCCAAAATATGTAGTAATTATTTAATATAATAAAAAAAATGCATTGTGGAAGATATATATAATGTTTTTGTTTGAGCTATATATGCAGGACAAAAAGCTAGCCTATCCCCCTCCCTCGAGTTATTCTTCTGTTTTGTAGCGGGTACAAAAGCATTAAAACGCGGACACAAAGAGAATCATAAAATGAACTATTACTCTGAAAGCAATATTAGTGCAACCGCTTGTTCAACTTAGAATAACAGGAGAATTTCATTTTATACGTAGAAATAAAGCAAGAAAATATTTGTATACCTGTCGTTTATAATAGTTGGCTGATTACTGGATAATTCGTTTTGGTGATATTGTTCATTTGAAACAACTTTCAAAAACCTTGATTGCAGACATAATGAATTTTATATCATACAAATAATGTTATAAGAACATCAACTGCTCAAATGTTCTCAATTGACGTTAACAATATCTAACAATAAATGAAATGTATATGTACATGTTTTGTCAAACCACACTCTGTTTATCATATTCTATCACATTGTCCTCCACATTAACATACAGAAGTACAACTTAATACTACCTTTACACATTTGCAATTCCTTAGTAACCGTGTTCACTTTGACTTATAATAAGTTAAGCGCTTGTTGCAGTAAATTATTATATAGTCATATGGTATATTCATCACAATTGACAAGGACTGTCATCTGAGGACTTCATATATATTGATTCTTGAATGATGGCCATTTTGAAAACATGCATGTCAAATATATCATTATTCGCTAATCTTATTAATTCACTGTTTGCATTCATACTTTTTTACTAATTTATATTGGATATTCACAAAGAGGTCAGATATGGCATGCACATGTTTACAAAATTAAGATATCAGTATCAAAATTTTATGTTACTTACATGTTTGCTTAAGTAACTTTTTAAAACAGAAATTACGTATATATTATATAATTTATGACCGAAAGTTTTTTTTTGGAAAAGATCAAAATTGTAGATTTCGAAAACACTGGAACTATATATAAGAACAAGAATGTGTCCTAAGTACACGGATGCCCCACTCGCACTATCAGTTTCCATGTCCAATGGACCGTGAAATTGGATAAAAAATCTAAATTTGCAATAAATTTAGAAAGATCATACCATATGGAACACTACCTTGACCAAAAATTTTAACCCGAAACTCTCATTTTCATTTTCTATGTTCAGTAGACCATGAAATTGGGGTCAAAAGTCTAATTTGGCATTAAAATTAGAAAGATCATATTATAAGCAACAAGTGTTCTAAGTTTCAAGTTGATTGGACTTCAGCTTCATAAAAAACGACCTTGACCAAAAACTTTAACCTGAAACTCGCACTTTCATTTCTATGTTCAGTGGACCGTGAAATTGGGGTCAAAAGTCTAATTTGGCTTTAAAATTAGAAAGAACATATCATAAGCAACAAGTGTACTAAGTTTCAAGTTGATTGGACTTCAGCTTCATCAAAAACTACCTTGACCAAAAACTTTAACCTGAAACTCGCACTTTCATTTCTATGTTCAGTGGACCATGAAATTGGGGTCAAAAGTCTAATTTGGCTTTAAAATTAGAAAGATCATATCATAAGCAACCAGTGTACTAAGTTTCAAGTTCATTGGACTTCAGCTTCATCAAAAACTACCTTGACCAAAAACTTTAACCTGAAGCGGGACGAACGAACGAACGAACGAACGAACGAACGAACGGACGAACGAACGAACGAACGGACGAACGAACGGAGGCACAGACCAGAAAACATAATGCCCCTCTACTATCGTAGTCGGGGCATAAAAACATAATGGGCAATTAGACTGGAAGGAATGTGTTAAACGGCAAGAGAGGACATATTAGGGTTTGCAATGCCAAGCAGACACAAACAGAACAGTCATAGACATTTGAGCTGGCAATCACTCTTTTGATGCAAGCATACGAAGATGTTGGTTCTTGAATTGGTTTTCCTTTCTCACAATTAGAAACAGTTGAATGAGGGCTATGGAACTGCAGAAGCCCTCCAGAATCACAAGGCAAAATGGCACAAACCATGTCAAACAAATTTTCAGACCTCAAAATATTTCATCAGCAAAAGGGAAAACATACTTCTGATGTTGAAGATAAGTTTCCAATTGAAAGGAAACAATAAGTAACCAGACACTGTAGAGTGGAACTGGATCAAAAATAACAACGACCGCAATGTATTTTTCTGTGGTGATGTATCTGAAGATCTTCATTATACATCGACATTTTCAAATCGGCAAAAATAGGGCATGACTGTGCACTTGTACTACAAGACATATTCCCTTAGCCAAAGTAAGAGATGGAGATGTCAAATCACTAGTATCATGCTTGATGATTGATGATTGACTTGACAACATAGCAAATAGGCAGAATAAAAGACACAGAAAGCAGAAAGAAAGCCAGGAATATTTTATCCTTGGAGTTGTGCTTTCCTAAATAATGAAATGCATTGATGGCACAGTCTGGAAGAAGTATTGTACCAATCTCCAAGCTTGCAGATCTAGCTAAATTGTACAGTAAACGCCAGGAAGATCTTGGAGTTTTCATGGAAGGACGAACTAATACAATGCAGTTAACAAAATTGGAATGTAGCTGCTATATGATATATATAAGTACACAAACAAGATAAATTAGAGCTCTTGATTTTCAACAAATGTAATCATGAAGCTCTGAAACAGACCTAATAAAAAAGGGTAAAAATGAAGGCATCACCATAGCCATAGCAGGCAAAATATATATGCTTGATACTAACAATAACTTTACAGGGACACTCAATAACAGCTGTTGACACGAATCAGTTCAACAGACATAAGTTTCCCTAGTAAGAATGATACAGGATGGCCAAACATCAAGGCACAGTCCAGAAATATCGTCGAGTGGCAGACAAGACTTACCATTTCTCAGCTATAATAGTTCAATTGTGCAACTCGTCGTTGAAAGGATACAACTACAACTTATCAGTCCTCAGATGAGGGTAAGATGTCTCAAAGATTGTGGAACTGATTCATTTGGAAAGCGTACATTGAATGTCCCTGTAAACCTTTTTATAGAAACAAGCTTAACTCTTCAAACTTTTCTAGTTACTTTGACTATGAAGAGGCCTTCATCATCACGACATAGCCTGTTTCACAACTTCCCCAACATATTAATTGAGAATTCAGAGAAAGACGCAACCGTTCATGTGTGGTTGCATATCATGTATGGCTGTTAGTATTCAATTTTTCAGAAGTGTTGTATTAATCATTCTTTCCATGACAGCTCATATTTACTAAGAACGTTTACTGTACAATTTACCAATATCATCAATTTCAAATATTAAAACAATATATGTTCCATAATATGAGCCGTCACTGTTTTCTATCAATTTGTCGAACCCCATTCCATGGATAATAGATTCTTGACTTTTTTTCTGTGTCTCGAATTCTGTTTAATTGCCCTGTCTTGTAGTTTTAACAAACAGTTAGCATGATATCTGCTCCTGAAATATTAATCTCCAGCATTGAGTCTTGCTAAAAGAACAATGGTTAGTAGTTCAAGTGACAGTCACATACTCTATTGTCGATCATAATTGTGGAGGCCTCATGATGATAGTCAGATACCTCATCACAATGAAAGAAAAAAAATCCTGCAATCATATTCTACGTATTATTCCTTTTCAACATACAGTGGTCATAACTTATATTATATACGCATTTTTTGGTGGTAAAAAAGTAACTAAACTGCAATTAAAAGAATTTACGCATATTTTTTAAATACATTTATTAGCTAACATATGCATGCCTTATTTCAACACTTGGTGAATATATCCTATATGAATAGCAACAGTCATATAAATAAATGATAAGAAAAACTAGTTGTAAATGCATATAAAGATTAGTATTAAATCAAAAAACAATTTAGGATAGCGAATAATGATACATTTGAAATTTACGTTTCCAAAATGACCACCATTCAAGATGGCCACCTAATACTTCAATAGTCCTCAGTTGATATCCTTTGTCATAAGATATACGAAAGTTTATCAAAACTGGTAAAGTAATATATTTTTCATATTTTTTTTAATAATTTTTATTAATTTTTTGGACATGATTTCAAAATGGCCGCCCAAAGCCGCCATTTTGATTTTCTGAATTGGGTCCATAGCTATAAATGTTAGTTGTGACCTCAACTAACACTGCCAAATTTTATGCTTTTACCACAATCTGAGCAATTGTTTCACAAATCGACTGGACTATTGCTTTCAACACACAAGTTGAAAATGTTTTCTTAACTTCTGCGGAAGCTATGCTGAACTTAAAATATGTGATGAAGCTTTTTATGATTAAGCGTGTGTTAAAGCTGTGTCACTAAATAGTGTACGCAAATGTGCCACTTTGAGGTGTGAATTCTGACGAAGTGGTTCCGATAGTAATTTACCTTACGAGGTACTTTCTAATGTTGACAATTTTCATGAACAAACTTATTTGTACTTTTATATATATATATGTAGCACCCCTTGCTGTAATTTACTAGTGAAAATAACCAAAATAATGAATTCCTAACAGTAAACAAGACTTACCTTGGTTGAATCAGTATGATTGGAGTTTGATGAGTCATGAGACTCCATGAGGTATAAAATGATTTAATGATTGCTTAATGTTTTGGGAACACAAACGAGTCACACTTCATACTTCATGGATATATGAGAATGCTTTGAACAAGGGTGATTTAAATGTTGATAGAGATTATCTTTAAAGATTTAGAGAACAAGCTTAATACTTTTATGCTGCCATTGTACATTTAGTTCTTGCTGCATTTTTTTTTTTATGATTCCTCCAATTTATTACAATAAAAATGATGGCGAGTAAGAAATATACAGAAAACAGAAAATTTCTGCATTGCCGCCAATTTCATTTTCCCGCAAAATTCACACAATTTCAATTAAAATGGCGGGTGTAACTGTCAGTCCCATAGTGCTCTCCAAAAAGAACAGTTGTTTCTAAGGGCTTGCTTTCCAACTAGAAAACTCATAATGGAACGTTTTTATTTTAGATGAAGATAGCATAGAAGAAACAGAAAGCCAACAACAAACTGGTTCTGAATCTCGATTAGAAAACGGAAATGTTTCTTACATACTAATACCAATTCGAGGCTCAATTGAACCATGATATCCACCACCGCCTTACCAACATTAGATATAAATTATGACGAGCCAATAATAAAATGAAAATATTGGTGTTACTTATTTTAGGTATTTTTAATTAGATATTTTTGTCATGTATAGCTCTTTAACGGTTTTTGGTACTTACACATCTTTGGATTTCAAATGTTTGGCTTTTAGCGTTCCTGATGAAGGTAAATCCAGAAAAGCGCTCCGGACGCATATAATTATTAAACGTGTTGTTTTCAATTTTTTACATCTCTGGGTCGATACTTCTGCTGGTGGACTATCAGTCCCTGAGGGTATCATCAGCTCAGTAGTCAGTAATTCGGTGCTGACATGATTTATCAAACTTTACTAAAATTGTCCGTTTATCAATTTTGAAATTATTATGAAACTAAGGTTTCAACTCCCTCAGGCAAAGTTGACTTTTAAATTAGATGAATTTGGCTATTTATTTTAGGTATTTTTGTCATATAGCTCTTCAACGGTTTTCGGTACTTGTACCTCTTCGGAATTATAATGTTTGGCTTTGAGCGTTCCTGATGAAGATAAATCCAGAAAAGCGTTTTGGACGCATAGAATTATTAAACGTGTTGTTTTCATTTTTTATGTCTTCTTGATACTTGATACCTAAAATTATCATTATAGCAATTTATTGGTCACTTTTATCGGTTTTACGTTACGCATATATCTCTGATACGATTTACTCTTTGATTGTAATGAAAGTGTTTACATTTAATTTTCAGTATTATGTTCAACCTGTAAAATGTATATGTGCGTTCAGTATTAGGATACTATACATATGTATGTAATAATATACATTATGTTTTGATTGCCTCTTCTTTATTATAACTCTAGTACATTGAGGAAATGTTGACTTGCATATTGTACTGTTATACCACTGTCCCAGGTTAGGGGAGGGTTGGGATCCTGCTTACATGTTTAACCCCGCCACATTATTTATGTATGTGCCTGTCTCAAGTCAAGAGCCTATAATTCAGTGGTTGACGTTTGTGCACGCGTTTCATAATTGCTTTTCGTTCATTTTTTATTTAAATAAGGCCATTAGTTTCTCGTTTAAATTGTTGTACATTGTCATATCGGGGCCTATTATAGCTGACTATGCGGTATGGGCTTTGCTCATTGTTTAAGGCCGTATGGCGACCTATAGTTTTTAATGTCTGTGTAATTTTGGTCTCTTGTGGACAGTTGTCTCATTGGCAATCATACATACCACATCTTCTTTATTATATTGCACATTGGCAATTTTTTTTCGAATAGAGCTTGATACTTTCTCTCTTCAATGGATTTTAACACATCTGGAATACGAACACCTTTAGATATAATTAACGATTTCACTGCCAGACAGAATGTGTCCAATGATAAAAATATAGCCAACCATAGAAATGTGATAATTACTGAAATTAATTTACAATGATACGTTCATATAAGTGAAATAAAGTTTAAGAAAATTAAACAACATAAGAAAAAACAAATTGAACAGATAATGGTGTTTCATGTAATTTTATCCTTTATGAATTCGGTTCCATTAAAATGTAAGTCGAGTATAGTGATATGTGTATGCTAAACAGAAGCGATGCAATAACTCGGGGGACTGTTGCAAGGCAATTTTTGTTCTACCTTTCAAACTTATAATTCGCGTCCACTGTTTACATTTTATGCATGTTAAGGACGAAAACAAATAAGCAATATATTTATATAAGTTGACCGGGATAATCGGCGAGAAATTTGAAATAATTCAGGCAAAATGGAGTAGGACAGAATCTAACCTTGAAACAGGCCACCCATATACTCATTCGAAAGTTATCACAAAGGTTCCTTAACATTTAGAGAGCTTGCCACCATCTCTATACCAGGCATCGGATTTAACTTTGTCATTCTTACCGGACATTACCGGGTAAAACAAATTGTATTTTAATAAATACTATAAGCCCCCCCCCCCCCCCCACACACACACACACAAACACACCCAACATTGAGATGTTAATCAATATGCGAAAAAATCCCTCAACACATCTTTTTGATCTTGCGAGAAACTTGTTGTTCATGTTGTCATTTGTACAGGAGACGTTGCAAGAAGAAGATTAGGACAGGTAATTATTTAAGACGAGTAGCAGGATTAGTCAAATAAAGTTTTGGTTTCGACAGGTTGTCTTAACGGAGCTAGTTCTAAGGTTTGGCGTTCCACATCTCTCACTATTGCAGTGAGTGTTTGCTGTTAAATCATACCTTAGTGATACCTTTTTTTTCAATAGTTTTATACATACATTTAAATAATATTTAATACGTCAAAAGTTTTATAGGTTTAAGCCCGGTTGCTTACATTAAGGTTTCAGCACATTTTCATACCTTTTAGTTTGCAGCCCAGTTTGATAAATATATGTTGAGCCCCTTTCCTTACATTCAGGTTTCAGACCAGCTCCATACATTTAGGTTTCAGACCAGATCCACATATTGAGGTTTCAGACCAGATCCACACATTGAGGTTTCAGACTAAAGTTCCAAACAATGGTTTGAATATTTATCAAAGGTACCAGGATTGTAATTTAATATGCCAGACGAGCGTTTCGTCTACATAAAACTCACCAGTGACGCTCAGATTAGAATAGTTATAAAGGTAAACAAGTACAAAGTTGAAGAGCGTAGAGGACCTAAAATTCCCAAAAGCTGTGTCAAATACGGCTAAAGTAATCTTTTCCTGGGATAAGAAAATCCTTAGTTTTCGAAAAATTCAAAGTTTTGTAACAGGAAATTTATAAAATGACCATATAATTGATATTCATGTCAACATCGAAGTGCTGACTACTAGGCTGGTGATACCCTCGGGAACGAAACGTACATCAGCAGTGGCATCGACCCAGTGGTGTAAATACTTATCAAAGGTACCAGGATTATAATTTAGTACGCCAGACGCGCGTTTCGTCTACATAGGACAAGTATATAGTTCTGAAAGGGTTTGAACAGTTTTGATTTATCAGGTTCGGATTAGGTTGATAGGTGTTGCAATTCGTTTCATGTAGTACATGTAGATTGAGATACGAAAACAATTCCCCTGGTGTAAGAAACAGGACACAGATAAAGGAAAAGATGAAATAATTCGAAATGGTATGAACTAATCCGTTACGACAGTTAATAAGAATGGGACTGAACTATGAAGCAATACAACCAAGAAACATTTAGTATTATACTGTTACGAATTTTCCTTAACCGGCATGATAAGTTAAACCCTTTTTAACTGATTTGTATGTTGTGCTGCTACACCACAGTCCCATGTTCGTAGGAGGGTTGGGATCCCGCTTACATGTTTTCCATTCACTTTGTGCATGTATGTGCCTGTCCCTAGTCAGTGGTTGTCATTTGTTGATGTTTTACATATTTGTTTTTTCGTTCATTTTCTGTACATAAATAGGCCGTTAGTTTTCTCGTTTGAATAGTGTCACATTTGTCATTTCGGGGCTTTTTATAGCAGACTATGCGTTACGGGCTTTGTTCAATGTTGAAGGCCGTATGGTGACCAATAGGTGATAAAGTCTGTCTCATTTGGTCTCCTGTAAAGAGTTGTCTCAATGGCAATCATACCAAATCTTCTTTTTTTATATGTATATATTCATATATATGGGCAAGTTCACAGGTCAATGTCAGGGGAGGGGTAGGGTTATTTCCTTATTGAGCTACATGAATGACAAATTCATAGACTTTTATCATATACGTATCTTAACCTTGCATTGTTGCACCAGTCTTTGTTGTTATAAAACCTAACTCCTTAACTGCATCTGAAATGCCTGTGAAAATTTTGCTGGTTTTCTGCAAAATCACGATGCACCTATTTATGTAAACATATCAATATGTGAATTCTGTTTTAATGTCGAAAACAATATCACTTTGTTTTACTACATATATATGTACAAAGAGGCTATACCACACTTGATCTATCAGAGTTACTACATTTGTATAATAGGGATATTGAAATAAAGTTGGCCAAATATGAGTTTTATATTGCAAGAGTTTATAGGGGATTATAACCATACCCATTCACAATTAGACTCCTGTTATTGTATAGATCAATTCAAAAGAATGTTTAATACATATTTTTGTCATGGATGTGGTCAATGATTTGTAGCTGTGGTGTCACTAGTGCAAAATGGCGGCATATTGCAAACTTATTTTCGTTATAGTCTGCGAAAAATGTTTAGTCGCTATACACAATAAAGTCTGCTATTTTCGGATACAAATACTTTTATATACACTGACATATTTTCTCACTATAAGATATAGCATATTTAAGGCTGGACAGTTGTAGTGTTGAACATTTAAGATTAAATGTTAAAATATAGGTGGGATGTCAATCATAAAGGTCTAAATTAACGCTGGTATGTTATAATGCTACTACATATGTCTAAAACGGTTGAACGTTTCTGATTAACAAACCAAAATTGTTTAACTTGTGGTGCTACATTGAACATAAAAACATGTCTGTTATCGATCGGCAACGGAAATATTTCGGATCATATGATTATTTGGACCATACACGTATGGTCCGGGTTATTGTGTATTTCATGTATTTGGTTTTCATGTTATATTTGCTATTCTCGTGGTGTTTTGTCTGATGCTTGGTCCGTTTCTGTGTGTGTTACGTTTCGGTGTTATGTCGTTGTTCTCCTCTTATATTTAATGCGTTTCCCTCGGTTTTAGTTTGTTACCCCGATTTTGTTTTTTGTCCATGGATTTATGAGTTTTGAACAGCGGTATACTACTGTTGCCTTTATTTATTGACAAGAAATGAAAATCGAAAAGGTATTCTATAAATTTTAGTTTAAAAAAATGAATTAAACTATCATTATTATGGTTATCATTATTAAATGATTAAGACATAAAGAGAATTCTACAAACGAGTGAGAATTATAGAAAAGTTATCATTCTTGCATGTGCATTATTGACCCTTCGAAGCACCACATGTCGACTATGAAAGACTCCCAGAAATGTAAGTGAATAGTTAAACACGACAATTGCTTAACTCAGTAGGAAGTATATCTATAGAGAAAAAACCTAAATGATCTAAATAATAGGATCGTATCCGAACCAAATGAGTATCATACAAATTTTGTCCGACCATACATGTTAGGTCTGACCAAATGGGGATACGGATATGATGGTGACCATGGGCGTAATGTCTAAATATTGATATGACATGAACAGAAATTAATAAGTCAGTTTATATTCCGAATCGTTTTTGGTATTGGGCCATAGCTTTATTGTAATAACACAATTCAAGAGGGACCATGAACACATATTGATTCACTTATAGGGTCTTTGCATCGGAACTAAACACATTTACTCAAAAAACAGTTGTAGGTATGACACGGGTTATGTTCTTCTCATATATGTTATGATGGTATTATACTAAACCCCTTACTGGAAGGATTGCGCCTGATATTCATATGATGAAATCATAATCTTTCAATAAGTTTATTTGAAGTCTGGAGCTGGCATGTCAGTTAACTGCCAGTAGTCTGTTGTTATTTATGTGTTATTGTCATTTTGTTTATTTTCTTTGGTTACATCTTCTGACATCAGACTCGGACTTCTGTTGAATTGACTTTTAATGTGCGTATTGTTATGCGTTTCCTTTTTTACATTGGCTAGAGGTAAAGGGAGAGGGGTGAGATCTCATAAACATGTTAAACACTCCCGCATTTTTGCGCCTGTCCCAAGTCAGGAACCTCTGGCATTCGGTAGTCTTGTATTACTTTTAATTTTAGTTTTTTGTGTACAATTTGGAGTTTAGTATGGCGTTCATTAGCTCTGAACTAGTATATATTTGTTTAGGGGTCAGCTGAAGGACGCCTCCGGGCGCGGGAATTTCTCGCTACATTGAAGACCTGTTGGTGACCTGCTGTTGTCTTTTCTATGGTCGGGGTGTTGTCTTTTTGACGCATTCCCTATTTCCATTCTCAATTTTATGTCTTTGTATTTAAAACCCATATCGTTCGCATTAGATAAATGATATCTAATTACTTTATGTATGGGCACAAAACATGAACTATCCCTTGTATTGAATTGATAAAGTTCCCTCTTAGAACTAACAGAGCGATACAACTCTTCCAATATTCTTTTCCACTACATAAAGACAACAGTACTATACCGCTGTTCGAAATTCATAAATCGATAGAAAAAAAAAAATCCAGGTTACAAACCAAAACTGAGGGAAACACATCAAATATAAGAGAAGAATAACAACAACAACAAAAACACAACACTAAAATATCTGCTGATTCATTTTAATGGTATTTTACAGACTAATCAATTGTTTTATAATTAGTCGTGGTGTAGGTATTTTAATATTGTGCATTTACAATCAGTATTGCATTATTTACGTTCTATTTACTATATTCATGCATAACATTTGTATGTTTGTTTTTACTTAAATATTTACCGGACTTTATGTCTCTAGGATTTTTACATTTGTTCAGAAATCTCAAACCCATATTAACTTCCTTTTCTTTCTTAAAGATGTGACGAAACAGTGAATGCAGGGTATATTATCAGCGGTATTATATAATTGTTTGTACAAAACCTACAAGGAACATTTAATTATGGACTTTCCGATTGGATTAACTCTGAGTTAAGTATTTTTGTGATTTGACTTTTTAATAGAGCTATACTCAGTACGGTGTGCATGTGAAAAACGTTATAAATGGAGTACAATTCAAAATTATGCATTTTCATAACAATTCTTCTCGTTTGTGACTTTAAATTTGCATTAGGTGGTAAGTAAATGTAGATTCAACTCAATAGTCAAAAGTTTTATAGTTTTTACATACCAATTATTCATTGTATCAAGCGTTTTGATGCATTTAGATTGAGAGTTGTCTCGTTGGTACTCAGCTTCTTATTTATATTATAGTTTTAAAATTCAAAATGAAAGGTTTGTTGAAAAAATAAATAATCAAAATAATAAGACTTTAAGATAAAGATTCAGAGCATGACGAACCGCTTCGGGATCATTTCATCATGTCAAAAATGTTTCGTAAAAAATCATTGTTGGATTTTCAAGACAATTTTGCTAGTTATATCCAACGAATCTTTTCTTTAATCTAATCTTAAATTTCCCACTCTTCATTCTTATCGATTGCATTTGTATATTTTATCTTTCGAAGTAGTTTTCCATTTGACAATGCTCTCATCGAGAATATGCATTGACGGTTTGACGCAGGACGTTATGCCAAAAAAAAATTAAATTAGAAAATTAAAAAAAAAGATAAAAAAAATAGAATTTCCAAATACGGAACTCTTGTATTGATTTATGTATGTCTCTTTGTGCAAATGCTTAACGTGAGCTGATAGTAAGTAAACTCCAAGTTGACAGAAACTCAACGACACAACAAAACAAAAGTCAACATAATATGGTCTTCAACAATATAAATTTATTGATACGATATATCAAGATTTAATTACACAGGGTCTAGAATGTTTATGAAATTAAAAATAGATCTACAAGTATCAGTAACATTTCATTCTAACTGACAAAAACTTTGAGAGATTACAAAAGAGACGAAAGAATAAACAAGGCGGGAAAATATATACATTGTTTTATTATATTAAATATCAGTAACTATTACCAAAGAGGAAATCCTGGATAATCATAGGTCTGTTCTTTGTTCCTTTGGTATTTCAACCAAAGATGAAGAACTGGATCTTCCATCACTGTATTGGATACCTAAACTACATAAGTGTCCTTACAAACAACGGTATATTGCTGGGTCTTCCAAGTGCTCCACGAAACCTCTTTCTAAATTATTAACATCTATTTTATCAGCAATCAAAGATGGGCTTCAAAGTTATTGTGAAACTGCCTATTCTAGAGGTGGCGTGAATCAGATGTGGATACTCAAAAATTCCAAAAATCTTTTAGAGTACATACAATCTAACTCTCTTTCATCTTGTAACAGTATTAAAACATTTGACTTTTCTACTCTTTATACAAGTATTCCACATTCCAAACTAAAAGACAAATTGAAAGAGTTGGTATTACTTTGCTTCATAAAAAAGAATGGCCAACGTAGATACAAGTATCTTGTCTTAGGGAGGGATAAATCATACTTTGTAAAGAATCACTCTGATTCAAACAAAAAATTCTCTGAAACCGATATTATCAATATGCTTGATTTCTTGATTGACAACATATTTGTAACGTTCGGAGGACGTGTTTTTCAACAGACTGTCGGCATCCCAATGGGAACAAACTGTGCCCCTCTACTTGCCGACTTGTTTCTTTATTATTATGAGGCTGACTTCATGCAGGAACTTCTTAGGAAGAAAGACAAGAAGTTAGCAATATCCTTTAACTCTACTTTCCGCTATATAGATGACGTTCTTTCACTAAACAATTCAAAATTTGGTGACTATGTGGAACGCATCTATCCCATCGAATTGGAGATAAAGGATACTACAGATACAGTTAAGTCGGCTTCATATCTTGACTTACATCTAGAAATTGACAATGAGGGTCGGTTGAAAACAAAACTTTACGACAAAAGAGATGATTTCAGCTTTCCAATTGTGAACTTTCCATTTTTAAGTAGCAACATTCCAGCAGCACCTGCATACGGGGTATATATCTCCCAATTGATACGATATTCCCGTGCTTGCGTTTCCTATCATGATTTTCTTGATAGAGGGTTACTGCTCACAAGGAAGCTATTAAACCAAGAGTTCCAAATGGTGAAGTTGAAATCATCCCTTCGTAAATTTTACGGACGCCATCACGAGTTGGTTGAACGTTATGGAATAACCGTTTCACAAATGATATCGGATATGTTCCTTACGTCGTAACTACAATCCCCTTCCCTTTCATGAATGTGACCTACCGAATTAGACTATTTACCGGATTTGTAATCACATAAGCAACACGACGGGTGCCACATGTGGAGCAGGATCTGCTTACCCTTCCGGAGCACCTGAGATCACCCCTAGTTTTTGGTGGGGTTCGTGTTGTTTATTCTTTAGTTTTCTATGTTGTGTCATGTGTACTATTGTTTTTCTGTTTGTCTTTTTCATTTTTAGCCATGGCGTTGTCAGTTTGTTTTAGATTTATGAGTTTGACTGTCCCTTTGGTATCTTTCGTCCCTCTTTTAAATATTATTTAAGTATATTGACTCTAAAAAAAGTAATTGTTCAGATTTAATACTCGGCGTGTGTGTGTAGATTGTATAATATATAATTTGTCGTGATGTAAATCACCGAACATCAGGGACCAAGGAGCTTACAAAATGACCAAGTGTGGAGAATTAATTTAGTTTAGAAAATGATAGCGGGAATGGGGAATCCGTGTACTAAGGACGCATTCTTGTTTTATAAAAAAATCCATATTCAGTGTATTAATTATTGTACGCCTTTATAAGTGAATTTCAGTCAAATGATGTACACATTGTAGTTTTTCAATGCGGTTTTTGTATTAATTACAATTTGAACAAAAGTATAACTTGTACATAACATAAACATGATAAATATATCGTATACCAATGTTGTGACAGAAAAGGAAGAGATGAAATGCATTACACCATACATCACTATAACAATTCATGCCAAGTAAATTGATATGGTCAAGTAATTAATAAAGCATTGGTCATGCTAAAAGATATCTTAATATTTTTCTTCAGGTGAAAAACATTCAAAGATATGATTATTATTTTTTCTATTTTCAAGGAACGTGCACGTCTGGTTACTATGCTTGTAAAAATACTTGGGGATGTTGTCCTTATGGTTACTATTGTACTGCAACAAAATGCACTGGCACTGAGTCTAATCATTATTATCAATCAACATATTCTAGTGCATCAAATGTTGGGTAAGTTCAAAAAAAATATTAAAAAGTCAAATCCATCTAAGGTGAACTTTACATGCAGTTGAAGTTGGTAACATACTTTAATCGTCTTAATTGTTGATGTTTTGACTCATAAATCCTATAAATTTTCACAACTGCATTTGTCATTGAAAAATGGTATAACGAAAGAAAAGCAATACAGCAGAAGTAATATAATTATTTTTATTTATTTATTAATTTATACAACTATGTATTTATTTATTTATCTATTTACAAGATTGATCGTTTATATAAATATACAGTGCTAATTTTCATTGTTTAACCCACGCGTACATTTTAGATAAATAAATTGAATGAAAACTACGGTTCCTTATTTGTGCATTGTGATTAAAAATTCGATATGTATATCATTACTTTCATTTGTTTACAACTCTGTCTTGTATTGTTTTGGTCGTACTATTGCAAATATTAAATTTCATGACTGTATCATGTGTTTCCATAAGTATCATATGGTTGGGTTAAAAATTAATGGTAAACCCTAGTTTTTAGTGTTTGAATGTCTAAACTTACCGTTTTAATTTATTGACATTACTGCACGACTCGATTCTCAATTAACAGTGGTAAGATAATCGTTGCAAAGAATCCTGCTCAAACTTTAGTGAAAGACGGGTTTAACTTTGCATTGTTGCGAGAGTTTATATACTTTGTTGAAGGCAATTGTAGTGACCTGCAATACAAGTACCATTCAATTGAGTTTGGTTAAATGTCTTCTGTTTCTGTCTTTGCCCTAGGTTTTCTATATTTCGCATGTGTAGTACATCATGACATACGACATTGTTACGTGTACCTTAATGAGCTTTCGTGCAGGACTGCTGTGTTTATTTTTTACATAGAACTCTTGACTCCTGACCTACATGTATGCACGTTGGTGTGTGTCATCATGTTGCAGTATATTGCAGTATATTCTCGGTATATAACCTTGACCTCAAAATATAACTTTCAATTGACCTTGCTTCTGAATATGTGGTATGTAGATGTATTGTTATAAGATGATGAGTCTATTGGCACTAGAAACTTCATGTGAGCTTGACCTTTGCCCTCAATGTAAAACTTGCCAATTTTGATGGATAATGCAAAATGTTTCAATCATTTTACCTTAGATTTCATTTCATGGACATGTAGGCATGGATAGTCTGCTTTTACATCTTAAAAAGTCACACAGAAGATATACGCATATCAATAAACTGAACTCAATTCTAAGAACCTTTAAAGTACACTTAGACAGAGAGCTCAATCTAGTGAAACACTTTGTTAAGTTGGTCACATTTAACTTGAAGTATTACTGTCTGTTACCAAAATGCACCGAGATCCTGAAAAAAATGTACAAGTTAAGTCTATTAAAATAAGAATTCAATGGAAGTAAATAAGCTGATTACTGAAATAAATGTAGAATATGTCTATTAACCACAGATGCCCACACTGTTTGTGATTTTGTTTTAGTAAACTTCCACATATAGATGCAGGATTCGCGTAATTTTGACCGTTTTGTGACCATAAGCATTGTGAATAAGTTTCAAAACATTTGGTTGAGGCAAATCAAAGTAAACAACATATTTAGCAGTTTTCCTATCTCAAGGCTCCGGGTTGACATTTGTATCATTGGTACTCGTACCACAACTTTTTACATCTAAAATATTTATGAACAGTGACGCCATCGGGACCCAATATCGAACTTAATAGATCCGTGTTATGGGGTAATGCGAATCGCGTATAAGGGTTCTAACATTTGATTGAGTCGGACTTATTTAAGAGAAAGGAAACGAAACAGTTAGCACTTCATATGTTTTAAAGGGACATGATAACTCTTAAACGGTATAAGTAATACTTAAAAAAATGAAATTTGATTTTGTGTTGAGGTGGGGATCCCGCTTGCATGTTCAACCCCGCCTTATTCGGTATGTATGTGCCTGTGGTAAGTCAGGAGCCTGTAATTCAATGGTTGTCGTTTTTTATGTGTTACATACTTGTTTTTTGTTAATTTTTTGTACATAAATTTGTTCGTCTATTTTCTCGTTTGAATACTGTTTTACAATGTCATTTCTGTGCCTTTTATTGCTGACTATATGCGGTATTAACGTTGCTCATTGTTGAAAGCATATGACCTATAGTTGTTAGTGTTTGTGTCATCTGGTCTCTTGTGGAGAGTTCTCATTGGCACTCATGCCACATTAGGTGGAGGGTTGTGATCCCGCCAACATGTGTAACCCCGCCTTATTTCATATGTACGTGCCTATCTTGTTTTTCGTTTATTTTTTGTACATAAATTAGATATATAGTTATCAAAAAAGTACCAGGATTATAATTTTATACGCCAGACGCGCGTTTCGTCTACATAAGACTCATCAGTGACGCTCAAATCAAAATAGTTAAAAAGCCAAATCAATACAAAGTTGAAGAGCATTGAGGATCCAAAATTCCGTTTGTTTTCTCGTTTGAATTGTTTTACATTGTCATGTCGGTGTCTTTAATAGCTGACTTTGCGGTATGAACCTTGCTCATTGATGAAGACCGTGTGGTGACCTAGGCTACATTGTATAGTTGTTAATTTCTTTGTCAATTAGTCTCTTGTGGAGAGTTTTCATTGGCACTCATGCACCAGCTTCTTTTATATATAGTGTATAAGTTTTGAAGTATTTGTTTGAGGCAAACTAAAAGTAGGAGAGCGAAACGGGACGGACGGACTTGGGTAACACTTTATGCCCCTAAATTATGGCGCCTACACAGAAGTTCTGACTATTGTGCTGGTGATACATATCCCACTATCACAGCCATAAACACATGTACACTTAATTTTATTATAAAAATATTCAATCTTAATTTTGATTTCTTTATTTTTGGCCGAATGATTATATGCATGCCCTTCACAATGACTGAATGAGTATCAAATTTGACAAATTTATTGTACGTTATTATATTTTATAACTTATTTTCCAACTAATTAAAGCTTACCAATTTGATCATCACTTTCCTTTATACAATGTTATATCTCTTTTAACATTCTGTTTTGAACAAAAGGATTTGTTACATATACTTCACACATGTGCATTTCTTTCAACTCTGACATTATGACAAAGCCATTAAATAAAATTCAGTCGAACTTGAAAATAAATGTGCAATCAATATATATGCAAGTCGTCAACTGGTCAAGTGGCTAGATGCACTTATCGTTAGTCATATAAACGACATGTCATAATTGTGTGGTTTTAAAACTTCTATAGACAGATTTACGTAAATAAGGGATGAGTAACGGAAAAAAATGAAAACAGAATGACTGAATTAAATAAAAGGATGTTCGATATACTGTATACTTTGGTTTATTTTTAAAATCTATACGATGCTTTATTTTTATCTAGTTTCCTTATCAAAATAATTTAAATGAGAAGATAAATACCTTACAGCTTCCATTACCGTCGATGCTAAAATGTTTAATGTTAAAAATCATTTTTAGCGTCTTTGACCTACTTTACCTTTTTTTTCGGATACTTGCGGTTATCTTTTGTTATGTTAAACGGGAACATCAGAATGATCTAGAATAGAACCCAGATGGAACCAAGAAGCTGGGTTGCCTTAACCAAACAACCCGGATGTTGAACCAGTTACCATTGTTCCGAACCAAAGAACCAAGGTTCAGAACCAGAAAACCAAGATGGAACCAATGTTTAGATCCAGAGTGCCCGGATATAACATAATTGCATTCGGAATTCTCATGACTTTTTATACCTTCAACGTATTTTCCAAATCATGTATTTATTTAGTATATTTATATATAATTGATTTCCACAATACGCATAATCATTTATCTGAAATTTATTTATAGACCAATAATTGGATACTGCATATGTGGTTTAGTTGGCTTCATTTTCCTAGCTGCTTTTTTTATGGCCGGCTATGCAAAGTGTAAACAGGCATATGGTATGTTATACTGACATCTAATATCTAAAATTATAAGATGAGCAAATATCCATATAAATTTGCTTTATTCCAGCATTATCAAATTTAATCATATTTTTATTTTTCCACACTTGAAGGCCATACCTTGACATCAAATGGTTTACTTTTATAAATTGTTATTTGGATAGAGAAGTGTCTCATTAGCATTCATACCACATATTCCTTTATCTATTGATTTGTCGATTAAACATCAATCTGACAGCAACCAAGCAATAACAATAATAAAAAAACATATGAACAACAACAAACAGTCTTCAATTATAGAAGTCTATCTACACAATATACCAACCTCCGAATTTACCACAGTGACTTCTTTAAAAAAACAGATGTAAATAATTAAGTTTTATAATTAGCACTAGTCTTGCTCTCATAATAACAAAAACAATTCAGATATGATAAACAATTAATCGCAGATATTTAACATACAATTGATAGTGTTTTGAACGCTATTCATAACTATGAATTAAGAAGATGTTGTAGGTTCGTAACGAGTCACTAATTCTACAGAGAAATGGATATGTCTGTTATACATAAAGAACCAACATTTTTTTCATCGATAACAATGTCCTACGATTCGAGACACATTTTTGTTTTGCATACATGTATTTAATTAATATTATTTAGTTGGATATATTGAAACACTGAAAACTTAATGTTTGATCGGTTGTTCGAAACAAATCGAAAACAGTTAAAAATAATACCAAAAACTTCTTAAAAACGGAAAAATATCACTTCTTTAAGCTTTTGTCTCACGTGAAGAGACATTCACAAACATTGAAAGCATACAACAAACACCTTTTTCTTTTTAAAAAAAATCATATTTTTAGTGGTTGGTCAAATAGCTATGTTTCTTGATATTTACGTGTTCATGTTTTTATGGCCCCGCAACGAAGTTGTCGGTGCCGTATAGTTTTACCCTTGTCCGAAATTCCGTCATTCCGTCATTCCGCAACAAACCGTTATACGGAGGTTTTTTTCTAAACGCCTTCAAACATTTGGCTGAATTTTGGTATGTGAGTTAACAATGATGAGTTACAGATCAGGTTAAAGTTTTGTTCCACTCCACTAATTTTTGTCGAAATTATGGGCTTTAGACTTTGAGAAATTGTTGAAAATCTAGTTTACGGACTTTTTTTCTAAACGCCTTCAGATATTGGGCTGAATTTCGTATGTGAGTTAACCATGATGAGTTACAGATCAAGTTAAAGTTGCTTTAAGCTCCCCTAATTTTTGCCGAAATTACGGGCTTTGGACTTTGATAAATTATTGAAAATCGGTTATACGGATTTTTTTTTTTTAATTTTTTATATGTGAGACTACCATCATGTTTGTGTCCACATGTGTTTATATTGAAATTGCAGATTTTTGAACTTTTTGGGACGGAGCCATTCGTGTCGCTTTGACACATCTAGTTCTGTATCTTTTTCATTGTAGCCACACATTCGATATTGCTTGATAGATCCCGAACACTTCATTTAAAAAACTAAAGGTATCATTTGCGTCCATAAAAAAAACCTAATTGCACCAATTCTATAAATTTAATTTTAAATGATAAATAGACTCTGATTTTTACCGTTAAAGAAAAAATATATAATATAGCAATATTGGGTGCATTGTTGTTTGGGTGATTTATTATAAAACAATCGCATGTTTGTGTGAAATGTGTATACAAATGTAGATAAATAGAAGATATAATATGCCTTCAACAGAAGACAAAAAAAAAAGATTGAGAATTTTGCACACCCATATCACTATCCGATTTTTCTTTTCAGAAAGACCAGGACAAGTTGGAGTAATAGACACACAGGCTGGTGGTCAGAATAGAGCAGCAACGGCAATAAGATATTAAAAAAACTGTATCCAAAAAGAATCTATACTTTTTATCATGTACAATCATTAATTAACGTCTTGTGTTTACCAGATCACTCGTCCAACTTCTTTACAAAAATAGACATGACGTATGGAATTTTCTCGTTGAAGGCCTTACGATAACCTATGATTGTTAATGTTTGTGTCATTTGATTTCGTGTGGAGGGTTGTGTCATTGTCAATTACAGCCTATCTTTTTTTTTTATAATCACAGTTTTGCTTCGCTTGTATTTATTTGCTATGAAAATTGATTATAGTTTTACCATTGATTGTGTTCTCTCTTAATATGCAATTTTAAAATTTAGTTATAACTCCTTGGTTGTGTTTGCTTGTATTTATAAATGTAATTTCTAGTGTTTTATTGAAGTTTTTTTTTTTGGGACCGAACTCTTGAATTTATAAAACATGTGAAAGTTGCTAAAATATAAACAAATGAACTTCATAATATGTTTGTAAAAAGTGGAAAAAGAAACAACACATATTTTATTAAGAAACTAGTATTTCAAGTGTAATGCCAACATTGATTTTCCTCTATTAAGTCTTTGATAAACTTGCACTTTTCAAAAAAATGTGCAGAATTTATCGTTATTACAAATAAAGAAATACTTGACATGAGTAAAGTTTTATCCTGTCCAGTACTTTAGATAATAATTCACAAATCATTTCATTGCATACAATAAAATAACCATCACTGGAAGTTTACCAATCAAATTTCTCCCCTTATCTAACATGATTAAAAGGTTTAGGAACCATGTAACCTCTAGTTTAAAAAATATTCAATATAAACCCCAAATAAAAAAATATAGTGATTTGAAATACCAAAGACATATTTATCGAACAGAAATAGTTTACTGCAATAAAATGTAGGATTAATTACCTACAACTGTCAAATTCAAGGTAATATATCTTTTTCCCTATTTTCGTATAAAACCGGATGTAACGCACCATGATTTGGTGGTATTACACCTTTACAACAACGTACATAAATTTGTATTTATATAGTCCATTTGTCTTTTTAAATACAGTATTTATTTAGTCGACTTGTATTTTTGTCTATCTAATAAGTTAAGTCTTTTTCAACTGATTTGTATAGTTCGTTCTTATGTTGTATTGTTATACCCAGGTTAAGCGGATGGTTGGGAACCCGCTAATATGTTTAACTCCGCCACATAATGTAAGTATATGCCTGTCCAAAGTCAGGAGCCTGTAATTCAGTGGTTGTCGTTTGTTATGTGTTACATGTTTCTTTTTCGTTCATTTTTTATATACATAAGGCCGTTAGTTATCTCGTTTGAATTGTTGTACATTGTCATTTTGGGGACTTTCATAGCTGACTATGTGGTATGGGCTTTGCTCATATATTTGTTAATTTCTGCGTCATTTTGGTCTCTTGTGGAGAGTTGTCGCTTTGTCAATCATACCACATCTTTTTTTTTATAGGAATGTGATAAAGAAGATATGATAATATTATGATTGCCAATGATACAAATCTTCAGAATGGACCAAATCATACAGAAATTAGCAGCTATAGGTCACCGTTTGGAATTTAACAATGAGCCAAACCCATACCGCATAATCAGAATTACATATGTCCATCATAATGCGGCGCGTGCTGTTATACATGGTTGCATGTAACATACAAGAATAGTAAAGATTCTTTACTTTCTTCAATACATATTAAGATTCGCACTGATTTTCTTTTGTTATATCCTGATAACTATAGCTTTTTAAACATAAGAGGATTGGGATATAGGTATTATGTCCAGTCATCTCGCTATCAATTCAATCGTTTTTGCTAAATTAAAAATTTAAAAATTATGGTATAGTATCTCTGTGTGGACAAAAGCATCCTTTTGCAAATTGAAGATTGTCCTTTTTTAAGTTTTTGTTTTCTGACAACATAAAAAAGAAGATGTGGTACAATTGTCAATGAGACAACTCTCCACAAGAGACAAACAAAACACATAAATTAACAACTATAGGTCACCGTACGGTCTAGAACAACGAGCAGAGCATAGTCAGCTATAAAAGGCTCCGAGATGACAATTTAAAACAATTCAAATAAGAAACCTAACGCCTAATTTAAGTACAAAAAAAAAGAAGTTCCGTTTGCATGAAAAGACCTCATGTCAGTAACCTTTATGTTGTGATCCCGTGGAAATAAGTGTATACCAGTGCACTTTAAAACTGTTAAGGAGTCTCCAAATTTTATTCAATAAAGTTTAATTTTATGAATACATATAAAATTTGAAAACGTGAATAAAAGGATTTTTAGGAGCGTTGTAATGAAACAGCAGCCCACCAAACAAAACAAAATAAAAAAAAAAAAAAACACCTAGAGGTCAACATATGGTATAAATTAATACACGAATGTGTACAGAGCACATACCTGTATGTCAAGTTTTAAATTGCCGACTGCGAGTCTTTAATTTTAAAAGCCGTAAACATTATCAACAGTCTGTATAACTTTTCTTGAGATGTTTTTCACTGAGACCACACGCAGAAAGAGGTATTTATGATTCACATGAATTTATTTCCGACAACAATATAGGTAGCTCTTTACAAGCATTATTCATACATCTGAAAAATGTCGCCGGTAATTTGCAGAGATAGCTAGCATCGAAAGTGTCTGCCGGCGACGTCGTGCACTTTAACACCAACGTTCAGGTTACAAAGGGGGACTTAATTTTTTAGGATGAATCGCATTTATCATGAAATCCAGGACGGTGACATCAATTTTTTATTTAAGATTTGGAAAAAGCATGACAAAATGCAGTTAATGCAGAAAAATGATAAAAATTACATTTTCAGAAACGCTTTATTTCCTGATTTTTAGGTAAAAAAAACACCACTTTGAGCATCTGGTCCGCAATCTCAAGCAAAGCTTGAATAATTGTATAGTCATCCGTGTAGGATTTTTGTTTTTACTTATTGTCACTTATCACAGCTTCAGGTTGAACCCGATTTTGATAATTTACGACGAGGAAAATCTGCTCCAAAAAATTTCTAACATTTCCTAATTTTTTTTACAAAATTGCACAAAACCACAATTTTAACCCTCAATGTTCCCAAAACAAGCACGGTGACATATGTTTTTTTTCAATAACTCGCAAAACCTACAACATATTTCAAAATTATAAAAATGACATTATATCGAGAAACTGTATCGGATGCCCTTAAGGTTTTGTTTCACATTGAAAGCATGCAGCAAACACTTGTTTCCTGGTAAAACAATTCATATAAGTGGTTGGTCAAATAGTTACGTTTTTTGATATTGTTTGTAAAACAGGCGTTAGCTCTTTACGTGTTAAGGTTCTTCCGTAACTGTTTCATTGCAGAAACATATTCAATATTGCCTGATAGAACTCGCACACTTCATCATTTTAAAACACAAAGGTATCATTTACGGATATAAAAAAATTCACCTAATTGCACAAACTCTATAAATTTAGAATTTAACTGATAAATAGACTCTGATGTACACCGTTACAGAAAAAAAAGGATACAATAAAGCAATATGGGTTGCAGGGGTGTTTTATTATAAGAGCGCATGTTTTGTGTGTGAAATGTTTATACAAGACTTTCAACAGAAGACCTAAGAAAAGATTGAGAATTTTACACCCCACATCACTATACGATTTTTCTTTTCAGAAAGACCAGGACAAGTTGGAGCAATGGACACACAGTCTGGTAGTCAGAATAGAGCAGCAACGGCAATTCGTTATTAAAAACTGTATCCCGATATACATTCTACTTTTTCGCATGTACAATCAATAATTAAGGGCTTGTATTTACCAGATCCCTCGTCCAACACCTTTACAAAATTAGACATCATGTTTGGGATTTTCTCATTGTTGAAGGCCTTACGATTACCTATAATAGTTGTTAATGTCTGTGTCATTTGGTCTCTTGTGGAGAATTGTCTCATTGTCAATCATACCCTATCTCCTTTTTTTATAATCACAGTTTGGCTTCGCTTGTATTTATTTGATTTTCATTAGAAATGTTTACATTTTTATTACATTGATTTTTATTACGATTATTACATTTGACCATTGATGGTGTTCTCTCTAAATTTGTAATTCTAAAATTTAATTATAACTTCTTGATTTTGTTTGTCTGTAATTATAAATTTAATTTCTAGTGTTTTAATGAGGTGTTATATTGTGGGATAATTTTAGGACCTAACTCTTGAATTTATTAAGCATGTGAATGTTACTAATGGGACGACCATTTGCTATTTGGGGGGGGGGGGGGGGGACAGGAGTATTTTTTTGGATCGATTATTCATTTTTGTAAACTTAGAGTCCAGGTTATCTATTTGCTGCACTATTGAAGCAAGATTTTACATTTTCATTAAAGCAAGGGACTTATTATTCATTTTCACAACTATAATTTTATAATATTCGGAAACATACACTTTTTAAATTATCTGTTTATTATAGATAATACATGTATAGTCAAGTCATTATGTATCATTTAATCACAACTATAGTGCCTAACAAGATTTTGTGAGGTAGACGAAATTGACTTTAAAACGATCGTATTGACTTTTGATGTTCAGAAATAGGCAGATCGAACATATTTTGACTTTATTTACTGACTTCTTAAGTTTGGGATTAATTGTAATTAACACTTTCCGATGAGACTGACAAATGCTTTTTTTTGTTATGATAAATAATAATTTTACCTGCCGTAGTCGTGCGTAAAATATATTTCGGCATTTCTCTTAAGAAATGACTTGTTTAATGGAAAAAAACGTCTTATTTGTAAACTTTCTCTTTTATCTCCACAATAGGCTTTTAAAAAATAATCTTTCAACTGTGTATTCAGAAAATTTTGTGAAAATAGAAGAAGTGGCAATTCTTACCTTTCATACCTTAACTTTCATTGATAAAACATAATATTGACTCGTCCAGTGTCCAGTTTGAAGGTAATTTTAGTTACCGTACACATTCATGCACGTTCTAATTAATCAATAGTCATATATGAAAGGCATAAACAAGTTTGAAGGTAAACTAATAACAAGTTAATCCAATCAAATTGCCTACGATTCAATAACAATGACCAGTCCACATCATAAAAATGTATAGGGGTAAACTGGGTAGGGAGAAAATGTCAGATATTTTAAGTTCATTATTTTGCAACAACGAATAAAAATTTATTAACCAATAGATTTGCTATAATTTCATAAACATGTCATTCTGTATTGGTATAGTTTTTGGATCTTTTATTTGCGTATTTAAGGCTGTAAAAAGTTTGGCCTTCAAAAGTCAACATAATCATTGACTTTATACAGAAAATTCGCCTTTTTAAAACATTGTATGTATCACGAATAATACGCGACAACAAAGTAAAATCATTTCTTAAAACACTGCAAAAAAAATCATTCTAATTGATACAGTGGTATTGTCATAAATTGCGCTGGAGTGAACAGTGGTACAGCAAACGTCGAATTCCCTCACACAATGTTATCACACACTATAATCATCATCCTCTGCAGAAATGAATGTTCTATATTTCGAACTATACATGTATTGCATACATACACAGTAATAACATTTGATTGTATCTAGCCTTTTTTTAAGAGTATTGGCAAACATGTTTTTTGAAGGGTTTTGTAGCCTCTGAAACCCAAGAAGCTATAGAACACATGATGAAAAATTATGCTTTCTGGGTTTCCACCTGACCCTTTCTTAATCTGAAAATGCAAGTTCTGTTTTTATCATTTTTTGACAATATTTTGGTCTCAAAGCAAAATGTATAGACTCAGTGTAAGACTTAAGTTTCTATGGACAACACCACAAGACCAATATGCATGATAAAGCAAAATTGTATAGTTAACTCTGTGGCTTTTGTTTTTTTCTTCACTCATGATCAAGTTAATAACAAAATCACTAAATTACAAATGGAATGCAACACTAACAGAATACACAGGGACAATCAATGAACAAAAGACAAATAAATAAGAAACATTGATCCCGAAAAATCAGGTGCTTCTTCTGTGGGAGACCAGAACTTGCTTCTTGCAAGGCACTCGCCGTGAACACAATTTGATATGGAGACAAGCGTTTGATTTTGAAATTTCCTGCATGAGGCATTTGTCTCAATGTAGTAACAGCCCTCTAATAAAAGTGAGGTTAGTGTTCCTGAGAAAATAGACCTCAAGTTAATTGAAACCAATTTTCAGACATTTCAAGCATATTAGAATAATATTTATACTTTTATTATTTAAAGATTTGGGAAGTATAAAAAAAAGATGTGGTATGATTGCCAATGAGACAGGTATCCACAAAGACCAAAATGACACAGACATTAACAACTATAGGTCACCGCACGGCCTTCAACAAGAATATGAAGAATCTTGTGTCATCTCATACTTACCCTTCCGGAGCACCTGAGATCACCCCTAGTTTTTGGTGGGGTTCGTGTTGTTTATTCTTTAGTTTTCTATGTTGTGTCGTGTGTACTATTGTTTTTCTGTTTGTCTTTTTTATTTTTAGCCATGGCGTTGTCAGTTTGTTTTAGATTTATGAGTTTGACCGTCCCTTTGGTATCTTTCGTCCCTCTTTCAATAAGACCTGCTGAGTTATTCATTTTCAAGTCAGGTAATTCATTTTCAAACTACCTCAGAACAAATCAATAATATTTGTGATTACCAAGGATGAGTTAATTATTTTCAAAATCCTCCTGACCCCCCCCCCCCCCCCCCCATAATACCAAATGGTCGTCCCCTAATAAATAAACAAACAAACTTAATATTATATTTTTTAAAAGTGTAAAAAGGTTCCGCAAACTAATATTTGAATAAGACTCCTTTCGAAAAGGTTCATGTTAGTGTCTGTAAATATATTCTGGGTACTTAAATACATCTGCTAATTTTGGTGCTGAACTTGGTGGACAACCAATAGAAAAACATATAAAAACACAAGCAATTCTTTATTGGGCTAGATTAAATACTAAACAAACATAAACCCATTACTAAAAGAAAGTTATACATTAAGTAAATACCTTGATTATGGACCAAGGCATTTATACTTTGTTCACTTTTATCAAAGGTTCTACACAAGATATAAACAGTTTAAACGAAAATAATTAACTTTAACTTTATAAAAATATTAAAATCAAACAAGACCAATAATTTTATCTAAGATATCCAAATTTTGAAACTAGACGTTTATTTACAAAAATTAGAATAAGTGACCATTATTTACTCATAGAGATAGGTAGAAATCTCAAAATACCTCGAGACAATAGAAAATGTCCAACTCGTAAAACCTTAAAAGATGAAAATCAATTTCTCCTCTACTGTCTAGTAGTCCTGTTAAATCCTTCAAATATAAACCAAGTGAAAGAAAAGGTTCCTTTATAAAACAGTCTTTATATATATGTATGTGTTCAACTCAGTTATTTTTTTGTTTTTGTTACTTATGTTTATGTCACAAGTATAATTTATCTTAGAGGACAATAAATAATTAATAATATATATTAAGAGCTGTGATGAAATCTAATTTTTATTAGCTAAAACATTACAATTGATGTTTAAGAACAGAAAGATAAATTTATAACTTTTAAAGAACTTAAAATTTTAATAATATTTTATCAGCATATTATCTAAGATTTTTAAATCAATTGTACTGTTCTTTGTTTGAGGTAAATGTGTCTCATATGTCTTTTAAGGCAGGAATCTAATATTTGTCTATGCTGATTTTATCTGATGTATGAAAAGTAAAAACACAAAAATACTGAACTCCGAGGAAAATTCAAAAAGGAAAGTCCCAAATCAAATGGCAAAATCAAAAATTCAAACACATCAAACGAATGGATAACAACTGTCATATTCCTAACTTGGTACAGGCAATTTCTTATGTAGAAAATGATGGATTGAACCTGGTTTTAGAGCTAGCTAAACCTCTCACTTGTATGACAGTCGCATCAAAAACATACTTAAAAACATCTGCTAATTTAGGTGCTGAACTTGGTAGACAACCAATAGAAAAACATATAAAAACTACAGTCGCATCAAACAAATACTTAAAAACATCTGCTAATTTAAGTGCTGTACTTGGTAGACAACCAATAGAAAAACATATAAAAACTACAAGCAATTTTTAAACATATAAAAACTACTAGTTTATCATGTATAATTATTGATTGTGACACTGTAATAAGCTAATTACTTACTTACTGTATGAAACAGCAATAGATTTGAAACAAGTCCCAATCTTAACCCTACATTATCCCACCATCCCCGTTTTTTTTATGCAATCCTGTATCTGCATCTGAAATTCATGTAAACATTTTACCTGTTGTCTGCAAGAATACGATGCACTCTGTGTTTACATATCCATATGTGAATTTTGTTTTAATATCCAAATTAATATCTTTTTTGTTTTATTTGGAACATATATATGTACAAAGAGGATACACCACACTTGATCTTACCGTGATGTTATAACAGGGATATTGAAATAAAATTGGCCAAATAGGAGTTTTATATTGGAGAGGTTTGTCAGGGATTATATCCATACATATTCATACAAAGACTCCTATTATTATATAGATCAACTTGAAAGAATGTTTGATACATTTTTTGGCATGGATGTTGTCGATAAATTGTAGCTGTAGTAGCACTAGTGCAAAATGACACCATATTGCAAGCTAATTTTCGTTATGGTCTGTGCAAAATATTTAGTCTCTACACAATAAAGTCGGATACTAATACTAAACAAGAGGCTCTCAAGAGACTGAATCGCTCACCTGGTAAACAATGCCTTCGGCCATGTTTTTTGACGAAATAGAAAATAAAACACAAACTTTATTTTATACACCCTACTGATCATTCAAATGAAGTTTGGTTGAATTTGGATGAGTAGTTTTAGAGGAGAAGATTTTTTAAAGTTAGCAAATATGATGAACAAATTGTGAAAAATTGTCATTAAAGGACAATAACCCCTTAAGGGGTCAATTGACAATTTTGGTCATATTAACTTATTTGTAGATCTTACTTTGTTGATCATTTTTGCTGTTGACAGTTTATCTTTATTTATAATAATATTCAAGATAATGACCAAAAACTGCAAAATTTCCTTAAAATTACCAATTAAGTGGCAGCAACCCAACAATGGGTTGTTTGATTCATCTGAAAATTTCAGGGCTGATAGGTCTTGACCTAATGAACATTTTTACCCAGTTAGATTTGCTTTAAATGCTTTAGTTTTTGAGATATAAGCCAAAAACTGCATTTGACCCCTATGTTCTATTTTAAGTAACGGCGGCCATGTTTTTTGACGGATCAAAAATCGAAGCACAAACTTTGTGCAGGATAATCTAAGGAACAATCATGCTAAGTTTCATCCAAATCCATTCAGTAGTTTCAGAGGAGAAGATGTTTGAAAAATTGTTAACGACAACAGACGACGACGACGGACGCCAAGTGATGAGAAAAGCTCACATTTCCTTTTAGGAAAGGTGAGCTAAAAACTGCAAAATTTCCGGGTCACCGGACACAATTTTTAAACTAGATACCCAAAAGATGATTGTGGCCAAGTTTGAATTAATTTGGCCAAGTAGTTTCAGAGGAGAAGATTTTTGTAAAAGATTACTAAGATTTACGAAAAATGGTTAAAAATTTACTATAAAGGGCAATAACTCCTAAAGGGGTCAACTGACCATTTCAGTCATGTTGACTTATTTTAAGGTCTTACTTTGCTGAACATTTTTGCTGTTTACAGTTTATCTCTACCTATAATAATATTCATGATAATAACCAAAAACAGCAAAATTTCCTTAAAATTTCTATTTCAGGGGCAGCAACCAAACAACGGGTTGTCCGATTCATCTGAAAATTTCAGGGCAGATAGATCTTGACCAGATAATCAATTTTACTTATATAAGATTTGCTCTAAATGCTTCGGTTTTTGAGTTATAAGCCAAAACTGCATTTGACCCCTATGTTCTTTTTTTAGCAATGGCGACCATGTTTGTTGATAGATCAAAACTTCGGATACAATTTATAAACTAGATACCTTAAGGAACATTCCGTTTAAGTTTGGAAGTATTTGGCCTAGTAGTTTCAGAGAAGAAGATTCTTGAAATAGTTTACGACGACAGACGACGACAGACGACGACGGACGCCAAGTGATGGCATAAGCTCACTTGGCCCTTCGGGCCATGTGAGCTAAAATACATTGAAATGTTTTCTCTCTATTAAATATAGCATATTTAAGGCTGGACGGTTGTATTGTTCAACAATTTAGATTAAAAGTGGGAATATCGGTGGGATATTAATCATATTGGGCGAAATTAACGTTGGTATGTTATAACGCTACTACGCATGTTTAAAACGATTGAAAGTTTTTGATAATAAACCAAAACAAAATTTGTCAATTTGTGGTGCTACAATGAACATAAAAACCATGATATCGATCGGCAATGGAAACATTCCGGACCATATGAGTATTTGAACCATACACGTATTGACAAGATTGAAATCCAAAAGGTATTTTATAAATGAAGAATTTTAAACAGATAAATTATTATTATTAACTGATTTAAATTTATTTTTTTCAAACGAGGCAGAATAATAGTACAAATTATTCTTATATGATTGTCGACCTTTTGAACCAACATATGTCGACTTTGAAAGATTCCCAGAAATGTCTTAGTCTTAACAAGACAATTGCTTAACTCATATGAACTTCAACTATCTTTATACTCTTGATTTTAATCTATGTTGGTATTTAAATTTGTTTTTGTTTTTAAAATTTCTGAATTATTTCAATTTTTTCATTTTTTTTAGCGAGATCTTGTTCCTTTTTAAATAATCTTAAAGTAACATTGTACTATAAAACTATAAAATAGTAATGAGAAATAAAGGTTACACATCAATTGAATAAAAATAAATTTTGGTTTCTGAAAAGTAGTTTACATGTACTAAGCAGAGAGGAAAGAAGACTCATGCTCTAAACATCGTGTTTTTTACTTACGGACTCGAAAGTTGAAAAGATACAGGCACTTTAAATTGACCCTAGCTAATTAAGGCTATACGACAGATATATCAAGATTAAAACAATATGTTATCAGTGGTAATAGATGAAGGAATTAAATTAGTAACGTGTTCTTTTTTAGTTCGGAGAATGAAATGCGTGTGCCTTGGTAAGAAGTTAGAATTTTATTCGAAAAATACCTATATGGTCTCAATTTACATATGGTCCGGACCGTTAATTACCGAACAACTACAAAACTCATATGATTTGACAAAGGAGGAACGAAAGATACCAAAGGGACAGTCAAACTCATAAATAAACTGACAACGCCATGGCTAAAAATGAAAAAGACAAAAAAAAAAAAATAGAACACATAACACAACATAGAAAACTAAAGAATAAACAACACGAATAAACAATACGCGTATAGACGGACCATACGAGAATACGCATACAGTAGTGACCACACATGTATAGTCGAAATACTCATGGTCCGTAACTAATTTGCAATCCGATATGTTTTGCATTGGCACAATAGCAATGATATCGAAATAACACAATTCGCAAGGGACTCTGAAAAGGTTTCTATTATAGTTTGTCATTTAAAACCTGTTTCGTTCACAAAATTTAAATGATTTACAATTGATAATGGACATAAAACTTGAACATTCCTTGTGATTGATATATTGATAATTGGTTCCTTAGGGTCCAGTGGCAAATATTTCATTTCAAGCAATATAGAATATTGTGAATTTACAATCAAAATTGAATTATTTAAGTTCTATATACTAAATACATATATATCTTTTTTTTTTGCTTTGGCTTAAATATTTACCGGATTGAATGTCTCCAGGATTTTCACATTCTTTCAAAAATGTACAGCACATAATTTTCTTTTTGTTGTTTATTATATTATGAAACTGTAGGTGCAGGATATATTACTGTTATGTAATTGTTTGAAAAGTGTCAGACTGATTGTTCAATGGGATTTTATCCTTTTTCATAAGTGGGACGAGTCGATAAACACGATTGTGGCGATTTTGTAGAAAGCGGCGATTGAGTGCTGGCCGATTGGCCAGTTGGGCGAGTTGATATGGTTTCATACTTAAACATCATGTTCGGGGGTCATTAAGAGTATATATTATATAGTAATATAAAAAGTATATAATAATGGTTGTGTGGCGTTTTAAAACGTCATTTTATGAATTGTAAATGATTTTTCGTCTAATCTCAAATAGCTAGGATGTAAAATATTCATCCCATGCAGACTTGGTGTGTCAGTGTAAGATCACCCTCTGGCCTCCGACAATATTGCAAAGGTACATTTGTGAGAAATTAACAATACAATAGAAATACAAACATATGTTTGCATGTTAAAAATGTGCAGTGTATATTAAAAGGAAAATCTTAAAATATGTAAGAGGAGGGAGAATTATATATATAAGAAGTCCTTCTTACATATAAAAAAGAAGATATGATATGATTGCCAATGAGACAAATCTCCACAATAGACCAAAATGACACAGAAATTAACAACTATAGGTCACCGTACGGCCTTCAACAATGAGCAAAGTCGTAATCGACTTTTCGAATCATGTCAACTTAAAAGGCTTCCAGAAATGTTCAAGTGAATAGTTCAACAAGACAACTGCTTAACTCACATGAACTTTGGTAATTGAAACATCTCTATACTCTTAATGTAAATCTATGTTAGTATGCCTAATTTAAATTGTAATTTAAATTTGTTTATATTTTAAAATTTCTGAATTATTTCATTTAATTTATTTTTTTTATTTAGCGAGATCACTTTCGTTTTCATATAATCCTTAAGTAACACTGTTACTATAAAACTGCAAAATAAAAGTTACACATCAAGTGAATGAAAATAAATATATTGAAAATAAAATAAATTTTGTTTCTGAAAAATAATTTACATGTACTAAGCCGAGAGGACAAAATATTATGCTTTAAACATCGTGTTTTTACTTACGGACTCGAAAGTCGAAAAGATACAGGCACTTTAAATTGACCCTAGCTAATTAAGGCTACACGACAGATATATCAAGATTAAGACAATATGTTATCAGTGGTAATAGATGAAGGAATCCAATTTGTAACGTGTGCTTTTGAGTTCGGAGAATGATTTTTTTGTGCCTTTGTCATTGTTTGTATGAATTTGGAATTTATTCGAAAAATACCTATTGGCTCAATTTACATATGATCCGGACCGTTAATTACCGAGCAAGTGCAATACTCATATGGTTCGACCATACAGTTGTAAACATTTGCAGTTGTGAACATTTGGTCGAAATACTCATGGTACGCAACTATTGACTAATTAAAAAAATCAGTTTACAATGCGATATTTTTTGCATTGGCACAATAGCTATATATATATAATTTTGAAAGAACAGAATTCGCAAGGGACACTGAAAAGGTTTCTATTGTGTTTTATCATCCATTTAGAAGTTAGAATCTATTCGAAAAATACCTATATTGTCTCAATTTACAGATGGCCAGGACCGTTAATTACCGAACAACATATACACATGGAAAAAAGTATTGCAACACCTTGATTTTTTAAAACTTGAAAAATCAGCCTCTTATTTTGGATGGAATATGATGAAATATTTGTAAAATAATATTTAGACATAGTTGATGATAACATTGGCATTTAAACGAAAAAAAAATTTATGATTAAAAATGTTTTATCTAATCACAATTTTGATAACAAAATGAAGTGTTTTTGTACCAAAAAATGAATTTTACAACTTTTATTGTAGTCGAACTTTACAATGTCAGACATTTCAAAATTAATCTTAAGATGATTGTTAACATGGTTTATCGTTATACGCCATATAATTAGTACTTTGTGCTCAGACTCCATTTAAACAGATAGCCGCCTCTTAAAGTCTTCTGATTCCTGCCATAAGTCGACTAATTTGTTGCTAAGGTAGCAGCAACCATTCCTGACGAAGGGCATTGTTCATTTCGTGACGTGTTTGAACTTTGGTGTCCTTTCGCGCACTTTACGCCCAATAGTGTCCCATATATGCTCGATATGGTTCAAATCAGGGCTAAATTTTTACGATCGAGCCAAGGAAGATAAACCAAATTCCATTGGAACAATGGATCTTCCTCCACGATGCTAATTCCCAACTTTGGCGAACTTAAAGGTCCCCGAAATGGTCTTATCGCACGATAACCAGTAGCGATGAGTCGATGTCGAACAGTTCTTGTCTAAAGGCTCCTGTATGGTAACCAATCACCTTTTAGGATTGATTTGTTTGCAATGGGTTTCCTTCTTACCAACTATATGTTGCCCTCTAGATAGCTTGAAATTATGCCTGATTTTCCCTAGCAGATGTTATAGGGGGTCTTCTTGATCTCGGAAGGTCTTTAACATCGTTTTTTGCCTGATTTTTTTCTCTCTCAAAACGACTTATAGGGGAATGCTGATGACCAACAATACGTGCAATTGTAACAACAACATACCTGCTTCTGTCATGCTGAACATCTGCCATCTTGCTGCAGTTAAGAGTTGTGGATGACCAATTACAAGGTGTCAATCACATAACTTTATAAACTTGATTATTTAAAGTGTTGAAAACAATGAGGATAAAAACATATAAACATGTTTTATTGTTTACGAGTACAGTTGCTGCATGAGCAGATAAAAACTTATCAAGTCGATATTTATTGATAAAACTCAGGTGAGACCTGAATAATGTTTCACTAGCTCTATTCCAACAAATTATTTCACAAAAAAATAAAGATTTTTTTTTTATTTGAATTTCAATTTGGTGTTGCAATACTTTTTTCCATGTGAATATATGGTCAAAATACTCATGGTCCACAACAAATTGAAAAACAAACCAGTTTACAATCCGATATGTTTTGCATTGGCACAAAATCTACAATATCGTAATAACACAATTCGCAAGGGACCCTGAAAAGCTCTCTTTAATGTTATTTTCATACATTTAAAACCCATTTTGTTCGCAACAAGAATGTGTCCATAATACACGGATGCCCCACTCGCATTATCATTTTATATGTTCAGTGGACCATGAAATTGGGGTCAAAAGTCTAATTTGGCAAATAAATTAGAAAAATCATATCATAGGGAAAATGTGTACTAAGTTTGAAGTTCATCAAAAACTACCTTGACCAAAAACTTTAACCTGAACGAACGGTCGGAAGGACGGATGGCAGGACGGACGGAAGGACGGACGGACGGACGCACAGACCAGAAAACATAATGCCCCTCTACTATCGTAGGTGGGGCATAAAAAATAAATTATTTACAATTACTAATGGATATTTAACTATATATCTATCCCTGATTGATAGAAGAGGGACGAAAGATACCAAAGGGACAGTCAAACTCTTAAATCTAAAATAAACTGACAACACCATTGTTAAAAATGAAAAAGACAAACAGACAAACAATAGTACACAGCATGGAAAACTAAAGAAAAAACAACACGAACCCCACCAAAAACTAGGGGTGATCTCAGGTGCTCCGGAAGGGTAAGCAGATCCTGCTCCAAATGTGGAACCCGTCGTGTTGCTTATTTGATAACAAATCCGGTAAATAGTCTAATTCAGTAGGTCAGTCTGTTGAAAAACACGTCCACCGAACGAAACAAACATGTTGTCAATCAAGAAATCAAGCATCTTGCATGTCTTGATAATATCAGTTTCAGAAAAAAATTTGTTTGAATCATAGTGATCCTTTACAAAGTAGGATTTATCCCTCCCCAAGACAAGATACTTGTATCTACGTTGGCCATTCTTTTTTATGAAGCAAAGCAATATCAACTCTTTCAATTTGTCTTTTAGTTTGGAAAGTGGAATACTTGTGTAAAGAGTTGAAAAGTCAAATATTTTAATACTGTTACAAGATGAAAGAGAGTTAGATTGTATGTACTCTAAAAGATCTATGGAATTTTGAAGTAACCACATTTGATTCACGCCACCTCTAGAATAGGCAGTTTCACAATAACTTTGAAGCCCGTCTTTGATTGCTGATAAAATAGATGTTAATAATTTAGAAAGAGGTTTCGTGGTGCACTTGAAAGACCCAGCATTATACCGTTGTTTGTAAGGACACTTATTAAGTTTAGGTATCCAATAGAGTGATGGAAGATCCAGTTCTTCATCTTTGGTTGAAATTCCAAAGGAACATATAACATTGTAGAACAGACCTATGATTATCCAGGATTCCAATACAATAGATTGATAATTGGTTCCTTAAATTCAAGTGGAAAATATTCCACTTCAAGCATGTATCAGGTTGATACCATGTTGGAATAAATACCTACATACAAAGGTGCTGATCTTTTAGTCTTGTCAATTTATTTAACAACCTGCAACTAATTGCAACACAAGGTTTTTCTTTGAAAAACAAGTCTGTTACTATCTATGAACAACATATTCAAAATATACAAAAATATATGTTGCCGAAAGTTGCCGAAATATTGTGTAGTAAAAGGAAGGTAATATGAGTTGCTTCCCCTTATTTGCCAAAGTGGAAAAAAATAAATTTATACAAAAATATATGTTCTGTATTTTTTTAAAACAGTTCAAGTAATACAATACAATGCATAATTATCTCAATTCAAAAGAATAATATTACAAATGCAACACTTTCCTATCTCAAAATTTGTATATTTAACAAAAATATAGACCGAGATTGTGTTTTGCTATTTTACAATTCAAAGATTTAACTCTCCACAATAGTGATGGTATGCAACCTATAACTGAAGATTTTACTGAACATAGTCACAATCTTACTAGGTTTCAAAAAGAAATCTTCCCCTGTGTTAAAGTTAATTTTAGTTGGGGTGGTGTTCATCTGTCTTTAAGGACTACATAATAGTATATTAAGATCAGGTTTCATGTCTTCCACAAACGTTAGGTCTAAAAATGCAACAATAAATAATATGTTTTCTTCTTTTCCAGTTTTCAGCATTTTGTCTCTAAAAAACACATATTTCACCCAAAATAACCTTTTCCGCAAATTATATCAATGTATAGTTTTAGTATGTTGCTTGTACAAGTCTATATTATAATTTGCACCAAAAAAGTTTGTGATGCAATTAGTTGGAGGTTGAGGGATTTTAGAGCTAAATTGACTAGGCTATTTTTCTTCACTTAATTTGCGTTGGTGCATGTACACTGGTATTTTACAGAGAGATATGCTATGTCATAATTTAAGTATTTAAATATTGTGCATTTACAATCAATATTGCATTATTCAAGTTCTATGTACTATATACATATATTACATTTTTTTGTTTGATTTTGGCTTAAATATTTATCGGACTTGAATGTCTCTAGGATTTTCACATTCTTTCAATAATGAACAACACATCATTTTCTTTTTGTTGTTCATGGTGGGTGCAGGATATACTACTGTTATGTAATTGTTTGAATATTAACATACAAAAACATTTAATACTGTTATACTCATCCAGTAAGGTATACGTGTGAAACACGAGATAATGGGGTGCAATCCAAATTCGTATATTTTCATAATAACTCTTCTCGTTTGTGACTTAGCAGTTGCTCTCGATAGTAAGTATTTATTTAGATTCAAGGAAATAGTCAGTTTATTAGTTTTTACATAATTATTGAAGTCGCAAATTGTATTTAAATAATGTTAGATATGTTATTTGCATTGAGCGCTATAGATATTTATCCGAACTTGAAAATTAAAGGTTGGTTGTAAAAAGAAAGAGTAATCAAACAAATAGATAAAGATTCGGAGCATGGCGAATTCGATACCACGGGGAAATTTCATTATGTCAAACCTCTTTTCTTGAAGCTAATCTTAAATCTCCTACCTTTCAATCATTCTAATCGATTTGATTAGTATATTGTTTCTTTCGAAGTAGTTTTCCATTTGACAATGCTCTCGTCGTGTATATGCGTTGACTGTTCGACGCAGGACGTTATGAAAAAAATATAAAAAATGAAAAAAAGATAAAAAGATAAAATTCCCAAGTACGGAACTTTGTGCAAAAACGTGAATAAATGAGCTGAGAGTAATTATATGCCAATTTGACAGCAACTAAACGACTCGCAAAAACAAAGGTCAACATAATATGATCTTCAACAATAGACATTTATTGATACGATAAATCAAGCTCTAAATCCACAGGGTCTAGAACGTTCATGAAATAAAATTTAACACAAATGAGCGAGCGTGGAGATTTAATTTTAGTTAAATTGTTATTGATCATAAGAACTTTCAGGATTGTACTTTGTCAAAATTATTTCCCTATTTCGCCAGCAAATTATTTGCAATCGTAAAAATGGAAGTCATTTTAGGAATGATGCGCTACAAATTCAGCTCTTGAAAACATAAATTTATCTACATAGCACCATTACCATCCTTTTATGCAAGATATATTTTTAAAGATGTATCTTCTAGTTTTTGAATTTCTGTTAAATTAATGTACTTTTCTCCATATAATCAACATAACACCATTGTCTTATTGGTTGTCAGATGGAATTTTGAAAGTTCAAAAACAGTTAGAAAAATTCGTACTAAATATTTCATGGAAAGGCAGACTAAGATACTGCAGATGTTGAAGACTAATAACCTAAATAACACACACATAAGCATACCAAATGGTCGTGTGACAAGTCTGATAGAATAATAGAAATTAACATCAGTGATAATTCTGAAAATCAAAATGAAATTGGCCGGAGTGACAATAAGGATGACACTGACGTTGAAATACTAATTACACGTGCCAGGAAGCATGTGCTGTCTGGCAACGGACCCAAGCCAATTATCTTACAGCGAAAATGAAGCGGAAGTAATCAGAACTTGCTGTGTGCAGAACTGTGTAAAAATCAAAATATGTTGTGCATTTCTGATGCCATTATTCACTCACATGTAAGCACAAATAATACAAAATTTTTGTATTTTGTAAATAAGGTTTATTGTGAGGTCGGTGATTAAATATTTTAAGTGTGTGACAAGTTTTTATGCCAGACCAACGATAGTAGACGAGCACTATGTTTTCTGGTCTGTGCGTCCGTTCGTTCGTTCGTCTGTCTCCTTCAAGTTAAAGTTTTGGTGAAAGTAGCTTTGATGAATTTGAAGACTAATCAACTTGAAACTTAGTATACATGTTCCCTATGATATGATCTTTCTAATCTAGTTTTAGTCCCAATTTCAGGGTCCATTGAACATAGAAAATGACAGCGCGAATTAGGCATCCGGGTGCTATGGGCACATTCTTATTTTATAATAAAATTCATACTCAGTCTATTAATGGATATACGCCTTTATAAGTGCGTTTTAGTTAAATGTTGTTCAAATTGTAATTTTAACATACGTTTTTTGTACAAATAACAATTTGTATATAGTCAAAATTTAAATTATAATTATGTACAAAAGGATAACTAGTACATAACCTCTACGTTTCGTGCACCAATGTTGTCACAGAAAAGGAAGAAATGGAAAACATAATACTTTAAAACATTGTAGCAATGCCGTGGAAATTGGTATTGTTATGTTATAAAAAAGTAAAATCACAAAATACTGAACTCAGAGGAAAATTCAATCGGAAAGTCCATAATCAAATGGCAAAATCAAATGACAAAACACATAAAAAAGAATAGACAAGAATTGTCATATTCCTGACTTGGTACAGGCATTTACAAATGTAGAAAATGGTGGATTGAACCTGGTTGTATAGCACTAAACCTCTCACTTTGTTGACAGTCTCATCAAATTCCGTTATATTTACGATGATGCGTGAACTAAACAGACATAATAACTAATATAGTCAAAATATGGGTACAGCAGTCATCATCGTGTAACAATTTAACAGAACACAAAAACATCTTTCTACCAACACATTCATTGATTCGCGTGTCTGACGTCAGAAAATTATATACGTCACATATTTTTGTCCTTCAATGTTTATATAAACAATTTTAAAATTTCACATGGGCAATGTTAGCAGACTGGGTTTAAAAATCAAAAGTATGTAAAAATTAATTTCGGAAAAAGAACGAGATTTAAAATAGTCCAAAAATTATATAGAATTATAAGAATCCTCAAATAGTTCATTCCACTACGTGATTGAATAATTTTGACATTTGTGGTTCAACGCATTTTCTAATTCATAATAGAAATATATCATAATGACATATAATAGAACAATATCATACTGACGGGAACTTTTAAAGAATAGAGTCACGTTTTAAGAACCAAAGAAATACAAAAAGTCGCATTTACAAAACCTACCGGCAAAAACTGAAAAATAATATAAACACATTGACGGGATGTTTAAGTACCAAGCCACGTTAAATGGATATCACATAAAACAATCGAACAGTAAAAGTAAAATTAATAATAGAACAAAGACAAATGAAAGAACAATATAACACGTTGTTAAGATGATACACCATCAGTACGCAGAATCTACACATCAAGACCATCATAGATATACAGTGTATCCCTGGTTCATCAACTTTCTGCTCAGACACTGATGACGTTTTACAAAGTCTGAGTAGGAGCAGCAAGCTCTTGAATATCGAATAAATTTGGAAATATATATCCCATATGCAGGTGAAGTTGGTATATTGCTAATAAGATGGATGAAATTTATAATTTCAAAATTAAGATCGTCTCGTTTGTCATAGAATCTGGTACTGAAATGACTGTTTAAGTCAAATTCGAGATATAAGTCTAAAAATGAGACAGAGGAAGCCGTGTCTTTTGTTTCTTTAATTTCTAGTTTTCAAGGATATATTAATGGAACCTTATCAGAAAAGTTCGGACTGTTTATGGAAAGAACATCATCAATAGATCTGAAAGTGAAATTAAACAATCTGGCTTCTTAATAAAACATTGGCCATGCTAAGAAATATTTTAATCTTTTTTTTGGTGAAAAACATTCAAGGAAATAATTGTTATTTGTTCTATTTTCAAGGAACGTGTACTGATCCTGGTTACTATGCTTGTGCAGATACTTGGGGATGTTGTCCTAATGGTTACGATTGTACTGCAACAAAATGCACTAAGCCTCATTATTATCATGCATCAACATCAGATTCTAGTTCATCAAATGTTTGGTATGTAAAAATAAAAAGAAGAAAAAACCCCATCCGGCTGAGGTCAACTTTGCATGAGGGGGTTTAAACCTTAGTTTCTTAATAATTTCGAAATTTATAAACGCGCAAATTTAGAAAAGACCGATTTATTCTCCTTAACGAAAAACATGATTTATATATAAGAAGTTTTAAAATTAGGTGTAAATTTTGTTCAATACATTCTATCTGAAATCTCAGACACCCTTTTGTAGATAATGGCCATAGGAACAACATATAATAAAATAAATTCTCTAGGAATACCTATGAGGAAGCTAATTTCAACTGAAAGTGGCTAATTTCAACTGAAAGTTGAAATTTGAGGAAAAATATTTTAGACACAGTTAACATTATAATTGGTTACATAATTGTTGCATCATACTAACATTGCATTTTTTTGAAAGAGTAATCTGTTAGCTATCCATAACTACCATTTTTATAATTGTTCAAGCATTATTAAGAAAGTTACTGCATTTTAAATCTTTGGCGCATCAACGTTCTTTACAGACACTGATGACGTTTTATAAAGTCTGAGTAGCAGCTCCAAGTTCTTGAATATCGAATGACTTGGGAAATGTATATTTCGTATGCAAATGCAGTTGGTAACAGACCTTAACCGTATTAATTGTTGATGTTTTGACTCATAAATCCTACAAATTTTCTAAACTGCATTTTCCATTGAAAAATATTATAACGAATGAAAAGTAGTATAGCAGAAGTAATAGAATTATATTTGTTTATTTTTTTTTATGTATTTATTATTTATTTATTGACTTTCACCATTATGCATAATCGTTTACTAGTATCTGAAATTTATTTATAGGCAAATAATTGGATACTGCATAAGTGGTTTAGTTGGCCTCTTTTTCCTAGCTGTTTTTTTTTTGTAGCCTGCTGTGCAAAGTGTAAACAATCATGTGGTAAGTTATACTATCTAATATCTAAAATTATGAGACGATCAAAGATCAATATACACTGCTTTATTTCAGCAGTATCAAATTTAACCATATTTATATTTTTCCATACTTGAAGGCCGTACTTTGACCTATAATGGTTTTCTTTTATAACTTTATTTTTTGATGAAGAGTTGTCACATTGGCACTCATACCATATCTTCCTATATCTATTGATTTAATAAAAAGGATATGGCGATTAATCATCAATCTGACAGCAACCAAACAATGAAAATAATCAAATGACATCTACAAGGCAGCATACAGTTTTCAATTATAGAAGTCTGTCTACACAATATGCTAACCACCGAATTTACCACCACTTCAAAAAAAAAAAAAGATTCTATAATTAGCACTAGTCTTACTCTCCAAATAACAAAAACAAACATTTCAGATATGATACACAATTAACCGCAGCTATTAAACATGCAATTACTAGTATTTATGAACACTATTTATAAATTTGAAATAAGAAGATGTCATATGATCACAACGAGTCACTAATTCTGCAGAGAAATTGATATGTCTGTCATACATGTACATGTAATACATAAAAAATAACCCTTTATCATCATAACAATGTCATACGATTCGAGACACATGATTGTTTTGCATACATGTAGTTATCTAATATTATTTGGTTTGACATTTTGAAACATTGAAAACTTATTATTTGATCTGTTGTCCGAAAAAAATCGAAAACAGTTAAAAATAATGCCAAAAACTTCTTAAAAACGAAAAAAATATCAATTCTTCAAGCTTTTGTCTCATGTGAGGAGACATTCACAAACATTGAAAGCATGCAACAGACACCTTTTCTTTGTAAAAAAAATCATATTTCTAGTGGTTTGTCAAATAGTTACGTTTCTAGATATTTACGTGTCCAGGTTTTTCTGTATCGTTTTCTTTGCAGCCACACATTCCATATTGCCCGATAGAACCCGAACACTTGATTTTAAAAAACTAAAGATATCATTTGCGCCCCAAAAAAAACCTAATTGCACCAATTCTATAACTTAAATTTTAACTGATAAATAGACTCTGATTTTTACCGTTAGAGAAAAATATAATAAAGCAATATGGGATGCATTGTTGCATGGGTGATTTATTATAAAAAGCGCATTTTTGTGTGAAATGTATATACAAATGTAGATAAATAGAAGATATAATATACTTTCAACAGAAGACCAACGAAAAGATTGCGAATTTTTCACACCCAGATCATTTTACGATTTTTTTTCTCAGAAAGACCAGGACAAGTTGGAGCAATGGACACTCAGACTAATGGTCAGAATAGAGCAGCAACGGCTATCCGATATTAAAAAAAAATGTATCCAGATAGAAATATCCAGATAGAAATTCTACTTTTTCTCATGTACAATCATTAGTTAAGGGCTTGTACTTACCAGATCATCCATCTGACTTCTTAACAAATATAAACATCACGGTTTGACGTCGCTTGTATTTTTTTTTGTTATGACAATAGATTTTCATTAGAAATGTTTAAAGTTTTATTTTGATATTTATTACGATTATTACAGTTTAACCATTGATTGCGTGATGTCTAAATAATTCTAAAATTTATTTATAACTCCCTGTTTGCAATTGTGTTTGATTGTCATTATAAATGTAATTTATAGTGTTTTTAATAATACTGAAGTGTTATCTGTTTTGCATTTTTGGGACCGAACTCTTTAATTTATCAAGCATGTGGAAGTTGCTTATAAACAAACTAAACACATTTATTTCTAAAAAAACAGTTGTTGGCATGACACGGGTTATGTTCTTCTCATATATTTTATGATAGTATGATACTAAACCCCTAACGGGAGGGATTGTACCTGATATTCATATGATGAAGACATAATCTTTCAATCAGTTTAATTGAGGTCTGGAGCTGGCATGTCAGTTAACTGCTAGTAGTCTGTTGTTATTTATGTATTATTGTCATTTTATTTATTTTCTTTTGTTACATCTTTTGATATCAGACTCGGACTTCTCTTGAACTGAATTTTAATGTGCGTATTGTTATTCTTTTACTTTTCTACATTGGCTAGAGGTATAGGGGGAGGGTTGAGATCTCATAAACATGTTTAACCCCGCCGCAATTTTGCGCCTGTCCCAAGTCAGGAGCCTCTGGCCTTTGTTAGTCTTGTATGATTTTAAATTTTAGTTTCTTGTGTATAATTCGGAGTTTAGTATGACGTCCATTATCACTGTACTATTATGCATATTTTAGGGGCCAGCTGAAGGACACCTACGGGTGCGGGAATTCTCGCTACATTGAAGACCCATTGGTTGCCTTCGGCTGTTGTTTGCTCTATGGTCGGGTGGTTGTCGCTTTGACATATTCACCATTTCCTTTCTCAATTTTAATTAGATAAAATAATGTATTTGTAAAAAGTGCAAAAAGGTTTCGGAAACTAAGACCGAAAAAGGAACAACATTTTTTTTAAGTTACAGTATTTCAAAACAACGTACATAAATATAGAAACGTTAAAAGGAATATTTGCTTATAAATTGCCAATTAGAGAAATGTCCACAAGAGACCAAATGACACATAAATTAACAGCTAAGGATCACCGTACGATATTAAACAACGAGCAAATCCCATACCGCATTGTCAGCTTTAAATTTGTCAATCATAATGCTGCGTGCACTGTTAAACCTGGATAATGTAACAAACAAAAAAGTAAAGATTCTGAAACTTCTACAACAAGAATTAAGAGCTGCACGTATTGTCCTGTTTTATCCTGACAACTATTCAAACATTAAACATGCTTCTGTTTATTGGTAAAAATTATTAGAAAAATAAAATACGACATAATCATGAATCATCGAATTAACATAAAATATTAAGTCCATACGAAACACAGAAAAGTTGCAAAATAATATTTCCTTCGCACGACATTAGTATGTCTCAAATAATAATCAAGGGTACCAGGATTATAATTTAATACGCCAGACGCGCGTTTCGTCTACATTAGTTTCATCAGTGATGCTCATATCAAAACAGTTAAAAAGCCAAAGACATACAAAGTTGAAGAGCATTGAGGACCCAAATACGGCTAAGGTAATCTACTCCTGGGGGTAAGAACATCCTTAGTTTTTCGAAAAATTCAAGTTTTGTAAACAGGAAATTTATAAAAATGACCATATAATTGATGTTCATGTCAACACCGAAGTGCTGACTACTGGGCTGATGATACCTTCGGGGACGAAACGTCCACCAGCAGTGGCATCGACCCAGTGGTGTAAATAGTTATCAAAGGTACCAGGATTATAATTTAATACGCCAGACGCGCGTTTCATCTACATTAAACTCATTAGTGACGCTCAGATCAAAACAGTTAAAAAGCCAAAGAAATACAAAGTTGAAGAGCATTGAGGACCCAAAATTCCAAAACATTGTGCCAAATACGGCAAAGGTAATCTACTCCTGGGGTAAGAAAATCCTTAGTTTTTCCAAACAATTCAAAGTCTTGTAAACAGGAAATTTATAAAAATGACCATATAACTGATATTCATGTCAACACCGAAGTGCTGACTACTGGGCTGGTGATACCCTCGGGGACGAAACGTCCACCAGCAGTGTCATCGACCCAGTGGTGTAAATAGTTAATAGTCAAAGGTACCAGGATTATAATTTAATACGCCAGACGCGCGTTTCGTCTACATTAGACTCATCAGTGACGCTCATATCAAAACAGTTAAAAAGCCAAAAAAACACATTTCTTCCAAAGATCTGACATTATTGATTCTCCATCACAATATTGGGATGGTACGAATAGTATAGATACCGTGACTGCAAGAAACCAAAAAAGATCAAACTATTCCAGTCATTGTGCTAAGAAGGTATTTTGTAAATTATGATACACTTGGTGGTAGATACATGTAAATATTACACTTTGTATGTACATTTGTTTCACAAATCACTCCTCTATTTAGGGAGATATGTGACGATTACATTATTACATATTTGGTCGAGTTTACGTACTGGTTTTAAGATGTGATCTCTATGTTTCATCTCATAGAGACATAGCTTGGGAATGTTACCAGCATAAATACACATGAATGACGGTAAAACTGAGTTCTGCGGAAGCCCAAAGTGAATTGAGGAGTTCTACAGCATGTCAGGATAAATTTAAACTCTTAAAAAATTGTGGAAAATTTTCAACACGGCCCTTAGTTTTGACCTTTGATACAACTAGTAGTGCATATCAAATTTTTACAAGTGGCCAATTTTATTCATAAAAGGGATTCCTGTGGGAAATTGCATTGTCTATATTTACCGAAGTGACACCTATAACTTATCTGATGAATCAACTGAGAAGCGCTAGTTATAGATAAGTTGTTACATTAACTTACATTCAATATTGCATAATTTGAGTTGGCAAGAAGTATTTATATGTGAATGTATGTTTGCTTAAGCATACGTTTTATTATTTTCTAGATTTATGAACATTTGGTGAATGTATTTATTAAAATCTTTTGCTTTTGAAGATAAGATAAAAAGTTTAATAAGATTTATTATGTGCAATATTTACAAATGTACATATATATATTTGTTTTAATATTAAAAGACCCCACTACAACATGAAATTGCATTGCTTAAATCCTTCTAGTGCTAATCAAGTTATGGTGAATAAAAGAAAACAAAAAAATGGAGTACAATTTAAGTTAACTTAACTTGATATTTCTGTTTTTTTATTTGCGAATAGTTTTTATTCAGACAGTATAAAACAGAATAAATTACTTTAACATTAATTATTTTGTGTTATTTTGATGATATTTTGTAAACTGAAATAGTAAACAGCCTATTTCATTCATGAGACAAAGAAGAGAGGAAGAAACAATGTAAAATTTGTGATATAAGACAACCTCGGTGCCTGATTGCATCCATCGTGTCACCAAAACAATTATATGTGTCAGTTGTATGTTGTGAAGAGCGTCATTTGGTTTCTTGTGGATAAATCATTTCGAGTACTTAAGTGAAAACGTCCGAGAAATATGAGAAACAGCAAAATTATCCACTGTCAGTTTGTTAATTTTTTTTTAACGAATTCGTAAAAAACTTGAACAGATTTGTAATCTTTCATTACGGATAAATTCTATTTTGTAAGTGTCTTTTAGGGTAAGTACATATGAAATCAGTGCATTGAAATTTAGTGAATTATCGAACCAATTGCAATGAATGCATATTATATTAAACTAAGTCATGTGTGCACGTCGTTTTAAATTTATGACGAATACATAACGTGTAATCCATAAAAAAAAATGTCATTCAGTGATTGTTGATCGACATCTGTTGGTTCTTAGTGTTTTTTTTGTTTTTTTTTTTGGTCAAAGTTTTACCGATTGTGACCTTCATAAACCATCAATATAGTATATGGAGCTCATGAATTATAACTTAGTAAGTTGATTGAGCGATGTTAATTTTGTTTATATTTTGCATGCGTAAATTTATCTTCGTCATATTAGTTTTTAAGTGATTTGGGGTATTTCTTTTTTTTTATTAAGCATCCCAATTAACACTATTTACATCCCAGTGCAAGTTTTTAACCCTTGTCTTCATAACAACAAATCTAGTTAAGTGTTCCAACCGTATATTAGCCTCTTGATGCTTTTTAAATATAAAAAGAAGATGTGTTATGATTGTCGCCAATTAGACAACTCTCCACAACTGACAAAACAACACAGACATTAACAAAAATATGTCACCGTATGGCCTTCAACAATGAGCAAAACCCATACCGCATAGTCAGATATATAAAAGCCCAAAAATGACAAATGTAAAACAATTCAAACGAGAAAACTAACGGCTTAATTTATGTACAAAAAAAGAACGAAGAACAAATATGTAACACATCAACAAAATTAATGACAACCACGAAATTACAGGCCCCTAACTTTGGAAAGGCACAAACATTAATAATGTGGCAGGGTTAAACATGTTAGCAGGATCCAGACCTCCCTAACCTGGGACAGTGGTGTAACAGTACAGTATAACTAGAGGCTCTAAAGAGCCTGTGTCGCTCACCTTGGTATATGTGAATATTAAACAAAGGAAGAAGATGGATTCATGACAAAATTGTGTTTTGGTGATGGTGATGTGTTTGAAAATCTTACTTTACTGACCATTCTTGCTGCTTACAATTATCTCTATCTATTATGAACTTGGCTCAGTAGTTTCAGTGGAAAATCTTAGTAATAATTTACAAATTTTATGAAAATTTTTAAAAATTGACTATAAAGGACAATAACTCTTTAGAGGGTCAACTGACCATTTCGGTCATGTTGACTTGTTTGTAAATCTTACTTTGCTGAACATCATTGCAGTTTGCAGTTTATCTCTATCTATAATAATATTCAAGATAATAACCAAAAACAGCAAAATGTCCTTAAAATTACCAATTCAGGGGCAGCAACCCAACAACAGGTTGTCCGATTCATCTGAAAATTTCAGGGCAGATAGATCTGGACCTGATAAACAATTTTACCTCGTGTCAGACTTGCTCTAAATGCTTTGTTTTTGAGTTATAAGTCAAAAACTGCATTTTACCCCTATGTTCTTTTTTTAGCCATGGCGGCCATCTTGGTTTGTTGGCCGAGTCATCGGACACATTTTTTAAACTAGATACCCCAAAGATGATTATGGCCAAGTTTGAATTAATTTTGCCCAGTATTTTAAGAGAGAAAGATTTTTGTAAAAGATTACTAAGATTTACGAAAAATGGTTAAAAATTGACTATAAAGGGCAATAATTCCTAAAGGGGTCAACTGACCATTTCGGTCATGTTGACTTGTTTGTAAATCTTACTGTGCTGAACATTATTGCAGTTTACAGTTTATCTCTATCTATAATATTATTCAAAATAATAACCAAAAACAGCAAAATTTCCTTGAAATTACCAATTCAGGGGCAGCAACCCAACAACAGGTTGTCCGATTCATCTGAAAATTTCAGGGCAGATAGATCTTGACCTGATAAATAATTTTACCTGTGTCAGATTTGCTCTAAATGCTTTGGTTTTTGAGTTATAAGCCAAAAACTGCATTTTACCCCTATGTTTTATTTTTAGCCATGGCAGCCATCTTGGTTGGTTGGCCGGGTCACCGGCCAGATTTTATAAACTAGACACCCTAATAATGATTGTGGCCAAGTTTGGCTTAATTTAGCCCAGTAGTTTCAGAGAAGAAGATTTTTGTAAAAGTTAACAGACGACGCCGGACGACGGACGCAAAGTGATGAGAAAAGCTCACTTGGCCCTTCGGGCCAGGTGAGCTAAAAATAAACTATAAAAATCTATTTAAAGATCGCTTTTTTGTGAAGTTGATTTGCTGTCTAATTGTAAAAAAACAAACACAATTATTCTGTTATTCAAGTTTTAAAAGTTGATGCTGAACAAATCTGATCACCATAAATCATAAACCGGCTTATACTGATAACGGTATAAGCAGGTTGCATAAATTGGTATTCATAAAGATCCAAATTGATATTAATTTTCAAACTATTTTGCCGATATTCTGTTTTTCTTTTCCTTAGATTCAAATATGAGATTGAAAACAATGGAAATCATACAAACTTCAAACGTTAAGTTCTCAGAATTTTTTAACACATGTATGGCTGCACTCAGTCTGCAAGAAAATAATGGTAGTGCACCACTCCACATTTTATTTTTCTTTTAGATATATACGCAGTTATTTTTCCGGTTTCTAATCTAATCTGCAGGTGGAACAGCCGAAATACTATGTAAATAACACATATATCTGAGAGAGGGTGATAGTGCAGATTGTTACCCCGAGAAAACCGGCGTTTTACGTTTCCGCAAATTGGCATTACTTTTCCAAAAAAAAAAGATGACGTTTCCCGAAAAAAAAGTTTACGTTTCCGCAAATAAATATCTTACTTTTCCGGAAAAAAAAGTAACTATTCCGGAAAAAATAAATCATTACTTTTCCGAAAATAATTAAAGAACACCTGTTGATCGGAAGCAAAGTCACAAAACCATTCGTTGTTCTGTTTTCCTCGGTGTCAGGAGGTGATGCCCAAATGGTTGATGGATATCTCAAATAGCAATTGCCATCTATATAAAATTCATATATATAATCGGCAAACTTCATGCATTTATCGTCAGATGGAGCATCGGCTATTAATTCAACAAAGCATTCTTCAATCATGTCAGCTTAGGCAAATAAGCTGAAGTTTAACTAAATTAAATCCTTACCAGTGTCAACTAGTTATATCTTGTATATTGTAGATATAAGATCAGAATATTTTCTTTTTTAAAAAAATAAAATGGATAATTTATAGATATATATTCAAATATTTATAATTTACCAGGTAAATTTCCGGAAAAGTAATAAATTCATATTGCGGAAGCGTATACTTTAAATTTGCGGAAACGTAGTATTGAGAATATGAAAAATTAGCGGAAATGCAATACGCCCGAGAAAACATTGTCAACTGCGGCGTAGCCAAGTTTGACAATGATTTTTCGAGGGGTACTAATCTATCTGCTCTATCATCCTCTCAACTATGTGTTATTCAATTTATTGTCCTATCATTATTGTCTTTTCAAGATCAATTGTATTTAAAAGTATTTTCTATGACGTCACGTACATAACAACAATACGGGTATTAAAATAATCAACAGAAGTGAAGCAAAATGTTTTATTTTTTATATTGACAGTAAAATATTAAAATCTGAACCAAAATGTAGAACTTAAGCATTGTCTTTAATTGCTTGATGTAAATTCAATACATTGTCCTTTGCATATGGATTTGTGATTGATCTTGACGAGAGGATAACATTCAAAGAATTGTCACCTGCTCAGCTACTGTGAAAGTACTTTTATTCGTGGGGTACTAATTTTCGTGGATTTCGTGGATGGCTCTATTCACATGTCCAACGAAATATTAGAACTGTTGTCCAAATAATGACATGAAAATATCGCCATATTGGGTTTTCACATGGATATGGGCATATACTACAGATTACATCGAATATATCGCAAAACCATGAAAGTCAGATTTCCGGTAATGATATGCTATGATGAAGTGTTCATTTTATCTACTCATAAGTCATTCGAAAATAAATCATACCATATCAAACCACGAAAATTGATACCCACGAATAAAAGTACTTTCACAGTATGTGATAGAGGAAATTAACGCCCTCTTATTAGATAATCTAAATATGAAATATAATAATTCTTATTGACATATGACTGGTTTAATGTAATCCGTTTTTTCTCAGAGGGATATATAGGAACAACTGTTAAGCAGAGGGCCTCTATATAAGGCCGTGTTCACACCAAACTCCGTGTACAGTAAACTTGTTTACAATTAGTTTAATGGACTGGACATTGGTTTCACATTAAATTTGTTCACATCTATACACCTTGTTTAATAGCCTGTACATAAGATTTGTTCATATTTGTAAACTCTATGTCATTTAAATGTTCATTAAGTAGAATCGAATGAAACGTTTTCGGACAACTTTTCTAGCAGTAAGGGAACGACCATTTGACTCTTAATAGGAGGGATGGAAATATTCCGAACCCCAGTTGGATAAAGAAAACAATTCTGGTTCTACAGATGATAAAAAATATTCTGAATCCAGAGTTTCCCCATACACTATAGTGTTAAATGTTGAAGAAAAAAAAATTGATTACCAGCATCGAAAAAAAAAATACCCCCTTCTTTTTTTTTAAGTTAAGTGGTTGCTTCTTTATGAAAGCCATTTTGATGATTTGCAATAGTTTAAAGATACTGAAGATGTCTCGATTAAGCATTAGACAACGTAGGCTGCAGCAGCGTGCTTACAAACGAAGAAGAAGGATTGATATATTAGGGATCACTATATTTCTATCTTTTCTATTTGTTCAAATGGTATTTCTTCTCCAAGAAGTATTTGGCAAAAGCAGGGGGTAATGTTTTTTTTTTTACTTTTTAAGTGTAATTTCACGGTTTCGAGATACTAGACAAACAATACATTTACCTCACACTTTTTAAGTAATGCATCTATGAGTGAATCGTTGTTTGAGTAAAGACCAGTGGCAAATATTTCTGTGTAAGTCAAGTCGATTCGGAAAGACCTTAATTTTCAAATGAATTATGTGTTCGGCAATGATGCTGCTTTGAGTCTTGATAAGGGCTTAATAAAGCTACGTAAAATTTTATTCCTAAACAAAACAAAACAATATATCAAGTTTAGACAAATAGTTTTGTAAAGAACTTTATAAATAATTGCTATAAATATCAATTTTATTCAAAAATCGTTTCTTCCTTAAATATGCACAGTGACACTTATGTTTTAAATGCCTAGTTGTGTGTACACTTAATCTACACAAGGCCTACATCGAGTATCGACTGCATGTAGACGAAACATGATATACACTACGTATTTTTAGATTAGGTGCAAATAAAAAAAAGAAGGTACCTTTCAATAACATATACACATCTCAAAGACGTAGCTTTTTTCAAAATAATAAGTTAAATCATGTATTTTTATTATATCTTTAATAAACGTAAAACAAAAAATATTTTCTTGAGGAAGAAGCTTCAAATATCATAATTTCTGTACGTTGTTGTCCGTTTTTATCCATTCTTTATTTCATAATCACATATGTATTGTATTGTGAACACTTTTTATTGCCATATATAGAAAGCACTGACAAATGATTTATAATTAAATTATAGTATCGCCTGCAAAAGGGAAAGAGGGTGTTTGTATTTATTAACAAATTTGTTAATTTGGGTGGTTTTTTTAAAATGGTTTGTAAGTTAGTGAAAGTTCAATTATAAGTTAATACTGAAATTAAGACATAAACGAACAAAAAAGGGCATTAAAATCCCCTCGCCCTTCTTGCTCGTGGATCATAACACCCCTTTTTGTTCGTAGGTCTTTTAATTTCAATATTAACTTATAATTGAACTTTTACTATTACGTAAGACATTAAAATAAATTCCGAACTGACGAGGATAACCAAAAAGACTTTTTGAAAGGAGTCAATTGGTCGCAATTTTCGCGTGGAAGACATTAAAAAAACTTTTTGTAGAATTTAAAAAATAATCGAATAGGTATAATGGCCTTTTACACATTTTTTTCTAAATATGCAATCGTTACATATATAGTGATTAGTTTTTGTCCTCTGTCTCTTATCATGTTCTAACTAAAAAAATAACACATATTTTTCGTTTTCTAGGTCATCGTAGTAATGCTGGTCGTAGTTACAAAAGGACAGCGAATTTCCAACAAAATGAGTCATCAGAGATCTTGTATGGCAAAAATCAGAAAACTACCACTTGCATAGAGACGAAACTTCATTCGCAAGAGGAAAAAACTAGTCATGACACATCACACCAAGTTGTTAACATAGAGGCTGTTCGAAGAGAATCCTTTGCTGAGCCTATAACGTAACACTTATTTTCACATTCAATATAAAGCTTTAAATATTTCATGTAAAATAACGCTATTTCAAAAATAAAATTATGGACGTTGTGGAAATGTTTTTTAGTAGTGTATCATGTTGTAAGATCTAGAGAATTTCGATGTAAAGCAATTTCCTATGTAGAAATCAACGTTGGTTAGTGGATTTTTCTCTACTTTCGTGACCCCCATCGGTCATTAAATGGGCGTGTCTCATTAGTGAGAACATGAGTGAGCTTTTAAAATTTAACATCAACTTAAAGACCTGCACCGGGTCTTTAAGTTAAAAAGACAATAAGTAAAAATAGTCATCCTTTGTTAAATAGGATCGTCCAGGTATCTTAACATATAGTTCTTCTTTGAATAACAAAGAAAATGCCATGAACAGGTTTGTAAGTCTAATAAAATATGCTTCTAGGACCAATCCATCTTCTTTTGTGAGCCCGAAGATATTAACATGCCAATGGTAAGATATAAATCTTGTATAAATGAGTAAGACCGACTAAGGCTAATTTGAGGGGTGGTCGGGGGAAAGGAGGGGAGGGTCGCTGATTCCGAAATCTCGGGCTTAAAACATGAAACCCAAGATGCAGAATTTAAGGAAATTCATATCCCGAAATCCCGTAAGGATCAATCCCCAAATCCTGAGCTTAAAAACAATCGATCCCGACGTCCCGAAAAAGGTTCTGCCTCCCTTTAATCTCTACCCTACTTTCATTTTTGCCAAATCACTACTTTCACTTCAACAATAAATTTGTATGCCCAAATTTATGGGCATTATGTTTTCTAGTCTGTGCATCCGTTCGTTCGTTCGTCCATCCGTCTGTCGCGCTTTAGGTTTTTTGGTCGAGGTAGTTTTTGATGAAGTTGAAGTCCAATCAACTCGAAACTCATTAAATATAGTGACGATGTGGCATCCGTGTACTACGGACACATTCTTGTTTCCACATGCTTTACTTATTTCAATTATATGCAACTGGTTTGACCCCATAAATAGTAAACATTTCAAAGAAAACAATAGAAAGTCTCTATATATTAAACATGTTAAAGTAGTATAATCGCAGTTTACGTGTAGATAAACGCGAAAAATAATTGTCCTGTCTAAGAAGGTATAATAGTTGTGGTTCTTGCGATCTAAACACTGTGATATGGAGAACGCTCTGATTGGCTTATCTATGTTTCATTTTTTTATTTATCATACGACTGGTTGTACTTGTCTAGTTTCAAACCGGAAGTCTTATCTATGACTAAAAGAAGGCAGTCTGATGTCTGAATCAATATCCGGACTCCTTTTTTGTCGTTTTTCTCCAAATATATCTCAATCTGAATAATCATAAGAATGGATGACAAATGCGACTATGCATGTTACATATAGAACACAGAGGCATGATGATTAATTTATCGTGGAAGGAAGAGAAGCGACCCACAAAATGAGGTCTCCTCGTTTAATAGTATAGATTATTGTATATCAATACGTATATAACATGAGTATTTAACAGATAGATTTTATATGCTTACTATTTGAAAAAAAAGATGACAGGAACCGGTAATATGTGTTAAGAGCTTGTTGTCGTAACATTTTAACTCTTTAACGTTTTCTACCCGAATAAACGCTGTCCAATTTCAACCAAATGTGTAATACAATAAAAAGCTCATACAAAGGCCAACTTGAACTCATCTGAAAGATACATGTATTCGATTGCAGTTTCCAGAAAACTTAATTTAAAGTAAACAATTCTTTCGTTGTTCACGTGGTATCTCGAAAATGTGAAATACATGTACAATCAAAGTGGAAACCACGTCACAAAACTACGATAAAACATTTATATTAAAGCATTTTTAAGGTGTAAAGATACTTTCTCCAGCAAATTGTTTAATGTATTATATGGATTCTGAACCGTGTTTCATGACATGGGTATCAATCGCAATCAACGATACAAAGTTCTGGCGGATAGATGAAATTTATTTCAATGAATTTTAAACTTTAGTAACGAAGTAAAATATTCATCAACAAAGTATTTTTTTTATATTATGCTCTGTAAATAATACAACACTAAACTTTTCTACAAGTTCATACGTTTTAATTATTATAAAGTTGACTAGCACTACAGCACGACAGTTCAGAATGAATAACGGAGGATTGAAGACACTTCATAGATACAAGTTGACACGACTACTCGACCATATTCTAGATAAGTAAAACAGCAAACATCAGGGATTTCATTATACATCTAACTTGTAACAAAACGGAAACAGTACACATAACCCTCAATCAGTAAATCTAAATTCACACAGAAATTAATTATACATGTATCTACATGTATATGCATATATACAATTTTCAATATATTGTACTTTTGATGTGTAGTAGAACAAAGGTCGGGTCAATATACATGTAATGAACTATTATTTCATTGTGCAGGAGTTAGAATTGACGACAACAAACAACCGACGATATTAGGAAAAAAAACATTCGAAATGAAAAACATTTTAGAGTTTAGAAAATTAGAAGTAAAAACATATAAAGATTGAAAAGGTATTTTGTTTTAAGTTGGAATATTCTGAATAGTCAATGCTATCTTTTAATATGATATTTGATGTGTGTAAATGAAATCATTGATTAAAAAGATAATGATACATTTCTATTAATAACAGTTTAAACAATCATTTTGACTGAAACACTTGTTCATTCCAATACATCAGCGCGCCCTTGAGAACAACCACATTTGGATCATCTGCAACGCATACTGTCTGTTTTGGATATTGCTGTTTCAATGCGTCAACAAAAACATTGTCAATAAAGTCTCCAGAAAGGAAAATAACGCTTATACCGGAAACCGATTCCTTTGCTAGAATCTTTTTAATAACCGGAAGTCTTTTTTGTATAAAACTATCGTAAAATGTCCTGAAAAGTTTGTGGCTAATCTTTATTTTATCAGCCACCAATTTAACAAATGATTTCATAGACGAATTTTCGATTGCTTCAGATAATGTTCTACGACTGATGTGCTCATAAATAACAAACCAAGTTGGTGGAATGCGAATTCTAACATCTGTATTCGGTTGAAAAGATTTCATTTTCTGTTCAATTTGAAAAAGTAGTTCTATGTATGGAAGTGGATGATTTTCTTTGCAAAATGTTGTAACTTTTTCGCTAAATAAACGATTGGTAAAGTTTAAAACCTCTTGAGAAACACCTCCATACTGACTGAATACTGTATTAAGCATTGTATATGACGTACAGTCTTCAACTTTCATTACTGTTGCACTAATTGCGTTTTCTGGAACACAAGAAAGACTCAATTAACAAAATACAAAAACACATAATCTAATAACATTTAAATTAAAATATTGTGACCAATCATATATTGTAAAATTAAAATTCAAAAATCGTCAATACAGTCGTAAAGATTCTTAAACTCATACACAACTAATAAATTTAGAAGAAAGATGGAAATAACTTTGATTTAACAAAATCGAAAGGCGAGCCTTCAGACTGCAGAGAGAAAAATGTTTGTAAGGACTTACCGCATGAATAGTGATAAGAATAGGGGACATGGGTACAATGTATATAAAATAAGAAGATATGGGTTGATCTCCAATGAAACCACTCTAGACCATAGATGACTATGAATAAAGTACTAATTATAAAGCACCATACGCATTTAGAAATGAGCAGAACCCTCATTGCATATCAAAATAAAATATAGGATATTAACTAAGTTACTTAAGACCAGTTGAAATAAACAAAAATGTAAAAGTTTGACAAAGCATGTAATGGTGAATATCCGATTTATTTGGACACTTTTCGATAGTTTTCCTATTGGTTATCATACCAAATATTTTATCATGAGTCTCAATTAAAAGAGATAAACTTAAGACAATGAACTATCCTTTCATTTCCTCAGATTGGGTCCTTGTTTAACATTATAAATCATATTTAATATGCAGAGAAAAATTTACATACATTTGCGGTTTATTTAGGTATTGATTGAGGAATTGTTGTTATAGAGCTTTTTTTTTAAATCTCACATTTTTTTTTTAATAAAACACGGAGGTGTTTTCTCTATTGAACTTTGTTTACTTAACTGTCATCGCTGAGTCTTTGTGGACGAAAACCTTGTTCGACGTACTTAATATTGATACTTGTATCTATGATGAGATAATACATTTCAAAACATATTAATCTTAATGTGAAGTGTATCTTGTGCTCATCAATTAATTCTAACCCGGTTATGAATGTACAACAAAACTTGTATAAACATGTTTAAATAATGTTTTAGAATTCAACACAAATATTCTATTGGCATACCAAATTGGATACAACTCTATTGGCATGTACAATTTTGAATAAATATTTACCTTCAACATGAAGAACAATGCATCGGTAGCTTTCAGGTAATACGATATTTTGGCTTTTTTTAAATGATTGTTTCGAATTTAGGGAAATACTATAATACTTAAACACAGCTTCTGGTTCTTCTAAAAGTATAACATTTTCTAATGGGATTCCTGTCTGAAAAATAAACAACAGACTACAATGTAGTAAAACTTTTTGAATTTAAACGATAATGCAAATAATAACTTTTTTTTTATCTGAAGCGTATGATTAGTGTGTATCCAAGACACATTGTGACAAAAAGACTGCATTTTCATTAGATATAAGATATGCAATGCATGCCAATAAGACATCTCTCCACAACTCTAGGTCACCAAACAACCTTCCACAAGAACAAAAAAAACAAACCGAAAAGTAATCTGTAAAATGGCCCTAATTAATAAATGGAAAATAATTCTAGAGAAAAGAAAAACTGTCTGATTTATATACAAAACAATATATAGCAACACTCGGCCACTACTGAATTCTAGGTTATTGACTTTGGACAGACGCATACTGAATGTGGTTGGATTAAACATGTTTAAAGGCGACAACCCTCCCTAACCTGGGATGGTGGTATAATTATACGAAAAACAACAATAAACAGCCACTTTTGACTTAGCGAAAAAAAATCAATTCTTAACGCATCAGATGGATACAAAGCTGAAAGAACAACTAAAAAGAGACCTGTCATGCTAGAATATGTATACACCCCCACAATAATTGAAAAATACGAAGTACATATTCATTTGATATTTGAGAATACTCGCATTTTCTGACTGATAGATCAAAGCCAAAAACAACTTAGAAAAGAATCATGTATAAAAAATTAAAATACCAATCAGTACACATTGTGCATTCAAAATATTTAGTGTAAGGGGGTCAATAGAAGTCAAATAAAACAGGACATTATGCAATAAAAAATATGGGTATCGACAGAATGAAGAAGTGTGAATTTGGATACTTGTTTTACTTCAAGTTTAAGTACGGTGTAAATTTTACAAACAAGAAATTCAAAATGCATACCAATAAACACAAATAATAATTCAAGTGTTGGTTTGATAACCTCTAAAATTGACTTTATATAGATTATATATTAATTTCCGGACTCAATAAAGGATATCACCATAAAAATTAGGTTGTGTTATCCCTTTAAAATAAGTTTTCTACAGTACCAAACGAACTTTGTGCTCGTCAAAACATGTTTTGAAACACAAACTTTCAAACAAATCTGTTAAAAAGCGGATTGTTCGTTGTATTGCAAATGAAAATGAATCCAATATAAAAATTATGTGTAACATTAGTACGCAATGTTTAACGTTCATAAATTTATATCATGTATATTTCAATGTTACCGATAATTGTGAAAACGCCACATTTTTTGTAATAAATGGATTCAGAATGATCTAATCCAAACATTTAAAAAACAATAGTAATATATCATAAATGGTGTTATTTAATTGTTTCCTTTCTAGTTTTGGAGTAACTTCTAATTGATATATATATCCTTTCTAGTTTTGGAAAAACACATAAGTGGTATATCTCCTATGCTAATTTGTCAATTTTGTTTCAAATAAAAATAATGAGGTTGATAAAATCATGGACAGTTTGTGAATTCTTACAAAATTACAGAAATTAACAAGCGTTTGTATTTTTCAAACTAGCAAATTTAAACTGAATAACGTAAACTGTTTGTACAATTATTCTAGTCATATGAAACTAATTCGTTTAGTTATACTTTTATCCCATCGAACTAGAGATAAAATGATACAACAAATACAATTAAGTCGGCCTCATATCTTGACTTACATCTAGAAATTGACAACGAGGGTCAGTAGAAAACAAAAATTTTCGACAAAAGAGATGATTTCATCTTTCCAATTGTGAACTTTCTATTTCTAAGTATCAACACTCTAGCAGCACCTCCATACTGGGTATATATCTCCCAATTGATACGATATTTCTGAACTTGCATTTCCTATCGAGATTTCCTTGATAGAGGTTTTGCTGTTCACAAGAAAGCTATTAAACCAAGAGTTCCAAAGGCTGAAGTTGAAATCATCCCCTTACCTTTCATGAATGTGACCTACCGAATTAGACTTCTTACCGCATTTTTTATATCATCAGCAACACGACGGGTGCCACATGTGGACCAGGATCTGCGTACCCTTCCGGAGCACACGAGGTCACCCTTAGTTTTTGGTGGGGTTCGAGTTGCTTATTCTTTAGTTTTAAATGTTGTGTCATGTGTACTAATGTTTGTCTGTTTGTCTGTTTGTCTTTTTTATTTCTAGCCATGGCGTTGTCAGTTTATTTTCGATTTATGAGTTTGACTGTCGCTCTGGTATCTTTCGCCCTTCTTCTTTGACTCAAATACTTTATTATATCGCCACATGTCCTTATGCATGATGTATTATACATTCAAAATGTATTATCGACAAATACTATTTCATTTAGGGATTGTTTACTGTAAATTCAGAAACCATGTAAGGTTTTTATCATTGCGAAAAAGTTGTAAAGTTTAACGCCTTGACTTAAACCTGCATTTTAAATATTTATAAGAATTAAGTAGGATTTTTCTCAGAATTATAAAAATTAAAATCTCATTTAAGTCTAAAATGACTAAATCTCAAAAATAAACCATGCAATAATGTATGAATCTACGAAGCTAATTAACGTTCGAATGTATTGTTAAAGTTTTAATTTGTTAAAAAAGCACTTGCAAAGAGTGACAAATAAGTGGGTTGAAAAAGCCAGGACATTTTTTTATTTTTTGACGTTTTTTTAACTTTTATATGTTAACGGATATTTTGGATAGCAAAATCAAGCTTCACGAAAGCGTAGCAATCTAATTATTTTCGTTCTAATTCCGATTAGTACATATGGCTTTAAATTACATAAATAAAAAAGTGTGCGAAAATGTTACATCGTCTGAAGCATATAAACATGTGACGTCAAATGCATACTCACGATGAAAAACATATATACTGGTCATAGCTATAATGTTCGTGTACTTTAGAATGGTTTCAAGGGTGACAAAAAGAAAATTAAAACTATGTCTGTTAGAGTAGCTCGTCTAATTGTATCAGTAAAAAGGAGCTATGCACAACTGTTATACAAGTTTGATAAAAAAAGAGGACAGATGTTTTTGTTCACCTTCTGTCGTTTGATGACGTTTGTTGTTTGTAAGTTTTTATAGACTTCCCCATTCAAATGATTTATCTTACAGTTTGATTTTTTTGGGTCATGGTTGGGGCTCGCAATAGCTTTGCACTAATACCACATCTTTTGATATTATACATTTTTCATTGAAGTCGTAGTAAACAACTTTCGTTTTATGAAATTGTACAATAAATTTGAGAAAATGTTATGTTTTACAAAAGTAGACAAAAAGTTAAATACCATTTCAGCAGCTTTGGACATAAGCTGTTTTTCTTTGTTTTTCCATATAGGTGGAACAGTTAAAATAAACTGAATATCAGTGTTCCCTTTGCCATATATTTTTCTCAATATCTCAGTTTTCATTTTCTCGATGAAAGCAGAAATAACAAAAATAACATCCAACTTTGTTTCGTTATAAATATCCTCTATAAACACATCTTCACTGTCTGTATCCTAAATATATATAAGTTGCAAAAAAAAAAATGAAAGAAATAAGTAATGACTCAATTAGAAAAAATCATCGTAAATACCATGATTAAAATTTTGTATTTGCACTAGAAACAAGTTTCGTTTACTAAAGACTCATTAGTGGTGTGACGCTAGAATAAACAAATGTTTGACCGAATGAAGTGCGAAATTAAAAAGCATTGAGGACCAAAAGTTCCTAAAAGTTTTGTCAAATACAGCTAAGGCAATCTAATTCTGAGCTAGTAAAGCCTTATTATTTTAAATTTCACACGTTAAAAAAGTCGGTAAGATAAATTCGTTACATAGTGTGCTAGTGACGTAAAACTGTTTATAAGGGATAAGTAAATTCCATATGGAATGAGAGAGAAGCCGAATACCGTATTCAAGCTTCAAATTGATGTTAGGTTAGTGTATCAACGTAAAAAGGTATATCACATAGTAATCAAAGGTACAAAGTTACAATTTGATACGTCAAACGCACGTTTCTTCTAAATAACAATTATCAGTGACGCTCATGTCAAAATAGTTAGAAGCCGAACACGTATAAAAATGAAGAGCAATTAAAAAGTTGTGCCAAATACGGTTACAGTAATCTTTGCCTGGGATACTACGTACTTAGAATTTCGAATATTTCATACATTTGCAAACAGTAATTTACATAAATGACTATACAAATGATAATCCTGTCAAAATCGAAGTTCTGAATATTGAGCTGTTGAAATTACAGAGCTCAACTTTAAGTTCACAAACATGAGTCCTTTGCATTGCTAAAGACAGTGATAAAATGATCATAATAGTTTTGTATTTTTGTTTTAGTGACAGATATTGAAACAAGATGTATAGAAAAGTATTTGAAGTTTACCTCTCTCTCACATAATGTCATCATGAAGGATTTGGAAAAGAACCATCCTTTGTCTTTTTTACTGTTATAATGTTTTAATTCAGCCTCTATACCGATGCTATCAACTGTGTTACCTGGTCTGACTAATATTGCATTAGTTGTTTTTGAGTTGGCTTTGCAACTTTCCTTCGACTCCCAAAGCAGTATTCTAATACTTTCCTGTGAATCTGTTGAGTTTAATACCCCTGCAGCAATTCCAGAGTTATTTAAACCCATTTCTACAACTACAGGGAGTAAGCATCCTTTCACCTAAAAATATAGAACATAATAATGTTTCGGTTGTTTGTAAAATTTTTAAATGAATGTTTAGTTTTTCTGTTTTAATTCATAAAATCAAATCATGGTTTATCATTATTCTTATAACGAACAACAACGAAACATAAAATATCTGAAAAGGCACTGACATTAAGACTGTTATGTAAAAACTAACGGCCAAAACTATTCAAAACAATTTACTAGTACATAAATAGAGTATGAACAATATATTCCAACTACAAGCACTGAATTAGAAACTCACTAACACAAAATCTGTCGGCATTACAACAAAATATTCGTTGTTAAAACATATTTGCTTATAGTTAGTGTTGGAGTCTCAACTTTAAATAGTTCTCAATCCGTTTTTATGTGTATTTAGCATTTTTAGACGAGACCATAGAAGTAATATCATATAATAACTATCATTCATAATAGTCATAGGCACCAAGAAGCAAGAATTTCAATTCTGTTTTCATAATAATGACTTTTTACATGAAATTTTGTTAACAAAATTGTCAAATGTATTTTCAATCAAGAAATATAAAAGAAATGTTAAGCAAAGAAAACTATCTCAAAACAGAGATGCCAGTTTTGTCTTTTGGCTTTCTGTCTTTAGGCTACACTTACATTATTTGACATTTATTTAATCTTAATCTTAAATCAGTAAAGAGAAAGCTGTTTATAAAATACTGAAAAATTAAACTAGTTTTACTTCCAATTTGAACATTTGTAATTTGATTTATATAATCATCAAATAAAAAGATATAATTGGAATTGAAACTTGTCCACACTTAATAAACACACTTTTTTACTTTAAATTAGAACATTTGATTATTTTTCTTATAATCTTTGGACATGGCACTCTCTTTGAAATATATAACACTCAATGTCTTTAATGTCTTTAATTGGATTGGTAATAATTTATCCCATTAGACATGTTCACCATAAGCCGATACCGAAACCGATACCGATACCGAAACCAAAACAAAAAATAGTAGTCAGGTAAATGGTAAATGTTGATAATGTTTGATTAACTCAACACTTTTACTCCATTTTATTGTTTGAAATTTAAAACACTAGATGGAGTATATTCAATTTAAAAATTAACATGAATCTATCAAAAAAGCAACATTGAATTCAACGAGTATTAAATACACTTAAGTAAGTAATATACAATTAAGAATTGGATGTAAATTTATTGTTGATGATGTACATTAATTAGGAATCAAGTTCCGTCTAAGGGAAAGAACTGTACATAGTTCTTCAATATTTGCAATATCATTCCGAAAAAATATATATAAAGGGAACCTTTAATTAACAATTAGCCAAAACAAATACTTATAAAGGCAAACATTTTTTTTAATTTTTCAATTTTATTATAATCTGCATCAGAAGAACAGGGTCCAAAAAGCTTGATGGTGCTTTCGGCAAAATTTATTTCAACAGTATGTTATACATTTTCATCTTTTCTCTCTCCTTTTGTTTTTGTTTTCTTTTCTGGAACACGTTTGATTACCTCTATTTATGTGCTAGGTTCTTCAATATTCATCCTCAACTTTAAAGCAAATTATTTCATTGTTTAAATTGACTTTAACACATTTGTGATGGACATACTATTTACAGTAGCCTTTTCTATTTTTCAAAGTATTGCTTATTATCTATTTGTTGTTGGTGTTAGCAAAACTTTACATAAAGCTATCAATGAAATTTGGTCAATTCTCAATCAAGCTTTCAGATCATTGATAACATATCCGTCAGCAACAAATGGGAATCTACAAAGGATGATTGGCCAGAATTGGAAGAAACTGTTGATGGTACCTACCATATAATAAATCGTCAACGAAAAACCAGGCATGATTTTATAGTGGGCATCGTCGTATACACTATATTCATGTACACTTAAGTAATATGAGACACAGGAAAGAAAATAAGATACATCAAATATTGTTTCTAGGTCATAACAATGACACGATGACTTATATATTGATGGATGCGTTCGGTCCACACAATATTTTACCGTTTTCTCGTGATTGTTACTTGACGATATCATATATTCATTCGAATATCTTATTGCAATACTATATACCGTAAGGCAGCTACGCAGTTAACATTTATTTATCTACGATGAACGCAAATTTATCGATGAAAAGATTCGTGCAGAAGAGTTTATGTAGAACATTCCATAAGGCGAATATACATTCATCAATTAATAGATTCTCTTTTTATTGCACCTGTTGTAGAACTATGTGAAGCTAATACCCTACGACAAAACCTGCTTAATGTACATCATAAATAAATGGTATCAACATCTTAAATTGTATATTACTTGCATTAGTGTAATTAAATAATGGTTGAATTTAACTTTGCTTTTTGATAGGTTCATTTGAATTGATGAATTGAAGTTATACTCTGTCTGTTTTATTCAAATTTCAAACAATATAATGGAGTAAAAAGGTTGAACTAATTAACATTATAAACATTTACCATTCCCTACTATGTTTGGTTTCGGTATCGGTTTCGGTTTCGGCTTATGGTGAACATGTCTAATAATAAATAACGATAGCATTTGCATTTAATTTAGATCATATAAGTTTTTAACATGTACAATTTAATAATATCTCATTTGATTATAAAAAAAGACATATTTTTCTTCAATTCTGTTTTTTTTCTGATTTTTCCTATGCAAAATTCACATGTAAGACAAAGCCAAACATGAACCTTTACTTACTAATCGAGCACACAATGCTCTAAATCCCAGCTGACTGCCATTAACGATTGCCAAATAAATTAATCACAAAGATGTAACAAAATGGATCTTTACAATGATTTTGTACCAAACATGAAACAATAAATTTACTTCAAAGATGAAACAATACAAAACGCTATTTCATTAGCTTCGAAATTTAAAGGTTTGATATTTCCGTTTACTTTTTTTTATTTCTTATTTGCTATTATCTGTATGGTAAATGTTTTAACACCATATCCGGATTTCCACATTACGTGTCTCGTCAGTGATGTTTGGGATAGAAAAAGTATTTGGAATGACATATTATTTATCTTAATTTAGGATTGACTCTTTCAAAGAGCCAAAATTTGATGAATGGATTTTATAAACCGGAGGGAAAATATAATGCAATCCAAAACGAAATAAATATGAACAAGTCTAAATTGTAAACAAAGTTCAAACCTATGATTGCGTTGAATAAAAACCACAATTTGTATACGTGTGCATGTAAAACAAATTTTGTTGTAGAGGGGTCTAAATACAGCACAAACAACATTTTTCAAAAAGACCGAAAAGAGTGAAAAAGTGTATTTTAATAAAACGTATTTGACTAACAGGTCAAACACCTGATGTTCTTGAACCCTGCTGACTGCCATTACGGATTGCAAAATAAATTGATCACAAAGATGTAACAAAATGGATCTTTATATTAATACCTAACTAATAAGAAAATGTATGCAATTTGTTATTCATTAATATTTTGATACCAAAATTTAATCATAACTTTCGATGGTATCGTCGAATGTATTTGGCAATAAATAATTCTCCAAAAAGCAAAACAGGTAGTTTGTTGAGCTTACCTTCATGTTGCCATATCTGTTCGGTTCATTTTCCTGTAAATAGAAAAAAAGTACAAAATTTTATTAAAGCACAGTACGTAAATACACATTTTTCTGCTAATGCATTGAACTATACAAATACTAGTGTATACAGAATGTATACTTATTCCAAATTTTAGAGCATTAATTTGAAACAAATTGTTACCTTTTATTAGATTATTGGAATCCTGCTTCTACTTTCTAAAAATGGTCATCATTTTTCGTTCTTAGCTTATTCTACCTCATACTCCTACATAAATATGTAAAGTAAAATAAAGGTATTCAAACAATGGACATTATCATGTTCTTGGTCTATCGAAATCGAACAACCGTTACAAATTTTGTGTTTAAGATCTTGTAGAGTACGTTAAAGCGTAAATATTTAATTGACATGTAGATAATAGAAACAGCATTTTCATCGTTTCTCATTTAACTTTCAATGTTCTCGTCAATTTTTTTTTAATCCGTAGTCATTTAACTCTACATGAATGTGTTCCTTTCTTGAATTTTCGTTTCCTTTCTCGTATTAAATTTCACTTCAACCTATCTTTTACTGAATTAGCTCCTTCCTTCTATATTATTTGTGGCATAAACATGATAAAATTTCGCATTGCTCTATATAATTAAATTTATTGATTTATTTTTATATTTGAGTTATTTAAGTTATTTTATGTATAATTTATTACGACTTTATACTAACAAAAGTGAAAATTAATTTAGTTTTGAATTGATTAATTTTTTAAGTCGTTTTTTTCAATTATTGTACTTTTAGAACAATCTTAATTTGGGCAGTATTTATCTTTTTTAGTTTATTTGACAGTAAGTTTCGTATGTATTATTTTAAAAAAGGTTTTTATAAAGTCCCGTTTGGGAAGTATTATTCCTACAAGTTCCGTTTGGACATTATTATTCCCGAAAGCGGCATAGCCAATTTGGGCTTTATTCTGATATTTTGTGAAAATGTCCTTTTGATTATTATTAATTTTAGGTTATTTTGTGAAAAGACACGATTGGAGATAATTCTTATTGGAACATGTTTAGCAACAAGTCACGTTTTGGGAATAACAATCATAAGATTTGGTAATGCTGCAGTCTTGGTAAGGTATAATAAGCATTGGAGTTTTACTTTACATTTTATTGAGTTGATTTGGTTTGGCCCCTCTTGTGTACATTAGGCATTGCTTTGTTTCATCAAATTATTTTCTTTTTATGGTAGGGATTACTCCTCATTAAGCAAATTTGCATGCATAAATAAGTCCTAATATAGGCAATATTTTGATTTTTTGGGTTCTATTCATTTTGCAGATACAGGTACTCTTTGGGCCATCTAGCATGCATATATAAGTCCCATTTTGGCATTATTGTATTTCAGTACTTGTTTTTGATTGCATTGTAGAAATAAGTCCAGATTAGGCCCCTTTTTTCACTCATGTATAAGTCCCTTAATTAGTATTATTTCTATCTTTACAGTAGTTTTTTTTTTATTTTGCAGAGACAAGTCTTATTTGCATAGGCCCTCTAGCTCGCGAAGGTCCAGTTTGGGCATTATTGTGTTTTATATGTGTTTTTATTGTTCGTCCAAGAAAAGTCCCGTGTGACCCCTCTCGCACACATGACTTTTTAGACGTTTGGATATTATTTTATTTTATCATGGTTTCATGTATTTTACAAAAATAAAACGTGTCTATCGTCTCACACGAGCGAATTTTACGCAGTTTTCTTTTTTTAGAATTAGTAACTTCTTAAAACTATTGATTAAGAAATGATTGTCGTTAATTTATAAATAGTTTACTACACAATTTAATGAATCCAAGATTATATATTTTTTTTCAAATAATCACAAATGTTGTCTATGATTGCCTGGACATAAAGACCGAGATGAGTAAAGTTACGAAACTTCTTCAATGGAGATCGAAATATGGTCTTTAGAGACAATGCTTTTGTTCACACGAGAAACAAATGATGTGCATTGTCATAAGGCTGTCTGGACTAAAATATCAAGGTGTGTCAAGTTACAGAACTTTAACAATTAAGGTTCATGTTTTGGGGTTCGGAGAATCAACTCCCTTCAAACTGTAATACTTAAAAAAATTCCCGATGGCAAAGGTTTTTTACAAAACTAGAAACAAATGATAGTCAAGGGCATATTGTTGTCTTCGCCCAAATACATGTTCCCAGGTTTGTAAAGTTACATAAATTCAAAATAATAAAGGCAACAGTAGTATACTGCTGAAAAAAAAAACTAATCGGGGTTACGATCTAAAACTGAGGGAAACACATCAAATATAAAAGGAGAACTACAACGCAACAGAAACACAACATGAAAATGTAACACACACAGAAACGAACTATAATATAACAATGGCCATGTTCCTGACTTAGTACTTAGTAGCATGCCAAACCTCCCGCTTTTATGACAATGTTAAATATAACATAACAATCACAACATTACATGACAGGACTACAATGCAAGTCAGTGGGAGAACATATAAGACACGAATAATAGCTAACAAAAGGTACCAGGTAGACAAAGCTTGAGTATGAATAACGTAACTTAACCCTAACTCTAAATTGTGAAAAAATCAAGAATGACAAAGCTTTTGTTGGAATGTGAACCAAATATTAGGCAATGGCCCAAGGTGACTTAGACACCAATACCAGTGAGTGTAAAATTACCATTCGTCTATAATTATGGTTCAAAGTTGGACACTTCTAATAAGGCATGGGGTAATCGTTATTAGTAATCGTAATCAGCTGTAATCGATTATATTTTGCAGTGTAATCCTATGTAATCAGTAATCATTCCATTTCTGATTATAAGTAATTGTAATGTAATCGATTACATTGCACATAACAGATGTTATCATGATTACTTTTAAATTACTTTAATATATATATTTAATGATTTTTTACTGACTACAAATGTTGTTGTATATGTATGAAAATAGTGTTTATAGACACTATGATTGAACATAAGAAAAATGTAAAGCATGATTGAAAAATCATGAAACTAGTATTCACTATGATGGGACTATGTTGAATGTGATAAATAGTATCATCTATATAACACGTTTTGTATATCCAAATGTTTTATTTTGTTAACAGTTTACTAAAGGCATTTGTCTTTCCCATGTTTGTTTTTGAGATTGAGCTCTTAAGATACAAGATTATACCTTGAAATAAAATTGAGAAAGGAGATGGGGAATGTGTCAAATCGACAACGACCCGACCTTAGAGCAGACAACAGCCGAAGGCCACCAGTGGGTCTTCAATGTAGCGAGAATTCCCGCACCCGTAGGTGTCCTTCAGCTGGGCCCTAAACATATGTATACTAGTACAGTGATAATGGACGTCATACTAAACTCCGAATTATACACAAGAAATTAAAATTAAAAATCATACAAGACTAACAAAGGCCAGAGGCTCCTGACTTGGGACAGGCGCAAAATTGCGGCGGGGTTAAACATATTGATGAGATCTCAACCCTCCCCCTATACCTCTAGCCAATGTAGAAAAGTAAACAATACGCACATTAAAATCCAGTTCAAGAGAAGTCCGAGTCCGATGTCAAAAGATGTAACAAAAGAAAATAAATAAAATGACAATAATACATAAATAACAACAGACTACTAGCGGTTAAATGACATGCCAGCTCCCGACCTCAATTAAACTGATTGAAAGATTATGTCTTCATTATATGAATATCAGGCACAATCTTTGTTTGTTCCTTGATTGAATACCTCTGATATTATTAATTACAATGTCATTTACGTTTTCCCAATATTTTGATAAAACTAGATTAAAATTCAAAAGCAGAAAAAAATTCATTCCAATTTGACTTTGATAGTCAACATAAATGCGTGAGCCAACTTAATTCAAAATGGAATTCAAATCTCATTTTTTGACAAATTGAATAAATTTTGTTTGCAATAAATATTATGATATGTGCTTTCTAATACATCAAGTATTAAAAATTTCAAACAAATAATGATACATTAACCACTTATAACTCTATTAATGTTGAAATTGAGACAATAAGATTTTAATACCCAAGCTTATCTATTGTTTGTTAAATAAAATGAACTAGTGATTAACAACTGTAAAACAATTTATGGATGTGTCAATTATTTCCGCACAGATAAAATGAAGTATACTTAAATGATTATTCATGATTTGTTTAGTAATTTTTTGTCTCGCTTGACGGAATCATAAGGCGAGACATAGGTTTGCGACGACGACGTCGGCGTCAACAATGTATAAGTTTGTGATTCGGCCTAGTTTATGGTGAACCACTAATAGTAAGTCAAAGATATTTGGTATGCAGTTGTATTAGTATTGGTAATCTCATTAACATGGAAATTATTTGCCCCGCCCTTCAGTTATGGTCTATTGACTTTGAAACTTTTGCTTAGTTTTCATGTATAATTGTGATAAGGTCAGTTTATGGGGTACCACAAGTGATAAGTTAATGATAATTGATATGCAGTTGTATAAGCTTTCGCATATCTCATTTTCATAGAGATAATTTGGCCCTGCCCCTTTTGTCATGGTCTAGTAATATTGAACATGTTTTTGCTTAGTTTCCATGTATTACTTTGTGATTTGGTCAGTTAATGGGGCACCACTTCTGTACTGTTAAGTTAATAATAATTGGTATGCAGTTGTATAAGCTTTGGCATATCTCATTTCCCTGGAGATTATTTGGCCCAGCCCCCTACTCATGCTCTATTGACTTTGAAAACTTTTCTTAGTTTTCATGTATTAATTAGAGATTAGGTCGGTTTACGGGAAACCACTAGTGGTAGGTCAATGATATTTGTTATGCAGTTGTATAAGCATTTGCACATCTCATTGCCATGAAGATTATTTGACCCTACCCGTCAGTAATGGTTAATTGACTTTGACATTTTTCTTAGTTAACATATATTAGTTTGTATTAAGGTTTGTTCAAAGGGAACTACTTATAATAAGTCAATGGTGTTTGATATGCTTTTACATGGGGAGAAATTCTTTGATATTGCAATATACAATGTAATCATAAGTAATCCAAAGTTATAATGATTACTTTAAAGATAAGTAATGTAATTTACTCAATTACAATTCAAATAATTCGTAATTGTAATTTGTAATGTAATTGATTACATTTTATAGCAAAGTATTTGTAATTTTATTAATTACAGTTTAAAGTAATTGACCCAATCCCTGCAAGTTCTAATTCATAAAAAAAATCCCAACAAATATAATAGTCGATAAGCTTAGGTTACATAGACACAAAGACTCAATTGAATATATATATTCGGAACTTGTACAACTGGGGTCCACGGTTTAAGTTTTGAGAGCCTACCATTCACAACTTTTTACGTAAAAATTCACTATGGCAAAGCTTTTGTTCACTTTTAGCACTAATGATAGGCAAAAGCTTAATGTTACCTGGAGTTGAACCACCAAGGTGGACAAGTTACAGAACTTCTACAACTAAGTCCAAAGTTTTGGTATGGATACCTGAACCCCTCAAACTTCAATTCGTAAAAGCATTTTCTAAGGTAGAACTTTTGTTCACACGAGGTAACGTTGATACGCAATGACCTAGTGTTGCTTAAAACAAAGTCTCAGATGGGTTAAATTACGGATCGTGCACAACTGAGAACCAAACTTTTCTCAAAACTAGGTTCAAGTGATAGGCAATTGCCTAAGATTGCCTGGATTTGAAGACCTCGGTGAATAACGTAATAGAACTTCTACATCTGAGGTCCAAAGTTGGGCTAAGGAGGTTATATCCTAGCACAACTTTAATTCTTGAAGAATTCCCTACGGCAAGAGATTATGGCTACACTAGGTTCAAATGATAGGCAATTGCCTGAGGTTTCCTGGAACTAAAGACCCAGTAAAGTTAAGGAATTGTTTTCAGTTGAGGTTCAAAGTGTGGGTATGGAAAACTAATCCCTCCCAATTGTAACTTGTAAAACATTTCGTACGAAAAAGCATTTGACAGCACTTTATTCAAATGATAGGCAATTGCTTAAGATTGCCTGGACCCAAACACCCAGGTGGTTAAAATTACGGAACTTAATACGTAAAATATTTCCTGCTTTAAAGATTGTTTTGATCTTAAAACCTTAATTTGGTTGATATACGGACTTTTCACAACTAAGTTATAAATATGAGGTATAGACACCCTTCTACGAAAAAGCTCATGTCCGTACTTAGTACAAATAGGCAAGGCCGCTGAAGTTGCCAGGACTTGATTGCGCCGTTTGGAAAATTTACGGAACTTCTTTAATGGAGATTCTAAATGTGTCGTGACATATTCCATACAACAAAGCTTTTGTCCTTAACAATGAAATAAAAAGGTGAAGGTTAGATACCAATTATGAGTGAAAGTAACAGTTTGCCTAGACAAAAGGCTGAGTTTTGTGAAACAACAGACGCCTTTCCCTTTCCAAGTTTATTTGCAAAAACCATTTCGGCAAATCATTAGTCAACATCATACTTTATACGTTGTTTAATCGTAAGATACAGGTCTACATGAAGACATAATGCTCAATACCAATGTATCTTACTAGAAACATTCCTATTTGCCGAAGTTTTTTTTATGAATTACTGAAAGGACGTTGTAAGGTCACAATTCCCCAAATTTGGACGATCTAAATTTTAATTACTTGGGTCAAACCCGGATCTTTATGTCCCAATTCTGAAAGCTATCATACATACATGTTTCAATACTCCTGGTATCTATGATGAGTTTATTTGCAACTACTAGGTCGATGCAACTGCTGGTGGAGATTTATTTTCCCGAGGGTATCAAAAGCCCAGTAGTCAGCATTTCTGTGCAGTCATGAATTATCATTGATATGGTCATGTTTATAAATTAATTGTTAACACATTTTTGAAATACAAAGACTTTCCTACCTCAGAAATAGATTACCTTAGCTGTATTTGACGTAACATTTAGGTACTTTGATCCGCAGTGCTCTTCAACTTCGTACTTTATTCGATTTTTTTTTATTCGAGCATCACTGATGAGTCTTCTGTAGACGAAACACCCGTTTTGCGTGAATACAGTATCTTATTGAGTTCATTCTTAAATTTGTCCTTATAAATCTAAGGTGCAGAAAATTAATAAAAATTTTACATTTCACGAGTTACAATGACAACAATGACAAAATTCTTGTTATAAATAAAACTTATAGGCATATTTCAAATTAGCAAAGTATATACACTCCGTAGAAACAATTTTATTATTGGTCTTATTACATCAGTATTACCAATGTTATTTCAACTGATCGCGCGGAGCTTACTATTTAATTTGCATTGGACAGTCTATGTGAAGATGTGTGTGATAAGGATGATGACCGTTATAATTATAATTGATTTCTAATAACTAAACGGATATACACATAAACTGAGTGTTTGATATGGGACGATTAACTGGACACTTCATTGATGAGTTTATCCTGACACACCTGTCTATGGATGGACTGTCTTACATAAGCGAACCGGTTAAACCCGCCCAGTCAAGTGATATAAATCAAGTAATAGTTATGATAAATCGCTCTGAAATAATGTTGTTGTTTGTTTGATACTCACGGTGTTACCTTCATGAAAATACCGACTAAAAACTGAATAAATTCAGTATTTTGTTTCTGTTTTGGTGAAACCGCTAGATATTATGACGTTATAATGACGTCATCAGATAATATCTCATTTCTTTTCATTTAAATTTTTGACTTCCAAGCATTGTGTAACTAGGTTGCACTTGTTTTTTGTTAGAAATTTCTCATAAGAATTCTCTTTCGGCTAAAACTGCACCACCCTTGCTATGCATTTAAAACTTATATCCAAGAATTGACATACACTACTAATTTATTCAAAGGTCAAAACAAAAGACTGTGCAGCATTTTGTCATCATATATTACATGCTCCGAACTTTTATGAGTTAATACTTATGCTGAAAAGATGTTATAATTTTGGATTTCAAAATTTTGTCAGTTACATTTACCAAAATCTTTATAATAATTTGTACATGTTGTATCTCGTGTTATTTGTATGTCACGGCCACATAAAACACATTTTCTTTTGAAATTTAGAAAAAAAAAGCTTTTTCTTCAACCTATAATTCTGAATGCTAAATGTTGTACAGGACAGTCCAAAAAAAAAATGTATCAGCATTCGGATTTATTTCATCTTTGTACTAGAAAAGTATGTTCAAATCTAATTATTTTTTTCATTATTAAAAAAATAGGTTGTTTGAAATCAAAGGTAACTAAAATATAAAGGAGTAGCCAAAATTAATTTGTAATGCTCGGCTGTTAAGATAAAAATATGATGTTTCAGATATATCCATTTATATTCGGGTTGTTGTCTCTTTGACACATTTACCATTTCCATTCTCAATTTTATTCTATATGAATAACAAATCTATTTTGTCTTCGTGAAGATGTATAGGATTTGTTTTCTTCTGGAAATGATTGTTATCATATTTCAAAAGACGTTTTATGCTAATAAAAGTCTTTGGTGTGAAGGCGTGATCAGTTTTGCGTGTATTTTTTATTGTTCGCTAGCTTTAAGGGGTACTAGCTACGAGATGTATAAAAAATCTAAAGTATGATTGTATTTGTTCAATCATTAATGAAAGTGAAATAGTGAAATAATAATTTGCTTTTATCAGCTAAAATGGTTCAACTTTTATTTGTCAAATTAAGCTAACAAACATTGATAATGAATCATTCACTTGCAAGTTAATAATTCGACCTCATTAAATCCGTATTCATGTTAACTCCAATTTAACCCAGTAGAAAGAGATAGAATAATGCATGTATTGTCCGTGTACGGTTATTCAAAGGAAAAGAAAGCCAACTTTGGAAGTGAAACAAAGGTTAATAATTTGATTAACCGATTCGATCCACGAATAATCATTCATTTATAGGTAAAAACAAAAATAAACATAGATTTTTAATAATAACACAAAATTTAACAGACCTATCAAAATCCAAATGCACGAGATGCTTAATCTATTTATATCTATGGTTATGTTTACATCGCTTACATGGTCATAGAAGGTCAACTAAATAGTTAATTAGTTGGCGTCTTGGCTAAAATTCACACAAAACGCATCTACATCTTTTTGAGACCATGTCATGATTATTTTATACTTTTGATGGTTTGGAAAATTGTTTTACATTGTTATAAATAAAATATGAAAATTTGAGTCATATCGGTGAACATGAATTTTGCAGCTAGTGTCCCTTTAAGACTGGGTTTTCTTTATCTTCAGTAGTAACTGCTTGAATGAATTAATAAATCAACTGAATAAATATAAAGGATGCTACCCGTGCACGTCCACTTGTATTTTGTCCATGGGTTAAGCCTTTTTCACCTTAATTTTATAGTTCGTTCTTGTGTTGTACTGTTATTACTGTCCCAGGTTAGGGGGAGAGTTGGGATTCCGCTAACATGTTTAACACCGCCACATTCTGTATTGATGTGTCTATCCCAAGTCAGGAGCCTGTAATTCAGTGGTTGTCTTGTCGTTGTTGTCTATCACCGTTTGTACTGTTACTATTTTTTCACAAAGTTTACACTCCTAATTTAAACGTAGCGTTCTATTTAATTAAGTGGGAACACGATCCATTTTTAAACAACAGTATATTGACTGACAATAAGCTAGACATAGCATTAGAATGTGAAATAAGATTGTTAGCAAGGAAAGGATCCGTTTCTCCTATGACTTGAAGAGTATTTTTGTCAAATTCGACAAAAACTTCGATTTATTAGGAACGAAATGTGCTATGATAATGTTAGGGTTTACATCGTTTTAAGATACAACGGTTTCGCACACATCCGATCTTATAATTAAGCCTTTCACTATTCCTATCTCAACAAAGTTTGAAAGATTGTCAACGAAGGGGGAACATTATCTCAATTTCCTGAACGGTCACATAAATTTGTTCGGTTTATTTGTTTCAAATTTATTCTCGCGTTGTATATTTTCCCGTGGCAAAAACACATTTAAAGCCTTTTCTCATTTCACGTCTATGGACGCATAAACAAGACTGCAATAACTAGCTTTTATCTCAATTCGAGTTAGGTTATTGATTTTCGATAAATTTTCTGAAATATTTCTATATAAAACTCTGTTTGGCTTACATAGTTTAGGAACACTCCAGCAGCTATCATACTTCGGTCCTGGATAGGCATTTGAAAGCTCACGGTAAATAAGAGACACACAAGTCAAAAGATGGTTACATCTTCTTTTATATACATAACTAAAACTTGAGAAAATTAAAAACTATAAAAAAAAAAAATATAATTTAGTGATTACAGGATTATACCTTCTTCTGTTTTTGTCGAAACTGGTCAGTGAAATTTCATATCCCAAACTGTTTTTTTTTCTGCTTATATAACGCAATTTTAATACCATCGCATGCGCATAGCGAAGTAGAACATACATCCATTTCTTAATTTTGCAAATACGATTTCTTTACATATACATCTTTCGATTTTATGCCTATTTTTTGTTGAACAAAAAAATCCATGATCAGAATTGACACGTAAATTTCGTATTTATAGTGTGTTATTGAACAAATTTATTTCTGTTTAGACAAAAAAATAGGTATTTGTATATGACATACATCTTACCATTTATTCGTATCTTCGAAGACCATGATTTACAGAATTTTATTTATTTACTATAAACTGATTAGTGCAATTTTTCCTTCCACGAAACTAATCTGTGCAATTTAAGATCCCCAATTGCTTTATGTGTTATGAACTATAATTTAGATAATGCGTATGGGCAAAACAAATAAGAGCATACTTAAACTAACTTATCGTTCATGTCGTTATGAAAACACCCTACTTACTCAAATATAAGGACAATAAAATTGAGAATGGAAATGGGGAATGTGTCAAAGAGACAACAACCCGACCAAATAAAAAACAACAGCAGAGGGTCACCAACAGGTCTTCAATGTAGCGAGAAATTCCCGCACCCGGAGGCGTCCTTCAGCTGGCCCCTAAACAAATATATACTAGTCCAGTGATAATGAACGCCATACTAATTTCCAAATTGTACACAAGAAACTTAAATTAAAAAAATACAAGACTAACAAAGGCCAGAGGCTCCTGACTTGGGACAGGCGCAAAAATGCGGAGGGGTTAAACATGTTTGTGAGATCTCAACCCTCCCCCTATACCTCTAACCAATGTAGAAAAGTAAATGCATAACAATACGCACATTAAAATTCAGTTCAAGAGAAGTCCGAGTCTGATGTCAGAAGATGTAACCAAAGAAAATAAACAAAATGACAATAATACATAAATAACAACAGACTACTAGCAGTTAACTGACATGTAATATTGTCTAGAATTCCCATGTTATCTGTATAAAAACAGACTAGATTAAATATAGACAAGCTAAATATAAAAAAGAAGATGTTGTATAATTGCCAATGAGACAACGTTCCACAAAGGACCAAATGACAATGAGCAAAGCTATTGTCCGATGGTCGGATACAAAAGGCCGCGAAAAGACCAATGTCAAATGTAAAACATTTGATACGAGTTAATCAAATGGCCTAATTAACGAATACAAAAAATGAATGACAAACAAATGTGTGATGTGGATGTTTTTTCCTTCTAGGATATGATTTTGGAACAATTTCTGTAATAATATTTTATCGGATATCATGTCTTACATATTTTTTTCTCTTTTCCTTAAATTCTTTATTCCTTTTGCAGCTTGAATATTCTACAAAAAAAGAAAATATCAACTAATTGAAAAAAACTGAAATACTCAATAGCAAATATAACTAGCAGTTAAGGCATCCTTAAGATATGGCATTTATATTGTACAACAGTTAAGTTGAAATCAAATTGATGGCACTTTATGGGAGACAAAATAAAATAGAAAACCTGTAATGAAGCCTCTCCTATCCTTAAATACAATGCATCTTCCAAAAAAGTATATCAAAGGGAATCAACGTAACAAGCTTCAATTGACTAAGTTGAAATTATAAATTTTTCATTAAAGATCATTCACAGAAAAATCGGTGATCATACTAGAGTTTGTGTAACTCTTTGTGAAATTTATTGACATTTTTTATTATTTTCTCTCATTTTCTTCATTTGGTCATTGTCATGACTCATTTTTATTTATCATTGTAATCAACTGTATTTTTTGGCTTACAGACTCTACTTTTTATCCATTTAAGTATTAAACTACATGTAGTTATTTCATATATTTTGTTGAAGTCATCAGCAAATCCTAAAACAAAGCAATTAATAGAGCAGATCTATCCCTAAATGTCTTATATTTAATAAATATCAAGAATGAGGAGTAACAGTCAATACATCATTGAAAAAGTTTTACCATCGACAAGCATTTTGTCAGGATTTCTTGTGAAGAAGTCCCCATGACATCTTAATTGATACAACTCAGTTTCATCTAGGACATGAGCAGATATAAAAGAGGAGTCAGATTCCGATGAATCAGGATTCGAATGGTTGGCATCATTGATTTCAGCGACAGCAGATGGTTGTAGACTTTCAGCATATCCAGAAATCCAATTTTCATCAGTTATAGTTTTCTGGCCCTTAGATTTCCCTAATGCCATTTTTACAGCTTTTCTCTTCACATACAGAGCTAAGATATATACAGATAAAAAATATATTGGTGTCTGGTGTCTTGGCAAAGTCAAAACGTCATACAAATATAGAAGGAAAAATCCACTGTGCAATTCCAAAAGCAAAAGATCCATAAAAATACTGAACCAAATATTGTGATCAAACAACAACATTGAAATACTTGGTCCGGCTTTGAAATAGCCAACGTAGGTACATGTATGTTGCCCTGTACTTTGTAAGAAAACACTTTTAATCAAACAAAACATCTTTGAATATGAGATAATAGAGATGTCGAATTTCTTGAAGGACAATATATTGACACACTTCACAAATAGTGCACACTGGTATTGAAGTATCCTTCAAACAATAGTTCTTTTCTATCATCTTAATAACGTGCTATAGTGTTCCTTGAATTGTCTTTTTAAAATTTATTTTTGTTGTTAAGTCTTTGTTTTGTAATATGTATTTGACGTGTTTCTGTATTTATACACCAAGTCCTAGTGTTATTGTACTAGGCGTTCTTGTCCATGTTGTCATTGTTTAGTTTTCTAACGTGTGTTGTCTATATATATATATATAAATAATCTCTTACGTGCAAAACTTTGATCTCCCCGTATTGTGAAACATCAACTTATAATATAGACTGTGAAGATGACTGATTATACATTTTTGATGAATCATCTTTCCATTCTGGATTTAATTTATTTCCTCATAATCTTAACTTATTGAAATAATTTTAGGGTCTTTCTATCCGTATTAACAACAGTTACATTCCAAATATGAGTCTTTTGAGAAGATCATAATGAAAAATAATTCTCGTTCCGGTCAATGGTAGCAACAGCTACTATATGTATCCTCTGTTTGCTTGATCTATAATTTCAATTTCATTCTCAGCTTTTGGACAGAAAACGGCAGTTTGAAATTATGATTAAAAAGTGATTTACAGCTAGTCCTTGAATTAGGATCAGTATTTTTCACATGCGTCAGTTTGTCGGATGCGTGGAAATAACTGTTAGTGTATGCAACAAACATTCGTTCTAGCAGAAACATATCTTTTACTAAAGGTCCCAAAGTCGAAAGGTTCGGTATTATAGAAAACTTATCATTTATCAAAAACTTCGACGCCTTTAAGATCACCACATGGTTTACAAAACTTTGACGGAAGTCAAATTTCTTTTGATTTATTACATTTAAGAATAAATATTTGAAACCTCTCTCCAAACAATATATCATTCAGCATAATGTGTCAAATGCTTAAGACACAAAAATTCTGAACTTTTAGTCTATGGAAAATTAAAAATATATACGTTACGTTGACGTTCCTTGCAAATAACGTTCAATTTGGACGTGGTAACATTTTGGGGAGACATGGACAACTTGATGGAAATTGATGAAAAATTTAGGGTTTGCTTAACATTGAAGGCTTAAACCAATCTCAAAAAAAATTACATTTCAGTAGTTACATTTGTTTTCATAGTTCATTTGTCTGTCACAAATTTAAAATACCCTAAATAAGCATGGTACTGAAAAATCTTAAACAATGGCTCTATAGTCACATTTAAGGGAGACAAGGAAAAAACTGAAAAAAAATAAAATGAGAGAAGCTATGTTAGAAATAAATTTGTGTTCGTAAATTCAATAAAATTACATTTGCGTGTAGAGGTGTCAAACCTTTTCTATGACTTATGTGAAAATATTTTTATATCGAAGTGCTTGCTTTTATTTTTGTATACTCGAATTTTCAAATCTTACAGCTGTATGGAATTTCGAAAATGAATGCGAACTGACATGATATGTATCGTAACCGTTTCACACCATGCATATGATCATATTATATCCCACCTGTTTGAATTTCATCGTAATCCATTCAGTAGTTTTTAATTTTTTTTTCGTTCATATTTGTATGGTAAGTTATTATTGTTACGTCTTACACGTCTTATGAACACAGGACTTTAAATAATTGCTTAAATATGTAATAATACATAAAATTAAATATTTCAAAATAAGTTTTTTTTTAATATCGATTAAACTGATGAACCAAGACAAGTAATTATTTGATAATACGCATAATTGATTTGTTTCTGTCCTACTTATGCATCAAGAAATGGTCAATTGAAACATAGACCGAATACCGTGCGTAAGTTCACTGTATATCATTTGATCTTAACTTTGACAATTATTGTCTCGCGGTAAAAATTTATAACCAAAACCTCATACAAATGATGAACATATATGTGTCCGAAATTACCTGTCTTTGTTATTCCTTATAACCAATCGATTTGTTTGTATTGACGTATACAATGGAAAGTACCTTGTTTTTAAATACTAACATGACATTAGAATTGATTTGTATGATGTCCATGTTCACTGAACAAGTACACATTTAGCCAAAGTGCCAACTGAAGTCGACCCCGGAATGCGGGATTGTCTCGCTGTGTTTGAAACCCATTTTTGTCCTTCTTCTGTTTTTGCTGTTGGTTTGGATGTTTTGACTAGTTGTCTCCATTTCCATTCACAATTTTTATTTGATTTGTATTCATTAATTAAACTGAATATATCAGTGAACATTATTCATTACTTATGATAATAACACAAAGAATTTAAACGACATGAGATGATAATTCACCCTACAATTGTAACTTATGATTGCGCAATATGCTAACATATAAAGTACATTAGACGTCTGGCTCTATTCCTGATGTTTCGTATCTTTCAAATTGTTCAATTATGATTGCAATTGTATTTATAGATATAAGAAGATGTGGTATGAGACAACTCGCTATTCAAGTAAAATTTATAAAAGTAAACCATTATTAATTCAACATTTGTATGAGGTTTTGGTTACAATTGTTTACCGCGAGTATTACCTCGGAGACAATAATTGTCAAGTGCACATCGAATGATAAACAATACGTAGCTTAAATGTACTGTTTATCAACTTATATTTGTCAAAGTGCACATTATTAGTCAACTTGGCTCACACCGAACAGCAAGATTTAAAAGGCCCCACAAATAAATATTTACATCCATTGAAACGGGAAAAACAACGGTCTAATATATATACAAAACGATTGCGAGAAAACATTTATAAACTTCATGAACAGACAATAACTACTGAACATCAGATTCCAAACTTGGGACAGGTGCAAACAAATGCATTTATTTATTAAAAAAAAGATTATTTTTTATTTTTATTTTTGATTCGGCTATTTGTTTATCAAAAATTCAATTTAAATCATTGGAACGTCGCAAATCTTTGTGTACACCTTTTACTTATATTACAATTACATATAACTAATTATAATCAATACAATATTCCACTTACCTAAGATGACAATTATAATGGAAATTGCGGTTAGTAAAACTGAAATTTTAAAGGAAACACTTATGATGCAGAAAAAATAATAGCGTATGCTGACTATTTTGTTTGAAGACTTAATGTACTATTTTATATATGTTAACATGTTTCAAAAACTAGTATGGATTCATTTATCTTTTTGTTGACTATGTTCGTATATTAAATAAAATCATATTTTTATCAATATTTTATTTCATAAATTAGTCTAGGTCTGAATACAGGCCTGTAATTGTGGTGTAACAAGAATAATAATGAATCCACTTTAAGCTTGGATTTTAAACGTCTGGTGTAGAAACAGTACTGGTATTAATTTTTGTGTTGCAGTTTTAAAATAAAGAATATTGACAGAGTGTACTGTATTGTAACTATGTAACAGTAGATACTTACCCAATATAAACATCCTTATTCTTTCTGAATTACCTTGAGCAAATATTTGTCAATACATAAATGACACACAACAAATAAATAGTACCCGCGTAGTGTTTATGTGTCTTCTTGATGGTGTCTCAAATGAAATTTTTCAGAAACATTCAATTTAAAAAGAAAACATAAAGGCAACCAAAACATGTGACTTGAGCATGTATTACTTAGATAGTGTGCAATTAGTGTGACTAAAGTAAAGCTTTTAAGATAATAACACCAACAAATTTGGAACTATGTAGGAAAAGAATTTCTCACCTAAAATATTTAATGTGTCATACGGTATTTGGGATTTGTACGATCCTTCTGTGCTGGTAAAATACTTAATATCTGAAAGAAAAGGGGAAAATATGTATGGTATTGTATATGATTTTGAAAAGCAATTCTATCAGAAAACGAACATCATATATATGACATAGCCTTGTAGAAGAAAACACATTTGAAAACATATGGTGAATATACATTCAGTTAGAAGCTATGTTGATGTTCAAAACATTTGAATATTTAGAATTTGATAGTATATACACATATATCTGATTGGTGATATCAACTGCATTGTAAAAAATAAGATATACTATTCTATATATATAGATAAATTTTCGACGAGGAAAGGATTCAGTTACCTGGAACATCGAACGGAATATCTGTTTTTTCGGTTGTGATACTGTAAAAAAAAATAAAGAAGATTTAGTCATATATTAAATAGATATAGGAAGATGTGGTGTGAGTGCCAATGAGACAACTCTCCATCCAAATAACAATTTAAAAAGGAAACCATTATAGGTCAATGCACGGCCTTCAACACGGAGCCTTGGCTCACACCAATCAACAAGCTATAAAGGGCCCCAAAATTACTAGTGTAAAACCATTCAAACGGGAAAACCAACGGTCTAATCTATATAAAAAAAAACCGAGAAACGAGAAACACGTATATATTACATAAACAAACGACAACTACTGTACATCAAATTCCTGACTTAGGACAGGTGCAAACATATGCAGCGGGATTAAACGTTTTAATGGTACCAAACCTTCTCCCTTTTTCTGAAACAATAGCATAACATCACAAAATAGAAAAACACACGATAAAATATCAATTGGCAGGCTTAACGCAATCAAAAAACGTAAATTAATACACATGTATGAAAGCATGTTATATAATATGATTTAATATTATGAGTTTATATACCTTGTAAACATCAATTTACTTTTACATATTCATATTGCCATCTTCATAATTCTATTGTGTTAAATTCAATAAGACATGTCAGATAAATATAAATGTTTGCCTAATTCATAACGACTGTTTTGCAATGAATATTTTAACTTTAAGAATTTCATAATATCTGAAACTAATCAATTATCTTAATTGAAAGCTTAGTAACGTTATGACGTTATTTGCTGTCAATTGATACACGAATAGATAGTCGTTACATGACGATAAATCCTATTCATATGTTTTTATTACGTTAGAAGATGTGATATGTTTGCTTACGAAAGACTCTCCATCCAGACGTGGACAAAGAGCAAACCTAAATACATAACAGTACAATGAAAAATATGAAACAATTCAAACAAGACAGAAAGTGCTCAATTACATAGTGTTGGCTTATGAAATGATCAGATAGAATGTACATGGGTCAAATATGTTTGAGGATGCGTCAACTCTCGCATGTATTTGTTGTATGTCAGTACAACATCAAAACAAGATAAACAAACTAGAAATACGGAAAATGTTTTACTCATCGATATCAAGCTATACAATTTCACAGAAGACTCAAAAGATGCAACGTACATATCTTCGAGTTAATCGTAGATACTGAAAACTTGTTCGACGCTTATAACAAGTAGAACCGCTAAAACGACAAATTGATTTTTCCTTGACCAAAATATCAGTCAGTACACGTCCGGCTTCCACTTGGTTTGTTACAACGACGTCATTTACAGTCTAGAAAAATAAATATGAAATTGTGTAATGCCAAAATATAGGTATTAACTCATTGAATGACTTACATTGTTCATTTGTATATACAAATGATATTTAGTTGGGTGAAAATCTATTCATAAGTATATTTTTCTGCGTTCCGTAGTATAGTAGAAAAATAATGTATTGCACGGTCCATCAAGACTAAGTGTAGTCACGTGTTTAGAATGACCAATAGTCAAGGTTTTTATGGATTAGCGTCAAATGTATTGTCCATGTTAAGGTCTTCATTCTAGCTGTGGACGTTCAATAGTAAACCACAAAATGGACGAGCCGGCGATTAAAAAGTTAATGGCAAACGAGGTGCATAACGCTGTATAGACTTCTCAGAATTCCATGCTTTCTAGAATCGACAATCTGATGAGTATCAAGCTAGGTTCTGTTAAAATGTCCATGCAAGAATCCCAAAAACAGCTGTTCGATAGTCAAATTGCAAAATATAGAAGAACTGACAACATATAATTACGAGTTCAAACGGTAGGGTAATATGGAACAGCACAAGATCAACACCAAAATCGTCACGAAGAGCCTAAGCTAACCTTCAATACAATCCAATGCAGAACGATTAGATAGATTCAGCAACCCAAATGATTGGCGAAGGTATTGATTTGCTTATACATGGGAAAAAGCTTTTGCAGATGGCTGATCAGTCAGCAATATTGGTTTGGATTCAGTCAGAGATAGTGGTGCTACCAAAGCAGCGAATTCCAATGTAAGTGACAGGTGTTGGAAACGCCATGGTCGTTGGAAGACCGACTCGGCTAAAGACGGATAATGTCGCTGAGCATAGATTAGAAGTAACCAACCATTTAGGTATTTGATATTTTAGGCGGAAATGTTTTTTCCTTGTATTTGTTCTAACTATTCTGCGCCCGTTCTTTGTGAATATCTATAGTTCGTCCGTACGGCAAATGCAAAATATGATCAGACAGATAATAATTGTTGAGTTATTATTTAGATTTATATAGTTTGAATTATAGTCCAATTTGTATTTGAAATACTGGTCAGGCAACATTGAGTACGTTTGGTATATCTTGTTAGTTATAGTAAATACCAACAGCAATATCTAAAGTGATAAAACATAATTCAAAAATCATATAAAAGTTTTATATAACAATGTATAATAAGTTAATTTAAAGAATCAATAAGTTTATTTACATTTTACTTAAATCTAAGGGTTCGGTAAAAAAAAACATAATCTTAAAATTTAGATGCGTTTTCCATTTGAACAGCACTTAAGACACAGGCATTGTGAATGAGTTTGGATAAATAACACCGGATTATGGTACCAAAGAAATATAAACGCCCAAACAAGAAGGAAAATTAACAAAAAGAATCACAAACCTTTACAAGATTTTTTGGGGTAGAGTTTTACGTCTGAAACTAAAGTAACTAAACTTTGTAAAAGACAGTTGACAATGTCCATATTAAAATTATCTAAATAAAGTTCCTTTGTGAAACCTTCAGCACTGTATTTGGATAATGCTCGATTATCTAACGAACACCAATCACCAAGATAACGGTAAGTGTTGTTAAATGTGTTAATAAGATGGAGTTTACTGAGTAACACCATAGATATAACAGCCCTTTAATTATATAAAACACAATGTGAATTGTTAACATGCATTTTCATAAATTTATTTTAAGTTTTTGAAAGTATCATGTTTATTCATACTTACAAATGTGGTTTAACATCTTGACAAGACGAATTAACAGCGTTCGAGTTTTTGCACATATAATCTGTTTCCGAAAAAAAAATATAAATTGTTGTTAAAAATTTCGTTGACACTCATTAAGCTAACAGGTAATTTTACTGGCTACAAAGTAAAATTTTACCAATCGTCTTCTCGGGAAATGCATGTACTAAAGCGGAAATATGGTAGTTGTTTTCAGACATTCGCTGGTTAATAGCAATCCATTTATGCCAGTTTTTATGGACTTTCCCTTCTTTTTTTTTTACTCATACTGCATACCAAGAATAAATGATTTATGTCTGTATAACAGTACTTTTTTTGCTTCTGTGGTCTTTGTACATTTGATTTACCACATTATAATCAAACTAGCTGTGGACGGGTCTTTTGAATCATTTTAAAGCACTGTTTAATAACACAAAACTCGAAAAAAAATTGTGTTTTAAATTGCTCGTATGTATAACAAAGGTGGAACATTTTGTAAAATAGTGATGGCCTTGAAAAGGGTGATTTTAGAATATATCGGTACTAAATACATGCACAAAAACCTTTTTCTCGTCACTCGATGGGCGTCCTGTAACGTGAACGCTGTCATTTTGTGTACTAATAACGTTAGGCAGTGGAATGATAACCAACTACTAACCAAACGATTCACTATATTTGACGTGTACAAGACTTAATAAACTACCTGCTGTACATGTCTTACACATAACACATATTTTGCGTGTTTGGTTTGCATCCAATATTGCTTTTGTTTATGCTCAAAATGACAATAACAAGTTCAAATTGTGCCATGATAGGAGTTAAAAGCAACCGCGCAGAGACCTGTATAATTCATGTTGGATCAGTGTTTTTTTTTTCTTGGATAGACAAATCGAAGTAGGTGGCTAATACTAGGTATTTATTACGTCATCACTTTCATATTTCACTGGTCTAAACACCAGATGCTAAATGAGTCGATAAGATAAATTCGTTACACTATGTTGTAGCAATATAATACGATATATACAGGTATATCGGGTCAGTAAATTCTATACGGGTTGAGATGTCACTTGCGTACTAAGTAACTAATTCATCAAAATGTTCTACAAAAGTTGTCAAGCACTGTTTCTTCAAAATACCGATTTTGGAATAGCCTTTTTAAAATATGTATTATCTCAAAACAAAAAAACGTTGAATCAAAACTGACCGGTGAAATTAATCAGTCAACATGCAGGTGTCCTGAATAACCGGATTATTTTTTTGTTTATATAACAATTATGTGTTCGGATCGGTATTTCATATGACAGACCGGATTTATGAGGCTACATTTTATTTATTTTGATCAATGAAATGCAAAAGTACCGGCCGGTATCCGTTTTACAGGGATAAACGGTTTTATATGGTTACATGACTATTTATTTGAACGCTAATCGGCCGGGAAGTTTCACTGTAATAATGTTTGGCTCGGCTTGATTTTTATGCATTGTGTTTTGTACACTGTTTGTCGTATTGTTCTTTATTTCTTGCTATGTTATTGTCAATTATTGTATTAGCCAATAGACGTAATTCAGCTTGCAGTCATACACTTATGAGTTTTAGAAATTTCATTGGCATATTTCTCCTCTCTGTTGAAACACTTTCAAACTTTCATGCACATCATTGTTATATTTCGGACAACTAAGAACCGAACAGTCAAAATACAATATAGAAAAGCATAAAAATATCCGAAAAATACCCATTCTCTATTATACAATGATTAACTTTTGATGAAGTAAATGCTATGCTTTATCAACCATGAAAATATGATATTAACCAATACAAATGAAGTCTGGGATAAATAAATCATTGTATTAACTAAAAACAAAAGTCAACCTTTGTTTTATTAAATGACCTTTTATATTTTCTAGTATTTGTTCAAGATACATAGATAGTTTTTAATTTCTTACGCAGAATTATGAATAAATTTTACAAAAATCAATACACAGATAAAGAAAAGAGATTTATGTACAGCGAACATAAGAAAACAAAATCGAGAATTAACCTGACGTTATTAACCTACGTCATTTACGTTGCATTGGAATATCTTCATGTTAGTACACGGACATAACTCAAAACCTTATATTTACGTCTCGTAAGTTTTGCCATGGTAAGTATTATGCTAAAACAAAGAGGTTTTCATATGTGTTTAGACATTGTGAAAACATACAATGCATGGTCATACGATAACATTTGCCATTGCATTATGCCAAAGTTCAATACTCCGAGTACTCTGATTTCTGTACTTTGTGTCTTTTGTGCTTTCTTATGGGTTTCATGTTTTTTTTTATCTATCTAGTGAGTGTAATCTCTTTTCATTTCAACTTAATTTTCTTATGTTGAACTGTTAAACCACTTTCAAAAATTAGGGGAATGTGTAAGGCCAGTTAAAAAACATATATACATATATATATATATATACAACTCGTCTAAACATCAACCCAACAATGTTAGATCTGTAAATTTGCTTAAGCAAATTTTTGGTTCTTCCCTCGCCGGGATTCGAACCCATGCTACTGTGATATCGTGACACCAAATCGCCTGCACTGCAGCCGTCCCGCTAGACCACACGACCACCTGGGCTCTCAAAAAAAGAGCTTTCGCTGGCCGTGTGTTACCTTTCCTCGTCAGTTTTAATCTAGCGGCGTTTTTAATAATTACATATATATATATTTTGCAATCGCCAATGGCAGTCAGCAGGGTTAAAGAACATCAGTAATTGTTGTTCGACCTGTTAGTCAAATGCGTTTTGTTTGAATATACTTTTTCACGTGTTTGGTCTGTTGGAAAATGTTGTTTGTGCTGTATTTAGACCCTTGTACAACGATATTCATTTTACATGCACACGTCTAAAAATTGCAGTTTTTATCCAACGCAATCTTAGGTTTGAACGTAATTTTCAATTTATACTTGTTTATATATATATATATATATATATATATATATATATATATATATACAACTCGTTTAAACATCAACCCAACAATGTTAGATCTGTACATTTGCTTTCGCAATTGTTTTGTTCTTCCCTCGCCGGGATTCGAGGTCCCGAATAAAAAAACAACAACAAAAATTTACATTATTAATCGGACATTGTTTTTGTAAGCGCTTTCGTCGCATCTCCTACGGTTCACCAGACGCTTACCTAATAGTACATTTAACGTCATGCAGTAGTTTGTATATTTTATGGACTTTAATTTACGTAACGAATTTCCGAAAAAAATGAAATTCGGTCCGTAAATTAGAGTCCGTAAAAATATACAAACAACCTCATGACGTTACTATTAGGTAACGTCACAAGTCGTTACTATTGACGATAGATAACAATTCTGTATGATGAACCTTAAGAAATGAGGTGAAAGCGCTAATAGAAACTATGTTCGATTTATGATGTGATTTTTTGTGTTATTTTATTATTAAATTATTTTTTCTGAACCAAGGATTTTTTATTTATCAAAATTACGAAAGCAAATTTACAGATCTAACATTGTTGGGTTGATGTTTAGACGGGTATATATATATAAAATGACTGAATAAATAGTCAACAATAAATCTTACGGGGCGATGGATCATAAAAACATGATTCAGTAAACTACTAAATATAATATATAACAAGTCTAAAAGGGTACAACATCACCAAAATCACAATAAAACGAACAATATGTTAGATATTTCGGATAACAGATATCCTTCCTCGGTAATTGCACGATGACAAATGAATCATGTTAATTCAAATTAAGACTCTATCAAAATCTTGAAATTTATACAATTTAACGCTGGAACAATTTTAAAATTTCCAAACACGGCGCAAAGACTACAAAGATATGTCAAAATAAAAATAGTTATTTACGATGTGAACTGGCATAACTCTAAATTCCCAAAGGTGGTGACAGTTGAGATGTTAAACAACTGCGTGGAAATACAATAAACAGTCTTGACCGATCTAAGCTGGTATACTATTTAAAAATATGACAACGGTAGAGCAATTGCAACAGAGACTGCGTATTTAAACATCCCAAACATATAGTAATTTGATGATAAGAAAAATGAGTAATACATTTTTACCAAGGTTAAGTAATAGAACGTGGCTGCGTATTTACACATGCCTGCCAACAGTAATTAAAACTAGTATAGCATTGTATAATTATACGAAAAAAAACCCAGAAAATAAAAAAAAAATGGTTAAAATCATGCATTATTTTAATAGCACCGGTTATTAATTTAACCAACAAGGTGATTAATCATAATTGCCGGGTGTGTTCGATATTTAAATCTGGTGAATATCGCTGAACGGTACCCACTCCTTTGCACACGTAAAAATATACCGCCAATTTTGTAGCACGGGATTTTCCTGTGTCTCATTCTCGGGCATAATAAAAATTCTGCTGTCTCGCCATATCAGACTGAGGAGCAATTTGCGAGGTTGATTGAAACTGGACCACTGGTTATGATATTGCGCCACATTAAATGGTTAACAACTAGAAGAATCGTCATAATTTGTGCATAGACTAACCAACTTGTTAATAATGTAAGTATAACTGTGAATTTTATGTCACGAGCCGAGGTTCCAAGACACCTCAGTTTAGTTGATATAATTTATAATAACTGGTCCTGATCAGTGTCGGGTGTTTTTTTCTAGACATTTCCAAAAGACAGCCTGTACGTTGTCACTTGTTTTTGAAGTCCCCCGTTAATTCCAAACAAACTGAGTTTGTCGCTTGTATGAATTTATTGCTATGTGAACAACAGTTGCTGATCCGGAGTTTGGGTCAGGAAGTTGGACCCACTTTTTATTTTGACAACCGATGTATTCATTTCGTATGGAAACATTTTGTTGACCTCCCTTTTTCTTTGCAGGAATTGCATGTGTTGGAATTCCCCCTTTTCAAATAGATCCACCTTTTATTACATATCATCGAGAGCCCGACATATAATAAAAAACTAGAAATTAAACAATTGGAAATTTTATTGCACGTCAAAACGCCAAACAAGTAACAAGCAAAGAAGTTTGGATTCTTACTTTGAAGTTTCTCGACAAGCGGGAAATGAAGAAACGGGAGACATCGAAGAAAATTCAGTAGCTATTAATCCATCCCCAAATGAATCAGTGATCGAAGCAGAACCTGCGCTAGCATGCAGTGAAAACACGCCTTCAACATCTTCTGAGATACTATTATCCCCAATCGATTACAGTGATCCCGTCCAATTCAACAAGCGCTCTCTATCAGATGCAGATCGACTGAAACTACTGAAGACAAAATGGATACCATCGTCTAATTCTTATATATATCCTAAAAATAACCAAAATCGTCGCTACAACAAATCATGGGAAAATGACTATTCCTGGCTACGATATTCTCCTTCACAAGATGGTGCTTACTGTTCTCTATGTATTGCTTTTCAGGATCACCCTAGTGAAAATCCACGATACAATGAATTTGTTACCATACCTTACAATGACTGGAAAAACGCATTAGGAGAGAAGAGAGGTCGTCTTGCGCTCCATTTCAATAGCGAGCGTTACCTGAAAGCTCTTGAAAAAAGTGGTCTCCTACTATCGATTTCGGATCAGAGAAGGCCATCTATAGTCCAGTCTATTAGCAAAGCATACAGTGACAAGGTTGAAAAAAATAGAGCTAGTCTTTTATCTCTGATAGACGTAATAATCACCATAAGTTAACGGAATATAGCATTACGGGGGAATTGGAACAAAGAAATTTCAGAGGAAGATGGAAATTTCATGTTTTTTGTGAATTGGAAATCTTCTTTTGACTTGGTCCTTAAGGTACATATTGAACAGAAATGTTCTTATGGGAAATACTTGTCACCATTGACTCAGAATGAATGCATACATTGTTGCGAATTGGAAATTAGAAGTAAAATTGTAAGCAGATGTAATCAATCTAATTTCTTCAGTGTGATGGCAGACGAATGCGCAGACTGCTCGAACCAAGCGCAGCTTTCTATCTGTATCCGGTATTGTTATACAGAAAACGATGCTTTGTATGTAACGGAAGATTTCTGTAGTTTTGTAGAGCTTGTTAAAACGAACGCAAAGACTATATCAACATGCATACTGAATAAACTTCGTGAATGGGGATTCGACCTGACCCGTTTAAGAGGACAAGGTTATGACGGATGTTCTACGATGACTGGAGAAGTATCTGGTGTCAAGACGAGAATTACTCAAGAGCTTTCAAATGCGAAGAATTTCGTGCACTGTCGATCGCACTGTCTTAATCTTGTCGTTGATAACAGTTGTTAGTCAGTCGCAGTTGTCAGAAATTTTATGGCAATTTTAGGGAAAATCACATGGTTTATCAGTGCGTCCAGTAAACGCAAAAATATTATGATGAAGGTCAAATCGCGATTCAATTTGATTTGATGTATAATCAAGAAGAAGGTTTATTCAGCCAGGAAAAACGACTACTACCAACACTAGCAGAAACTCGATGGACATCACGAACTGATACATTAACTTGGCTGTTGAAACACTATGACAAGGTGCTTGACATTCTTGATGAAATTCAAAACCAAACCTTCGGCAACTCAGATGCTACATCTTACAAAATGACTCTTCTTAACTTTGAAATATTAGTTGTAGCGGTCGTACATGTAACCCAGTTCCTACTAGGATACCTAAGACCCTTGTCCATAGAACTTCAATCTGAAAACTGTGATCTTGTGGAAGCACACGTTCAAGCGCGTTCACTAGCTGCATCTTTTCTCGAGATACGGAAACATGCAGAAGAAGCTTTTGATGGGCTTTTTAAAACAGCATCTACAATCGCAAATAAGAACGACATTACGATCAACAAACCGCGAACATCTGGACGCCAACGCCATAGGGCAAATGCAGCAGCTGAAACTGTAGAACAGCATTATCGGATCAACATTTTTATACCTCTGATTGATCACATCATTAAACATCTCAATGACAGATTTCCGGACGATATTAAGCCAATGCTTTACGGATTTTACTTGCTACCACGGTACTTTTGTAAGTTGACAGAAGACATTATAGGCTCTATTGCTAATGAGTATATAAATGATATTCCATACCCTGATGACTTGCCACAAAAAGTTCACGGATGGAAAACTTTTACGTCGATTAAGGAGATTGGGTCAAAATGTACAATAGAGCAAGCAATCAAACACACGCAGTTTTACCCAAATATAAGGCAAATACTACTGCTTCTGGTAGCCTTGTCAGTTGGGTCTTGCAGTTGTGAAAGATCGTTTTCTGCGCTACGGCGCCTCAAAACATGGATTAGGTCAACAATGACGGACAACAGATTGTGTGGTCTTGCTATGCTACACATACATAGAAGTGACAATGTTGGCAATATTGAAGGTATAGAAGTGCTCAAGAGATGGGATTCATCCGGTCACAGAAAAATCGCCCTGGCATTTGATAAAGCTTAACCAAATAAAACTTTCAGTATAAACAAACAGTGTTACTTTATATTAATTTGAATTTATTGATCAAAATTATGAGTAATAAATTACATGTGAATTTTCAGTTTAAGGTTTGTAAATTGTGTCTGTGAAGCGAAGTTAAAATATCTCGATTTGAACAGACAAAACAAGCAGGATAAACCACAAAAAATGCTCGAGTTGGCAACGTCAGGGAGTCTTTCATTTAAAGTTCGCAAATTGTTTCACTAAAACTTAGTAAAAATGGCTTGTGCACTCATAAAGCAGTATAAAGCGTAAAAAAATATTACTTTACACCTAATCTTACTCTGAATTATCAAATTGAGAATGAACAAGGGGAATGTGTCAAAGAGACAACAACCCGACCATAGAGCAGATAACTGTATTCAATATTTTTAGGCGCTAAATTATTGAAATGTAACAAAATTCTAACAAGTGGTGTATACTGGGGAGGTACATTGCATACCGGGAAAAAACCGAGAAAAAAAAATCATTTTTTGTCTAAAAAGGGTCCACAACATGTTTTGCCTCGCCCCGCTCGGCAGGGTGCCTCCCCTGGAAGGGGAAGGGAAGGGGAGGTAATTTACGGCACTGATACTGCATGCCACATCGACACTGAAGAATGTATACAATATTCTGGGTTTTGCAAGTTACATTACAAAATATTGTGTACACAGACCCAGTAAGTAAATGGACTTTAAAACCACCAACCGAATGTTTAGTCCAGCTGCTTACTCTGGTCCTAAAATGCAACAATTTTACCTTTAAAGTTGAGAATTACCTTCAAATAAACAAGACAGCGATGGGGACGAAAATGGCAACGTCTTACGCCAATATTTTCATGGGCAAATAAGAGAAACAAATTATTTCAACATCTTTATCCAAACCTCTGTCTTGCTGCCGTTTCATCGATGATGTTGACATGAAAAGGGATTGAATCCCTCAATAATTGGATGCTTTTATCAGACATGCAAACAATGCCCACCAGTCAATTAAATTAACATAGGAAATATCTGACTCTAAGATATCTTTCTTAGACACAACTACATCAATAAAGGACGGTGTCATATCAACAGACCTCTACTGTAAACCTACAGATAAACATCAGTACCTTTCTTCCTAAAGCTGTCACCCGAAACACTGTACAAAAAGTATCCCGTACAGTCAAGCTCTCAGAGTAAAGCGGATTTGCTCCTCTGAGGTGGCTGTCACTCAGCGGTTACAGGAACTTCGCGGATTTTTAATCAAACGAGGTTATAAGAAATGGGACATAGATAAGGGGTTTGCGCGTGCTAACAACAACAGCCGCAATGTCCTGTTACAGTATAAAAAGAAGAGGCGCAGCAAAATAGTTCCATTTGTTTTAACATACAATCCCGACTATACTAACCTTTCACGTTTGATCCGTGCCAATTGGCAAAGTATTGCCAATCACCCAAAATTATCCAAAATCTTTCCCGATCCTCCTGTCTTAGCTTTTCGGAGACCAGCAAGTCTAAAAGACCTATTTGTGAAAGCTGCCGTCTCCTCTCATAAAAGCTGTTCAACTACAGGATGGTGCAAGTCATGTGATAACAAACGATGTCTGGCTTGCCAACAAATACTGAATACTCAAACATTTACTTGCCACTCCACTGGGTCTGTGTACACAATATTTTTTAATATTAATGTAACTTGCAAAACCCAGAATGTTGTATACATTCTTCAGTGTCGATGTGGCATGCAGTATGTTGGCGAGACAGAACAGCCATTCAACAAACGCATAAATGGTCATCGTAGTGACTACACCTGCAAGCCCGACCTCTCCGTAAGTCGGCATTTAAGATCACATGGGCACGCCCAAGCTGATCTTACAAAACTTACCATCACCATCATAGATCACAACGAGGACTGGTCAAAAGCCGACAGACTTGCTCGGGAAAGTGTTTGGATAAGAAAGCTTAGGACAATTTCCCCAGAGGGCATGAATGAAAAAACATAGAAGAGTCACTCATATTTCCTGCCATCACTTGTGTCCAGTAACTCCGGCTTCCATACTGGACTTTTCAGGAATTTTTGAATTATTCTTTTTGTAATTACAGTTGGCTGGGATGTGTAAATACGCAGCCACGTTCTATATTACTTGACCCTAGTAAAAATTTATTACTCATTTTTCTTATCATCAAATTACAATATTTTTGGGATGTTTAAATACGCAGTCTCTGTTGCAATTGCTCTACCGTTGTCATATTTTAAATATTAAACCAGCTTAGATCGTTGGACTGTTTATTGTATTTCCAAGCAGTTGTTTACCATCTCAAATGTCACCACCTGTGGGAATTTAGAGTTATGCCAGTTCACATCGTAAATAAATATTTTTATTTTGGCATATCTTTGTAGTCTTAGCGCCGTGTTTGGAAATTTCAAAATTGTTCCAGCGTTCGGTTAAATTGTATAAATTTCAAGATTTGGATAGAGTCTTAATTTGAATTGACATGATCTATTTGTCATGGTGCAATTACCGAGGAAGGATATCTGTTATCCGAAATATCTAACATATTGTTCGTTTTATTGTGTTTTTATACGCCCGGGACGGGACGTATTATGGTATACCGTTGTCCGTCCGTCCGTCCGTCCGTCGTCCACACTTCGGACAATAACTCAAAAACGCTTTCACCAATTTCCATGAAACTTAAGTGAATTGTTTATATCTATTGACGTAAGCTCCCTTACGTTTTTTTTTTTAATTTCAGATTTTAAGTTTTGGATTTATGGGACTATATTCATAAAAATGGGGGGATTTTCAACACTTCGGACAATAACTCAAAAAGGTTTTGACCAATGTCCATGAAACTTTGGTAAATTGTTTATATCTATTGACGTAAGCTCCCTTTCGTTTATTTTTAATTTCAGATTTTAAGTTTTGGATTTATGGGGCTTTATTCATAAAAAAGGGGGGATTTTCAACACTTCGGACAATAACTCAAAAAGGCTTCCACCAATGTCCATGAAACTTTAATGAATTGTTTATATCTATTGATGTAAGCTCCCTTTCAATTTTTATAAATTTCAGATTTTAAGTTTTGGATTTATGGGGCTTTATTCATAATAAAAAGGGGTATTTTTAACACTTCGGACAATAACTCAAAAAGGCTTTCACCAATGTCCATGAAACTTTGGTGAATTGTTTATATCTATTGATGTAAGCTCCCTTTTAATTTTTATAAATTTCAGATTTTAAGTTTTGGATTTATGGGGCTTTATTCATAAAAAAAAGGGGGATTTTTAACACTTCGGACAATAACTCAAAAAGGCTTTCACCAATGTCCATGAAACTTTGGTGAATTGTTTATATCTATTGATGTAAACTCCCTTTCAATTTTTATAAATTTCAGATTTCACATTTTCTTGTTATGAATTTTTATGCTTAAAAAAGGGGGAATTTTCCAATAAAAGACAAGTTAAAAGAGCAACGGGCGTATTATGCGCTAAAGCGCAGCCCTTTATTGGTGATGGTTTACCCTTTTAGACTTGTTATATATAATGTCTAAAAATAGCAACAATCAACATTCAATCTATTTAAGCATGGATCAGTTTCTGAAAATAATCTGATACAGTTACTGAATTAAAATTATATAAATGTCTAAGAATATAACGTAAACACGCTAAATATCTAATACATTAAAAAATTCTATTAGATTTTAAATAGAAATACGCAATATTTCACTAAACAAATTAGCTTCACCAGGCGTGTGCATCTCTCAAGATGAAATCGGATGCATGGCAAAAAATATTTTTGTAGTTTTATCTATTAACATTTCCGGTACAGATGTATGTAAACAGTGAAAATTTCTCTTCAATGTTTTTTTTTCTAAATTACCAAATTTAAAGATGTTGGGATGTGTTTTTTTAGTTTCACAAATATGATATAATCTCATACACATCACATTGGCTTCATATCAAAGCAGTATTTGATATAACAACAACAATCAACATTCAACACGTTGAAAATAAACGATAAACAATATGTACAGTAATGGCGGCGGCGACTGAAAGCTGGTCTAGCCGCGTATCAAAACCTCCATCAAAATTTTCTGATTTTTTAATGGTTGTCGATTTTGATAAAATGTTCGAAGACAAGCCTGTAAATAAACTCATCATAGATACCAGGACTAAATTTAGTATATATATACGCCAGACGCGCGTTTCGTCTACAAAAGACTCATCAGTGACGCTCGAATCAAAAAAAGTAAAAAAGGCCAAATAAATTACGAAGTTGAAGAGCATTGAGAACCGAAATTCCTAAAAGTTTTGCCAAATACAGCTAAGGTAATCTATGCCTAAGGTAGAAAAGCCTTAATTTTTCAAAAAATTCAAAAATTGTAAACAGTTAATTTATAAATATAACCATACCAATGACAATTCATGTCAGCACAAAAAGTGCTGACTACTGGGCTTGTGACGCTCGAATCCAAAAAAGTTAAAAAGGCCAAATAAATTCCGAAGTTGAAGAGCATTGAGAACCAAAATTCCTAAAAGTAAATGATCCTTCAAAAATTGAAATTGCAATAGAGCAACCACAATGTGACAGGCAAAACTAACAATGTAACATTCAAGACTTCACCGTCGATAATTGATTTATGGAAAAAACAATTATAAGCCATTTTGGGCAATCTAAAACCACACTACTCAAAGAAGGTTCCGTAATTAATGTGTCATGCGACATCAATACAGATAAAAACTATTATATAAAGATAAACTTTTTTAATACAGGTTCAGTGGTAATCCAAGGTGCTAAATGTACAGCATTTTCCGATCAATATTTTACGACACTGAAAAGCAAAATTGAGGCTGACTTTGACAGTGACGTGTTTATAAACAACCATGACAACACAGCTGTCGATGTACACGATATAAGTGATAATGATTGTAGTCAAACAAAACTGAAACAGTTAGATATTGAAATAATAGATTCTTACAATAAATCTACTTGAATCATCGAGTTGAATACAATAGAGGATAACTAAACGTCAGCACCCTCCACAAAGTAAATCGTTTGTCAATAATATGTCTACTAAAGACCGTGTTTTACAACACGGCAAGTCAATAGACTCAAGATTTACTGAATTTCATACAATTTTATCAACCATTGATAACTCCATTAAGTCATTCGTAGATATTTTATCAGATCTCAAGCACTCTACTGATCATGTTCCTAATAACATGCAATCCATGATAACTGAGATTGTGTCAACAAACAAGAAGAAAATCATGGAAAATATTGTTCTGATTGAAACAAAAATGAAACATTCAAGCCAATCTTTAGACTCTCTTCATACAAAGTATAATTTAATAGACTCTCAGCTGAAGAAAATGGACACAGCACACAATGAAAACAAAAACTTTTTTCTTAAATTTAACCTCTTTGGTTATAAATCTCCAAGACCGCGTTGATCAATTAGAGAATAAACTCTCGGACCCTCTGCACGAGGGTTAATGTAATACCCAAAATGATGAACAACTTCAACATCCAAGTCTTAACAACACGACAGAGTTAAGAACTTAAACCCCGACAAAACCAGAAATTGGCATTAATTTTGTAACAAAAGATAAAGATCAACACACAATTATTTCTGATCGCCAAAATGCTGAGGAACCCAACCGGGATGTTCCAAAAATAATTTGTGATTATCTTATTTTTAGTGATTCAATATTAAGAAGGATTCAACCAAACCGATTTACTCCAAAACAAAAAAACGTGAAACGGTATATAAGAGGAGGCGCAAATACATGTACCAGCTTTATTGAAAAAAATGGTACAACTATCAATGCAAAAAACATCCTCATTCCCATTGGAACAAGGGACTTACAAAGTGAAGGAGTAAAAGAAGAGGAGTTTGGAAACTTAATAGATATTGCTTCCAAAACATGGAATAATTCCAAAATTTTCATCCTGCCAATAGTTAAAAGAAAAGATATTCCGAATGAAGATGTCAACGAAGCAAATAAAATACTTCAATCTGCGTGTAACTTCTTTCCGCATGTCTGTCTCATTGACCCCTTTGAACCATCTGAAGACATGTTCTATGGTGACGTTCACTTGAACAATAACAGAGGTCTTCGAAACATGGTAAAACACCTGAAAATGGCTATGAATATTTAGCAACCAACTGAGAACCATGGCTTAAGGCCAACACAGAGACACACAAGCAGTACAAGCCGTCATGTTAACAATCGGCGTGAGGTCAAAGACTATCATGACTATGGTCGTAACATAAACCAGTAAAATTCAACAGCCTCATATGTCACCAACAACTGGGATATAGAAAGACCAATATCTAATCAAACAATGGAACCTCATCCAATTACACCACCTGCTTAAATACAAGAAAGTTCACATTATCAACAACCCAGTTCATTCCCACAACAAATTAATTTGCCTTGGTTACCACCTCCAAATTTTCAACCTCCGCTCATGCCTTGGCAAAATCCATGGCAATGGCCCCCGTTTGGCCAGTGGGGTTGTAATGCGGCATACTCTCAAAATGACTCTCAAAATCAATTTTAGGTGGGTTTTTTTTATGACATCAGACAATATTGTACTAAGTATTATTCCTTTATACACTGTTTTACATACAAAATATTGTGTTCATCAGCCATATACATTATGTTGTTTCTAAGTGTACTTATTATTGCTATAATCTTTGTACACACTTTTTTGTTTTATCTAGTCTCATTACATGTACATTCTAGTCCCATATGTGATAAATAATAAGTATATTGATAAACAAGTATATTGATAAAGTACTATCATTAAATATAACTATTTGTTTTAATATGTTTTTATTTAGTATTTGATCCTTTAGAAAAAAGACACTTTAATTATATATATTTAAGCAGGAATGATCTTTCTCTTTCATTTTGCCTAATATATCTTTTTTATTTTTATTTTTTTATATTACTTTGTCCAGTCTAAAAATAGAAATTTTCAATATCATTTCACACACCCAACATCCCTAAATAAATGACATTGTCAATTCATCAATCATGTCAAAACATTTTTCATCTCATCATTCACTCAAGACAGCTATGTGGAATATTGAAGGATTGACCACAGATAAATCACAAGATCCTTACTTTCTGGAAACTATTTCCAAGTTTCATATAGTCAGTTTTGTAGAAACTTGGAGTAATTCTGATCAAAAATTAAGTTTACCAGAATTTAATTTGATATCTTCAAGTAGTAGGAAAAAACACAAAAAAGCCAGACGTCATTCTGGCGGTATCAACATATTTGTAAAAAAATCTATAAATAATGGAGAAAAATCAATCCACAATGAGCACTCTGATATACATGATAAAGCTTGGGTTATACTTGATCATACATTTTTTAATTTAAAAAGAGATATATATTTGGCTATTGTTTATGTATCGCCTGAAAACTCCAGTTGTAATGTTCCGGATCTTAACTTTGTTTATGCACATTTACTGTCTGATATGGAAAAATATTGTAAACTAGGAGATATAATGTTGCAAGGTGATTTTAATGCCCAAACAAATACCTCATCAGACTATGTGTTATTTGATGAATCTAAACAACCATATGTAGTTGATAATTACTATGTAGAAGAAATTATAATGCCAAGAAATAATCTTGACCCCAAACGTATTAATAATAGTGGTAGATGTTTGCTTGATCGATGTAAAGAAACAAGCCTTACAATATTGAATGGTAGAACGATTGGTGATTTACATGGTAAACAATCATGCATAATATATAATGGATGCAGTCTTGTTGATTATACACTAAATTTTCATATAGTAACAGATTGGTTTCAAAGAAGATAGTCGAACTGCAGACCACATCTTTTCCTTGAAATCTATTGTCAGCAACTATAAATCCAAAGAAAAACAAAATATTTGCTGCTTTCATTGATCTTAGAAAAGTGTTTGATAGAATTTGGAGAATAGGATTATTTCATAACCTACTTCAAAGTAATGTACCAAAACATACTTTTAATATAATATAATCAATGTACTCTAATACAACATGTAGAATTAAATTTTCTAATAGTCTTAACCCATCATTTGAATCGAATTGTGGTGTTAAACAAGGAGATGTATTGAGTCCTCTTCTCTTTAACTTTTTTATAAACGACATACTTTAAGACTTTGAAAATATCAATGCAGATCCAGTTGTAGTTGTGATGTTTCATTACATGCACTTTTGTATGCCGATGATATTGTATTATTATCTGATAGCAAAGAGGGTTTGCAAAATTGTCTCAATACATTAAGTAATTATTGTTCTTCTTAGAAATTGCAAGTTTGAGAAATCAAAAGTAATGGTTTTTAATTCAAACGGAAAGTCTTTTCAGAACGATTTTTTTTATAATGGCACATCATTAGAAACAGTTAATACTTATTGTTACTTGTGTATTAATATTAGATATAATGGCAGTTTAATGTCGCCATCACTTCGCTTATGGAAAAAGCTAGGAAAGCATAATTTGAAATAAAGAAAACAATAGGATTAGATAACCCTTGTAAAATTCTGGAACAAAATTTTGATTCCTTAGTAGCCCCTTTTCTCCTTTATTGTAGCGAAATCTGGGGGATTATTTCGACATTTTAAGACAGTGATGCCTATGAAAAGTTGCATATAAAACTGATTAAAGAAATCTTGTGAGTACACTGTAAGGCCTCGAATGATGCGTGTCGTTCCGAACTTGCAAGACTGCCATTGAAAAATAGGATAATGTTATCTAGCATTAAATTCTGGGACCATTTTATCACTTCAGTAGTAAGTTTAGTTAACCAAATATATTAGTGCGGTGACAGAAGGCAGATTTTTTGGAGTTTAATCTCCCCACCGAACACACACCTACATAATATATCATTAGAAAGAGGAAATCGTGTACTATAATAATATGCCTGTCGTCAGGACTTGATATGGTCACATTTTTTTTAAATTGAGGTCAAAGGTCATATGTGAAAATTTGTGAAAATTTGGGTGGGTTCCAATTTTGACATTTTTTTCTATTTCTAAACTCTACCTAAATACAAATGATACTGTTTTGGCTTTAGTAATGTTTGTTATTATACATAAACCTTCATCATTGAGATTTTTTTATCAAAAAAAATCCTAAAACGACGTTATATAAACAAAACTTCAAAAATCAAGTTTTCAACCTATAAAATGTTAAGAGCACCTTAACCTTATGAAAAATATCAATTTCAGGTAAAAATCAAGTGTCATGCAGGACAATACTTTAAAATTATTTTTTAAACTATCATATTGGGTGAGGTATCAAACCAAAGCCATAGAACACTACAGTCAAATATGAACTCAAATTGAATTTGCGGATACTTCAGGTTTTTTAGAGACTACTCGTTGCTTTTTGTTTTTTTTCACAATTATTGCTGCTACTATAGTATTATCTTTTGTTGTGTATTTAACACTGGTTAATATCTATTACATTATAGGTTTTGTAACTATATCCCCCCCCTTTTTTCCCTTGCAACGTACCACAGACTTCAAAAGTATTCCATATATAAAAAAAGAAGATGTGATATGATTGCAAATGAGACAACTCTCCAAATGAGACCAAATGAGACATAAAACAGTTATAGGTCCCGTACGGGTTTCAACAATGAGTAAAATTCATACTGCAAAGTCTTCAATACCCGAAACGAATAATGTAAAACAAACAAAAAATCTAACGGCCTGATTAATGTACAAAATAAATAATAAAGAAACAAATATAGTATATAGAAACAAACGACAAACACTGCATTATCGTCTCGTAACTTGAAACTGACACATACAGATAGTGGCGGGTTTAACTTTTTTAAGGGCACGCCAACACTCCCCTAACCTCGGGACTGGAACCGTGTGTACCAGTGCAACAAGCTTTATACCAAATCAACACTTATCTCCATCATGTTCATTTTTATCAACCGTCACAATATCAATAACGGTCACATTTTTTCTGCACCAGATGCGCATTTCGACAATACATGTCTCTTCAGTGATGCTCGTGGCCAAAATATGTGAAATCCAAAGCTTATATTAAAGATGAAGAGCTATAGTCCAAAAGTTCCAAAAGTATAGCCAAATCCATGAATGGAATCAGAGCTTTGCATGAGGGAGATACATTCCTTAATTTATAATAATTTCTAACATTTTGTAACAGCAAATTTTAATGAAACAAAAAATCCGTATTTTCATGCCAGTAACGGAGGACTGGCTACTGGGCTGGTGATACCCTCGGGGACTAACAATCCACCAGCAGAGGCATCGACCCAGTGGTAGTAATAACAATAACGGTACCTTTTTTTCTGCACCAGATGCGCATTTCAACAATACATGTCTCTTCAGTGATGCTCGTGGCCAAAATATGTGAAATCCAAAGCTTATTTTAAAGATGAAGAGCTATAATCCAAAAGTTCCAAAAAGTATTGCCAAATCCGTGAAAGGAATCAGAGCTTTGTATGAGGGAGAAACATTCCTTAATTTATAATAATTTCTAACATTTTGACATGTTTTAATATTTCTACACATTTCACTCATGGCCACAGGTCTGCACATGAAAGGTTCTGCTCAAAGCAAACACGTTATTTTGAGTTTTTCTTTACAAGTACAGACAAGGTATTGTAGGAAGTCCGAAGATATTTGTTCCTAAAAAATACCAGCTTCAAACCATCCCTATCAGTTCATCCAAGATTTAACAGAGATCTATAAGGGGGTTTAGGAAGGTGTGATGACATCCATATGCTTGTATGTAAAGATGCTGGGGAAACATCATACGAGAAGTACACATTATCTTGAATTCGCTCAATTTCATGGTTGGCAACACATTAGATAGCGTCCCACTTTATTTTAAGAAGCATAAAATCAATTGGCATTCAATGTTTCAACAAGGTGTTTTGAACCAAACTCACGGTACATTTGTAAAGCCAATAAAATAAAAAGGAGTAAAACAAAAATGATTGCCTCAATAATCGCTTAGCATTTCCACAATTTCTCTGGTGCCATTTCCTGAGAATAGTCTTGGCTGTATGCAGTTTCATTGAGTAACCATAGAATGAATTGCAATAAATACGAAGGCATTGACTGAATTAAGAAGGAAGAAACAATTCATCCGAAGTTGGGTAGTCTTCTTTAGAGTTCCGATGCCTTTTCTAAGTAAACTTGCAGCGAAATTAAATATCTGTCCGTTATTTGTGTCTATTACAGTTGACATTGAGGTCAGTTTTCAATTGACTAGAAGCTTATATGGCATCTTAAATAGTTATTTTGCTACTAAATAATATGTTATATTTGCCTTGAACTTGTTGAAGTTGTTTGACAACTGAATTTCTATAGAAATAAATGAGTTTAGACTGCATTTTACATGTACAATATTTTAAATTAGAATCAGCCTGAAGAAATGATCTATATTTATCAAGTAACGGTGTCATGAGGAATTACCATTAAATCGTTGTCAATAGCCAAAATAAAATTAGTAAAAGCAGTATCGTGTTCTGAAATATCTGCTTCCACGGGTTTGGATTTTTTTTTTTCGTTTTTAGCAAATATTTTGTAATGCAACCAAAATGACAGAGTGCTTGAAGTTTAAAAGATGGACGGGAAACTATTTCAACTTTAACTTTATCTGACACGGATAAAACATTTTTAATACGCTCATCTGATTCAAACTTGAGTATTTTTTTTATCTTTCTAAAATGTTTTGTTGCAACAAAATAAACAAGTGCTCCAGATGAACGACTGCGTTCTAGAACGTGTACACTGGATACCCGAAACTGAGGGACAACAGTCAGATAATTGTATGTCGTCAAACTTCCTGCACGAAGTTCTTCAAATTAACAGCTATCGCATGAAACATCTTGATGTCCCCCTCATCCAATCTTTTATGCAATGCAGATACAAAAGTCGACTTCCCTTAACTGGTAAATTGACTCAAAATTTCAATCGAGGTTTTTTTTAGCATATTTTTTATTCACTGCATAAAATTAAACGACTTTTGTCTGTTCTTTGGACTTAATCGAGCAAGTTGCAAAGGACTTGACATATCACGGAATATTTACTGAAACTATCCGTCAATTATTTTAATTTTACAATAAGACTTTTCTGACAAAGTATATTTGATGTTTTATAACGAAAAAACATAGAATATAAACATATATAAACAAAGTATGTGGCATATATCAGTGCACTTTAATTGAAAATATGTGTATATAATAGCGAAAAAGGTAGTAATTTCATATATCATTTGAGAGCAAATTATTGACTAATACACAAAATGGGACGGAAGGCAAGTGATTGAGTTCCGTGTTGAAATTGAAGATTTTTACTCCGTTCTTTTCCCATTGATTTCTTAAGGTTTTTTTCATATTTTGGTTCCGAAATTTTTATCACTTATTAGTTTTATTAAATACTATATGCTAAAAATATTATGGGATAATTGTTATTACTACTATGAAGAAGAAACTAAAGTTTGAGTCTGAATTTGCAATTAAAATTACCTCAATTTTAAATAGTCTAAACTTCACAAATTTTATAGATTAGAAGAAAATAAAATACTGAATAGCATATTTTGACATGTCAAAATAGCTTCAGGAAAAACTATTTCAATTAAATGTAAGCAAACATACCCATTTTTTCATTTTGAAAAAGGGGGGTTGAAACTCTCCAATATACTACCAGTCATTAAAACGACTTTTTAGAAAAAAGTGACCGTACGAAATACTGACGACAGGGCAAAAACTAAAGAAGACATATTTGTCTTTAAGTTAAGACCATTTTTAGCCGTGTGTTATTTGGGGAGATTAAACTCGCGATCTAGACGACTTTTTACACTTCTGTCACCGCACTATATAATGCTACAAAAAAAAAGCAACCCATGGGTTAAAAGGTTAAATATTATTATTCAAAACTTAGGTTTATCTTATTTGTCAAATGATAACCTTGCTATTATACCCCTGTTTGGTTTTATAAAACAAAAACTAATTGACCAGGGTTTTCAGGAACAACATGCAAATATTTCAGCATCCAAAATTAACATTTTTCCAGAGTGTTTACAAAATGAGAGAACGGGCAGGTTATGTTGATGCTTTAAAAATTTAATCAGATCGATCATCATTATGTCAATTAAGAGATATTTAAAAATGCCCAGATATCAAAGAATCTGTGAAATCTGTAAAAGTGGCGAAATTGAAAATGAACAGCACATGCTGCTACACCTCTGCAGAGGTTACTCCAGTATTAGAGAGACTTTTGTATTAAAAATGTTCAAAATTACAGGAAAAAGTATTTTTAAAGTATACTTAAAAATACATCTTATACGACACTAAAATTATCTTCCTCTTTTGTAACAAATTGTTTGAATGCAAGAAGTAATCTATTGTAATAGATTTTCACTAAACCTTTGATCGTTTATTCACATATATATATATATATATATATATACAACTCGTCTAAACATCAACCCAACAATGTTAGATCTGTAAATTTGCTTTCGCAAATTTTTGGTTCTTCCCTCGCCGGGATTCGAACCCATGCTACTGTGATATCGTGACACCAAATCGCCTGCACTGCAGCCGTCCCGCTAGACCACACGACCACCTGGGCTCTATATATATATATATATATAATTGTTTATAGTTTACTACCATGTATAGCAAATTGTTTATCCATTCGGTCATTGTCTTTTTTTGTAAATGCGTTTGTGCCAATAAAATATTGTCCATTGCCTATTGTCTATACAAGATTTGAGGAAAAGTGTAACCTATTTATTGATGTTGCATACAATATGTTATGAGAGAGACGAAAAAAAGATTTAAAAGGAAATCAAAACCATAATTATCTTGAAATCATACAAACTGATTTATAGAAATTCATACAATTAATCGAAAAACTATAAATGTGTTAAACTTTTATTCCAACTTTATGTAGTTGTAGCTACAAACATATTTTATGCAACATCAATAAATATGTTACACTTTTCCTCAAATCTTGTAAAGATTAAGCTACAAATTTTTTTTTTCATGCATCCGATTTCACCTTGAGAGATGCACACCCAAGATGAAGCTAATTTTTTTAGCGAGATATTGCGTATTTCTATTTAAAATCTAATAGAATTTTTTAATGTATTAATTAGCGTGTTTAAGTTATATTCTTAGACATTTATATATATATATATACAACTCGTTTACACATCAACCCAACAATGTTAGATCTGTAAATTTGCTTTCGCAAATTTTTGGTTCTTCCCCCGCCGGGATTCGAACCCATGCTACTGTGATATCGTGACACCAAATCGCCTGCACTGCAGCCGTCCCGCCAGACCACACGACCACCTGGGCTCTAAAAAAGAGCTTTCGCTGGCCGTGTGTTACCTTTCCACGTCAGTTTTAATCTAGCGGCGTACTGCAGTACATGATATATAAGACATGAAGATGTTATTGTTACAGATCAGCTAAATTATCTATAGTAAAGGATCCTACAAATGAATGTAAGATACAGTCACAGAAAATAATTATATTTATAAGTACGTCTGAGTCAGTGACAACCCTACAACAGATGTATCCATCGGATCTCCATCAATGATGGTGATACATGGCTTAGTACATAATGTATATACAACTCGTCTAAACATCAACCCAACAATGTTAGATCTGTAAATTTGCTTTCGCAAATTTTTGGTTCTTCCCTCGCCGGGATTCGAACCCATGCTACTGTGATATCGTGACAGCAAATCGCCTGCACTGCAGCCGTCCCGCTTGACCACACGACCAACTGGGCTCTAAAAAAGAGCTTTCGCTGGCCGTGTGTTACCTTTCCACGTCAGTTTTAATCTAGCGGCGTACTGCAGTACATGATATATAAGACATGAAGAAATTATTGTTACAGATCAGCTAAATTATCTATAGTAAAGGATCCTACAAATGAATGTAAGATACAGTCACAGAAAATAATTATATTTATAAGTACGTCTGAGTCAGTGACAACCCTACAACAGATGTATCCATCGGATCGCCATCAATGATGGTGATACATGGCTTAGTACATAATGTATATACAACTCGTCTAAACATCAACCCAACAATGTTAGATCTGTAAATTTGCTTTCGCAAATTTTTGATTCTTCCCTCGCCGGGATTCGAACCCATGCTACTGTGATATCGTGACAGCAAATCGCCTGCACTGCAGCCGTCCCGCTAGACCACACGACCAACTGGGCCCTAAAAAAGAGCTTTCGCTGGCCGTGTGTTACCTTTCCACGTCAGTTTTAATCTAGCGGCGTACTGCAGTACATGATATATAAGGCATGAAGATGTTATTGTTACAGATCAGCTAAAAAATCTATAGTAAAGGATCCTACATATATATATATATAAACAAGCCTAAATTGAAAACTACGTTCAAACCTATGATTGCGTTGGATAAAAACCGCAATTTTCATACGTGTGCATGTAAAACAAATTACGTTGTAGAAGGGTCTAAATACAGCACATCATTTTCAAAAAGACAAAAAAAAAGAAAAAAGTATATTTAAACAAAACGCATTTGACTAACAGGTCGAACAACTGATGTTCTTTAACCCTGCTGACTGCCATTGGCGATTGCCAAATAAAATTGATCACGAGATGTAACAAAATGGATCTTAATAAAAATTTAATACTAAACTGAAAACAATAAACTTGTGGCCAAGATGTTATGCCAAAAACACAAGGTGTCAATATTTATATATATATATAACACGTCAAAAAGGGTACAACATCACTATTAAATAACTATAAAATGAACATATATTAGATATTTCGGATAACAGATATCCTTCTTCGGTAATAGCACGATGTCAAATGAATCATGTCAATATATTCAAATTGAGACACTATCAAAATCTTGAAAGTTTATACAATTTAAGCGGACACCACAAACGCTGGTACAATTTTAAAATTTCAAATATATATATATGGTAGACATGTGAAATCAGTCCGGATCACAATTAAACAGTGGTTACTTTAACAAACGTATTGAAGATGTAAAAGTGGTAAAGTTATTTCAGTTATATATTTCATACCTGATGTTAAAACAGAATTGGTCGGGCACGCCTTTTTAAAACATGAGCAGTCTTCTATGGATGGTGAACAGTAACAAGAATCTTTTGGATGATTTATAAAAGCATATCCTTGAGTATGATCGCATCGACAAACACTTTCATCATAAGCTGAACCGACATCAAACATCATTTGTCCTATTTCATTGCAATGCGATTTAGAAAACACACAATCACTCAATTGATTTGACCAAAATTTGAATGGTTGATACCGCCATACATCACAGTTCGTGTTTTTTCTGAAGACTCCAATCACGTACTTTTGTCCTAAATTACATATTATAATGATTAGTACTTAATATTTTTTGCATCATGAAATGACAAAATTTCGTGTGAAAAGAAGCATTTACAAACAAAAATTATATTTTAAAAAACCTGTTCATAGCAAATATACTGTTCGTATAAAGAAAGAACGATTCATATAATTACACAAAAATATAAGATATAGCAAAATCAATAAAAGCTTTCAAGTTGAAATGATATTTTAGAGGCTATTTCAAAGTACAGTTGTGAGCCTGAGTTCAATTTTCACATTGGAATGTAAAGGCGTGAAATTCGTCGGTTAATCTTTATAGTAAGATGTGGTAATATCAATGTGACACTACGTGCAATTAAGACTACGTGAATATTTACGGAGTATATATAAATCTCCCATATGGTACGATATTCCCGTGCATGAATTTCCTATCATGATTTACTTGATAGAGGGTTGCTGCTCAAAAGTAAGCTATTACACCAAGAGTTCAGAATGGTGAAGTTGAAATCATCCCTTCATAAATTTTACGGACGCCATCACGAGTTGGTTAAACGTTATGGAATACTGTTTCACAGATGATATCATATATCTTCCTAACGTCGTAACTACAGTCCCCTTCCTTTTCATTAATGTGACCTTGCGAATAAGACTATTTACCGGATTTGTTATAAAAGAGGAACGAAAGATACCAGAGGGATAGTCAAACTGATCAATAGATAATAAACTGACAACGCCATGGCAAAAAATGAAAAAGACAAACAGACAGTTGTTAGTTTATTTACGATAAATAAGTTTGACAATTCATAATATTTCTAAAAAAAGAATGAGAGACGAATGACACCAGAGTGACACCTCTGGTATCTATCGTCCCTTTTTTTTCAGAAATATTTTGAATTGTACAACAGATAAAACATGTTCAAAATAAGGAGAATATTTCATAGTTAACTGATCAAATTAATGTTTGGGTTCAGGATGGATTACAATGAATTTTGCCGCATAATACACACATTTATTACATTGCTTATGAATATGAAGCTGGTGCTTTGCCTTATACATAAAACTACCTGCCTGGTCTAACAAAGTCAGCAGGTTCCGTGCAGGATTCATTATACACATTTGACATTTGGTCCAGCAAACACGAATATTGATCAGGTGACTTTTTAGGGCATACTATGTTGATTCTCAGTTTTCTATCTATTTTTTCTGGACATTTGAATTGATATGATGACACGCTATTAGCAAATAACCAAAATAGATACCACTGAAACGAACATTATTTTCTTTTAAGATGATTACAAATGAATTTTTTTTGTGGAACATCTAAAATTAATGAAATTTTAATACTTATGTTAAAACATAATTTAACTATGTCTATATCCCTGCGATCCCTTTTTATAGCTGAATTATATACTAACATTTACACGCAAAACAAAGTTAATTATTATAATAAAATGAGTTAATCAAAACAGTTTTAATCCATTTCAAGTTGTATTGTCACAACTTTATATTAATATAAGTATTTTAGAATTTTGAAATCTTTAAATATTGTGTAGATGAAACTTTTTGAAAAGTTTCAAAAACAGTAATATTCAAATGCGGAATACCTACATACATGTACGAGACAAATATTCAAACAGCAAAGGAATGAGAACATCAGAAAAGCTCATAATATATCGTTATCTGTAAACATGCTGCTATTAAAACATTTGGAATACTTTTTCGATCCATAGTAAGTGTATGCGTTATTTCTGGTTTCTTGCTAAAATATGTACATCAAAAATAGGTGGCATTTAGTATGATAAACATGAATGTGTAGAAAGGTTCAATCCTCCCTGTAAGTCCGATTGCAATCAATTGCATATAAACAATAGGTGGCATTTAGTATGTTAAACATGAATGTGTAGAAAGGTTCAATCCTCCCTGTAAGTCCGATTGCAATCAATTGCATATAAACAATAGGTGGCATTTAGTATGTTAAACATGAATGTGTAGAAAGGTTCAATCCTCCCTGTAAGTCCGATTGCAATCAATTGCATATAAACGATTTATCAAATAAACCAGAAAAAAACATAGATCACTTCATTTAAAATGAGCTTAGCGAACTTACATGTAGCGTTTAAAAAATCGAAAAAAAGTCTTGGAAAAGCATGCATATTGTCATACAAAAATACCTGTGTCGATTGATTTTCAGAACCATAAGCATTAACCCTTTAAAATAGAACATTCTATTAAAGTATGTATCGATCATTTCTATTATAAATTAATGTTAAGAATTCGATGTGTGAAACTGAAATATCCCAATCAAGAAATTTGACAATTATTTTCTGATCTAGATTTATTTTAAAGAAAGTTCCGTTTGGTAAAATTTTGTAGTAACATTCTTGAATATTCAAAGCAAATATTACATGAAAGTAACGGTAAGTGTATTATAAATTCACTAAGCATATACAATCTTAACAAATAATGAATGAGATTGGTCATAAGCTGTTTATAATAACAAAATATGAACAAATCTGCTGTAACAGAGGTGCAATTGGTACCCATAGGAATACCTACATTATATTGATAAACTGTATTGTGGAAACATACAAAGATGTTGTCAAGGAGAAAATGTAAAACTTGTATTATCTCATCACTGTTCCGGTAAGTATATAAAATAAACTTCCCTTTTTTATTACAGAGTTGCATCAAACTAATCTGCCACCAAGTTTTTCAAGAACCAATATAAGATTGTGTGGAAGTGTTATGTTCATAGTCAAATAATCATAACTGTCACCTGAATTGAACAGAACACCAAAAGCATGTAATTTATCAAAACACATCCAAGTAGTTGATTAATCACAAAAATAAATACAAAGCTCATTAACATATTACGAAAACCCGTAAACAGTAATGCAAAATTGGTCGTAGAACACACAATGAAGGTTGAGATGTCAATACATCTATCAAACTTTAAGCGGAGGTTAAGAGAGCTGTGGTAGTGATTTGCGTATTTACTTTTTGACTCTCTTCGGTATAATATTTACGGCCTACCACCACAACATTGTTAGCAGCTTTGTCGGCCGAAACGATCACTAAACGCTTTGCGACGACTTGCAAACCTGAAAAAGGCGTATTACGTATCCTTTTTATTTTTTTCAAAATGTTTGAATTATCTAAATTAAAAAGTATACATGAATGCAATAGTATAATACCAAAGCCGGGTTACAAACTAAAACTGAAAACACACAAATATAACACATGTATTAGAAGAAAACAACGATACAACAGAAACACTAAAGTGCAACAACAAAAAAACGACAATGCAACACACACATAAACGAACTATGAGATAACAATTGCCATTTTCCTGACTTCGTACAGGACATTATACATGTTATAAGAACAAATAGTGGGTTGAAACTGGTGTGTGGCTAGCCAAACCTCCCGCTTGTAAAGGCAATGTTAAAAATAGCATTACAATAAAAACATTACAAGACAAAACTACAAAACAAATAAATGGAAGATCATTCAAGACAGAGAAATACACAAATAAACAATACAATAGAACATGACGAAATGCTTATAGTTATTAACGGTATCAGGCTTATAATTTAATACGTCGGACGTGTATTTCGTCCATATTAGACTCATCAGTGACGCTCAGGTCAAAATAGTAAAGTAGGCTAAACAAAGATGAAGAGCATTGATGGCCCAAAATTCCAATTGGTTGTGCAAAATACGGTTAATAGATATATACGGAGATGTGGTATGAGTGCCAATGTGACAACTCTCCATTCAAGTCACAATTCATAAAAGTAAACGATAGTAGGTCAAGGTACGGCCTTCAACATTGAGCAGTGGTTCAATCCGAACGTCAAGCTATAAAGGGATCCAAAATTTACTACTATTGCAAAACTATTCAATCGGGAAATCATAAATTTCTTGTATATCAATAAAACTAATCTAAAACTGTGTACATGTATGCGGGGTGAATGTCAACGATACAACTATAATATGGTGCTCGATAAAACTTAGTGTTCTTCATGTACAGGCGCCGGGACATTTTAGAGTTTTATATAGATATGTGTGCTGACTCTTTATAAATTTCTTCTCTAAACCCTTTATGTTAAGATTTTAAAACATGCTGCATTGAGTCATTTTAAACATACGCCGTATTGGAGATTACAAAAATATTTTTATAGAGCTGAGATACTAAAGATTGATTGACCTTTTTGATTTTGTTGCCTTTTCATTATCATATTATATGCTTACCACACAAATGTTAAATATTTTAAATTTAAAAAAATCAGAGCCATATTAAATCTGCATTGATATCTAAATAAAACATTTCACGCTTTTTCAAAATCTTTGAACTTTTCATAAAACGGTTCTTAATTTATCACAACAGTATTGAAAATGTCAATTTGCTTTTATTTATAAATGTTTAAGAGAATAACATTTCTTTCCATTGTATTTGATATTGTTATAAACCTGTTTTCTGAATTTTAGAAATATTTTTACTTTGTATTATCTTTTGATCTTCGTTTTATTCAAATGAACAATCTATGCTTTCTTTTAGTTTACATAATGTTATACGTAGCAGGCCAGGGATTGTCTTATATTAAGCAGGGCAATCAGTCCGTAATAATACTTCAAACAAAAGTCCAATACATGTTTGTATTGTTCAACGTTTCTCCCGTTATGTCAAGGTCCAAACAACATCTTGTTTTTGTTACATAATTTCATTTGAAGTGCTTACATTTGAAATAAACAAGGGAACGATCTATTTTCTTAGTTTCACTGTTGGAAAAGACATCATTAAAAACAAGTATGATATACATGTCTATAATATACATAATTTCAAATGTATTGATGTTTATGTTTTCATAGCAATAGTACACTACACATTAAACAGTGTCTTTTATAAGTAATTTACGTTGTAAAAAAGGTGAATTCTCATTTTAAAGGTCTCTTTCAAAATTCCAATGAAGTATGAATTAAATCAAGCTGTAACTAATATCTTATATTTACAAGTACACCAAATACAATATAATTTAAATGCTTAAACTATTGTGTAACCACATATTCAAGACTATTTAAATCATATGTGTATCTGGGTATATGTAGTGAATTATATTTAAATGCGTGCTAAAATCATTACGCATAAGACAGAGATAAATATACATTAAATACAAACATTGGTGACCTTCTGTTGTTGTCTGCTCTATGGTCGGGTTGGTGTCTCTTTGAGACATTCCCATTTCCGTTCTCAATTTTATTACTGAAAGCTTTAAAGTACGTCACACTCTAAATAGTAAATAAAGAATAGATTCATCTATATTGTTTTATTTTTGTTATACTTCATGCAGACTGATTTTCGCGGATACTTTATTATCCGTTCCCGGACAATTTGGTGGCGACTTAATTTCGTGATTCCCAAATGTATTTACTGTAGTTAAGTAAGGTAAAGTCAAAGTCTAGCATATTCGCGCCAATTAATATTGGCGATATTTTTCTATCGCAAAAGTCGTGAAAGTAAATCGCGCGCGACAATAAGTTGGTTTACCGTATTTAAAAGATTGACAAGTGACTTTTGATGAACAAAACTGTCTCCATAATCTCTACCAGTATTGGGAATTTCCACTTATAAGCTATACACCAGTAATCTTATATATGAAGATTCATGATCAAAATACTCTGACGTTTTTTTTCTCTAGTAAAACATGTAAAGACCACTGGTTGTCATGGTCGTTAAAACTGCCCCTCGTCCTCATCAAAACATAATTATGCAGATCAAACAGGCCACTGTTGGTCTTAAACACTCAACGATGAATAAGAAATGGCTGTTAACTAGACTAATCAATCGTTTTCACGATCATACCCTATTCCAAAATTAGGGGCATATTAAAAAGACCCGATCTAGCTATTGTATAGACTAAAAAAGAATATCTCACGTGGATACAAATATATTTTTTTCTGAGGGATAAATCGTGTTTCTCTATGTACAACAACTTTAATCATCAAATTGACTGAGTTTCCAAGTGATTAACCTTCATGAATTCTTAAAACTTTTAACTAATGTATAATTCGAAAAGGTTACTTATTATGATAGTTTTAGTATAAGAAGTCACAGTGAAAACCTGATTAAAGGAAGGACTGAAGTTACAAAAGAGATATCATTCAATTTGGTGATAAAATGATTATACAATATTGCAGGGTTACTATTTATATATTTTTGATATTGGAACGAGAAAGCACGATAAGTTTTTAAAATGCTTGCATAATCGTTCTAAATCAGCATTCTCCCTCTTTTAATAAAATATAGAATGGGAACGAGACAACAACCCGACTAAAAAGCAGAAAACAGCCGACGGCGAACTTTGGTTTTCAACATATTTGTGTTTTATTGTGATAAAGATCATAACTTAATTTTGACTGCTGTACCTCTTTTATTTTTGAAATTTTTTACTATCATTCCTGTTTATTTTGTCCACACATCATTGTCAATATATAGGAATTTTCTTCCACTGTCATTCAAGTGAGAGATTTAGCTAGCTATAAACGTAGGTTTAATCAACCATTATCTACTTAGTAAAATGCCTGTACCAAGTCAAGAATATGAGAGTTGTTGTCCATTCGTTTGATGTGTTTGAGCTTTTGATTTTGCCATTTGATAAGGTACGCTTCGTTTTGAATTTTCTTTCCTCAGAATTTAGTACTTTTTTTTGTAATTAATCTTGTTCATCACATTGAGAAAATCCCGCAATCGAAGGCGGGCATCGGCCATCACTTAAAGAAAAATTGTGTACGAATTCAGTGAAAGTTCGATAAGACCTAACGAATGATAAAAAAATGATGCTGAAATTCTAAGACTATAAAAATGCAATCTTTCAATTTAATTATTATGTCTAATTATGACCTGAATACTATATTTTCGCTATTAATGTCTCTTTCTTGATACCTCTTTTATAGATTTAATTGATCGATTTTTTAAAAGAAAAAATCCCACACCAGAGCAATACAGCGCCGATTTGCTCAAGCGTAAGATTAGAATAAAACGATACCAAAATACATACGAAACTTGCTATTTCACAGCAGTAAATATATTGACCATTTAAATAGTATTACGTAAAAAGCTATTTAAAGGCTAGACTTGAATAATTACTGTGACTGAGTTTTATACATTTGTGTGGGCGAACTAAATGTTTACAGAGTTCAAAATCTAACTAATTTTTACTAACATGTTTGTTCAAAATTTGCTGTTTGATATTTGGGGATAGTTGTCTCATTGACAAGCATGCGACACATATACCTCCTTCTTTGAAGAAAGGTCCTACAAGAAAGATACATATAGCTCGATGAATTTGTGTTTAAAATATATAAATTGGGGGAAACTATTCTAAATATGGAGCAACATATACATATATTGTGAAAGGTTGTATTGCACTTGTTATGTCAAAATCTGTTTACTTTAAGATAGACTAAGATCGGAATGCAGTTCGTGTATCAACACGATTTTTACTTTGTTGACCTATGGATGGAATAATCAGTGATCTAATCTACAAATACTCACATGCATTATGACATAAAACGTTCCCTAGATGTAAATGTATAAATGTTAATATCCATGCACTATAAATAGTTGTTTATGCGTATTTAATTCACAACTTTTTTTAAATTAAGACAATAATGATGACGTTTAATAGAGCTTTAAAATGTGTGTGGATAATTTAAAGGTTTACCTAATCAATAATATCTATTTACTCTACAGGTATACACACAGTAGGAAACCTGGCTGAAATAGAACAAAAGAATCGAAGCTCTTTGTTAGAGAAGGCGATAAATGTGTTCTGTAATGTTTACTATAGTGACAAAAAAATTAAAAGTTAATAGAAACAAACAAAATAACAATTTTCTTCTCAATTACGAAGTGTTTTATTTTAAAAACACCCTTTGCTAAGTTTTCAATTTATTTAGTACATAGTTAAGCAGAACAATTAGATATCAAGGCGACGACATGGGTATCCTGCAAATTGGATGTCGAAAATGCATAACCTCCGATTTTTTTTTTAATTTACCACGGACGGAAAACATATCACTCTATTAGTTCAGTAATTTTCGTGTCTGCCCTTCCATTATGTGATTCAAGAAAAAATTCCAAAAAATGGGTAACAATTGTATCGAAATCGAGAGCACCTTTTTATTTTAGGGCGTGTTTGAGTTGAAAATTTTGTTTTAATATCGTACAAAGCAAGAATAGTGCATACCTCGTCTCGCTTCAGATTCTATCATTTTTATAAATCAAAGCTACAGTTTGACTTTATAACATAAAAAAAATACAGTACTAAAAGATGAAATATATGGGTCATATATTTCACCTTTTAGTGAAATACCTATCTAATGAATCACAAAAACAGAGTAGGTGTGTTCGAGTAGCTTTTTTTTTACTGAAGTATTTGACGACAGTCTTTTAAGTTGGATGATGAAAATGCATATCTTCGAAAATATTTTTTGTGTGTGAAAACTAGGGTTTATAGTCTTCAACCACTAAAAAAATCTAGTCTGCCCTTCCACGAAATATTTAATTAGAATTTTTTTAAATGTTTATTTCCAAAAATTCCACCTGACAACCGATCAGACAATAGTTTTAAGTTGAATCAATGCAGACAAGATCATAAACTGATGCTCATTAGCTAGATGATACATTTGTTAAAATACAACTGACATATAAGGATCGTAATGGTGCAATGTGGATAAATTCATCGTTTTCCGAGAGCAAAATTGGCAGCGCGTTATCCCTACAATGGCTTCCATTTCTACGATTGTGAAAATGAACTGGCGTAATGGGGAGATAATTTTGACGAAGTAGAATCCTGACTGCACACAATACACTGAAATATAGCGTCAATTGACTCTCAATTAATATATATTCAATATACAGAATATAAGGTATTTTTCGTTGTATGTACATACATTTATCTGATTTTTCTGATTTCTTTTGATTTTTTTCAAATGAATAAAAACATTTATGATCTTCTATCCCTAGGCATAGATAGATAGCCTTAGTCGCATTTGGTAAACAAACTATCAAATATGATTCATGTATGGGATTTGGGCTTTAAATACTTAAATCAAGGCACCACCGAGTCTTTGATCTTTTTTCAGTAACTACATTACTAATTAGAAAATCTGATAATTTATGTAAATATCAAGCTACTTTATAAACATCTGGGCACACGATTTAGTCATGGAAAAAAATACATCGTGATTGCATTGCTACAATTCTTATCTACGTAAACCAATTAAGGTGCTAATTGTACACAAACACTTCGATATTTGTTTATTTGGAACTATAATATATATTTGCGTTGCAACTTACTTTACCTCGAAGCTCCACACGGGTAGATGTCAAAGCTTGAAACAATTCTGATGTGAGCGAAAGGTCAGTAGCACTAAACATAATGTTTTCTATGCATACCAGGATATATTCTTGTTCTTCTGAAATAACTGCTGGTATAAAATTTATGAAAATTGAACGTGAACTGATTTGTATGTATCATTCTCTGTGCCAGTCACAAAGAAATGTGCAAGTAGGATTCATTGATTTTAGTTGAATTCAGTATGTTAAAGACCTGTTCACAGAAAATTGATTGACTTCTTGCAATTGTCTTTAGATATTAATACAATACAACACGAGGAAATGAAACAATGTGAACTTTCTAGAAAACTAGATTCATACAGGGTAATTGACAGGTTTGTGTTGGCAAAGTTAAAGAATATAGTCATTTAAGTAGAAGTGGTACATGTAAGTGTAAAATGAGGGGTTACTTGCTACTTGAATTTGCAATGTGACAGTATATCTACTCGTGATCATATGATTTGGATCAAATGGACCATTTTCTTGAAGTTATTCTTTTAAAATGTATTGATAATACATAATACAACATGTGACGTACAAGAAGGTATGGTTAGGGTTTGATCAAATCACTCAAAAGGGATATATTTATATCAACTTTACAAGTGCTAAAAACAATTAACTTGGGCTTTACAGAAAATACATGTACAATGTACATGTATCATGTGTATTAGTATTATTACAAAGTGCAATTGAATACAAACAAAGCCATGACATTCCTTACCAAGTTTTCTAAATATTTTGGTATTTATGAGATGGAGTTTATAGAGAGAACCCCTCTATTCAAGCAAATAAATAAGCGAAAGTCTCTTACTGTAACAGGATTTATTAAGTTGATCAATCATCATGTATTGAATTTAATACTGAAAATTGAAATATTCTTGAGGATGTATTCTTCTGACATTTCAGTCTCGTTGAAATTTCGTTCTGGAATTATTTCCAAAACATGTGATACAAGTGGAAAATAGCAATAAATTTAATAGATATCATTATCAAACTTGACTCTGTGAAAAAATAGTGTTTTTCAACAAGTAGGTTTTGAGTAACTAATTGTTCAATTTTTTTACCAGTCAAGTAAGTTTTTTTAGCCAAAATTGTGTTAAAATGGGTGAAGGCTACAAAAATTATTTGTACAAGAATCATTAATATCTATTATCACTTTTCATCTTTTCAAATTTCTTAGATATGTAGTTTTTCAATTAAGAATTGAATGCTTTTTTTTGTAAATTTATTGGGGTGTAAAAGCGTTGACCGAAGTACATTTTGTATGAAGCACTAAAAATGTGCGCACGGTCAACGCTTTTACAACCCTATAAAGTTACAAAAAAAAACATTCAATACTTATAATTACATTTTTACCTATATGATCATGAAAACACGCCTTTTATCAAGTTTTTATTTCATTTACCTGTGCACTTTATTGTGGGACCTCGTGTCATCATGAATGAAAAGTTGTATTGTGTAATGCAATTGATTAAGGAATATCACGAGATTGCTAGTTAGCCAATCAGAATAACGTTTTATAATGAAACATACATCTAATGTAATTATTCATTTATAACAAACAAGTTTTATTCTGATAACAGAGAAAAATTACAAATTTACAAAATTGACATTATGGACACAAAAAGGCATTAAGTTATCATAAAACTTTGTTATATCAACACCTACCTAAAGTTGTTTTAGTCAAATGTTTTGAAATTGGTCCACTTTATCTTTATTGCAAGTATGAACAAAAGTTTAGTTGTGGAAATGTGATTTTTTTTTGTCACCATAATAGCCCCCAAAATGGGTAAAAAATTATGAAAAATGGCAAATCCTCAAAATTGAATCTTTCAAACGGCAGTAGCAAAAAAAAAAAAAAAAGAAGTGCACCATCATTTGATTTTTCTTCACCAATTAGTATTTAACAGTCATTTTAACCCAAAAATCAGGTTTAGAAAAACTGTTTAGTTCTAGAAACTTTTGGCTCCTCCGAAAGTACATTCTTAATATAATCCATGAATAAATTTGTGAACTACATTGTACATTGTACATGTATATATTTTTAGAATTCATGACCAATTATTTGACAATTACAAAATGTAAGAACGAAAAAATATTTTTTAATCTTTATAACCGCTGTTTATTTAAAAACAAACATGACATATCTCTGTATAAAATAAGCCACAACTTGAAATTCATTTAAACTTCAAACATTTACCCTTCCTCCCCAAGTATTGGTGTATACAATGTACATGTACATCACACCAGAGACACACAAATGTACAAATATGAAGATATTCCACCAACTTATGTAAGTAATGTTAATTTGTAAAATTTGTTCAATATAAGAGCTGACTGTACAGTCATATAGTTTTGAAAGCGATGCTCAATAATTCATGACAAAAATTGTCTACATATAATATATAATATATAGTGCAAACTGTACAATACAACCCACAATTGCTTAATCTATATTACATGTACCACTATATTCTTACCGATTTTAATTTCCACGGAGTTCAGTATTTTTGTGATTTTACTTTTTTCTAATACATACCGGTATATCATAATAATAGGTAGAATTTTAAGGGAAGCTCAAACAGGGAAGAATGGATAATATCATTTCCATTTAGGCCTTCTTTTACTTACAGTTTAAATCAAAACCAACAATATCAACATTTTAATCAAAACCTCCTTTTTAACCTTTTCATCTTAACTTTAATCTAAAGAGGGGAGTCCGTGATCATTTTCCTTATACCTAACCCTCTACTTTAAAATACATCTCTCTACTCACTGGTACCCCCTCAATTGCTCATGTTTCCTTGTCAAACCCTCCCTCAAGGTTAAAAGGGTACTCGTTGAGATGTTTTGTTGTACAATAAATAGCCATACTATTAACTAAACAGGTCGCAATGTACATTTACTGTGTAAACCAAACTACATATATCATAATATTATGATTACAAATAATATGCATAAATACATTCTTTTACTAACTAATTTACGAACCATGAAAGATTTTGAAGCGTCAGCCTGCTGTTGTCTGTTCTACCGTCGGGTTGTCTCTTTAACACATCCCCCATTTCCATTCTCAATTTTATAAGATTTATTTCTTCACTTCCATCTTCACCATCGGATGTAGAATGTGTTGGATTCTTCATCTAGTCAATGATTCGACTTACAGGTGCATACATGTACGTATGTTTGTAATGATATCGCTAGTTAAAATTCCATTCAACTTTTTGTAATTCATTACGCTTAATACCATTACAATTTCAATTACCCCATCACTGCTGCGTAAGGATTTGACGACTTACATTTGTAGCTACTTTCAATCTTTAAAAATCCTTATAACGTATATGTACCAAGTCGGAACAATGACACATCATTGCCATATGTTCCAACAATTAACCGGTAAATTAATTTCCTTTTGTTTTAGATATACATCGATGAATAATATTCTTTAATCTAATAATATCGCAGAACCATGAGAAATATAAAACTAGAACATAGGTCATTTGTTATTTAGCTGAACGTACATTTGATATTTAAATATGCTGTGTGGATGCAGTAGAATGTGTCCCCGTGCCTGAAGTGTAAAACCTTGTATTTTTACAGTTAGTGGGTTTTTTTGCTTGTGAGAGAGCTGTCTACTTATTCCATTTTCATGATTAATGTTATATCTTGTGGACAGTTGTATCATAGGCAATCATAACACATCTTTTTTGTTATACCACCTGATACATTGTGTACGTTTATAGTGCATTATTGATCACCCTTTATCAAGAATGATAATAAACATTTGAAGGCATAAATATGTAAAAAAAAATAAGTAGGTATATAACCAAAAAGTCCCTGTAAGAACGACAAAATCAATGGCTGTGCCATATGGAACATAATGGTCTATTTTGATTACTATTATATGTTATTAAGTGTCAAAAGAAAGACCTCATATATGATGGTCTACTTTGAATTATTATAAGTAGATTTCCACTGCAGTGTGAGCGTAATTTAAGGATACTTAAATTCTGGTTTCAAATTTAAGTGAGTGACAATTGTTAGTAAAGGTTTTGTTATACGGAGCTTTTGTTAGATTGTTAATGAAAAGTGCAACACAATATAAATATTGTTATATAAGCTAGGTATACATGATTTGTTGGATACTCATTTGTTGTTGAATGTGGACAGCTCATACGTACCTGTAATAAGACAACATGTGTTTGATCAAGCTAAACAAGAGTAACATTTTTAATATGTGCAAGATGTGACGACAATTGTTGTTTTGCATTTTATTTTTTTTTTACAGAAATGCATTCCTGTGCTTTTTCGTAAATGTATAACAAAAATTCGTATGTCTTCACATATTCTTTGTATTAAGGATGTTCGCTACTCTGTTTAAAAATAAAAAAGCTTTTTAAAAGACTGTTATAAATTGAAAGTATATAAATAAAGAAACTTAAAAAGCAGAAAAAAATGGAGGGTCCGTGTGCTTGTTTTCGAGATATAAGCTGTTGAAAAATTGGCGTGAAATAATTCTCTCTAGATTTTTCTTTTACTTAACATTGACACCTGTTTTGTTTAAAAAAACTATGAAAAAATAACGAGGATTTCATGAGATTTTCAAATATGGCTTTTTAAATAATATGTAATAAAAATATGAAAAGAAAAGTAGGGCTTAGTGGGCAAGTTTTTGTAATGGTAATACATGGATAAAACCAGAGGATTCCGAAAATCTGGCAAAATTTCAAAAAGTAGTGGAGCAAACATCCTTAAAACTGAACATAACGTTGTAAGAAATTGTATTTTTTGTAATTCAAGAATAATAAAGTCAGAGGATTTCATCCTACAATGTAGCAGATATACTGATTTGCGTACAATATATTAAAAAAAATATTGGACTAGATCATGAACTTTTAAGTTGATATAATTCTTGTGTGGTGAAAATACAACACAGCTTTGTAACTTAAAAGAATATATTTATTTCTCTTTTAAATTAAGAAACTGATTACAGTAAATATATTTTGTAATCAAGAAACTTCTGACATCACCTATTGTTATTTAAGCAAATTGTTAATATTGTTTGTAATATGTCATAAATGTATACTATTTGAATACTCTGTTGACCCATACGGCTCAAAATTAATTAAGAATTTCGATTTGGAATTTTGTCAATTATTTAATGGTAGTACCATTCGATGCACTAACTATTAATCTGAAAATACCAAAGGGGATATACTGTCCATCAACATTATTGTTATCAACCAAATACTAGTTTTAAAAACATAACACATCACCATGTAGTGCTGCTATGGTGTTTTCAATCTGCTTAATTGATAACTATGCGGAAGAATTTCCAAACATGTGACACAGGAAATAATTTTGAAAACAATATAATTGTAAAATATATTTTCATTCATAGTTTTCCGTTATATTTCCCTTGGCCAAATATTGAAAATTCATTAACAAATTTTACATTTATTTAATCTTTCTGCATTGGCAATATATTAACAAATTATGACCACTTTTCAGATATGTTTGGTTATTTTGAATATACATGCTACTATACAGATCGGGACGAATACAACCAACAGAAGATGTGAAACAAAACTCGGGTGAATATGTTTTATTTTGGTTATAAATATTGTGTTGTTTTGTAAAAAGTTTGAAATTATTGTGATCATTTGAACAAAAAATAATTCTTTTAAAATATCTATGAATATCGTTTTTGCTTTGAAGGAATGGTTCCATTAAGGTCCATTGTTGTGATAATCAAGAAGCCCGAAATGGACTTTGTGTTGGTAAGTTAATACATTTTAAAATTAGCTGATCTCATGAACGGTGATACTTATTTGTTACTGAGTAAGCTATATTCATCCTTGACTGCCAAGCCACTGCTACAAAATAGAAGATGAGACACAGTTGTACCGGAAGGTTGAATGTGTGTTTAAAAAAGAACATTTTGTATTTTATGTTCACAAAACAAAACAGATGATAAATTTCTAGCGGTGACAAGTCCCAAATAAAAGATAGAGTCTACCAAATGTTGCAAACTCGATATTTGATAAGCACATCAAACTACGTTTGACTGAGCCATAATTGTGAATGAAATGAACCCTTGTTTGAATATTGTTCAAATTGCGCATCTGTATTATTCGTACGAATTTAGGATAATTTGATGAATTTTATTTTTATTTTCTTAAAATTGAAATACAGAAATATTTGATACCAGAATTAGCTAAGAATACCTCATAACTCACAGATCGAAATCAAACTGACAACGCCATGGCAAAAAAAAAAAAAAAGAGTAAAAGACCAACATATAGACCAACATATAAAAAGGACATTAAAGACTGTGCACTCGTTTAAATCTTTCTTATGTACAATATAATCTTGAAAACCCCTTGCTATCGTCTTTTTAAACGGTTTCAGATTTTTGAAACATTTTACAAGAGTAAGATTATGGAAATGAGTGCGAATCCCTTGTAGCAACATTTCTTATTTTATAAATAAGATTATATTATATTCTTTAGAATATTTGTACTTAAACGAAGCAATAGACACAACTATATGTTGACGTTTCGACTTGTGCCTTTTTGTGCTTCTCTGTTACGTGTTTGTTTTTTATTATAGTGATTAGGATTATAATACAATGTTGACTGTTGTAACCTTTTTTCAAACTTTTTACCTATTATGTCTGTTTGTTTTGTTCACACTTCATTGTCAATATAATGGACTTCTATGCGACTGTCATACAAGTGCGAGGTTTAACTTGCTATAAAACCTTGTTTAATCCACCTTTTTCTATGTAAGAACATGCCTGTACCAATTAGGAATATGATAGTTGTTGTCCAATCGTTTTATGTGTTTAACTGTTTGATTTGATATTTGATTAGTGACTTACCATTTTTTTTCTCGGAGTTCAGTATTTATCGGATCTTACTTTTTCTTAACACTTTTCGTTTGATTGATACAAGCGTTGCATAAGTTTACGTAATGACAGGTATCAATATAAATGAAAAACCAACATAACCTATTTTCACACCAGAATGTAAAATCGGCTTCATATCTGATATGGGCGAACCTTGCCAACCATGCAGAACAGGTGTGTATGGCAGAAAATGTGGCGATTATTGTACATGTAACTCTTATGAGATGTAAGTTTTTAGTATGATAATTTCAGAATGTTGTTTTAAATGAACGATATTTCTGCAGCATATACTCATTTCAGAATAAGTACATGACATAGTAATGTTCATTCGCTCCTTGGTATCTCTTTAAAACGAATAATACATGAAATATGTGTGCAACAACCATTATCTAATCTCAAAATTATTGGATTTGAATATTGAATTCCTTACTTTGTATATTCCTGACATCCTAGTGGCCTAAAGCATTGATTTTCAATAAACATATATAAACCTATTATTGTAAAATATATTTATTCTACAGAGAATATGTAAGACGTACGGGTTTTGTGACATTTAAAAACCATTAACCAGACAGTTATGTGGCAGAGAATAATTTGACAAGTCTAGATTAGCGAATACAAAAAATTCAAGGTGAAAAACCTATTACTGATGTACTTTATATTGATATACTATGTGACTATAATATAAGCAATATGATTTTTAACAAAAAATTGCGAAGTCAACTTTGTATCTGAAGATTGTACGTTGACATCATTGGTTAGGTATATGTTTTCTTATTTTACAATAATCTTATTTAGATTTGCATTTTGGCTGATTATTTTGATGTACCTATAATTGTGTTTAACTTTTGTTACAGGTGCAATCATGTTGTGGGCTGTTTAAATTCTACATATGTGACAAGTACGGAACTTATTTCAGGTTATTGTCAACTTTAAACAAGAATAAATTCAATGATTTGAAAGTGTTCAACTGAACGTGTATTAAGTCATGGTATTTTCAACTTGTAAAACTAAAATTTTCTACAGTACAGATATGTAGCCAGTAAAAGTCTAAGTACATTCGCCTTAACACGTACAAATCACACGACAGTAATATATTGTATTTGGGTAAATCCAATTTACTATAACGAGCTTCATTGCTTATGTAGAAAATGGTTGAGTAAACTTATGAAATATAAACATAAAACTAAAATACTGGTAAAACAAATATCTTTAGTAAACCAAAAAACAAAACATCATTAAGTTTTATCCAGCATTTTCTACATAGGACCTGTATCAAGTCAGGAATGTGACAGTTGTTGTCAATTCGTTTGATGAGTTTGAGCCTTGATTTTGCCATTTGATAATGTAGATTGCGAACTTTCAATTTTGAAGTTTACTCGAAAGTCGCCAATTGTTTTTATTTTACTAAATATCTGCAGATATGTTAGGTCTTCGTAACAATCCCTGGCATATACTTTATGTCAAACAGACAAGATGATTTCAAACTTAACATCTTTAAACCAATCCTAGCTTCTTAATCATTTTAATAAAGTTTGGCATTTTCGTTGATATAAAAATAGATTTCCACATAGCAAATTCTCATTATATAAAATTCAGTCCGAAGCAATCATGACATATGTAATACATGTAATAGATGATACTTTTATACTTTGTCACAACACACCTTACCTTGGTGGTCATGAAACCGAAGCTTAAACTATTTATAAATTGTTGTAAATTATTTCATCATAAATGTGATAAATAGTTACCGTTAACCTCAGTATATTTGAAGTTAATTGATGAAAGCAAATATATTCTTAGCATGTTGATATTCCCAAGTGAGCAAAACATATCAAAATAAGGTAAATTCTAGACCCTTTTTTATATAAAATTACTTTATCTGAAATATCTCCGCTTATTTGGAAAAGTTGTAAAAATGAACTAAACAAATTTCTAATGTTGTTTTGTTTTTAGAAAAAAATACAGTCGTAAATATGATAAAACACATCTTTTTCTATCGTGACATTAAAAGTCTTGCACATGAATTATACAATGATCTCAACACTTGCACATTTCATCAAAGATTTAGCCCAATTGTTATCTGTTTTTTCAAAATACAAGATGGTGGAAGACACCCGTGCCACCTTACAACAACGGTATACCGCTAGGTATTCTATGTGCTTTAAAATCACCGTTTACTCTTTATTGTTCCAAATCGCATCTTTTTTTTCATTTACCGTGTTTGCTTATTAGGTCTTTCCACTTTTCCGTGGAAAGACCTATAGGTTTTGTTCTGATTATTATTAGGTCTTTCCACTTTTCCGTGGAAAGACCTATTGTATTTGTTCTGATTATTATTATTTTTTTTTTTTTTTTCTTCCGCCTAAATTTTTTTCTTGCGTAGTATTGATGTTTCAAAAGATGTCGCTTAGATATTTGGAATATGATGTCGTATAGTTTATACGCTTTTAAAATTTACAACTGCGTAACAAAATACTTTACGTTGTAAGAGTTATCTTCCCAAACACTGTTTTTCTTGTGGCCACTACTCCTTCGAAACCGTAAAAGATTACGACAAATTTATTTTACCAAACTGCTCGTTACTTCTTCAGGATTAGGCAAATCATTTGGACCGAAGCTATCTGGAGACTCCATATGAGAGTTATTTCCCCTTATGCATTTGATATAAGTGATATGCGTTTCTAACTGGTAAACCATAAGTGATAGAGACCTAGGGTCTCTTGATTTGAGATCCTTGGTCCAAAAAAATGAAAATAAGGTCAAGGTCAAAGGTCAAGGTCATATTCTAAAATTTGATTTTGGCTTATTTTCACTTATTTTCAAATACTGTATGACATATTGACAAATATTTTTTCCTAAATTGTTAGTTGCAACATGTCCTTACTTGTATATTTTGGTTGAAAGGGTGCGCATACAATAAATTGGAGTTTTTGTCCATCTTACATTTAGAATTACGCGTAAAGTGGTATTACTCATTAACCAAACATATTAAAGACCTAGGGTCTTATGATTTAAGGTCCTTGATTTGTGACCTTGAAATTTAGGTCAAGGTCATAGGTTAAAAGGACGTTCTAGATTTTGACCTTTGCTTTAAATTCATATAAATACATCATAAAGCCATAGGAACTAACATTTTAAACTGATTTTTCATATTTCAATATCAAAATAGACCTTTACTTGTGGAAAGACCTTCAATTGTTCTCTGAACAATTGGTTTTTAATTATTATTATTATTATTAGGTCTTTCCACTTTTCCGTGGAAAGACCTATTGTATTTGTTCTGATTATTATTTTTTTTTTTTTTTTTTTTCTTCCGCCTAAATTTTTTTCTTGCGTAGTATTGATGTTTCAAAAGATGTCGCTTAGATATTTGGAATATGATGTCGTATAGTTTATACGCTTTTAAAATTTACAACTGCGTAACAAAATACTTTACGTTGTAAGAGTTATCTTCCCAAACACTGTTTTTCTTGTGGCCACTACTCCTTCGAAACCGTAAAAGATTACGACAAATTTATTTTACGAAACTGCTCGTTACTTCTTCAGGATTAGGCAATTCATTTGGACCGAAGCTATCTGGAGACTCCATATGAGAGTTATTTCCCCTTATGCATTTGATATAAGTGATATGCGTTTCTAACTGGTAAACTATAAGTGATAGAGACCTAGGGTCTCTTGATTTGAGATCCTTGGTCCAAAAAAATGAAAATAAGGTCAAGGTCAAAGGTCAAGGTCATATTCTAAAATTTGATTTTGGCTTATTTTCACTTATTTACAAATACCGTATGACATATCGACAAATATTTTTCCCTAAATTGTTAGTTGCGACATGTCCTTACTTGTATATTTTGTTTGAAAGGGTGCGCATACAATAAATGGGAGTTTTTGTCCATCTTACATTTAGAATTACGCGTAAAGTGGTATTACTCATTAACCAAACATATTAAAGACCTTGGGTCTTATGATTTAAGGTCCTTGGTTTGTGACCTTGAAATTGAGGTCAAGGTCATAGGTTAAAAGGACGTTCTAGATTTTGACCTTTGCTTTAAATTCATATAAATACATCATAAAGCCATAGGAACTAACATTTTAAACTGATTTTTCATATTTCAATATCAAAATAGCTCTTTACTAGTGGAAAGACCTTCAATTGTTCTCTGAACAATTGGTTTTTAATTATTATTATTTTTTTTTTTTCTTCCGCCTAATTTTTTTTCTTGCGTAGTATTGTTGTTTAATAAGTTGTCGCTTAGATATTTGGAATATGATATCGTATAGTTTATTCGCTTTAAAAATTTACAACCGCGTAACAAAATACTTTACGTTGTAAGAGTTATCTCCCCAATCACTGTTTTTCTTGTGGCCACTACTCCTTCGCAACCGTAAAAGATTACGACAAAATTATTTTACCAAATTGCTCGTTACATCTTCAGGATTAGGATTTTAATTTTGACCGAAGCTATCCAGAGACTCCATATGAGAGTTATTCCCCCTTATGTATTTGATATAGGTGATATGCGTTTCTAACTGGTAAACCATAAGTGATAGAGACCTAGGGTCTCTTGATTTGAGATCCTTGGTCCAAAAAAATGAAAATAAGGTCAAGGTCAAAGGTCAAGGTCATATTCTAAAATTTGATTTTGGCTTATTTTCACTTATTTTCAAATGCCGTATGACATATCGACAAATATTTTTTCCTAAATTGTTAGTTGCGACATGTCCTTACTTGTATATTTTGGTTGAAAGGGTGCGCATACAATAAATGGGAGTTTTTGTCCATCTTACATTTAGAATTACGCGTAAAGTGGTATTACTCATTAACCAAACATATTAAAGACCTTGGGTCTTATGATATAAGGTCCTTGGTTTGTGACCTTGAAATTGAGGTCAAGGTCATAGGTTAAAATGACGTTCTAGATTTTGACCTTTGCTTTAAATTCAAATAAATACATCATAAAGCCATAGGAACTAACATTTTAAACTGATTTTTCATATTTCAATATCAAAATAGCTCTTTACTAGTGGAAAGACCTTCAATTGTTCTCTGAACAATTGGTTTTTAATTGTTTTTGCTTTTTTGCAGGAAGTGGACGTACAGAAAATGCCAATACCGCACCTGGCAAGATTGGTATAAAATAATTATTATCTTTACTAATATACAGATGAAAATGATTGACTTCTTTTTAGGCATACCTTTTCAGCGCTAAATGTCTTGTAGAAATTACTCGTCAATCATCTCTGTAACACAAGATTCATAATTAAAACATTTTATTTCATCAGTAATAATGTTATCAGCTTCTGTCTAACATATATTTTACATTCTCTTTCATGTGTTCGTTGTTCAGTGTTATCGTATTCTTGCTTTTTTTCTTATTTCATTTGACTTGGCTCTTTACTTATAAACCCGGCATTGTGTTATTGTGCTAGTGTAACTTTTTTTATTTTTGTCTCTATTTTTTTGCTAATGTGCTTTGTCTTTATTTCGTGTTGTGTTTTTGTTACATATTTCTTTGTTTAAAATTTTATAGTGATTAAGATTATAACACAATTTTGACTGCTGTACACCTATTTTGACATTTTTATCTTTGATACATATAAAAAAGAAGAAATGGTATGATTGCCAATGGGACAAATGTCCACAAAAGACCAAAATGACACAGAAATTAACAACTATAGTCTATTATCTTCGGCTGTCTATTGATATCCTCTAAATTATAACATATAATTATGTGGCGTCTCTTTAAAATACTGATGTATTTATGCAAGCCGTAGATTTGTTAATTGTCCATTGCCGATTTGAATATAGATATTTGTTTTAGTACAAAATAAAATAAAAATGTGAGAATTTGGTTAGAATAAGTGAACAGGGAACTGACAGCTATTATCCTTTTCAAATCTATTGTTGTTGTGTTATGCTAGAAATTGAAATGAAAAAATATACATAAAAAACGAATTTTGTTTGTAAAATTAACTATAAATGCAATGTCACTGCAATTTAAAACATTCATCATTTACGGATGTTCGCTAGTCATGTTTTGGAATTTTTATCAGATGTTTCATCCATTTGAATGCCTTGATAAAAGTTGCTCCCTAACCCCATTTTTCTTATTAAAAGTCATCTCTTAAATACTTATAAAATCTGTATTTGAAAAAATCAAGTGAAAACATTTTCCCGCCAAAATTTCAATGGCTAATATCTCGAATACAAGCGCTGTGACATCTATTTTTGTTTCGCTCGTTTGGTTCCTTTATAAGACCCCTGTCAATATATTATAGTGTAACGAAAAGCTTGTTGATTTCAAACTGAGTAGCGAACTTCCTTAATTCAGAATTTTAATTCTTCTTTACATTGTTCCTATGTTTGACATTTTTCCTTCTATCTATTTGTTCTATTTTATTCGACTGTCATACAAGTGAGAGGTTTAGCTAGCTATAACACTTTTGATCCATCATTTTCTACAAATTAAAATGCCTCCTCAAAGGCAGGAATAGGACAGATGTTATCCATTCGTTTGATATACTTGAGCTTTTTATTGTGATATATGGTACGGGACTATTCGTTTTGAATTTTCTTCTGAGTTTGGTATTTTTGTTATTTTACTTTTAAACACTCTCAAACAACTTTGTAATCCGCCATATTATTAATCATCCCACTATACTGCAATTGTTTTGTGTCTGTCTAATGTGTTACTCGTAAATTGTTTTGAAATACATTATGCCTTTATTGGTCTCGTACGAATTGTTAGAAGCATGTTTTGTCGGGGTCGTTCATATTTGACTTTACGACAATTGTACATTCTTGATCTATTATTGTTAATGTCATCGTCATTCAAACTGAGGTGGATAATTGTCTCAATGACAATCACATCATATCTTATTATATTTCATTATTTCAAAACTTTTAATTTTATTTGTTTACAAAAATTTTATTGCCATATTAATCATTTTAAGAAGATTTGTGACATAGACATACATAAAGATAATAACATATAAACCTTATATCAATTCAAACAGACACAAAAAAACAAACAAAACGCATAGAAAATCATTTACAAGTAAAAAGCAAATTTATCTTTTTTATTTCTTTATATAAATAAATCGGGGGACTAATGTCCCCAGTTATATTGCCTATTTGAAAAGCCTTCTCCTTCTTTCCATGTTGATGGGCATAGGAGATATTTAAATTTTTAGTTTCCTTACAGGGAAATTAAATCTGAAAAGTGTGTACATTTCTCTTCAACCTCATACCTGTTTTGGTTTTCTAAATAATTTGACTTGAGCATGATTTATGAGACTTGTCTAGACAAGACAAGCGTTTGACTTATCAAATTATAAGCCTTGTACCTTTGATTACTATTAACTACATTTTCTAAATAGTCATCTTTTACATGATATTTTTTTTAAAGTATAAAAAAGACTTCCAAATAATAGGATATGATCAAATGTTAATTAAAACAGTATAAAATAAAGCGATGTGGTATGAGAGGCAATCATGCAACTATCCAGCAAATAACAAATTAAGTGGAAGGTTTTTTTTTCGCATCCTTCATTTTATGTATTGATTTTCTTTGCAGTCCCAATTAAATTGGAGATGATCATCTATATAATTTGCACAAGTGGCATAACTTTTGTAATTACCATGTGTTTGGTTACATTAAAACGTCATAGAAAAAGAAAGATGAGAAATATTATCAAGAAGCAAGCTGGTGAAATAGAAAAGCACGAAGATAATGCAACCACCTCAAACCAAGCGCATTATTACGATGAAAGACATTATGATACAATAGATGAATCTCAAATGATTGATATGCCCCCTCAACATCTTAATATTATTGTTGACAGTTCATTAACCAAAGATGAACTTGACTTATCTGATGGATATCTCAATCCATATCAACCAATGGTACCAGACCCAGTAATGCATGATTATAGCAAAGCAAACCCTGTTGAAGAAACTAATCTACCAAAATACATCAACCTCCTTGGTGAACATCGATCTCTATTGATAATACCCCAAAGTAACAAAACAGCATTAAATTCTTCAGTTCAGAATGCATTAGCATCATCATTTCGGGACAATGCATTACACCTGCAGCGTTCGGATTATATAAGCATGCATCAGAATGACCTATTAAGCACTGGACTAAATCTTTCAATGGAGTGTTCTACCGAAACTCTAACCTCAAATGAGATCGATGAGGCATAGTTTTAAAAAAGATGAGATAGAAGTACTTGTAACTATACAGCTGATTACAATGATTTGAATCACAATTGTTTGTTTCATTCAAAACTGAATTATTTATGTTTTTAACATATTTAAAAGACCGTATTACTCACTTTAATTATTTGCTTTTTGATATTAAAGGATCGCCTAATCTAGTCTGGTCAGCATTAATGAGCAAGAAGGTGCAGGGGTTTAGCAATATGGTCCTTTTTTGACTTCGACAATATAGCCGTAAAACAACTACTAAATTTGGGTATCTTTGTTGGTTTGCAGTTTAAACGTTTGGCCTCATCTGCTTAGTCGATACGATGTATGAGACCCAGGTTTTATGTACGTTGAAATGAACCTTGCATCCACTCTTTTGAGGTTCATAGGAAATTATACGGTTAACATGTATCTATTTAAAGTCCCACTTGAACTTCACATAAAACAAAGCATTATAATAATTCATTAAGGTCTTTCTTGAGGAAATGTCTGCCCCTATCCAAAACAATCCAAAAATGCTAGCGGTAATGAGATCGACAAGACAGACAAAAAGGCATTGTATGTCCTAATAAAAAATCTGGATCTGAAAAGATGCAAAAGATACTAAAGGGACATTTTAAGTCAAAATCGAAATAAAAAGTCAATGACATGACTAACACAGAAAAAAGACCAACAGACAAATAGATAAAACAAAGGTACACAAAACACAACACAGAAAACTGTCTATACGTGTCTCACCAAAAACTGGGGTTTAACTCATGTACTTCTTCTTATGTCTGTTCTTCTTGTTTCGTATGATTTACACATTTGTCATATGATTTGATAGTTTCCGGATGTACTTTTTTAAGAAACTCCTGAGTAAAATTGGCAAAGTTTTAGCCGTTAATGGAGCCCCTTTGGGAAATCGCATTTGCAATTGAGAGTGCTTTTATGTTCTTTATGACTAGAAAATATTTCTACAAATTCGCTATTTTTTGACATTTCAGGAAACCTATATATAACCAATTTTTAGGAAACGTATATTTATCTACGTCAATCATACGTCCGTTTGTATGATACTGATGATTGAAATATTGGCTGTATGAGGAAAATTAGTACAGGAAAATGATTTAACAATTCTTTTTTAAAATATGAAAATATGAAATCTAATTTGAAAAGAATTATTTGCTGAGCATTACGAGGATCAGCATTTTTTGAGCCATGGCAACTGGAAATGCTTAGCATACATTCCTATGGGAACATTTCTTAAAATTGACTCGCTTAACGTGGTATCCATTGCAACTTTAATGTTATGTTCCCTTTTATATGCCAATGTGGTAGGTATTTCCAGATTTTGGAAATAATCACCGTTAGTTTTCGAAACCGTAAAAATATCTTAAATGTTAAAATGCTTCAAACTTAAAAAAAACTTTATAGAAATGACAACTAATATTTGAAGATGTGCCATTTGACTATCAAACTTTAAAAATGACTGCTGTAACCTTGTAAACAGCAAAAATGTCATAAATTTCACAATGTTCCAAACAAAATAGATGACATTAACATGTTAACTGGCAATTTTAAATGAGACTTTTGATGATGAATTTCAACAAAAACATTTAGCCATGCATATACATGTTGTATGTGGATTCAATTTCAAAATATTGAAATTTTTGTCGCGTAGTGGCAGTAGGGGCATAGTGACCTATGCTATTTCGTGTATGTATATAACATGTTTTGTGTTTTTTTTCATGTTATTAATGTGTGAAAGATCGTTTAAGTTGTTGTTTATGATATCGATGTTGTCATATAAAATATACACTAGATTTGTTTGATGTTTATTCGTATGTCAACATTTACTTAAAATTTGCAAATATTTCCAAATATTTCGCTTCGCAAATAACACAGAAAACAATTGGAAAATGCTTTGGTAATGTGGGTGATGACATACCAACGTATAACAAATGCCCAAATGGAACAACGAAATACCTATAATGGTAGTTACAAATGTATAGTATATCAAATCCTTCCACAGTCAATGAGTGTACAACAATCTTGACAACTAGACTGTCAAGAAAGTTTATGTGGAGTTGATATTCAGTACAGAGTTTATAATGTCATTTTCACCATGCAGTTTCTAGTAATTTTATGTGAATTCGAGATATATCTGATTGATTTATATTGAAATACATATTTGATTTTTTAAATACAAATCATTTTTATTGCACGACGAACCACAAGTTTTTAAATCCTGATTAGTTTTTTTTTTCTTGTTAACAAACGAAACATACATCTTCTTCTTTGATTATCTATGACACTAAAACAGCAACCCTGGGACGTGTTCTGGTGATTTTTAGAGTCTGATGCATGATGGTTTTTAATTGTTTTTGGCTTTTAACAATATTGCAGTAACTGCAAGTACTTTCAAATCGTACATTCGTGTTAAAGAACTTGTAACTATACAGCTGATTACAATGATTTGAATCACAATTGTTTGTTTCATTCAAAACTAAATTATTCATGTTTTTAACATATTTAAAAGATCGTATTACTCACTTTAATTATTTGCTTTTTAATATTAAAGGATTGCCTTATCTAGTCAGGTCAGCATAAATGAGCAAGAGGGTGCAGGGGTTTAGCAATATGGTCCTTTTTTGACTTCGACAATATAGCCGTAAAACAACTACTAAATTTGGGTATCTTTGTTGGTTTGCAGTTTAAACGTTTGGCCTCATCTGCGTAGTCGATACGATGTATGATACCCAGGTTTTATGTACGTTGAAATGAACCTTGCATCCACTCTTTTGAGGTTCATAGGAAATTAAACGGTTAACATGTATCTATTTAAAGTCCCACTTGAACTTCACATGAAAAAAAGCATTATAATAACTCATTAAGGTCTTTGTTGAGGAAATGTCTGCCCCTATCCAAAACAATCCAAAAATGCTAGCGGTAATGAGATCGACAAGACAGAAAAAAAGGCATCGTATGTCCTAATAAAAAATCTGGATCTGAAAAGATGCAAAAGATACTAAAGGGACATTTTAAGTCAAAATCGAAATAAAAAGTCAATGACATGACTAACACAGAACAAAGACCAACAGACAAATAGATAAAACATAGGTACACAAAACACAACACAGAAAACTGTCTATACGTTTCTCACCAAAAACTGGGGTTTAACTCATGTACTTCTTCTTATGTCTGTTCTTCTTGTTTCGTATGATTTACACATTTGTCATATGATTTGATAGTTTTCGGATGTACTTTTTTAAGAAACTCCTGAGTAAAATTGGCAAAGTTTTAGCCGTTAATGGAGCCCCTTTGGGAAATCGCATTTGCAATTGAGAGTGCTTTTATGTTCTTTATGACTGGAAAATATTTCTACAAATTCGCTATTTTTTGACATTTCAGGAAACCTATATATAACAAATTTTCAGGAAACGTATATTTATCTATGTCAATCATAACGTCCGTTTGTATGATACTGATGATTGCAATATTGGCTGTATGAGGAAAATTAGTACAGGAAAATGATTTAACAATTCTTTTTAAAATATGAAAATATGAAATCTAATTTGAAAAGAATTATTTGCTGAGCATTACGAGGATCAGCATTTTTTGAGCCATGGCAACTGGAAATGCTTAGCATCAATTCCTATGGGAACATTTCTTAAAATTGACTCGCTTAACGTGGTATCCATTGAAACTTTAATGTTATGTTTCCTTTTATATGCCAATGTGGTAGGTATTTCCAGATTTTGGAAATAGTCACCGTTCCTTTTCGAAACTGTAAAAATGTCCTAAAATGTTAAAATGCTTCAAACTTAAAAAAAAACTTTAAAGAAATGACAACTGATATTTAAAGATGTGCCATTTGACTATCAAACTTTAAAAATGGCTGCTGTAACCATGCAAACAGCAAAAATGTCATAAATTTCACAAAGTTCAACACTTGATAAAACAAAATAGATGAAATTAACATGTTAACTGGCAATTTTAATGAGACTTTTGATTATGAATTTCAACAAAAACATTTAGCCATGCATATACATGTATGTGGATTCAATTTCAAAATTTCAAAATTTTTGTCGCGTAGTGGCAGTAGCGGCATAGTGACCTATGCTATTGCGTGTATGTATATAACATGTTTTGTGTTTTGTATTCATGTTATTTATGTGTGAGAGATCGTTTAAGTTGTTGTTTATGATATCGATGTTGTCATATGAAATACACACTAGATTTGTTTGATGTTTATTCGTATGTCAACAGTTACTTACAATTTGCAAATATTTCGCATCGCAAATAAAACAGAAAACAATTGAAAATGCTTTGGTAATGTGGGTGATGACATACCAACGTATAACAAATGCCCAAATGGAACAACGAAATACCTATAATGGTAGTTACAAATGTATAGTATATCAAATCCTTCCACAGTCAATGATTGTAAAACAATCTCGACAACTAGACTGTCAAGAAAGTTTATGTGGAGTTGATTTTCAGTACAGGGTTTATAATGTCATTTTCACCATGCAGTTTCTAGTAATGTTTGTGAATTCGAGATATTTCTGATTGATTTATATTAAAAAAACATATTTGATTTTTTCAATACATATCATTTTTATTGCACGACGAACAGCAAGTTTTTAAATCCTGATTAGTTTTGTTTTTCTTGTTAAAAAACGAAACATACATCATCTTCTTTGATTATCTATGACACTAAAAAAGCAACCCTATGACGTGTTCTAGTGATTTTTAGTGTCTGATGCATGATTGTTTTTAATTGTGTTTGGCTTTTAACAATATTTCAGTAACTGCAAGTACTTTCAAATCGTACATTCGTGTTAATTTGACCTGCTGATACAGTAGTTCATGTGTGTTTTTTAATGTTTACCTATTTGTTGCTTTATCTGGTCTCCCTATTTTTTAATACATTACAGGTTTCATTAGTGTTTGGTATGAATATACCTTTTCACTTTAGTTCTCGTAATAGAGCTTTCTTACAAATTGACGAAAGGTACTTACGCATGACGAATCATACGTAAGACTCGTTTTAGGGATCCTTTATTTTGACATATCTAAATAATAGTCATGGAACCTCAGATCTAGACAGACCATTACCCTACATGCATCGACATTTTTTTCCGATATATAGGACATGTAGGATTTCGGGACATACGATAGGTTAACATATAATACCACCAGGTGGAAGGAGATAACCCTATAAAATATCCTAAATATAGGGAATTCAGAAGAAAAAATGCCCCTAAAAACAAAAACAAAAAACCTTAAGCTGGGGTCACACATTCACGATATTTTTACTGTCGTCCTTGACAGGACCGTTCCCGATTGTCAAATTTGTCAAAAGTATGATCAAGATCCTGTGAATCGTGGATGTAAATTCAAACTTCAATTAAAATTTGTAAAACAAATAATTTAAATAATTTAATCACAAACACATATTGTGGTCATGCAGATTACACATGTTACAAACAAAAAATTCTGAATCCAGATTTTCCCTTTACCCTATAGTGTTAAAATTTTGGGGAAAAAATCAATTGCTTTATAGCGTTTAAAAACCAAGAAAAGAAAAAAAAAACATTACCCCTCCTCTTTTGAAGTTGGTTGCTCCCATAACTTGTTTTTCCCCCATTTTATACTTGTTTCACAGTGTGGACTTTGTAACGTTCATATTTAACTGAATTTGCAATCATAACTTAAAGTTATAGTTACAGATAGAAAAAAAATTGATCACAATTTTTTTCACATTACTTTTTCAAAACAATGCAGCATTATTGTTTTGCAAATCTAGATATTTCACGTTAACAATTTGTTGAAAGTGTAATATAAAAAATAAATACAAATGTGAATCTTGTCGTTAAATTTAAACTAACGTACCTCAATAATGCCATTAAAATTTTAATCATGAAACTCGTGCTTAAAATATTCCCGCGGAAATTTGTATACTCGTGGTTTACGTACAAAAATGTAAGTAACGTAGCGGACGTAAGTGTATTTGACACTATTTTTCTTTGTTTTCTTATATTAAAAGCGTGTATTATTTGCGATATGCTTATTTTTGAAAGATAAATTTGATCCAGGAAAGAACGCTGTTTTGCCAGATAAAGTAAAGACTCTAAATTGTTATTGTGGAAATGAAATACGTGCTCCCTTTACGTTCGTTCGTACCTTTCGTCATTTTGTAAGAAAGCTCTATTGTGAATAACAAAGTTATTGTTTTGTAAAAAAATATTTCCAAAAAAATTTTCCATACTCAATGACAGTAAATAGTATAATATAAAAATATTTATTAATTTATGTACGTTATTCCATTTGGTTTCATTTTGTCCTGATTACGGTTGTTTTTCTGCTATTGTTTATTATCTCTTCCTTTGATTTTGTTTATTCTTGTATTTACATTGTGTCACATATCAATGAATTCGTACAGTATATGATCACTTGTTTTTGTTAATGTGATTATTTATGCTGTGTGTTTTTCTAGGTTGTGGTTCAGAAGTGTTTCTAGTTTCTCGTTTTAATATATATTAGTCATCTGGTTTTCCTGTTTGAAAAGTTTTATACTAGTATTTTATGTTACCCTTTATAGCTTGATGTTCGGTCTGAGCCATTGTTTCATGCCGAAGACCTTACTTTGAACTACAATGGTTTCCTTTTACAAATTGTTACTTGAATGGAGAGCTCCCTCTTTGGCACTAATAATATAGCTTCTTTTGTCTAACACATTATATAGTTATTATTTGCTCTTTCACACAAAGCATTGAAATTAGATTTTTTCCTCCTTGAAACAAGAAACTCAATAAACCAATAAACTAGTCGTCATAGGCATATGTTCCATACAGAGAAAATAATATGAAAGGATTTTAGTATTTCCTACAAATTGATTCAAATATCTACTCATGTACTTTCAAATCCCGGTCAAATTAGCTAAATGTATGATACATATCTAAGTTTACGATATAGACAAAGAGATAAATGAGACTTTCCTCTATTTGAACGAATTGCGCATATTGCCTTAAATGCACGAGACACCTATCTGCAACCCAATATTTTGCATACATATGGGTTTGTTTTGTTCAAAGATTAATGAAATACGATAGAACAGAAGTAACTGTTCTGAGCTTGATTTGACCAGTCATGTAAGCCTCCAACAAAAATAATAGATATCGCCTCTGTGTTTTCTGTGTGTGTTTTATGGTCTACCTATTGATCAAGGTTTTTTTTATTTCCATCAATTGAAAAACTATTTAAAACACTTAATCAAACTGTTTTTGGAGTCAAGGTTCTTTTGGTAGGTCAAACAAAGTTCTTCTCGTCTGCATTGCACTACAGTTCAATATAAAAATTTTCAAAACATAATGAACTAAACAAGTGGTTTCTCAATATGCCCCTTTTACATACACATATATTTCTTACGAGTCCTTAGAGCAATCGTAACACGACCGAAATGAAGTAGCTGACATGTTTGAATTCGAAAATAATAGACAATGTTACGCATTTGAAGCTTTGCAAATGTCCACCGGTAGTTCTAATGTTATCTTTTTCATAAAATTGAGAATGGAAATGGGGAATGTGTCAAAGAGACAACAACCCGACCAAATAAAAAAACAACAGCAGAGGGTCACCAACAGGTCTTCAATGTAGCGAGAAATTCCCGCACCTGGAGGTGTCCTTCAGCTGGCCCCTAAACAAATATATACTAGTCCAGTGATAATGAACGCCATACTAATTTCCAAATTGTACACAAGAAACTAAAATTAAAATAATACAAGACTAACAAAGGCCAGAGGCTCCTGACTTGGGACAGGCGCAAAAATGCGGCGGGGTTAAACATGTTTGTGAGATCTCAACCCTCCCCCTATACCTCTAACCAATGTAGAAAAGTAAACGTATAACAATACGCACATTAAAATTCAGTTCAAGAGAAGTCCGAGTCTGATGTCAGAAGATGTAACCAAAGAAAATAAACAAAATGACAATAATACATAAATAACAACAGACTACTAGCAGTTACCTGACATGCCAGCTCCAGACTTTAATTAAACTGACTGAAAGATTATGATTTCATCATATGAACATCAGGCACAATCCTTCCCGTTAGGGGTTTAGTATCATACCATCATAACATATATGAGAAGAACATAACCCGTGTCATGCCAACAACTGTTTTTAGAATAAATGTGTTTAGTTCCGATGTAAAGACCTTATCTGTGACTCAATATTAACGCCAACATATGCAATCTTTAATGACTTGACAACAGTATCGTAATTATATCCCTTCTTAATAAGTCTATTCAAAGGTTTTGTAAGTTTCTGAGGTGAATACTGACACCTTTGTGCTTTATAAAGAATATTACCATAAAAATTGGATGTGAAATACCTGAACGTATTAGAAGTCTGCATGTTGAGCTATATTTACGAATGATGTCTTTATACCGATGATAAAATTTAGTAAATGTTTTGACTAGTTTGTGATATCGAAAACCCTGGTGTAATATTTTTTCAGTAATACATAAATTTCTCTCATTAAAATCTAAAACAGTGTTACATACACGAGCGAATCGTACAAGTTGAGATATATAAACACCGTAAGATGGTGACAAGGGAACGTCACCATCTAAAAACGGATAATTAACGATAGAAAATGAAAAATCATCCCTTTTATCATAAATTTTAGTATTCAGCTTTCCATTAGTGATATAGATATCATGTATGGTTGTGACCTGTTGTCTAATTTTTCATGGATTGTTATTTTTACGCGGTTCTGAAAAAAAAGGTTGAAAATATAATCTGTTTAAAATGGCTAAACTACAATTGTTAATGATTATTATATGGAATTTGATTAAAGTTATTATAGGTAGGTCTGATCTTATTCTATTATCTATAAAATTATTATGTAAATGTTTGCTAGTGTTTGCAAAATTACTAGACCAGAATCATCCACGGCTATATATAATATATAGAAGAAACATTAAGTAGAATTGATATTGTCCAGTTGTGTTCTTAATACGGTACACTAGTATTACTTTTTTGAGCGGTGTTGGGAAAATGGTTTTCCTCACTAGTGCAATATCTGTGATCGGCAAATGATTGGTCGAAATTTGATAATGACGTTAAAATTTTTTCGATGTCTTCTGAAGTTCATATTGTGACCATGGTTGATGACGTCATACAATGTATATAATATACACAACTTTCTAAATAATATCGAAAAGTTAGTATAAAAATCAGATTCAACCACTATAACTTGTATTACAATACATATCTACTCTCAACAGTTAAATTTTATTTATTTATAAAGCTCGAGTGAAGAAATATCGTAACACACTTGTTGCACTGATTGAATCTATATATCATCACCCAGAATCATACAACAGACACTCATTTAGCTCGACCATTCGAAAAGGCATCTTATTTTTTTGTCACAGTTACATTTTTTTTTTGTAGTACTAAAACAGTCAACTATAGGTTCATGAAAAAAAACAGATATACAAAGATAGTCTCACTAAATAAATATAACAAAGGCATTGGCTTACCAACTTTACTGGTCAAAACTAAATTAGCAAGTCAAGTTAGGGAGGAACGACAAATAAACATTCAACACTCACCAAGCTTTAACCAATTAGTACTTCTGCTCCTGAACTTGTTCAGCTGGTATCAAAAACAAAAACTATTTCGATAACGGTTTCCAGATTTACGAAAAAGCCTCATTGATGATGCCCGTCATTGGACATTCCTCGTTTTATTTAACTTTTATATGAGCCATAATGTTAAAGTTAAAATGTATTATATTATGTTCTTTGGGTTCATGTCCTATAGGGTACTGTGACTGTATTTGATATGATTGGTGTTGTTGATATGGTTATAGTTGTACTGGTTATTCAACTTGTTACAAATATTATTATTACTACTACTTCTATTGTAATAATGATTATGATTCCTCATCGAATGACGGAAACTACCATGACCCGTCAACCGTTGGGTAATATATTTAGTCAGTACATGTAATACTCTTTAATAGTAATAACGTCTACAGAAACAACAAAACGGGTTCCCTTTTTATGATTTCCTTGCTTGCATTTTATTAATTCACTCTGTCGTAAAAATATTCGTATGACTCTGGAATATTATATGTAGGGCTGCTGTAAATTCTTGTCTCGTCCAGAACATAATAATATATTGGACAGAGTATGCTAGTGCAACTGGTATTATACTAAGTATATTATTTATTTTTATCTACAATCTAATACAAGTTAGGAAGACATCTTTAAACAAGCGGCAACTAGTTACCCATTCTAAAAGTAAAGAAAAAGATTCCATATTGTGTTTGTACTATCATAACCATTAAACTAAATGATGAAAAATTTGATAAAATATTAACCTGGTTAACTGGTTAGGTTTTGATAACTGAAACAACGGGTTATCCTTTGTTTTAAAAGTCATTTGAACAAAGACTTGTCCAGTTTTGGTCTTAATCATCATTTTTTTACTGAAAAGTTTTAATTAAAAACTATTTTGAATAAAGCATCTGCATTAATTGAAAGAGTGCGTGGATAATTTACACATAAATTGTAGTAACTGGCCCAAAATGCGACAAAGAAATTACGGAATTGAGGGAAAACAAAACTGGTTTGTTTTCAAAGATTATATATTTACAACATTAATATCTTATTCTAAGGTTTATTTCAAAAGGTGTAGTTCATAAAACCTGATAAAATAAAACGTTATCAACTTATGGAAGGAGTGAAATCACCTTATATTCCTGTCTCTATATATGCATTGTTCGAAGTAAATGGTGCGTTAAACTTGGTTTTATAGCATCCTCAATCTTCCACTTGTATGAAAGTTTTAAAAATGTTTACATACAGCTTTACATACTTTATTTTGTGTTTACTTTGGTTTAAATTTTGTCGTTACTTTTAACTAAATGAATGCTAAAATTTATGAAGTATTTCATTAGTAGAACAATTGCCGGAGGATGTATAGGTGGCTTTGTTGGTCTGGTAATCTCATTATGTTGCATTTCTAACTGTTGTTCTGGTAAGTCATATTATGTTTTATCAAACTATATACCTAAGAAAACGAAGACAATTTATAAAACTGATAAACGATTTTCATCAACTACGTGACGGTGTTGTTCTTTGTTAGTTTGCATCCTTTATTCGATAAATTACCATGTCGACTTGTAAATAAATATTCAGATATTCAAATACAAACCAATTCTTGTTGTTATTGAAAATCCATTAATAATATTTGACACACAGCCGAGTATAAAACAATGTTCCCTATTAGGGAGGTACACGGTAAATATTTTCATTCAAAATCTAGCAGGTAAGGGAACAATGATTTAAAATGGAAAATAATTCGTTTCTAACTCTTATCGGAAGACATGGACAATTATTCTGCTATACAAAATAAATGTATTTGATAAAGATATATAAGGAATCTTTACTTCAAACTAGTCAATTAGCATGAGTTTGAAATGTGTATAACAAGCATACTTGTATATACGACATGAAGAGGACAGAATCGTTTTTCACAAAAATAAAAAAAAAACAAAATCAAAATATTATCTGTATATTAGTATGGATTTGTGTTATATTTATCAATGTGTTTCATATATTTCTTTATTTTTAATTTGTTAAAGCAAATACAGGAAAAATTGAATCTATTAATATCCAAACAAGAGAGCAAGATAGAAACACATCAACAGCCATTGGTCAACAACGAATCGGAAGAACACATGGAAACCTGCAATCAATGACACTACCAGGCACCTACGAACCTGCTCACCCTCCACGGTCACACCATATCTAGACATTTTTTTTACTTTGTAACTTAGCTGTTGTATGATTGGAAAATGAATAATACATATGTCCTTAAAAATATTGATGAATATCATTCTGATGTTTTTTTGTATTAAACGGTTAAACGTTGGGTTGAAGCACAATAAATCCTCTTTTTTTTAAATAAATGATAAAGGTGGTGTAATTTGTCTGGGAAAACAGCATATTGTTAATTTTGTTTTCAAATGTTCAAGTTAATGATTATATATCTATTTGCACTAGTAGATCAAATGCTAACTTAAAAAGATTATAAGAACACGTCGTACTTCACTTTAGAAAAATGAATGGTCAATTTGATTCGTATATGAAAATATCGTACTGTTTAATATGAAAAACATATATACAGCTCTGATTCATACAAGGTTGTTTTCTCAAAAGATGACTTTGTTTTATTGACAACAAATTTGTTATGTTTGGTAGATGCAGTTTTCACCAAAGGGCGATATTTGTTTTTGGACAGTCGACTTGTTCTTTATTCATATTAGACCGATTTTATGCAGAAACTTTCAATTAAGATTAGAAAAAATTTATCATTATGCTGTTACTTTGTATTGAACGTTTGGTGACAATTTTGAATACGACTATGCCATTACGTTTGCCAAAAAACAGATAGCACAGATACAGAACATTCTGAAAAGTAAAATCACAAAAATACCGAACTCAGAGGAAAATCAAATTAGAAAGAGACCGTAATCACATAGCAAAATCAAATGACAAAACACATCAAAAACGAATGGACAACAACTGTCATATTCCTGACTTAGTACAGGCATTTTCAAATGTAGAAATGGTGGATTAAACCTGGTTTTATAGCGCTTAACCTTTCACTGTGTACGACAGTCTCACCAAATTCTGACATATAATTCGATCTGCACTTAGAGATGGACAATAAGTGTCTCTGATAACAAAACTGTACGACAAAAAGGTATGATTAACAGCTGACAACTTGTAAAATTTTCATGTATATGTAGTTACATATCAGAAACGCCTGCATGTAGAGTAAATATATCTTATATTATACCAAATTCCAGACCTAGCATTTCCTATCAAGATTTCATTGAGTTCTAGCTTGCAATAAAGCTATATGCCCAAGTAACCTAAGAGGTTACTTTATAATCATGACTTCGAAAATTGTACGGACGTTATAATTAGAGGGTTAATCGTAATTGAATATCTGTTTAAAAAACGACAATGGATATGCTCCAATTGTTATTATCGCAATTACGTCATCATTCCCTGTGGCTGAGACAGCGAAATTGTCTTAACACTAAGATGTGTCTCTGGTTAACGAAAGTCTGATAAAATTAGATGTATCCTAAGTTTGGTCCTAAAGTTATGATAAATACAAAGGTGTCTAAGGATAAACTTTGGATATTCTTAAAAGTTACGATTTCCTAAGTCGCAATAAAAACAACGAATATAGCCTTTCAGTATTTGAAAAAAGTATTCCATATCTTCTTAATATGATTATTCTATCGAAGCTATACAAAGAGTATATTTGACGATGTCATATTATTACGCACATTTAAATTAATCCGTGTTGTCCTTTTTTAAGGTTCATCATAACAAACTTTTGAAAAAAAAAAAAACAATATTTAAAAATATTTCTGCTCAACAATTTATGACTTATTACATATCAATGTGTTCGTCATGGTCATTACTATCATAGTGTCACATTGATTTAAATATAAAATGTCAAACAAAAGTAATATAATACCAAATGTAAGTCCTTTTGTAGAAAAAATGCCCTGTATAACTTCTGTCTTCTAAAACTATGAAAAATAAACAAAAACATTCTTTGTAACTATATATATGTGCTACCAAGGTTATTTAATGCATTAATTGCTTGATTTCAATTAAATTCTAATGTTAGTGTTTGGTTTTTATTTGAAAAAATATATGAAATCTTCCATCTTGGAACTACTTTTGGGAAAAGTATGGAAAGCATGTTTTCAAAAATCATTTAATGGTAAAATGTTATATAATATAAATGAAGTTAGAAAGTTAACTTGGTCGGTGCTTAAATTGAACGGTATTTTACCAAAGCAATGAACTACATCATTGGATAAAGGAAATATCTTGTTTTTTGGGGTAAAATCAGAATATAATTTTTAATGCTTATTACCTCCCTTTTTACATATTAAATTTAAGTATGTATACCAACAGTTAGCAAAACATTATGAACTATGTGCATTTGTTCCATGCAAAAGGCCATACATTAAACATAGTTTGTTTGAATCAATAGTTTTTTGTTTCTTGATTATATTGTTCTCTCTGGCAATCATACCACCTATGTCATATACATTTTATATTTGAAATATTGCTTGTTTCATTGTTTGGATTATTTGATTTGATTATCTTGATCAAGCTCAGACATTGATATTTTTGTAGTATTGTTGTAGAATTAAATTATTTGTGAGAAAAACATCCTCATGAAGCTATTGGTGCACATTAAATTATCATATTGTACTTACATCTATAAATCAATCAATTTCGAAGAGGAATTTGTAAAATCCTCTAACAAATGATCAATCTCATAAGGTTCATCACAGTCTTCATATAGAACTTCATATACAGCATCTTTGTCTCCATCTTTATTCTGGATTACAGATATTACCCTGCCTTTATACCACTTTCTGTTGCTGTTTTCCTCCACCCATTCATGTAATATTTCTCTCCCTAAAAATTTTGGTCCAGAACATTTGCGTTTTGATCTGAAAATAAAAGAAAAATTAATTATTTTTAAACTTCACTAACAATTTTAATAATAATTTTCATCATATAAGTACATGGGATGATGGCATTTTTTGTTAATATAATAAATCAACATTTATATGTGTTAACACTGATAAGGGACAACTTTAATTTGTGTATACGTAGGCCATAACTATCATTTTAATCACCTGAAGTATATAAAAATTTTCATTAAATTTATTGAAACTTTATTGTATAGTTATAAGTAAGATATTTTCATCCAAAACACTTGTTTTTCTACTTGATGCTAATCCTTTTTTTCTGAAAATTAACCGACTAAATTACACATAGCACCATGATGGGTGCCACATGTGGAACAGGATCTGCTTACCCTGCAAGATGGGTGGTGTTGGTTTTGCTTGTCTTTAGTTTTCTATGTTGTGTTTTGTGAGAAGTTGTCTTTAGAACTTATTTTTTTTGCCATGCTGCTGTCTGTTTATTTTGAAATTATGATTTGAAAACTCTTTCGCATTATTCCAATGTCTTTTGCAACCATACAAAATGTACTGCTACTTTTGATTTTTAGTAAACATTTAAATAATGTTATATTTTATAATAATTATACCTTTTAGCAACTTTACTGGTAGTTATTACCACTGGTTCATTTTATCTCTGTGTCACTTTTAACTGTCAAGGATTTTCTCTGTCTTGTCTTCACTTTACCAGATGTCTGTTGACTTGAAGCGCTCCCTAAATATGGTACCTCAGTGTACTGAAATAATAAAGGAAAATGTAAAAACTAATTACTGATTGGTTGTTGATTTTTTATTTATAATGTTCTAATAGTCGATCATAATATTCTAACATACTTTAATTTGTACAGTACACAATAGGAAATTTTACATTGCCTATATTTTAATTGTGTTGTGCAAAATATCTGAACAAAATATATGTTACCATCATAATTTCCATATATTAAGTGGACAAAGCAATTCAGTTTTATTCACATTATACAACATGTACAATAAAACAATTTGCATAGTTGTTCTAGTATTAATTACTCAATGCTTTATACTATTTACTGCATTGTGTGAAAACTCTGAATGCCTATATTGCATGCATCAATAAAGAGTTTTTTACTGACATTGAGGCTTGTGTCAAATTAATATTCTTGTCATGAACTAGATTTTTAATTTCAATTAGTCCTTTAGCATTGTTTTCAGTGACTACACAGTCTGGACTTCCTCCTAAAAATTTATGATGTTTGTCAATGACAAGTCCTGATTGTTCAACCTTGGTGTGTATATTTTGTTTCTGTTTAATATTGACATACTCAGTAATGGTAACTTTTTTCTCTTTTAATCCAATTCTTGTAGTTTTGTTGCCTTTGAATGTACTGTACAGGAGTTGTTTAATCAATGGTGCTATTTTAATTTTTGAATTTCTTTTTACAACTGAGCCAAAATTTGATGCTGTAATGCGTTTTTTTCTTTCATCTTTCCAAATTTCAGAACATAGTTGAGACGTAGTGTTTTTTTCAATTTTGATGATTTCAGTTTCAGGAATATCTATGTTTTTATTCAAATAGTTAACTTTTAATTTTTCTAATTCTTCAGACGCAATATCTGTTTCGACCTGCAAAGATTCTTTTCCATAATGCTGTTTTGCTTTCTTGGTATTTGATTCTTTTATTGATGACATCTTTCTTTTCCATCGGTTTTGTTTAATAGTGCACTTGTCTTTGGTGGTATTGATATTGTTAATGCATTGTTTGCGCTGTTCATATAGTTTTTCAAAATATGCACCAGGTGTTGATTCGGTAGCTTGCTCCCACACATTTGAAGACCAAGTTGGCCCTTTGTTAAATCTTAAAACAGTGGCATAGCATCTTGTATGCCATGATCCTCTATTGCAGTGGTTAAGTATCTTTCCGCCATCAAATTTTGTTCTCATATGCATCCAACACTCCGCCAAATTAGTTGTAAAGTTACCTAATAAAGATCTAGCCTTACGTGCAACATTGTTCAGGAGGAGAGCAAGATCCTGTCTCATTCCAGATTGTAAATCGGTATTGGAAAGCATGTAGGAGCCTCTTGACTGCTCTTGAGCCTGTAAGGATGTACCTTGAGTCCACATTTCCGATTGTTGGAGAAAAATGTCATCATCACCATTATCATCATCATTATCATCATCAACTGCATCTGTTTGTGCTCCATTACTGTGGTTTTTATCTGAAGTCTGTTTTACCTTGCGAAAATCTTCATTGCATCTAGTGTGATCACCATAGATGTGTGATGTTGTATTTCTAATATCGTGTTCTAAATTTTTGATGGCTAGTGTTTTATTTTTTTCGGAGGACCTTCTTCTTATGGAACACCGGACAGCACTAACTTGTAATATGATTAGCACACTCCATCTTTTGAACAAATTTTCCCCAAACAGGTACACGTTCCATAATTTGTGCATGAATGGATGAGTCGCCATCTGCAATAAAATGCATATAACGGACTCCAAAATCGTTAGCCTTCAAAAAACCTTCCACAATTATGTCAGACTCCATAGATTGACTTGATTCAGTCCAGTTTTTGAAGCATTCATGGTCTTTAGGTGTTATTCCTAGGGAGTTACATCTATTGCAAATGTAGCAGTATTTATTTCGGATACCTATGTGCAAGATTTTTTTAGTTTCTGCACCAATTACAACGGCAACGCCTCCAAGAGCATTATATGAGTGCTTGTGCGACCTTTTGCTCCATCCACCATCACAAATAACTGTTATGGATGGAATATCTAGAAGGAAATGTTTATTTATTAAAGTCATGATAGTATGATACTAAACCCCTAACAGAGATTGTGCCTGATATTCATATGATGAAAACATAATCTTTCAATCAGTTTAATTGAGGTCTGGAGCTGGCATGTCAGTTGGTCCGAGAACACAATTATTTCGTAGTGCATTTCTTTTAGAACATAAATGAAAATAAAAAAAAACCCACCTGCGCTTTCTCAAAGAAACTTTTACAGTGTGTTGTACTACTTTTGGGACAAATTATATCAAAATTATAGAAAACTTCATCGGCTCTAACTCAAAATATGGACAATTTTAGGTTTAGGGCGCCTTGAAATCTTTTGACAGCTTCCGAAGTGCTAATTTTCAACCTTTTTCAGCTGGACCAAATCACTACTTACCTTTAAATTTCTGGACCCAAATTTTTTTACATTGTAATTTCACCCCCCCCCCCCCCCCCTTCTTGCAATTTGAGGCATTAAACATGGAGAAATAAATTTGGAAGGGGTATACAAATTAATGGCAAGTAACCCATTGTCAACACTAGAGACTATATTCGTGAACAACGAAAATCAAGGGACGACAATTGTGGTCTCGGACCAGTTAACTGCTAGTAGTATGTTGTTGTTTATGTATTATTGTTATTTTATTTGTTTATTTTTTTTACATCTTCTAATATCAGACTCAGACTTCTTTTGAACTGAATTTTAATGTGCGTATTGTTATAATAGAGGTACATGTATAGGGGGAGGGTTGAGATCTCATAAACATGTTTAACCTCGCCGCAATTTTGGCGTGTCACAAGTCAGGAGCCTCTGGCCTTTGTTAATCTTGTTTGATTTTTATTTCAGTTTCTTGTGTATAATTCTGAGTTTAGTATGCTTGTTTTTCAACATTTTTCGGCCCATAATTCCTTTATGAATTGGACAATTACGCCCAAACTCAATCCCAACATTCCCTTTGTGATATAGAATTTCTTGGTCAAATTGTAATACCGTAATTGTCCAGGAATATGCAAGAAATATATGCCACTGGGTGTTCAATAAGTTATAGAAATATATGCCACTGGATGTTCAATAAGTTATACTTAGTTTTTGTGGTTGATTTAATCTGTTTGATGGTTCCCAACTGTTTTAATACTTATTTACAATTTTTGTATAAAATATGTATCTGACAAAAGGGTGGTTGCTTGTGTCATCAAATCATTATGTGTATTATCAGCTCTTGATAAAACAGGATGAATGACCATGAGTGTTATTTTATACATATGAAATCAGATTAATCCAATATAAAATCAGAATGGACGTTACAAATGTGAATCTTGTGCGATGTGTTCATACTATACTGAGTCCTATGGTCTCTGCACCCTGAATAACCAATGTAACAAGTTTTAGGGGCCATATTAATTGCGGAGCCTTATTCCAGTTAAATAAAATCACAATCTTTATGCTAAACAACTGGCCAATCACCAAAGTTTCTTAAATTTCTGCTTGTAAAATCATCTGTACAGGCCAACATAATAATAAATGTTGCTAAATATTTAATGAAATTGACATTATTCAGTTCTGTAGATTCTAAAGGAGTAGGTTCAGTAAGACCCCTTTTTGGCCCCAAAATATAGCAGTTTTAGAAAATTGTGAAAATGTAATCTTTAAGCTATATTTTGGAAAGTAAAATGCTTCTGCTACATAAATATGAGCTGTTTTTGACAATACAGTGCACACATATCGCGTTCTAGCATCATTAAGTCATGCTAAATTGTTGTCTCTTTGACACATTCCCCATTTCCATTCTCAATTTTAAATTACTGAAATCTTCAAAATTTAAGCATTTTGGTTAATTTTTAGACGGTTTTCGTCTAAAATGAAAGTGGCCGCATTCGTGTTCATTCATGATATTGAAATGTAAGTTGTATTTGATGATAATACAAAACATATATAAAGGTTGAGAATGAACACGGATGCGGCCACTTTCATTTTTGACAAAAACCATGTGAAAAATGACGTTTTTTGGCATATTTGTTAGATTTTTCATATTTAAGCTTGAATCAGAGCGTTTTTAATGACTAAATCAGTTAAAATCTTTCACATAAACTAATCGAATCAATTGAAATAGACACATTAGTGTTTAAAAAGTGTCCAAAAACTTTCGTTAGATGAACCTGAAATTTGAGGCCAAAATCGGCCGTTACCGGACCTACTCCTTTATCGTGAAGACTTTTAAATCATTAAATCATTAAAAAATAGTATGTGGAGCCCAATACATTGCAATAACAAATACTTGTCAATGTTCATTTGGGCCCCTATAATACAGGTGCTAATGGGCCTTTTGCTTTTGGTGATTTTTACATTCTGGAAGGTTAGTTCTCTAGTATGAAGATACATTTTCTTTATAAAAAATTATTATTCATTATATCATCATTGTCCACCAACCTTATTAAGTGGCAGAAAGTGGAAGTTTCATAACTAGGGACCCTTTAACTGCCTTAGAGGGGCCAACTCTGGTCATGCTTCATTGATTCCCTAAATAATCAACTCTTTTTTCAGCAAAAGTGGGTGTCCCCTCCCCCTTTAGAAAAAATATAAATGTTTCTCTTACAACATAAATTTTATAGTTGCTATTGAATATTATTCAAACAATAATAAATCGATCAATGATATAAGGGATACTGTTATGAAATACAGGACTATTCCGCTCTATAATTATCATATTGGGGTTGTAAACCTATGAAAATCAATGGACATTTAATGTCTAAAATTAAGAAGTGCAACTACACCCATTAAATAATTATCCTACATTTTGTATATTTTACAAATGTAACTATTACACTTTTTGGTTTGGTTTTTTAAATTTTATTTTATAATGATTGTCATTTTTCAATAATTATAGTAATTTTGGGGCCCTTTATAGCTTGTTGTTCGGTGTGAGCCAAGGCTCCGTGTTGAAGGCCGTACATTGACCTATAATGGTTTACTTTTTTTAAATTGTTATTTGGATGGAGAGTTGTTTCATTGGCACTCACACCACATATTCCTATATCTGTGAATAACTGTATTAAAATTATGCACACCTTCATGATATCTATTTTTTTCTATTGCTATCTTTTTTTCCAAGTCTATGGCTGATGACATTTCTTCTTCTACCATCACTTTCCACCACTGATTTATTTCTTTTTCGATAACACTGAATGTGTTCTGTGCCATAGTTGGGGAATCAATGCTTGCCAATTGTTCATTAAGTTGAGCTAAACCGTTCCCGCTTACTATTGAACCCCACACAGCTCTGACATTGGTGTCATAGTGTCGTGTTCCAACGTTTAACAATTTGGAGCTAGTCTCAAAATGAAATTTTTTTCCACATCCTGTACATTTGGCAGCGAGAATTACAGCTAGTCCAAAATGAGCTACCTAAGATTCCAAAATTATTGGAACTGCACCTGAAATAGCCTTTTCTCTTGCTTTATCACAAAGAATAGCATGACATGTTATCTCGGAAACATGTTTTTGCAAACACTGTAAGTTGATTATTCTGTATCCTGTTGCAGCTATATTGTTAATTTCAACACTTCTGAGTACTCCATCGACAGACCTGTACACCTGGAATTTCTTCTTTATGGTTGGCTTTAATAGTTTCATAATCATTCTGTTGTTAGCAATTGCTCTACGCTTCTTTATTATTCTCCAGCCCCTTCTTTCAAAGTACACTTGAACACATGTTTTACATTGCCTGAACCTACTCGTATTCTTTGTCGTTTTGCTCTGTGTTTACCAGGAGCTAAACCAAATATTCGGGACTCTTTCTTTATTCTTGCCATTGTGTAAACCACAATAAATAAATTGAAAATAACTGTCTACAATGTAACCTATTGTAATGGCAACCAGATGCTCTCCATAGAAAGTGGAACTTCAAATACATATAAAACAACACACACTTTTTTTTTAATTATATTTTTATTAATCTTTCATGTAAAATAGATAACTGTATATGCTGTAATATAAAACAAAATTCATTTATAACAATAAGAATTGTATGACCTCGTCATACATGAGCAATAGATCAACGGACATAAAATGGGCTTCATGGGAGATCGAATGAATGGTTTTGTAATCAGTCCATGCATTTCAACAAAAAACATAGTATCTTACCACAATTCAATCTGTTTTTCCAATATTAATAACTGTTTTACTAAATTTCATTAGGTTTCACTTTGTGAAGATCTGTGATCAGCCTGTCAACAACTTTTGGTAAAATCAGGATATCACTACGCCTAAATATTCCCTACAAAAATACGGATAATTTATAGAATTTATGATCGTTTCCAACCAACAAACATATCACTGTGAATTTTTGTATGATTAATTAAATAATATTTTGTTCATCATAAAAAATCCGTCATTATAATTGTGCGTAGGAATATTGAACTTTAAAAAGAAATTAGAGACGAAGACAAATCAAAGCAAACTGCTACACATGTTTATAATTTAAGTTTTACATGGTAATTGAAATTGTGATTGTGCATTGAATACTGCTAACATGTTCCGTTTGTTGAAAAAAAATCAATTTTACCTAAAAATAATCCTACTTATGAAAGGTTAATAATATTGATAAAGTAACTTTTGCACTACGCTGAAAAAATGGCCACCTCCATGATTTCTCACATGTTGGTACGCAAATTGACATTTTAATTCATTTATCCCAATCTAAGGACATTTTCAAGTCTTGTATCCCATAGATGTAAACCCAAGGTATTGTAAATTTATTTAATATATATTTGAAACCCTCGTATATAGGCGTCCCATTTTTGCCATTAGATTATTATACAAAATGGGATGAATATTTATAGGAAACAACTTGAAATCAATGTTTGGATATGATATAATATAATTTTTAGGGCATTGAAAAGTCGGCCAGTGTCCACCTGACCAAAGGCTAAAACTTCAATTGTAATTGATAAAACATTTGAATTTCGGTATCAATCAGTAAAAACAAATGGACTTCTTTTCTTAAGCCTATTCAATACATATAATGAAACCGACTGGACTTATGTCCAATACTAGCTAATAGCTCATGTAATTTAAATCTATTAGTATGACGTTAACACTTTATTTTGCGTTAATTATCTTTTTCCATAAAAGATGCAACCGCCCGTCTTTTACATAATCATAATTTTATACTAAAACACATTGAAATATATTTCATTTAATTCTATCTACATTTTTATGAATAACATAAGCATGTTAGAATGGTCCTATGACCATCGTATACCTTTAGGACTGTTCTAAGATAGCTTTGCTTTTGATAATATGATATGTCGTAGACACACCCTAAGACATATCTTACAATACTTTCATTGACTTGGCCCCTAAATTGAAACATGAATTTATATATACGTTCTCTTCCATGTAATAACTGTTCAGGGTTCTGTTGTGTATTTTATTTTATTATTTTTTAGAGTTCGCATATATCATATATTAACATACATATAGAAAAATAATATTAATTTGAAAAAATGAATTTTTAAGAATTTTTTCTGCAAATATATAGAATTCAAATGGACAATACAACTGTATTCACTCATGTCAATGTTTGATTATAGTGTCAAATTATTTTGTTATACACACAATCCTGAATTCCGAACTTTAGTGACGGTTTAATATTATGGTTAGAGAGATTAAATGCTAACAATCTGAATTGATGCGGAAACATGCTGGCATTCTAAATCCTTACGGAAAACATTTTTTAGTTATTGCGTTACAATATAGCTGTCATTAGTATTATTCATGCAATGCTGATATACAAAAATTGCTGATTAACTATGTCGCTAAATATATGTAGGACTCTAAAGTGCGATGGTACTCTAAAGTGCGATGGCCACGCTAAAGTGCGATGGTCTACGCTAAAGTACGATGGTGTCGCACGCTAAAATGCAATGGTTGTTTGTTCGCTAATGTCCGATGGTTTATCGCGCTTAAGTGCGATGTACCAAAGGGTAAGGTTCGAAGCCTTAAAAAAAAAAACGTTAAAGAACACTCAATGCAACAATAGCCTTTTTGTATAATCTAGTATTATAAGGTGTATACCATAGTTGTGAAAGGCAGTATAATTTAACAGTAGCCTTAAGTGAAAAATTCTCAACGACCGACCACGTAATAATTGCTAAAAAGGTAATTAAGGTGTCGCAGAATACGATATATTTCTGGTAAATGAATTTTTGACAACTCTTGCGTATTAAATATTGTTATAATTGGTGTAGCTTGCCTTACACAGTCTATCGCTTATGGGAACACCTCCCCTTACAATCGTCCTTTTTAAGTTAAAAGATACAAAATTCGATTATTGTCTGAATATGTAACATTTATTTGTTTAATTTAGATGAGAGAGAAAGGCGATGTTTTCCGAGCTTAATTTTCTTCATTTTGTAGCAACTACACATCCATGTTATATTTTCAGGCAATGTACAAACTAATGTTTTAGGCGATTAGTTATAACTTACGCATGAAAGTATGTACCTTTATATTGTACACGTTACTTTTCAATAAAAGCGACATTTTAAAGGGAACCGCAAAATAAAGTTCAACATAAACAATGATTCAAATGTATCCGTTCGCTTCCAATAAAAGCAGGATACAAGATATCTATGCGAATACTACTTGTATCTATTAGGCCTATAGTAAAATGAGCGACTGTAGCAGGTTACAAGTTCTTTTTCCAGCTACCGAAATAAAACACATTTTCTCTAGCCGACAAAGCATGGTTAGATTTAAATTATCTAAGTTATTGGTTCAAAAATTTTTAACCAAATATTTGTAATTTGTCTACTGGCGTGTTCATTTTTGGTTTCGTATTAACGACTGTTAACCTCATAATCAAACTACGTTTATAACGTCTATACTTTCGCGGACCATCGGACTTTAGCGTATGGAAGAATCGCACTTTAGCGTAGACCATCGCACTTTAGCGTGACAATCGTACTTTAGCATCCCCATCGCACTTTAGAGTCCTACATATATATAAAAAGCAATGCAAATATGGTCAGCTTTGTTTGATGCGGTCATTTTTTTTTGTGATAGGATTCAGCCTGAGGTTTCAAAAGTACTGAAATTTTGTTACAAAACAATAATTTGCATAAGAAAAGAGAAAATGCTGACTATCTAAATATAGGCAGCTAACATTTTGTATTCACAATGTGTTACAAAGTTGCTGTCATTTGCATTATACAATAGATTTTGACATAGAATATTACTGGATTATTATGCAGCTATATATGTTTGCATAATGCAGTACAACTAAGATCATTTTGGATTATACGGTCAAATAACTTTGTATTTTGAATAAAAAGTACATGCTGGCACTGTGAATTGATCCTGACAAAATTTTGAAGTCATTGTGTTTCAATATTGGCGTTATTCATTTATCTGAAATTATAACAGTTTAAAAAAACGGAAGAAAAAAAACCTACCTATTACATGTCATTATTGTATTAAAGTGAGACGCGCGTTTTATCAAAAGCCTGAGAATTAGCTGCTTATCCTCTAATGGTGATATGTTGAGCCAAGTTTAATGTCAGAGGGACAACTCCATTCGGAAAGAAAATTGTTCCGAATTTCACAGTATATTTTTTATTAAGGTATTTCCTTATACTGTGATCTTTATAAACTTTAAGCGTTTTTGGGGTTTATTACCTGTTGCTTGCAAAGAGTCCACTAGGAAACATTTTATATATCTTTTTATATTAACACTCAAACTAGAATTCGGATGTCAATAGAAATGATGAAATGATTGATAGATATAGATATTTAACCTTGCAAATAATTACGGACATTCATATTTTTTGTTCAATTGCTGATAGTATCAGATAGTAAGCCTTTAACTTTTCATGAGACAAACGGAAGCCTTACTTTGAACAAAGATTTAATGCTGGTAGTAAAGATACTATTATCCAGATAAACTATTTTGATTTTTCAAGAAGCTAATTTTCGTAAACATAATTGGTACACTAAAATTACAATCAAAATCCATCTCTTTTCGTACACTGTCCTAGTCGGGCAGTAGAAATGCATCCCATCGATGATTCCAAATGAACAATTAGCGGTTGTTTATCCATAAAGAATGAACATATTGGGTTAATATAAATATAGAAACTATTACAAGTAACTGCATTTTATCTTCAATAATGCTTAAAATCAGATTCGATTATGGAAATGAACTTTTGAATGTTTTGTGGTAGATTATATCACACCTTTAATAAATCGTGAATACACACATGCAGACAGACAAAGACTGCTATATTTTTTCCGGAGCATTTGGGATAACCCTGATAGAAATGATTACGTGGGTCATTTAAAAACGGGTTTAAGACATTGCATGACAAAATACTAATAAACAACCTTATGAGTGATGCGTATATATGTTGTACAAAATGTGCCGAAATAGTTACCTAATGGATACACAAAAGAAAACGTACTGGCAATAAGAGTGTAGAACTTGTCTGTTCAGGGATCTCGCCAGCGATATCATATATGATTCGAGCCTTACAACGTTGTTACTTTTTTTGTAGTCACAATCTTGTCATTTCTTCATCGATTATCGCGATTTTCGCTTACCTGTAATTTGCAACAAGACGGATACATATATTGAAACAAACTATATCAACCTGTGAAGGACGTCTCAGGTAAACGGATTATTCATTATGGGTAGTGTTTGCTGGTCAGTCTTTAGTTTTCTGTACAGCGGTGTTTTACCTTTGTTGATCTCTTCGTCTCGTTTTTTTAGTTTAATTTCTCAGAGTTGTGTTTTATTTATTGACCTATATATATCTTTTACCTATTGTGCAAGTGTAATGAATTATGAACATACATTTAGTACAGGCATTTGTTCTGTACGACCAACAGAGAAACGACAAGAGAGTAAGCTTCTGTTAAAAGCCCTTATGATGTAATGCTTGTGAAAAGAGTTTGTATCAACTTTCATTTAAAACACCCAAATGAGCACAAACTGGTAAACTCAAAATGAGTGCGATACATAGGTTCAACGGTTTTATCACAACAGTAACTTGACAATACAAGTTTAAACCATATGTGATGCAATTTTGGTTATAGAAACACACATACATGTTAAATTATATATATATATACATACTGGCAATCACTCATATGAATGTAAAAAAAAGATATATATATGTGGCAGTTGTCGAAGTATGGTGTATATCTTCTAAGCTTTTTATGTGGTAAAGTCTTAAAAAACATGTGTAAAACAAGACGTATATGGGCAAAACCTGACCCATGAGTTTAAAGCTGATAAACGTACACACAAATACAAAAACGTGTACAAATCCAAGTAAGTAATGTAAATACTTGTTTATCAAAAAAAAAACGAGAAGCAGACATATCAACAACTACGTAATTGAGATATTTGGTAATTTGGTCATTACCCAGATGGATAAGGCTTCATGCTGCCTATAGGTTTAAGATTATATGATGAGCAAAATTTTCATTTCATTTCTGTAAAATAAATAAAGTCACCCAATTTAACTTACATTTATTCAAAAACTGTAAATGCATTAAGTCTATTCCGCTGCATGACTGTCTTCTCTTCTTTAAAAAGATATGCTAACTACCTTTTATAAACTATGAGCTATGAACTAAAAGGCGAAACAATTTAAGATAAATTTGAAACGTGTAACCGTCATTTTAAATTTCAAAGTGAACAAAAAAAGCTTAATTATTAAAGACAGAAATATTGTGTAAATACCAAAACGATCGATATTAGTAGGTAGGTACATCGTCAGGTCGGTAGGTTATGATTTTTTTACGAAGAAGGCAACCAGATATAAATGATAAAGAACCGACAAACATTAAAATTGAAGATGAAGCAAAAGAAAGATGTACACAGAACAATAAAAAGTACAAAAAAAAACCACACAAGTGACATCCGATGTGATGCCCATTTCAAGTAAGAGTTCAGGAATAAGTCCTGTATGATCACGTCATATTATATTACGGAAGACATGACGAGATTTATTTCAAATCGTAAGCGATGATTCAGAACAAAAGAATGTATTCATAATTTTTAATCAGAATGATGAAATTCATATACTCCAAATAATGAATTAAAGGGACAGGTTTCCTGAATTGTACTATCATGTTTCTCTTGAAATCATCATTATTGATTTTTTTACACTATCCATATTATAAAGCCAACGCATGTAGCTGTAAATCTGATTAAGGTCAGCAAATTCACACCCACTGTACCACCAACCACCATGCAAAAGTACAGCACAGTTTCTGCTATCTGGATCATTATCAGAATCAAATGTTGAGAATCTTTTTCCGGCAGCTTTTCCTTGACTTGCTACATTTATTAGGCTATCCCCTGAAAAACAGCAATTGATATTTAAGGAATGGTTGTAATATTTCTATGAAGAAATAACTTATTCAATGTGTTGCATAATGCGTGTAGCTAGTGAATTAGCAGTGTGCAACACATTTGTATGCTATTCCATATAGTGGAGTGACAAAACAGGAAAAGTCCCTTATCTTAGGAGTTTAATGGACCGAAATACCTTACGGCTGAAAATTCACTTGAAGATAGAGAAAAGATTATACTTTCATTGTAGCTCTGTCGTACAATTTTCCCGCCGTGCAGTTTATTGTAAAATTGCGTTAAAGTGTGATTTTCGGATTTTTTTAACTTTTTTTCATTTTCAAACACGGGAACGCCTATTATAAATTCCAGAATGAAGATATCGTAAAAAAAATTGGTATCAGATGAAAAGGAGATGTATCAGTTTTTATTTGACATCAAATTTTAATATCATATAAACATATACATTTAGTGAATTGGACGATTTTCAATTGTATGTAACATAGACGTATACGTCTGTCAAAGTATATTACGTTTCTTATATATATATTTCTTATAGTAAATTTTCACAAAAAATAGTGGAACGACCAATACTTATGAAGTTTTGATATATAAAAGTTTGATAGAACATACAAATCAAATTTAACGGGTACTTTTATAAAACTTATCATATACTATATTCCCATTTATCTCTAAACTATTTTTTCTAGGTATTCATGTCCATGTCATTAATATTTCAAAGTTAAAATGTCCATGCCCTTGATTTGAAAAGATAAATATAAATGTTGTATTTTAATAATGTTTAAGAGTTATGTATCAATTTTCTAAATAAAATGTATGTCCCCAGGCTAATTTTCCTAGAAAATCATGTCCATGTCATGAGTAGTCCTAGGGAAAAATGTCCATATCTTTTATTATAAAAGTAAAATGTTAAAAAAGTGAAAACTCAATATTCATGTTTTACTTAGGTTATAAAGGAAATGTCCTTTGTTTTAATTGGAATAGATAAGGAAACTTACCAATCTTAACTAAGATTTGTGTTCTTCTATTTTGAATATGTTTTATGATATAATAAAGCTATTAGAAAAACAAGTCTGTGGACAATATTTCCGAGGTAAAAAAAAGTGCCAGAAATATTTTACTAGCTATGGACTTATTTTCCTAGTAACATTTGTCCTACGACTTATATTCCTAACTAAATCATGGACATGGACTTGATTAACTAGGAAAAAAGTCTGGAGGACAAGTTTTTTCTTCCGGACCAAATTTACTGTTACACATGCACTGTTTACAACTTGATGAAATTATAAATTAATTTGCTTCTGATGCTTCATATTATTCGGGGCATGATGTTGCTTTTCAAATACTACATGATGATCTGTTTGCGAGAGAAAGAAAAATTATTTTCGTTGTGGTGTAGTTTGCCAGTTACATTTGTTTACAGATATTGCATTTTGCGAGAAAAAAAAAGTTAACAGCTGTTTTGAAATTTCAAATTATTTCTATCTTTACAATGTATTTTAACCTCTCTGGTGAATATTTTGCCTGGTTAGTTGATAAGTATTTTCAAATGGATAATGATTACAATGCACTCTCATTTTATACTAAACAGAAATGTATACTTTAACTTAGTGTGTGATGTTCCTTTATAAAAACCAGTACACCCCTGATCAGATAGATTGTATCGGTATTGTCCAAAGTATTTATGTAAAATGGTACAACAGTTATTGAGATTTGGCTAATGACTTCTTTAAAACCATAATAAAAAAATATATGGTATGATTGCCAGTTAGACAAAACTCCAAAAATTACACATACATTTACAGTTATAGGTCACAGTACGGCCTTTAACAATAAACAGTCATAGTCAGCAATAAAAGAGGGACGGAAGATACCAAAGGGACAGTCAAACTCATAAATCTAAAACAAACTGACAACTCCATGGCTAAAATGAAAAAGACAAACAGAAAAACAATAGTACACACGACACAACATAGAAAACTAAAGAATAAACAACACGAACCCCACCAAAAACTAGGGGTGATCTCAGGTGCTCCGGAAGGGTAAGCAGATCCTGCTCCACATGTGGCACCCGTCGTGTTGCTGATGTGATTACAAATCCGGTAAATAGTCTAATTCGGTAGGTCATATTCATGAAAGGGAAGGGGATTGTAGTTACGACGTAAGGAACATATCCGATATCATTTGTGAAACGGTTATTCCATAACGGTCAACCAACTCGTGATGGCGTCCGTAAAATTTACGAAGGGATGATTTCAACTTCACTATTTGGAACTCTTGGTTTAATAGCTTCCCAAATCCCATACCACAAAGTCAGCTATTAAACTCGTCAAAGGCACAATAGGGTTTATTTCAAATGGTGGTAGATACAAATTGTTCTTCAAGTCATAAAATGTAGATCAATTAGAGATTGTAAGAAATTTCTTTGTGCACCTGAAAATAAACATGGGTTGATAAGATGTGTAGGTACGTTGTAACTATGCAATATCGCACTACAATGATTTTCATTTGCAAAAACATGACGAAATATTTCAAGTGAGATCTTTTCAAAATCTATAGAAATTGATGCAATTTTGTGTAAAATCTGTAAGTGACTTAAGATACAGATTTAAAAATTATTATGTGCCTCTTTTTTCAAATACACAGATATTGAAAAGTTATTCCAGGGGTTGCATCATATTAAAATCATGACAGTTATGTTTTATTTCTAATAAGGTCGTTCCTCAGATGTCAAACATGATGAATTGTGATTTTAGACTGGAGGCGTTTATTCAACCCATGCCACAAGACAGTGTTTACCTATTAACGACATATGCAATTTGTTAAAAATTACTTTGACCCCTGATGTATGGCACACTTACAGCAGCTCGCTCTCTAACAGGATTCGACACGTCTTCTCTAATCGAATTTGGCAAAGAAAGACAATTACAAGGGGTCGGGAAAACATGCATGTATCAACATTTGTTAATCCAGCTGGTTCTTATATTGACAAATATGTTTCTGTGAAAATAAATTCACCTCGGATCAAAATGACCCTAGAAGAAATGGTCAATCTGTACGTGGTGAAATGAATAAACTTATAAGTATTGTCGGCACCATACAATGACATCCTGTTTTTTTTCTAGTATTCCGTCACCTTTTCAAATTGATGTGCATCTTGATGTCTAGTGTTATTGTATTATGAGTATACATAGACATCAACTTTTGAGGCGTAATATTCCTGTGAATCGTGTTTGTTTGTAGTTCACATATATATCGGGCTTTCATGTCTGCTATATACTCCATTGTTCATATATATAAATAGATATGGTATAAGACAACTCTCCATCCAGGTCATTATTTGTCAAAGTTAACCATTATGGGTGAATGTACGGTATTAAAAACGGAGCCTTGGCTCACACCGAACAGTAAGAGCTCCAAAAAATGACTAGTATAAAACCATTGCAACGGTTTAATCTATATAAAAAAAACTATAACCATTTATGAACCACATAAACAATCGACAACCATGTCTCCCGGATGTTTTATAAAAAAGGGAGACACATCTTTTCAATGTGCTACTGGTCTAGTATTGATTTTTTCATCAACATAAAAAAAGTTCATATACTATAGTGTCAAGAACATTAAGACTAATATTTATAGTTCTAACATCCTTTTAAGAATTTCATCCTTTTTTCATAACACACTTGGACCGTGTGTTAACTTTTCAATTCGTATTTCTCCTCTATTCTTAATGACATTTTAACAAAACGTTCCCAAAGATATCTTGGCCATATATTATTACATAGCTAAGTTTTAATTATGAATATTTTTGTCGATAATTTCCGTAGACAAAGATATTAGTTTCATTTTCTTACATGTTGCAAGCAAGGGTATGTATCACTAATCTCTGTTAATCAGACATAAATAGGATTAGCTATATTTGTTGAGCATTCCTAGCGCATGCTTCCATAGAAAAAAAATTCAGATGGCACGAGAGACTACCGAGAAATTGTCCACAATGTCTAAAATTTGGGATTTTCTTAAATCCCCCCTTTCGACCTTTGACCGCAGTGATCAAAAATCTTCACCACTTTGGCATTCCACGACATGCCTTAATCAAAAGATATTATATTTATCTACAAAATACGACCAACATTAGCCATGAGGTATTTCGGTCCATTAAATTTTCAAATTTACCTTATTTGTCACCGTAATAATAAAAAAAAAAATACAATCTCTCCTTATAATTTAAATATAAATTCCCTTTTTATGGAGTATATCATGAAATAAAAATCGTTTTTGACATCACGGTCACATGTCAAAGTTACGTCTATGAGCTGATAAACAATTTATAGCAGCCAATCAGAAGACGTGTTACATAAAAAAATAATTAAATTATTTAATTGTAGTATCGATAGTAAACTTTTTTCCCACCGCCTATACATATTATATTTCAAGTATTTCAGTGTAAATTTTGGAATCAAAAATGTACAATATTACTGACACATTCAACTGGAAACAGAAATATTCAATTATTGTAAGGCTGTTTGTTTTACGTTCAGTGGTACATATTTGAAATATGTTCAGGGCGAAATAAATGATCATAAATATGATATATAAAAGATAGCTTCAACAAATTTAGGGTCCGAAATTTAAAATTGAAATTGGACTGACACTTGAATGGAGAATATGTAGGACACAAAAATATATTGTCTTACAACTGGTCCGAGACCACAATTGACGTCCCTTGATTTTCGTTTGATAGTCCTTAGTGTTGATAGTGGGTTACTTGCCATTAATTTTTATTGCATGAACACAGACCTTGCTCATTTTTTCAATAGTATTACAGTATCACAAGATAAGTGATATCTGATATCATCAACATCTGTGATTTATTAATGTTTCAATTTTGTAGATATGTTCTGTACATGTATGTTTTGTTTTGTACTTTATCTCGTCTATGTTTGAGTGTCCTGTTAATTAATGTATACGTCAGCTTTCGGTTTCAAAGATCTGTCCAAAGTGTACATCATTTGCTTATGTTTCACTATATATTCATTATAAGTTTTGATAGTTTTGACTGATCAATTTTTTAAACATTAATCTGTAAATTTGTCAACTATATTATTATTCATAACATAATCCTCCCTTTAATCGTAAAAATTGTTTTTATCCTCAGTAGTATAATACAGTTTTTATTACTGGTTGCTGGAATTGAGCAAAATCCAGGTCCAGATCAGAGTAACAAAAAGAATTTGAAAATGGTACACAGTAATATGTGTAGTTTTCTTCCTAAGTTAGATCTCACTAATAATGAACTACACGAGTATGACATTATTTGTATATCAGAATCGTATCTTGACAAGTCAATTACTGATGACCAAATTAAATTAAATGGATTTCATAAACCTATTAGGTTAGATAGAAATAGACATGGTGGAGGTGTGACCATTTATATAAAAAATAGCTTACATTTTACTATACGGAATGACATATCTGTAAGCAAACTTGAATTACTTTGGGTTGAAGTGAGGAATTGTAGTAATGAAAATTTTTTAATTGGTGTTTTATACCGTCCTCCAAACTCAAATTCTAATATATGGGACTTATTTAGTGAGTCAGTAGATAAAGCACTTGATTGTAATTTGCCAATTTTTCTTTGTGGTGATGTCAATTGTGATATGATGTTAAACTCATGTAACTCTTTTAAAAAGTTACTTAACCGGTTAAACTTGGAAAATGTTGTTTGCGAGTCTACCAACTTTACAACCCAAACTGGAACTTGTATTGATTTATGTGTGACTAATCGCAAAAACTTAATTAAATCAGTAACTGTACTTACACCGATATGCAGTTCTCATTCTCCTGTTTCAGTCGAAATTTCATTTAAACTTTTAAAAAACACTTGTGTAAAATACGAATTCGAGATTTTAAGCGTGCAGATTATGAAGGTCTTAAAAACCAATTGAATGATACTGACTGTGATGATGTTGTTTTTAATTCAAATAATATAAATGATGTTTATATGAACTTTGTCAAAACATTCGAAAGTACTGCCAATAGATATATACCTACCAAAACTATTATAGTTAGACCAAATGATAAACCATTTATGAACAACTTGATAAGACATCGTAATAGAATTCACCACAAAGCGAAAACGTCAAATAATCCAGATCACTGGAAAAAAATTAGAGAAATTCGTAATGAAATTATCAGTTTAGTTAGAAAGGCAAAAGATGATTAAAATTGCAAACTGAAATCACAACTTATTGACAAAAATATTCCTCCTGGTAAATGGTGGCGCATTGCCAAGTCTGTATCAAATTTTACTAAAAACAGAGATTCCCCCCCTTTTTTTTGGAACATGATGGCCAAATTTTTATTCATCCATTGGACAAATCAGAGATCCTGAACAATAATTCTGCTGATATAGCTAATATTGATATAGAACCAGAAATTCCTGATAATAATGAGCCACCTCCATGTCATTTAAACAAATTTGTCATCACTGAGAAAGAAATTTTAGACCAGTTAAAAATTTTGAATGTTAATAAACCAGCTGGACCTGATGGTATCAGTCCTAGAATTTTAAAAGAGGTTGCTAGCTTTATTTCTAAACCATTAACTAAGATATTTAATATGTCTCTATCTGTTAAACAGGTTCCACTGTTATGGAAAATTGCACATGTTAATCCTATTTTTAAAGGGAAAGGTAGTCCACATTCAGCTCTAAACTATCGTCCAATATCTGTTACTAGTATTGGTTGTAAGATTATGGAAACAGTTTTATTTAAACATTTGTATAATTATACGAGGAGTAATAACCTTTTGTCAAAGGGGCTTTAATGACCAGCTCTTATCTTGGATAGAAAGTTATCTTTCGGATCGTCAACAAAAGGTAGTTTCAGAAGGCTTTTCGTCAACTCTAAGAAGTATACATGCCGGTGTCCCCAAGGAATCAGTTTTGGGACCTTTTCTGTTTCTTTTTTTATATAAATTATATAGTAAATGACATTGCTAATGATATTATACTTTTTTTCAGAGACACCTCTTTATTTGTCATAGTAGATGATGATCATGATGTAGCGGCTGCTTCTTTGACTGATGACTTGGATGTTATCTCAAATTGGGCAAAATCATGGGCTATTAAATTTAACTCTACGAAAACTAAAAATATTGTATTTACTAGAAGGAAAATGGAGCATCCACCTGTTTTGTTTTTTTTTATAAATGGCGAAGAGGTTGAGAAAATAAATATTCACTGTCATCTTGGGATCACATTTCAGTCATCAGCTTCATGGAACACGCATATTGATATTATTTATAAAAAAGCATACTCTCGTCTTTCTGTGCTTCGTCAAGTTAAACACTTATTAGATAGGAGTTCACTTATACGTATTAATTATGCTTTTATTAGACCTATATTAGAATATGGTGATGTTATTTGGGGCAATTGCTCCCAGCATGAGACTGAGTTTCTTGAAAATATTCAAATAGAAGCTACTACAATTATTATAGTATTACGACGTAATTCCTCCAGACAAAAACTTTACATTGAATAAGGTTTAGAAACTCTCGAGAATAGACGTAATAAACATATTAAGCTTATACTATTCTACAAAATATTAAATGGGATGACACCTGCATACTTATATGAGTTAGTCCAGCCATATCTTCCCAGACAAACCCCTTATACTTTGAGGAATGAAAATAACACTTTTCACCTGCCTCTTGCTAAAACTAGCTCTTAATTTAATAGTTTCATTCCTTCCACTATAAGACTTTGAAATAGTCTTCATTTGAGTTTACAAGAATCACCAAGTTTGGGTATATTTAAAAGTAGACTGGATAAGTCTAGACTCAGAAATAATGCTAGCAACCTAAAATCTCATTTGGTTAATCTGTTCTTATCCGAGAACACTTTTTGCACAAACTGTAACCATTCTGTTGAGGATAACCAACATTTTTTTTATTTGCTCTCAGTATGATGTAAGACAGATCCTTCTTGATTCCATTTACTCCATTTTTGATAATGTTGACATAAATATTGAATTACTACTTTTTGGAAACAGATTATTTTCATATAATATGAATATTGCTATTTTTAAATCTGTTCAGAAATATATCAGTGACACTCGACGTTTTGTTTGAAACTTACTTAATTTTTGCATGTTTTGTTTCTTCTAGTTTTATTTCTTATTTTTTTCTACACTCCAACATTAATTCATTTATTCCACTAAGCACACTTAGTGTCTCTTTCAAGCTACATATATATTTCTAATGACTTATAAAGGATATTTGCATGTTTCAAGGCACTTTAAATAACTGATGATTAATTGTCTATAAATGTTAATATACTTTGCATTTAGTAATTAACACTGTTAACATTTATTTGCTCGTGTGTGCTCACTAGTAGCATGCATTTTCCACTATATTGCATTATTTTAAATACAGTTGTTGTAATTGAATTATACCTTGTGCATGTATTATGGAGAGAGTGAAATTACACTGCAAAAAAAAAATGGGTCCAAAATTTTAAATGAAAGTAGTGATTTGGTCCAGCTGAAAAAGGTTTAAAATTCGCACTTCGGAAGCTGTCAAAAGATTTTAAGACGCCCTAAACATAAAATTGCCCATATTTTGTGTTAGAGCTGATGATTTTTAAATAATTTTGATATAATTTGTCCCAAAAGTAGTACAACACACTGTAAGAGTTTCTTTGAGAAAGCGCAGGTGGGATTTTTTTTTATTTTCATTTATGTTCTAAAGGAAATGCACTACGAAATAATTGTGGTCTCTAACCTAAGAGGTGAAATCTGTAAATATAGAATCTGTACTTTGGAATTTCCCTAAATGATTTGATGGTTTCAATTTGTCAAATAGCATGAAATTAAAGGATTTAAACTTTTATTTTATAGAATTTCTGCAAAAATGACCAATTTTGGCATTTTATGGTCAAAATAGGAATTTTATAGCTTTTTCAATATTGATGCATAAATGGCATCCTGACTTTCTATCTGACAGGTTTTCATGTGTCAATATTTGTGTTTCTATGCCTTTATCTAGTTCTTTTACTTATTTATGAACTCTAAATCTACAGAAAAGAAAATTATCTCAGACAAAATGTGCAAAATGTGTTGTATAAATGACCCTTGTCTAACGCCTTGTTTGGATGAAGTCAAAAGTGGGGAGCTTGGTACATAAAATTTGATGTCCATAATAAAAATAATGTAAATATGTGGCAAGGCCTAAATTGACCCTAAATTTTTTCCAGTCTTACTTTGCCCAAGACCCTTTTAAACTAATATGATATATTATTTGTCACTTTTCTTTCCATTTAAAGTACTTTCAATACATATGTCAGGATTATTTATCACCAAAAAGCTTCACAAATTTAAAATTGCTGGAAAATATTACATCTTCATGTAAGGCCCCCCTTCATTGAAAAACCTCAATTTTTAGGCGCAGGCTCATATGAATCTGACTTTTGAATAATTAGGCCACGTCTGATAAATCAAATGAGTACTCTATTGCTTTAAGTACATGATAAGTTATATATATAGGCATTTAAAAAGTATTTTTTTGCAATATTTTAATTTTTAAAGCCCCAAATGTTGATAGTTGAAATTTTTCAATTTTAATGTCAAAATTTTACACGCAAAGATGAGTATATAATTTAACTTATTGTCAATTATATACATCTTATTCTCATGAAACATTTGTGAAACTTTATAAGTAGTGTTATAATTCATTAAGCTTTGGCCATACCAAGTTTTTTTTAAATATTTGTCAACTCTTTCTATCCTATTAGGTCCGAGACCACAATTGTCGTTCCTTGATTTTCGTTGTTCACAAATATAGTCCCTAGTGTTGACAGTGGGTTACTTGCCATTATTTTTATACCCCTTCCAAATTTATTACTCCATGGATAATGCCTCAAATTGCAAGTAAGGGGGTGAAATTAAGACGCCCTAAACATAAAATTGTCCATATTTTGAGTTAGAGGCGATGAAGTATCCTATAATTTTGATATAATGTGTCCCAAAAGTAGTACAACACACTGTAAACATTTCTTTGAGAAAGCACAGGTGGGTTTTTTTTATTTTCATTTATGTTCTAAAGGAAATGCACTACGAAATAATTGTGGTCTCGGACCAACTGGCCTACAACAAACCCCTCAAAAAGTTCTTGCAAATTGTTTTTTTTAGGTGCAAAGAGCGATGTGGTTTTTCATACGATACATAGTTCGTTATCTCAATATTCCTGCCGGAACTTGCTGCATACTAGTAGGTGTTCATCTCTTATAGCAAGCAGATGTTCAACTTTTGATTGTACTGAAGGATTGTATAAAACAAATTTCAACATATCACTACACCCAAGGCGACATTAGGATAAAAAAACAAAAGATGTCAAGGTTTTTTGTTACAAATAAGTTGGAATTGGTTTAAGGTCAAATAAAACAAAATGTTCTATTACATGTATAGGTTATAGATAATGCATATTTTAAGGTTTTTCTAATCGTAGAACACACCGAGGGGTGTCAGGATTGATTAAATGAAAGACCGACCATAGGGAGGTCTTTCTTTGAGCAATCATGACACCCATCGGTGTGTTCTACGACAAGAAAAACTTTGAAGCATATTTCATTGAAACATGGTATCGTCCGGGTTGATTCTGAAAAAGAATGACCTGTCGTTCTGAAAGAAAATAACTCAATATAGGTATATAAATAATGTCGAACACACTTATTTAGTATGAAAGGTTTATGATATGTGATCTCATCTGATATATCAATTTATACAATATACTTATTTGTCCGGAATATTGTGCAATATGTTATTGTTGAACTAATCAAAACAATTAACAAAAATGTTGTAGAGTTTAACTGTATTCACGTGAGTTTCACGAATCAGCTTGTTTGAGGTAAGATTCATGTAAAATGCACTTAAGCACACTTTTTCAGTATAATGAAAAAAACAATGCTGATCTTAGAATTCGTTTCACCAAGGGAGAGCGAAGATGCGGTTTGTGTGTTAGTATCTCTCTAAGGTCTCAATACAGATTGATATGGGAAAATGTAATTCTTATATTTTCATATTTGTATGCTGATTGTTTACATTAAACTTTTCAGTTCAATCTGCAGTCAACAGTCTGCAGTCAACCTATATTTTTACATTAACACCGTTTAAGCGTAGCTTGTGTATTTTTCTAGTCTGCTTTTATTCGTTGTGTCCTCTTTGTGTTAATATATATTAATAGTAAATACTATTACTACATGTATCTATCCATTTTCTGAAATTCTAAAACTGGTTCTTCAAACAACGTAGTAAAAGAGTGACGAAAGATACCAAAGGGACAGTCAAACTCAGAAATCTAAAATAAACTGACAACGCCGTGGCTAAAAAAGAAAAAGACAAATAGACAAACAGACAAACAATAGTACACATGACGCAAAAGTAACAGGTATTTTTAATATTAGCTGCTTGTTGTTAACATGCTATCTGTTTTTATATCAATAGTGTGATGTCTGAATAAAACTTTTATATCAATATTGTGTGTGACGTAAATCATTATGTTATATGCAAATCTGTTCAGTAATTAAAGGGGAATTAGGTACGAGATATATAAAAAAAAAAAATAAAGTAAGAATTTTTTTTGTTCAATCAATAATGAAAGTGAAATAGTGAAATAATAATTCGCTTTTAGCAGCCAAAATGGTTCAATTTTGTCAAATTAAGCGACGAAACATTGATATGTGACTAAGTCGACCTCATTAAATCCGTATTCATGTGAGCTCCAATTTAACCTCTAGCTAGAGATTAACAACGCATGCATTGTACGTGTACTGGTTATTTAAAGAAAAAGAATGTCAAAAATGTAAGTGAAACTACGGTAAATCATTTGATTACTGATTCGATCCATACAAAACATTCTTATACGGTTCAAACAATGAGAAACATATATTTTTAATCTATAAAATAAACTCAAACAGACCTTTAAAAATCGCACCAATTGCACGTGTTAGTTTAATCTATTCATATCATTATTACTGTTACGTCGCTTATATGGTCATCTGAGGTCAAATCGATAGTTAGTTATATGGCGTCTGGACTAAAATACACACGAAACGAACCTACATATTATCTACACCATGCTCTATAACTGTTTATTTTAGACCTTTGGTAGTTTGATAAATGTTTTACATTGTTATAAATCAAATATGAGAATTTGAGTAAAATCGGTGACCATGAATATTACAGCTAGTGCCCCTTTAAGGTTATAGTTTGAAAGTAAATCAAATAATTTTGAATCGATTTATTTAACTTTAACATTGATACTTGACTTGCAGAGTTTTATACTGATCATTTGTCTCTTGTATGTTTTATTTTTCTTCAAAGATATGTGATCGTTAATAATTGCTCTGATCGTCATCAAGAAGCAAAACCAGAGAGTTTTTACAACTGTGGATGATTCTTACAATGGTCAGATGTTTCACCTTTCTTTTCAATTGAGAACAATGTTTTCAAACCTTTGTAATGATTTCCCATGAAATGATGTTTGACACTATTAAAGACAAGGAAAAAATGCTTAGCAAATTCATCTATAAGACACATGACTACGATGTTAATCGAATATCCAGCGAAAATATATAATCTGTTAAACCCTTAAAATATAAAAAAGTGGTACATATTTAAACTAGAGGCTCTAAAGAGCCTGTGTCGCTCACCTTGGTCTATGTGAATATTAAACAATGGACACAGACGGATTCATGACAAAATTGTGTTTTGGTGATGGTGATGTGTTTGTAGATCTTACTTAACTAAACATTCTTGCTGCTTACAATTATCTCTATCTATAACAGTACTTTTTGTGGAAAATGTTATTGAAAATTTTCAAATTTTAAGAAAATTGTTAAAAATTGACTATGAAGGGCAATAACTCCTTTAGGGGGTCAATTGACTATTTTGGTCATACTGACTTATTTTTGGTCCTTACTTTGCTGTACATTATTGCTGTTTACAGTTTATCTCTATCTATAATAATATTCAAGATAATAACAAAAAAAACAGCAAAATTTCCTCAAAATTACCAATTCAGGGGCAGCAACCTAACAACCGATTATCCGATTCATCTGAAAATTCCAGGGCAGATAGATCGTGACCTGATCAACAATTTTACTTCCTGTCAGATTTGCTCTTTATGCTTTGGTTTTTGAGTTATAAGCCAAAAACTGCATTTTACCCCCATGTTCTATTTTTAGCCATGGTAGCCATCTTGGTTTGTTGGCCGAGTTACCGGACACATTTTTTTTTAACTAGATACCCCAATGATGATTATGGCGAAGTATTGTTAAATTTGGCCCAGCCGTTACACAGGAGAAGATTTTTCTAAAAGATTACTAAGATTTACGAAAAATGGTTAAAAATTTACTATAAAGGGCAATAACTCCTAAAGTAGTCAACTGACCATTTTGGTCATTTGACTTATTTGTAGATCTTACTTTGCTGAACATTATTGCCGTTTGTTTACAGTTTATCTCTATCTGTAATAATATTCAAGATAATAACTAAAAACTGCAAAATTTCCATAAAATTACTAATTCAGGGGCAGCAACCCAACAACGGGTTGTCCGACTTGTCTTAAAATTTTAGGGCAGATAGATCTTGACCTGATTAACGTTTTTATCCCATCAGATTTGCTGTAAATGGTTTTTGAGTTATAAGCCAAAAACTGCATTTTACCCCTATGTTCTATTTTTAGCCATGGCGGCCATCTTGGTTGGTTGGCCGAGTCACCGGACACATTTTTTAAACTAGATACCCCAATGATGATTGTGGCCAAGTTTGGTTAAATTTGGCCCGATAGTTTCAGAGGAGAAGATTTTTGTAAAAGTTAACGCAGGACGACGACGGCGGACGACGGACGCCGAACGCCAAGTGATGAGAAAAGCTCACTTGGCCTTTCGGCCAGGTGAGCTAAAAAGGTACTCATAAAACAGAGTAGACGGTCATTTAGATAACAAGAGACATCAAGCATCAAACTATTTAACAATCTCTATATTTTCTTAATAAGTAAATCATCAAATATTTACCAGCTGTTCCACTGAAGCCATTTACAGTGAGTTGATATTTGTTAGCCTCGTCTCCAATACTAAAAGTTGAGTAATCTGCATACTTGTTAGTACCGTCTACTTGCGATAGCTGGAAGCGTATTTTGTGTGGACCATTTGACGAGATAAGATGAATATATTCATTTCCTATCAAGGCAAACATTGGTGTTTATGAATATTTTCTACATGACATTTGTCAAAAGTACGGACATATTGTGCTACTATTACAGTAAACACTTTGAGTGTACGTATTATGTGTCGAATTAGTTTTAACTGAAAAAAAGGTTCAATTTAAAGCACATACATGTATGACGGTAATAAAAAATGCAAATTTAAAATTTCGATCGACTGACCTACATCATGGCTATATTTAGTCATATTTAGATTGTTGGTGGGATGCCTACGATTTTAACCAGTAGTAAACTTAGAAAAAGTGTGCACAATTTTTTCACTTTGTAGATAAAAAACGTAAAAAGGACTACAGTTTCATCTTGTTTTACATTTATGATAATAAATGCACAGGCTTCAAAGTGTTTAGTGTGATGTCAACGAATTAATACCACAGATTTCAGAATATACGGAAAGAATAAACAATTAATGTAAATAAGCAAAAGTGCATATCAAATAATTGTGATCCCTTCTTACAACAGATTAATGATAATGACATATGTATGATAAATTGAAAGGTCATTTCAGTTTTTAAAACGCTGAACGATTTATAAAGTTAACAAAACAGTTTTCTAATTGAACAGTCTGTTAGATATAGCACATAAGAAGTTCTCTATGTTGTAACAATTGACTTTTCATATACACGTCCATTAAAAACACAATGTACTGAGATATCGGCGTACAATGTTCAATATAAAACGGTCTCTATTTGGTTTGAAATTCCAGTAACTGTAACATGATCGGAGCCTTTAAGTTCATCAGTGACCTCAATGGCTCACAAGAACAAGAACAGACCTAGGTATAAATCGTATTGCGTCTTTGGTTTGTTATAATCTATCATAAGCTCCCATAGAACAAGTCGATACTGGGAATTAAATGGTTTTTCAGAAACAAAAACATTAACTGTAAATTACACACAAAAACGAAAAACGCCTATTTTTTTTTTATAAAATATGGCTACACAGTTAACATGATTAATATTCTTCATTTGAAAGATAGTTTTATAATAAAATTCAACGAAAAAAAAACCAGTACAAGAAGAAACATTACTGGTGTGGGCAAAGGACAAATTAATAGTTTTAACACAGTTGATGCATAATATGCAACCAAGCTCCAAACACAACTTATCCATGTGTGACATAATATGTATAATTTGTATATATAATCATGATAATAGTGTTTAAAAAGTAGTATTCCTTAAAAGCTAAATATTTGATGTCAACATTATGCCTTGTAAAGTATGTTTAACAAACCGTTTTTTAAATAAGTTTTCTCTTTGTTTTTTGTCTTGTTGATTCATTTCTTTGCTGCTAAAAGCTGGTTTGATTATCGAAGACATTTCCAACTGATCTTTACACATGTTACAGTTTCTTCTACGTTTGTTATTTGTCTGCCAGCCTCAAGTTTTCAGTGTCATTTGATATTGAATTCGGCTTTTTCTAAATGTGTATTTACTGAGTTCTCACTTATAACACATTTCTATCACCGGATTTACGAGTAGTACACGTACAAGAACACAAGAACATTAACAATTAATAATTCCGAGAAAGTATAGGTATATGTAGGCACTTATATATCATAAAAAGAATCGAAAAAGTAGGATATTCGTATGATGTTGTCATACTGTATATATTACTATACAGCTTTACTAAATTCTTGTAGCGGCGTAGGAGCTTAAATTAATCCAAATGTGTTAATAAGTGTTAATAATATCATAGATACACAGAAATTGTATTAATGGTGTGACTTAAAACATGATTTTTTGCTCATCCAAACTAGTTAGTAGTATGAACTTTGAACATTTATGACACATGTAATTTTGTTTTTGAAGACAACGTATATTATACGATCAACATTTCAGTATAAAGCTTTGTTTAAGTTTCTTCTCAAAAAGATAATTACTACTTTTAAACTACACTGTACAAATTTAAACTTACCTAACCAATATTCACCATTTTTGTTACCAAATCCATTTTTATAGCTTGTCCAATTTCTATAAAACTCAACTGAACCGTTAAACCTCCTTTGAATGACCTAAAATATAATTTGAAATTAAGGTCGATGTTATCGATTCACTTACCTTCACAGAACTAAAAGCGTATGGTAATATTCCAGTACAAAAATCAACTGAAGTCAGAGAAATTTGCAAATATATATTACCATAATGTTTTTTAGTAAAGTGGAAATATATTTCAGTCGCACGGGTTAATATTTGAAAAACATTATTTACATTGAAATACAATATATTTGCGACATCCTGTTAAAAGTACTTTAGTTATCCAGAACATTCTTGTCTCGAGAAAACAGGCGATTTAATGTCCAATTTACATTGAAAAATTATATTTTGCAGTGTTCATATATCATGTGCCTCAAATTTACACAAAAGTCAAACACACCTAGCATCATACAATAATTCCACTACACACTGATATCTGTCTATAATAAGGTCAGTTGTTAATCAGTTGATGTTCAATATACTACTTTGATAACATTGTGATTGTAAAATGTGAATAGGCACACAGTCATCGTGTTTATTTTGCAGTTTTCAATTAGTTAATTAAAAAAACTGCATTGATTATAACAGTATTGTTATTTGGAAATGGCTGTGCTGTCAATTTATTTATGTATGACCTCATGTTACACATGTATCTGTGTCTGAGATATCAAATAAAATCTTGAATATTCATATGCCACATCTAAATGTGTTTTTTTAACCTTTTTTCTGTAAGTTATTTGATTATTCGTTGGTACATTTTTTATTCTTAAATATTGTATTGCATGGCTGGCCATGGTTGCTGTCAGATTAACGTTTGTGTAATGTAAACATAATATATATAATAAACAATATGTAAAATCTACATACCGTCCACTTGATTCCGTTTTGAATGATACAATAGACAGGCGTTGGTTGCGATCTATTAGTTGGGTATATTAAATAGACGCCATTTATCTCGAAAGGTATGTCATCGCACTCTATTGGTTCTGTAATAGAAGGTTTAAAAGTGTCTTCAATTGTGGTATAAACGGCACTCACAAACGTCTCTTTCTTTGTCGCGTGTTTTAAACAGAGGCAATACTTTTTTTAAGTTGTTAATTTTTTGTTTTGTATTGAAAACTATTTAGTGAGAGTTAAAAAAAAACGCCACCTACCCTTCCCCCCTCCCCCCCCCCAAAAAAAAGATAAAATTGCACTAGAAAGGGATCTTAAATTAATGGTATTCAAGCACAGATTTTTCCTGAAAACAGGTGGTCTCTCTAGCAGGTTTGACTGTACATTTTTGCACAAACTTCTAATATTTAAAAAATACCATACATTTAGTCCAATCCAAACATTCTAAAAAGAAGAGGCTCTCAAGAGCTTAAATAGCGCATGTTTTGCTTGAATCTTTCATGAATGATTTTTTTTCACTTTACAATCTTTATTAAAAAGTGACTTAGAATATCATTTAAATGTTCTTTGTCTCTGTCATATTTTCGTCAAGAACAAAAAAAAAGCATTATACCCCTTTGTTCTATTTAAGCCATAATGACAATGTTTATTTGCGTACAAGGAAATGAAATGCAGAAATATTTATACCAGATACCCTAAACTCATTCAACTCAAGTTTGGCTGAATTGATTCAGTAGTTTCAAAGAAAAAAATTTAGTAAACAAACTAGATTTACAAAGTATGAAAAATTGTCATAAAAGAGCAATAACCCCTTAAGGAGTCAATTAAAAATTATTGTCATATAATGTTATTTTTATATCTTACTTTGCTAAACAATAATTTTTTTTAAATATTCAAGATAATAAGTTTTCTAAAAAAATATAAATTAAGTGGCAGTAACCCAATCATATGTTGTTCTGTTTGTCTGAAAAAGGGCTGATAGATCTTGACCATTCAAACATTTTCAACCCTTTACATATTTGCTCTAAATGTTGTTGTTTTTGAGTTATAAGCCGAATACTGTGTTTGAACCCTATTTTTTTATTTTAGCCTTGGCAGCCTTTTTTGTTGATGGGTAAAAACGTCGGATACGATTTAGAAAGTAAATACCATAAGAAACATTCAATTAAAGTTAAGAAGTATTAGGTCCACTAATTTTAGAGGAGAAGGATTTTAAATGTTAGCAAACATGATGAAAATTGTCTATGAAGGGCATTAACTCGATTGACAGCTTAAGTCTAAATTACATTTTTCTAGATCTTTATTTGATGATGATTATTGTTATGTACAGTTTATCTCTATCTATTATAATATTTAAGATAATAACCAAAATCAAAAGAATTTCCAAACGACTACCAATTAAGTGGCAGCAACTTAACAATCGGTTGCTCGATACGTCTGAAAATTTTAGGGCTCATAGAACAATTTAACCTTTTAGAAATATTTTCTCTAAATCCTTTCGTTTTTGAGATATAAGCCACTATGTTCTATTTTTAGCCATTGTGGTCATGTTTCTTGGTGGATCAAAACGTCGGATAACTATAAACTTAAAAACCCTAATGATCATTCAGTTAAAATTAAAGGTATTTGATCCTATAGTTTCAGTAGAGAATATTCTTGACATAGTTGACGACGTCAACTACGTTCGCCAAGTGATGGCATAAGCTTATATTGGGCCTTTCTGGCCCGGTGAACTATATAAAAATTAATGTGACAAAACTGCAAATCAGAGCAGAAGATTTTTTAAATAATTTACAACGAAAGACGACGAGAGACGACGACGAGAGACGACGACGACGACGGATCACAACAGACGCCAGGTAATGGCATAAGCTAAAATGGGGCCTTTTGGGCGCGGTAAGTTAAAAAATAAATAATGTGACAAAACTGCCAATATCCATTGTTTGTAAAGATTGTTTAAAAAAAGTGCGTTAACTTGAAAACTGTTACATACTGGTTTTAGGAACCACCAACATGAACAGTCGTTTATTTCTGTGAAATCAAGATTAGTGTGTGTGTGCTTTCTCGAAAGTTTCATGTTTATTTTTCACAACCATTTACTGCTACATGTAAAGTTCACATACGATATTTTGAAAGAAAGCATTTCAATCAAACGACAGAGTTCACTTGTGGCACAAAATGGCCTAATATATCAGGTTTATCATAAAACATCTAAAAGGTCACATTTTGGTTCGTTAATCGGTCTGTTTAAAAATCCATAATGCAAACTTAATCAGTTCTTTTCATAAAAGAACATAATATTCTCCAAAGTAAGCCCATTTATTACATTTTGTGAACATAAGATAATTTTGTGCAATTTTTAGACTTAACACTGGAAGAAAAAATTTGGTTTCCGCGTACGAGCCAAAATGTTTTGTAACCAAAAGATTCCAATTGATAAATATATAAACAATTTTGATCGTGAATCGTGGATGGTAGCCAAGATTAATTATGCCAAAAGCAATTAAAAGTTTGCCAAAAAATACCAAAAATGATCTAAAACATGTTAGTGTACAAATAATGTTCCAGGAATCATAGCTTCATTTATTTTGAAGAATGGCGCAATTCAAATATCTGTTTGTTTTTATAGGATTATCAAAAGTATTTCTAAACGAAAATTGTACTTTTTTTGGCCCGATTTAACAACATCAAAAATTTATAGCCAGTTTTAACCTTTCGTGAAAATTCTTATTTTTTTAACCACTTTGTATTTTGACTTATAGAAATTTGCTGAATTTTGGAAAACATTCGACGTTATCATGGTTATGGACACTAATTTGCTCTTGCGTTTGCACATTTTATACGAGAGGAAAGATGTTTAGTTTGAAGAATAGGTAATATCTTTGGGACCCATTCAATGAAGCCTAAATAATTTTAAAAAAAAGTTACTTACGTGAAACTGAACAGTTTATTCCATTCCAGAATTCAGTATCATTGCAAGAACATTTATTCCCAATGCATTTCAGTGGTGCTTTACAGTCATTATGTGAGAGACAAAAATGACCTAACGTGTTTACTGTTAAAATAAAATCTGACAGTTTTAATTGACGAATAATAAAGACCACAACCACTGATCGTGTATTAAAAATTTAGGAATCCCACTGATATAATATCAAATAAATAAGTTTTCTATATCTATCGCTTTTAACAAATGCTATTCCTAAAGGGGAACAGGAGGTAAAATACTAACTGATAAATTTTGTTTGCCATTTTGTAATTTTAATAATTTAGGTGTTAGAAAAATATCAAATATATGATAAACGATGGAATAATGAATGGTGCTTGCTTCAAAGCAGTTGAACGACAACAGTAACATATAATTTACTAAAGATAAAGATCCATGAAACCAATTTATGATGCACCTTTGTATGTATATCCATGTTTATTTTTATCAATCAACTTTGAACAGTAAATTTACTGAAAATAACCAGGCTATTAAATTTTCTGTCATTTTTTGATTGCAGAGTTCTAAACTTGTTATTTCATCTGAGACGAAAAACCAGTCAAAATGACACCAACTCTGATTATTTAAACAGTTTTGAAAAAGTGGGTTTTGACATGGTGTGTTATTTGTCGGTCGTTTCTATTTACATGTAGCTGATCAATAACAAAAATCCGAAGTCATAATAGTTTTAAGCCTTTTTGTTAGTCGTTTTCTGCTTTGTATCGGTCTGATGTGTTAAGTCTTTTTTAACAGATTTGTATAGAGTACCTATGTTCCGGGTAGGTGTTTTCTTTGCAAAAGTTAAACCCCAAACGTTATGTTTGTGCATGGCATAAGCATAGAGCATAGGGTTCAGTTGGTGTCATTCAAGTCTGTCATATTTGTTTTGCATTAGACTGTTGGTTCCCACGTCGAACTATGTTCGTCGTTGCATTAAACATTGTAGATGTCTGTTTGGAAGACGTAAGGTTTTTTCCTCCTATTTACATTCAGCATTACATACATTCATGCATATGTAATCAAGAAATATGTACATTTGTAAAATATTTATGAATTGTAAATAACGCCATATTTCTTACTATGACGGCATATTTGCCCATTCCAATACCAATTATCTCCTTTGTTGCATTCACATCTATCATCAACACATTGTAAAGTATCCTTGCATTCTAATGTTTCCCTACACTTTGATTGTGCGTCTTTTCCTTCAAAATGTAGAAAAAAACATATCAAATTATTAGACTCGGTTAACAATATCAAATACTAAGTGTTCTAAGAAAAAGTTAATTAACAAAAATACCAAACCCCGAGGAAAATTCGGAAAGTCACTAGCCAAAGTGCAAAATCAAATGCTCAAGCACATCAAACAAATAGATAACAACTGTCATATGATATCACTGACTTGCATTGATGCAGGCATTTTCTAATGTTGAACATTGTGGATTAAAACTTGGTTTTATAGCAAGCTAAACTTCTCACTTGTATGATAGTCGCATACCATTCCATTATAACAAAACAGACAGACATACATCATGTGCATAATAGAGATAGTTGTCAAACATAGCAATACAGCAGTCTGCATTGTGTCTTTATCACTAAAGATATGCCATAAAAGAAAAAAAAGGCACATTGAAAACTCACATAGCAAAAACGATACTCAGGAATTCAAAAATTCACCAGAGCTTAATAACACAATGACGGGATGTACAAGTACCGAATAACGTCAAATGGATATCTCGAAAAAATAGACTAAACAGTAAAAATAAGATTTCACAAACACAATGTAAAGAATACTATAGCACGTTATTAACATGATAAACAACATCATTACATGTACCTTTAATCTAAACTTCAAGACCATCTTGTATTATTTAAGTAATGATACGGAATATTTATCAACAAGTATTGATATCTTCCCATGCTTTTCTACATTGGTTAGAGGTATAGGGGAAGGGTTGAGATCTCACAAACATGTTTAACCCCGCTGCATTTTTGCGCCTGTCCCAAGTCAGGAGCCTCTGGCCTTTGTTAGTCTTGTATTATTTTAATTTTAGTTTCTTGTGTACAATTTGGAAATTAGTATGGCGTTCATTATCACTGGACTAGTATATATTTGTTTAGGGGCCGGCTGAAGGACGCCTCCGTGTGCGGGAATTTCTCGCTACATTGAAGACCTGTTGGTGACCTTCTGCTGTTGTTTTTTATTTGGTCGGGTTGTTGTCTCTTTGACACATTCCCCATTTCCATTCTCAATTTTATTTTAATGTTTAAGAAAAAATGCGATACGTTCTTGTTTATACCCCTTGCTCATTAACTTTCTGCTCAGACACTGGTGACTTTTTATAAAATTTGAGTAGCAGCTACAAGCTCTTGAATACCGAATGATTTGAATGAATGTATCATATGCAGGTGAAATTTATATATCGCTTATAAGGTGAGGATAATTGAAAATTTCAAATTAAAATCGTCTCGTTGGTAATAGATTCTAGCACTGCGAATAACGCTCATGTCGACTTCGGGGTATACAATGTAAGTCTAAAATTGAGGCAAAGGAAGTCGTGTCTTGTTTTTTTCTAGTTATAGAGGACATACATTGTATTAATGAAACCCCTGAACAGATTTAAACTGAAAGCTGATAACTTGAATGCAAATATTAAGTTTGTGTAATAGCATACTGCCAGGACACCAATATTTTATGAAAAATACATATAATATTACAGGAACAGGATTATGTATGTAATCAACAGTGCGGTTTTTTTTTAAGTTTATAATGCCAGAAGCGTATTTATGTATGTTATACACACACAATTATGAAAAAAACATCATCATATCATGACTGCCACAACGAATGAAATTATATAAAACCACTTTTTAAATACAATGCCGAAGCATAATTAAGCGCATTTTCGTGTATTTTTGGCACTCAGAAAAAGACCATTAGTTTATGGAGGAATTAGAAGCATATTTGTTGTACATTTTAGATACAGCTGTCCCATAAACCACGCATATTTTGCGTCTTTAATATTCATTGATAGTTTGTTTTGTTTACCTACTGGTTTCCAGATATGATATATTTCATCTTGTAAAGACACAACTTGGGAATGTAACCAGTACAAATACACATGCATATCGACCAAATCAAATTCTAAGGAAGTCTGAACGTGAAGGCAGGGGTAATACAGAAATTTACTATAAGTTTAAGTTGTAGATATTTAGTGCATATAAATGTAAATGTAAAATATTGCAAAGCCTTTTATCTTTACCTTTGAAAAAATAGCTTATCAGCTTTCCATTCTAAGATTTATTTGTTTACGTGATATAAATGTGGTACAATTTTAGCCGTAAAGGGAGTTCCTATGGGAAATAAAGGCAACAGTAGTATACCGCTGTTCAAAACTCATAAATCCATGGACAAAAAACAAAATCGGGATAACAAACTCAAACCGAGGGAAACGCATTAAATATAAGAGGAGAACAACGCCATAACACTAAAATGTAACACACATAGACAAAATCCCACGAGAATAACAAATATAACATATATATATAACATCAAAACCAAATACATGAATTTGGGATAGACAAGTACATCTGTATATTTACAGAAGTGGAACCTTCAAGATACAGTGACAATGCGTAAAGTTTCCAATTATAAAATTTAAAAAAATAATTTTGTACTTTTGGTATGAATGTCAATAAAAACAATTTTACATAAGCGACAAGATGACACAGAAATTGGTAATTGTTTGTAAACTTTAATGCTTTATAGTCATTATTAGTTGAATACTTTATAAAATTAAATTAACTTTTAAACTGTTATATAAATGTTCGTTAGAATTAATGTTTTGTTTGCGTTTAGTAAATTTTGTTGAAAGAGCTTCAGATGTATGATAGACAATTGATAACTATGTAAAGTCTGTCATTAAGAAAACGAATAAAAATGGCGATTGGAATATTATCTACAAAAGATGAACCAAAAGTTACAAAAAAGTGTGAAGCATAGTGTACCTTAAATTTAAATCCCTAGGTTATCCTTACACTTGTGATTATTAATATATCGTACTTGCACTACAGTTTTGTCCCATCCAGTAATCAATTCTATCGCATTTACAGATTCCATGGATACAAAACAATGTTTCTATACACTCATCTGACACCGTACAAGTTGAATTATGCATCTTTCCTAGAAATAGAATCAATCGATTAATTCTATACATTTATAGATTAAACGTGTGCATCTTTGGAAAATAAAATACACTAATTAGATGGAAGAAAAACTTACAATATGCATTATCTGACTTATATACCGTCAAAAAGTATTATTTTTTTTTATAAAGATTTGCAAAATTTAGCATCCTATTCTACCGACCACATTAATGTGGGATATTCCTTTCTAATGCGTTCAGGTTTAAATACGCCCTACGCATTTAGAATGTGAAATAAAACTCACCTATCAATTTTGATATAAAGTATAGAAATTATTATCCATACACAATAAAAAGAAATATAACTGTAATTGCAAGAATTAAGACACAAATTAGTTGTTACCTTCCGATTTCGGTGTATGAAAAATATAAGACAGTTAGTAAGTTATTGTACCAACTTAGTTTAAGGAAAAAGGTAGGGTGGTGCTATGTTAATTTTTTTCTATTTTTAATGACATTTCTATCGCGGAAAAGTGATTTTTCAACAATTTAATTTTAATCGATTTGAAATATTCGGAATATTTTTTTTAATAGCCATTCATTTTTAAGAGATTATCAGAATTTAATTCTATACCCCCTCCTTCCGCGACCCCATTTTGAGGTACGTGGATGTCATACAATAGAATGTAAGAATATTTTATTAGTTGATCCTTTGATAGAGTGAAAGGTATACAGATATGTAAAAAATGTTAAGAACTGACACGAAGGTAAAAACAACATCGTGGTACATTTCCTTTTAAAACGAAAACGAATATCATGTAGGTCACAATATTTCAAAATCTTACACACAAATATGTTAAATCTGGATTTTTTAAGGCTGTACTTTGGTAAAGTTTTGGAATATGTGTCAGAAGTTCGGAATCTTTAATGTTTTCCTAACGGTACAATGTAAAATATTTTGCCATATAACACCTATGTTTTTTTCATGAAAGACTTTAAATAGCTCATAAAAGGTCATTTTACAAAATTTAAGTAATATTTTGATTTTCTTTCTTTGAGTTGAGACCAAAATGATATCAATGCAAATATAAGGTAAAAGTCGGAGCCAACCTTTTCCCGCAATAATTTAAAAATCTCGAAAATCAGCTCCATGATCTATCAATATTTTTAGCTTATTTTGATAGTTTTCTAATGCTCTTCCGGCTTATAGTATACATTTTAAAATCTTGATTTATTTAATTAACTTAAGTACATCCTTAAGTGTTATAAGAGTTTAACATCAAAATTCATCTCACATGATTATATGATACAGTCAGTATTGTAGCGATAAATTTACAAAACTTCACATTATTTGTATCAATTTGAATGCGGGCAATAAAAATTTTCTTACAACTATCATTGATTGAATTTTAAAAAACAAAATCCAAAATCGGCAACAAAAAACGAATATAATTAATAAGTGAAATATAGTGTGCATTTTTATCGAGGGAAAACATGGCCTCACACATGTCATTATTCTATGCCTTGGAACTTTTTTTTTTGAAACATGGTATCGTGAAGGTTAAGTCGTCTAAAGAATGAGCTATCGTTCTGAAAGACAATAACTCCATACATTAGGTATATAACTATCATATGGTAAACTACTTTTAGCATCTAATGTGTATTAATCAGTTTATCAATAGTAAATGGTAGTTTTAGTTTGAGACATTGAAGAATGATATCTTTTTTTCCCATCTAACTATTTGTATAAATTTCATTTAACAGAAATCTAGAGATAGTCCAATGCCGGTATCTATTTGGTGTTATCAGTTTTTTTACAAACCTAGTATTCAATATCGTTTTTTTCTTTTTCAAAAGTAACGACAAATAAAAATTCTCCAACGTAATGAAACTCCCTGTTTATGATAATTTGCTTATATTCTACCATATTCTGAACACCTTTTAATGTTTTCAATTTTTACATAGTTTTGTTTTGCATAGTTTTAATATTTTTTTTTCTCAGTGTACATAATTTCTGTTTCTGTTTAACACATCATAGAATCTATACGATACAAGTTAAAGAATTTTGCTCTATAACACCTATTTATCTTTTAACATAAGACTTAATAACTCAAAATAGTCATTTGACAAATTTGAAGCAGATTCTTAATTTTCCTTATTTCGATTTGAGACCCAAATAATATCAATGCAAATATAAAATAAAAGTCCGAGTCAGCCTTTTCCAGCCATGATTTATAAATCAAATATCTCGAAAAGGAGCTCCCTGACCGATCAATATTTTTAGCTTATTTTGATTCTTAACTAATACTCTTCAAGCTTAAAGTATCCATTTTTATTTTTTGATTTATTTAATTTACCATAAATCACCTAAGTTCATCCTTAAAGAGTCATAATCATTAAATATACATCACCGGACCAGAGAGAGTCTTACTTGAATTACAATGTGATCCATCCCAGTATTGATCTGCAGGACATTTACATACTTTATACAAGCACTGCAGAGGCGTTCTGCATTCATTGTTTGATGCACAGGCATGGTTGTTCCCTTTAACTGTAATATATTCAAGTACTACTTCACCTAATAATCATTCGACAGGTGATTAAGGAATGGAAACCTTTCAGAATTTTAAATGCGATATTTTTGTCAATCTGATCGGTTGATTACATTGTGTAAACAACACTATAACCTATTTATTTTTGCACGGAGATAGAATGAATTTTCCATTATAATATTATGCAACATTATTTGCAATCAGTCATTTTAAAAAACCTCTGAATTATGTAATCAAATTATAAAAGATATTATAATAAAGATGCTTAAACTTTGTTTGTGATGATAAAGAGTTAAATTATGACAGATTGTAAATAATGTTGCATTATATTTGAAAAACAGAAATATACCATTTCCATGATAATAAACAGTTATATGTAAATAACATTTTTTTTTTTTGTGATTTCCCACTACCCCCTCCTTATTGCGTTAATAATATTGTTTGACATGCAACATCATCATTTTAAATGCCGACTAAAGACCTTAATGATAATAGCAAATATGTAAACCCCATACACATACCCCCACAAAATAAGTATAACAAAATGTAAAAATGACGAAAGAGAGAGAAAAAGTATAACAACGATACTGAACTCCAAGGCAAATTCAAAAGTGGAAGTCTGACAAAATCAAACGTTAACAATCAACGGAACAAGTGAAAAACAACTGCCATATTCCAGAAGCGACATATAGCCGAAACGTCTACTAGACGTTAGATTTAGCATTAATTTCTAAAATTCGACTCTTTTTTTTACAAGATCTATTGTGAAGCGATAGGCTTAACCATGTGTTAAATTAAACACACTATTAATACAAAACATGAATTAACAAATGCATTCTACCAGTCACTAAAATGCAAACTCCAAACCTAAATTAAGCTGACTGGAAGATTATGTCTTTAGTATACGAAAATCAATCACAATCACTTTTGTGAGAAGTTTGGTTTCATTAAAATAAAATCAGGTTCATCTCGTGGTCGTTTTCCTTTTATTGATGCATATGGACGCCTTAATCAATAGTACTTAACAAACGTGATAATAATTTCTTTCCCTTTTCTAATTTTCCATTTCTAAAAAAGCATTTTAATTGACTAAAGCGTTCATGAATTTTTACATTATATTAACCTCGATTGCTGGGTTTGTTCCTGAAGTTAAACCAGCTATAGCGGTGTTATTAGGAAAGATTTGATTAAAATTGACAAAACATTAACTAATTGCATTCTTTCGATTCTTTGAGTTTTTGACTAAGTTTGGAAGAAATCCATGAACAGCTTTTAAAGCCGACTATGCGGTATCGGTTTAGCTCATTTTTTTAAGTCTGTACGGTGGCCTATAGTTGTTACTTTTTATGTCTCTTGTAGAGAGTTGCCGCATTTGCAATAATACCACATCTTCTTTTTCTGGGTCATCTTAAGAGTCCTAGGTAGTATTCTACCTTGATTTGTAGGAGCTATGAGATTTAAATTTCCAACGAAAATCTTATGTTGCCTTTTATATTCAGTGACACTAAATATTTTTTATCCTATCTTCCTTTATGCGTTTAAGATCTCTACTGTGTGTCTAATTCGTTACACAAATACACAAACTGGTTCAAAGAAAGACCATATATCTGGTTCTAAATTATACCAGCTTTTTGATTAAAATATATTTTCATTAAATATACTTGCGTAAGGTACAGGTATTTGTTGACCAGTAATAATCATTTGTAGGGCATTGGCACTTTCCAAAATGGCAAATCAAATTGCTCTTACAACCACTTGTTGATGTGCATGATCCGTTAACAGATGTTTCTGTAAAAATACATACATTGAAAGTGTAATGCATTGACATAAGTCTCGCTATATAAATGCAAATTTACAAAATTATAAGTAAATTGTCATTTGCAATATAATTTGATACTAAAATTCAACAATACCATTGTACATAAAAACAAATTTGATTACTCCTTTTTTTTTGTATTACTTTATAGCAATAAGAAGATACGGTATAATTACCTATGTTATAACTACTAAATACAAATTGACTACGGTACCTGTAGTTGTTAATTGTTGTGTTATTTTGGTCTCTTGTGGAGAATTGTCTTATTGGCAATCATACCACATCTTCTTTTTTAAAGGTTGGAAGATATCAATTTATTAATCATATTTTTTCTGCATTTCTCTAGTAGTCAACTAATTATCAACATTAGCACTTTGCTATTATATATATATCACCATAATCAGTTATCGTCAAAATATTGCAATGGCCATTTTAAAACAATGGTGTCGTCCTTGGATAAGATCAACCTATAAGTCAACAGACGGTATTCAGCATAAGACAATAGTATAGTAACTATGTAGTAGAGATTTCCAATAAAATGACATACGTACCTAACTCGACGTACGCACGTAACGGGACCGATTATTGCTAACCAAATAATGTTGTTAAATGCGTTTCTAAAGTTTTAACTAAGTATTCCTAAACAATGAAACTCATTCATAATAAATTTTATCAATAACAAATATTTCAAATATGATGAAAAACGAAAGAAATCATGATTCTTATATATCAAGTGATTATTGAGATTCCCGCCGAAACTTCAATGTCATAAAACCACGTATATATACGTATCTTTACCTATCATATGATACGATTCATTTGAGTTGTCTTTCCTCGTTTTAATCATGACTTTGTTTTTCCGATATAGTTTGCAAAATTTAATGAATTTTATTATTTGATATTTGTATTGCTTTTGTTTGTCGTTTTCAATGTTTTATAATATTTAATTTCCGTAGGTATTTATTATTAGATAGATTTTTTTTAACAATTTCAGAAAAAAATAACTCAAAGTGTTAATCAGAATGTGTCTCTGTTAAAGTTGATAACTTGGATTGCACCATACTTTATTAAGCATCATTTCAAACGTTCTGTTCTTCTGCAGTTTATTTAATCCCCTTAATTTACAATCTCTGATTTTTTTTCTCAATAGGGAAAACGTACGTCAACGGGTTGTGTATATTTATAAAAAAAATTAGTTAATACAGGTCTTGTACTTATTTAAATTTTAATAGTTGACATACACTTTTCTTTCAAATGAAAGTCAACGAACATTAGAAAAAAAGGAATATTGTAATTGATAATAATGTATGTAAATAAATTTGTACACCAATTAGATATATAGATTGTAATTTTGAAGGTGTATTTGATTACCTACTGATGACTTATAATCTGCAGATAAACATTGACCACTACATGGATAGTAAACTATCAATTTATAGAACACAGTTATTGGCTAAAAACATCCTTCCCTTAGTATCTCTGATTAAAAGTGGATGAGAATGCCAAATTACATAGTTGTTACATGTTTGAGATAACTATGTCACTTCAGTCTTTATGGTAATTTTCTATTAATATTACTTATCCAATTAGAAGTAGATTCTAAAGCTTTCACATATATTGATTGAGTTAGCGAAAATTGTTAGGTTCAGTTTTTGTCTCGCTTTGGAGGTATGTATATAAAATTGACAAGAATGAGACAAGATCACCAGTGAAGGTGTTACACGACTGAAAAAACATTTTATTGAAAAAAACATTTTATATTCATAATTAATATAATTTCTTTCGTTTGAACGTAGTGAATAAGAGTGAAATTATTTTCTCTTGTTTGTTCATGATGTATGTAGGTGTCGTGCTTATCGCACGGTCATTTTCCCCGCCAAAACGGGGGTTTTGGTCATTCAGCACGACAGCGCCGAACCGTCAACACACAGTTATCTAAAGTTTAATTCTTAAGTAAGTTGGTAAATTTTTTTTTGTAATGTCGGACCCTGAAGAGATGGAAACTCCAGAACAGGAGGTGTCTCTTAGAGACGTTATGAAAGCTGTTAAAACCCAGGGTGAATTTAACGAAAAACTTAGGAAAGACATTTCCGAATTAAAACATGAAGTTCACGGGTCTACCGTTGCAGTTGCTTCCCAGGTTAAAAAGTTAAAAACTGAATCTCAATATATTTGGAAATATGAGGGAAATAAGGTTCAATTTCTACTAAAACTGAATTTTTAGAAGACCTGACACAAGCTATTTGGGCCATTGATAATTCAAAGACCGACTACGCACGGGAAACTGTTACTGAAGTAATTGGCAAGATTAAAAGACGAAATAAACTTGTTAAGATTGCCGATAGTAGTGAAGGGGGTTGGGAGACTGTAAGGCAATATGAAAGTAATCCAGTGGCCAGTAACTCCGACGATGAGAGCAAAATTAATAAAGCTGAGAGTAGGGCGATACGTAAACGTAATGCAAAAGGAAAAAAGTCTGCTTCTAAGAAGGCTAATTATTCTGCTCCCAGTACTCTTTCTCAATTTGTTGATACTTTCCAAACAAAAAATCAGCCCTTTCGTGAACCCCAGTCATGGTACAATGGTCAAGCCTTGTATCAAAATCAACCCAGCACGAGCGGATATCAACGACAAAATAGACAAGGTGCATGTTATGGTTGTGGATCGTTCCAGCACTGGAGAAGCCAGTGTCCCTTCAATCCCAGACCTATCCAGCCAAAATCGAAATAGTACAGACTTTATAAAAGATGAGTATAATTGTAGCATAGATTATTTAATTGAAAATAATACAACTAAAGTATCTTCGATAAGTGACTCGGATAATCTCACTAATGATTACTACGAGTATGAACAGGGACAGGCACATATTATTGTGAAAGACAGGCTTAAAAGTCACTATTCTTTTTGGAAAAATATTGGTTGTTATGATTATATTTTAGATACTATTTTGAATGGTTACAAAATTCCTTTTTACAGTACCCCTCCTTCTATATGCTTAAAAAACAATCGATCGGCAATCATCCATAGCGAGTTTGTTACCGAAGCTATACATGATCTTCTTATAAGGGGTTTGATTGAGGAATGTGAATTTCAACCTCGTGTTGTAAATCCTCTTACAGTTGCAGCGTCGGACGGTAGGAAAAAACGCCTTATTTTAGACCTCCGTCATGTTAACAAACATCTTTGGAAATCAAGTGTAAAATTTGAAGATGTTCGCATAGCCATGCAGTTTATCACAAACAATTCTTTTTGTTTCCAGTTTGATATTGTGTCGGCATATCACCATGTTAATATTTTTATGCCACATACAGAATTTTTAGGGTTTTCCTGGAGGCATGAAAACACCGAAAAATGGTATAAGTTTTTGGTTCTCCCGTTTGGACTTTCGTCAGCATGTTATATATTTACTAAGATCACAAGACCACTTATAAAAAAGTGGAGGGATGAAGGTAAACAAGTTTTAATGTACCTAGATGATGGTTTAGGAACTCATACGGACGAAGAAACTTGCAAAACTATGTCCAATCAAGTGAGACAAGATTTAATTCAGAGTGGATTTGTTCCTAAAAATGAAAAATCTAAATGGTCATCTATGAAACTTTTGGTATTTTTGGGTTATTCAATTGACACAAACCGTGGCACTATAACCATTCCGAACGAAAGAGTTCAAAAGATTTTAAAAACTATTGCTGACGTTGAATATTATGTATCTAAACATGGCAAAGTCCATGCACGATTGGTTGCTTCTTTAGTGGGACAAATAGTGTCCATGTCATACGTCATTGGTAACGTTGCTTATATCATGTCTAAACATTTAAGCATTGATATTTTAAGTATGACTTCGTGGAATAGTTGTATTGTTTTATCAACAGAAAGCTTGATACAAATTAAATTTTGGAGAGAAAATTTAGAACACGTAAATGTTAAAAAGTTTTCTTCAGATGTGTCATGTCAATCTGTAGTTTATAGTGATGCAAGCAATACAGGATATGGTGGCTATGTTGTAGAAACACCTTTTAATATAGCACATGGTATGTGGTCCGTATGTGCGGCTTCAAAGAGTTCTACGTGGAAAGAGCTAAATGCTGTTAGAAATATTCTATTATCTATGATCAATGTATTAAAAGATAAACGAATTAAATGGTTCAGTGATAACCAGAATGTAGTAACTATTGTGGAAAAAGGTAGTATGAAACCTGAGTTACAGGATATTGCTATGTGCATTTTTGAGAATTGTTTGATACATAATATATCTATCGATGTAGTTTGGGTTCCTAGAACCTTGAATGAGAAAGCGGATTTCATCAGTCGTATTATTGATTATGATTGGGGTATTGACGAACAGTTATTTATGTATGTAGATTCCCTATGGGGACCTCATGAGATAGACTGGTTTGCAAATGATGACAATCATAAGTTAACGGTATTTTATTCCCGTTATTGGACGGTGAACTCGATGGGTATCGATGCATTCACTATTAACTGGCAAGGTGCCAATGGTCGGTTTGTACCACCTGTATGTTTAGTGTCTAAAGTAATAAGTTACATGAGGCAATGTTTTGTTCATGGGACACTTGTTTTACCTTTATGGAAGTCGGCAAGCTTTTGGTCGATGCTATGTCCTACGGGTGAAGGGTTCATTAAAGAGGTGAAAGGCTGTATAGATTTACCTACTAACAAGAAATTCTATACTTCTGGTAAAGGGAATAAATCAGTATTTGAAAATATTGATTTACCCTTCAGGGTGTTGGCTTTGAGACTTGATTTTGAACCTTTTTAACAACTAATATAAAAGTTCTTGAGTTGGTGGCGGTAATGTTACAGTAGGCCTGAGGGGCTGTGGTGGTGGTTTGATCTAAAGTGAAATGCGAGACGAGTTATATGAACATTAGATTGTGAAATTGTTTATATACAAATTGTATGTGCTTTGTACATTATGTTTTAATGTGATTTTTATTTTTACATATGTTTTTGCAGGCTTTCCAAAGCGATCTGTTGGAATTACCTGATACTTTGATTGAGAAAATCCATTTACTTCCTGATCTGTTAACCGAAAGTAAATCTAACAACACCGTTCAAAATTATTATTATGGTTTTTTGAGATGGAGAAAATGGGCTTTATCTAATGGAATATCTAGTGAATTTATTTTCCGGCCAAACCAATACATGTGGCTATATATTTAGCATGTTTAGTGCAACAAAATCGTACGCCCAGTCCTATCAATCAGGCGTTTTATAGTATTAGATGGGCACATAAAATTATTAGTGTTAATTCTCCTACAGATTCTGATTTAGTGAAAAATATTCTTGAAGGAGCTAAGAGACGTCTATCTGTTCCGATTAAAAAGAAAGAACCGATCACTCCAGATATGCTTTCACAGATGTTCGACAGGTTATATTGTGAAAATAATCTTTACAACCAGCGTACTATTTCTGCTTGTTTGTTATCTTATTCTGTTTTTTTACGTGTTTCTGAATTGCTGAATTTGAAAACCTGTGATATTCAATTTTTTCTAAGTCATATGTCAGTATTCATACAGAATAGTAAAACGGATATTTACAGAGATGGTGATCGAATAATCATTGCGAGAACCGGGAATAAATTATGTCCTGTGAAGAACTTGGAGAGTTTTTTAGAATGGAGCAATAATCCACTTGATACTGATGTTTTCGTATTTCGTAATTTGACAAAAACCAAGGAAAATTATGTGTTCCGAAAAGAAAACAAACCTCTTTCTTATACAAGAATGCGAGAGCTATTTATAGAAGCATTTTCTCCGATTGTGCTAAATATAAAATATTTTGGCCTTCACAGTCTAAGGTCTGGTGGAGCTTCTGCAGCTTGTAATTTTGGTATTTCTGATAGACTTTTCAAAAGGCATGGACGTTGGAGGTCGGAGACAGCAAAAGACGGTTACGTTAAGGACTCGTTTTCGGACAGAATGTTAGTTTCACAAAATTTGGGTCTATAGTATATTTTTTCAAAAATTATATTATTAGTCCTTTTTTACATATTGTCCCTTTCTTTGGTTCAGCAGCGGCGTTGTCGTCAGGCTTTGCACTTTATTTATGAGTTTATTGTTTTCTTCATACTGTTTAGCAGTATGTCATTTACAATTTCATCAATACGAAGTATTTGTGGTATATGGTATATGAGACCAATACGAAGTATTTGTGGTATATGGTATATGAGACGGCATTGGGTAGTAATTCTGTTTTTTGAATACAGAATGAAGTTTGTGACAAGAGAATATACTTGTATATGGGATTGACTGGTAACAGGATAGCCTCTAATACGGGTTCAATCTTTTTGTTAGACACCCTGATCTGTGACTTTAAGACTTTATTTTTCGGCTTCTCCACAAAGCATAATGCATTAACGAGTAGGAGCAGGTATTGGTTTACTTGTAGAAAGACAGATGCGTCATTATAGTGGTTACGCTCTCTTGTTACCTAGCATATGAAAATGCGACTCTGAGTGTTGGGCATGTATAAAAAGGTATATGCATTTATCATTATCATTTCATCATCCTTAATATATATGTAATATTTGTCGCTGAATATAAGACACACATCAGTATCATCGTCATAAGCACTATAGCTTCAGGCTAAATCTGCATCGTAAGTACATGTTTTATAAATTATAGCTTGAGGTTTCTTCGTCGTAAGTATTATAACTTTAGGCTTAATTCTTATCTGATATTTTACGCATGTTTCTCTATGCTACATGGTTTTTATAAATATCCAAGTTAAAGCCAATAGATATCATAGAAAAAGGTGTATCAAATGGTCATGTCACTATTAAAACAGTGAATCGTGAGACAGAAACGAAGCATAAAACAGGAATTTATAGTATTTCCGAATAAACTCCATGTACCGATCTTATAGTATCCACAGCAGCTGAACACTATCTTAAAAACAACTACAACTAACAAATAAAGAATAATTATCCAGTTTATAATATTGATCAATTATGGTGTACTACCATTGTCCTAGTGTGGATGTGCCTGTCCCAAGTCAGGAGTCTGTAATTCAGTGCTTAACGTTCGTTGTGTTTTCCTTATTTTTTTTAACAATAATTTGGCAGTTAGTTTTCTCGTTTTAGTTGTTTTACAGTTTTCATTTTGTGGCCTCGTATAGCTGACTTTGCGGTTAGAAGTTTGCTAATTGTTGAAGGCGGTATGGTAACCTATAGCTGTTAATTTATGTGTCATTTCGGTCTCATGTGAAGAGTTGTCTCATTGGCAATCATACTACACTTTGTATTGTACATAGCACAAATTAAGTATAAGATATTCAAAGACATTCTAGAAAGCAAGACCTTTTGTCATTTCAAAAGCACAGAGTGTCTGTAGGACCATTTGTGGTCATAACTGTATAACAGATTATATGTAGTTTCCATGTGTCCATTAGAATACGTCAGTATCACATTTCTGTGTTCAGTGAGCTACTTAATCAACGGGGGGAAAACAATTCAGTATGTAGTCTTAAACTTTTAAATCTCATTCGAGATGCCTGATGTTCAGACATTGTTGTTTTTAAAAGTATTTATCAAAGTCAAACGACATTCATTTAGGTTTTTTTTTCGTCCAATACAATTTGTGATTATGGACGGATCCAAGATATTTGAAAGAGGGTGTAGTTCCCGATAATTGAGTTTATACTGACTAGCGGAGCGATGCGAAAAATAATTTGGACGATTATACGCTCAAAATTTGTATAGATATTGTGGAAAACATAAGATTTTCAAAATTATTCAAGCGATTGAATGGGAGGGGGGGGAGAGAATGCCCTCTACCCCTGTATCATCGAATGCACGTTTAGGTATATATGGACAAAAACCTCGTCCCTTACATTAGTATAAGTAAAAACGAAAAAGTACTATATGATGAATATATCAATGATATGAACTTCTGCCCACATCAAATTATTTCTATAAAAAAGTTAAGTCGAGTACACCTTTTACATTTGGTTGTGTTGGAATCTACTTTGAACGTTAAAACTTGTAAAAACAATACAAAGCCAACCTTCTCGCTTCGGAATTCATTATTCTAATATTTTCATACCATATTTTGTCTTGGTAGTTTTTAAAATTCATAATTTGAGAAGAACTAAAATATGGGTCAAGTGTAATGACAAGAAATGATGGGTGTATTTGATTACAAGTTGCTAACTTACTTATTCCATTATAATATTTGTATCAATAAAATCATTCCAAGTTTAATGACAAAATATTTAAAGATTAAAAAAAAGTAGATGGGGTTGATTTTAACGTTAAGTCTATATCAGGAAACAATGCGTGTTCAAAGAGAAAAACATGCATTTAGTGTATGCTCCCCTCCGTAATGCTTCAATGCAATAGAACGAAATACGTTGAGTTAGGTCGGTTATGTCGAGTAAAATTATTTTATTGGAAATTTCTAATATGACCAGTCAAAACTGTAAGAGTCTTATAAAAGTTGCAGACAAGTACAAATGACTAACTTATTTATGAAATACATTTCTCGTATGAAAAGAATTAGCCACTGACGAGCGTCTTGACTTATGACAAGCACGTTAACAAGTTAAAAACTCCAAGCAAAGCAAAACAAAACGAAGTATATTCCGTTTTTCGCAGTGAACCTTAAGTAAGCATGGAGACTTTGTTCATCATCATTATACTCATTATACATATTGCGATTAATTAAAGACACGAAGTTAAAAAATATAAAATATGAATGCATTGGTCAATCTAACGATATAACAGAATAAAATCAAATGACAGGGAAAATGTATTTTGTCAATGCGTTCTTTATAGTTATCAAAGGTACCAGGATTATAATTTAGTACGCCAGACGCGCGTTTCGTCTACATAAGACTCATCAGTGACGCTCAATTTTATCAAGCCAAAAAGGTACAAAGTTGAAGAGCATTGAGGATCAAAATTCCAAATCAGATACTTCCATTAGCAGAAATCTCACTTTTTGCAAATGCAATGGAAACAAGTAACTTTTATTGGAATTCTTAAGGACCGAATATTATGCTATATTCATCTACATAAATAACATACTGTGTGTTAAAAGAATCTAACCCAAATATTTAATTTGCATATGCCTGAATGTGGTTGTATCCCAATATTCGTACAAAAATCGTAATCCTTATTTTGTGTGAGCTAATTTGAGTGAACGTAATAGCGGTATGGGAAACATTTTTTCATAAAGCGTTCTTTCTAGTTCATGCATTAGGTAATGGATCAATCTGAAATACTTTTCGTCTTGAAGAATTCGACATAGTATTTTGATTTAAAATACCCCACAGCAATAACACCAAAGATCCCTTAATGTGAGACATAATTGGCATCATAATTCAATGGAACGATACAACATTTATATCTAGGTTATCAATATTCTTGGGATATCATAAACATGGCAATTACTTTTATAAGTTTTTTTTTGGAAAAGCTGGACGATTTTTTTTTTCGTAAGATATGCCAAAAACTATTTATTCAGAGTTTATTTGACTTTTTTTTCTATTTATACAGCAGTTCAATCAAAAGCGACAAGATTATTGTACTAGAATTTTGATAGAACATTCAACGTATTTGAAAGATAAATATAAGTCATCTTTAAATTCCATACAAAATAACAAGTTCATAAGTGTACAATTTTATCAAATGTTTGGAGCACCAATTCAGCTACCTGTGTTGTTTTATAAGAAGTGGGACATTTAAAGACGTATCGTATTCGTATCTGATACGTTGACGTATCTACACGTATATATAGTTTTTTTTTTCAATTGATTATTTACGTGCTGAAATAGTAACCGAGAAAAGGGAAAATAGATGGGGAAAAGTAAAAAGGCGATGCACATTTTTTATCTCTTTCGTTTTTTAATACATAAATTGTTCGTTTAATAATGTTGAGTTATTGTTTAATTTATGTAGTATTTGTGTTTACATAGTATTACTTGCTTCTTGTATGTCAAAATCTGGACGTAATTATATTTATTGCCATAAACGTGATGTTTCTACTTTATTTACAGTACCTATAATTCAATTATGAAAACATTGCATAAACGACAACAGAAGCTAACATTTACACACATATATTACCAAAGTTATTTCAATTGATCAGGAGGAGCTTATGTTTTAATTTGCATAAGGACAGTCTACTTGAAGATGTGTGTGATAAGGATGATTGCCGTTATAATTATTATTGAATTCTTATCACCTATCAGTGTCACCAAACGCATATACAAAAGAACTGAGTGTATGATATGGAACGAATAACTGAACAGTTCATTAATGAGTTTATCCCAAAACTCCTGTCTATAGATGGACTGTTCTTTAAAAAGCGAACTATTCAAACCTGCCCAGTCAAGTGAAATAAATCTAGTAATATCTAACATAGAAAACACATATTTAAACATGAAAATCATCTTTTAAACAATAGCACATAGATATTTTCTCAGATACGTCAACGTGTCAGAAACGGATACGATACGTCTTAAAAGTCCCACTTCTACAATCGGAAGAGAACAAAAAAACAAAAAAGCGACACTCCTTGTTGAGTTAAGTTTGTCAATCAATAATTGTTCACGAAGTTATAATTCAGCGGGGTTGGGGTGGGGGATGAGGAAATGAGAAAACGTGTTTAGTATTATAATTTCAGTGTAACCATAACTAGCTTTGATACAAATTCAATACATATTTTGCAAACTAGGGGATATCCCGGAGGTTGCTTTCATTTTTGTTTTACTTACGATTATGGTGACTACATTGGAGATCACGATTGCAGAAAGAGCTTCCTCCACAGCAAGATTCACACAGCAGATGTCTCTCATTGTCAGATCGTCGACCAAATATGTTAGAAAAAAATCCGTTCATACAAATCTGAAATATTATTTTATATATGTATATTACATTAATTTGTAGGATCCTTTACTATAGATAATTTAGCTGATCTGTAACACTAACATCTTCATGCCTTATATATCATGTACTGTAGTACGCCGCTAGATTAAAACTGACGAGGAAAGGTAACACACGGCCAGCGAAATCTCTTTTTTGAAAGCCCAGGTGGTCGTGTGGTCTAGCGGGACGGCTGCAGTGCAGGCGATTTGGTGTCACGATATCACAGTAGAATGGGTTCGAATCCCGGCGGGGAAGAACCAAAAATTTGCAAAAGCAAATTTACAGATCTAACATTGTTGGGTTGATGTTTAGACGAGTTGTATATATATATGTTCTTTACTACTATGAAACTGTAATGTAAACGTATCTTGTACATTATATGATATTCAGGTCTCGCACAGTGTATATACTGTGACATTTTAGGATAAGAGTGTATAAACCATGAGCCGAAGTTTATTGTTTCTTTTTATTTTGAGTACTTCATTAAAATAAATCCTTTTTTTCATTAAGACAATGTTTTCAATGTTGGTGACCTTCTGCTATTGTTTTTCCTACGGTCGGGTTGTTGTCTCTTTGACACATTCCCCATTTCCATTTTCAATTTTATTTCATTTTTTTTTTCATATTTCATTATTTGTGTTTGTATGTGTTTTGGCTTCGTTTCTAACAACACGTATATTGAAAACTCCAACCTAATATGTTCCGCATATGTGAAGGACTTTATAGTTTGCTGTAAAGGTAATTCTATCGTGTATGTAATAAGTAATCATAACACTTTAAAACATCAATTTTAAGTAATTGGAGTGTTATTGCCTGATTTTGTATTTCTATGTATTACTGACGGATGAACGGTCATTATCTTCCCTCTGTGAGCCTCTGATATTCCTAAGTGTTTTGTATAGCTATTCAATACGACACATAGTAACAGGTGACCTTTTTGGGGTTCCAATTGCAATTAGGGATGAAAACGTTGTATTTACACCGTCCGGTAGTTTCCTGAATATATACTGACAACTATGTGTCGGTATTCAATCACAAAACGCGACGCAATTGTAATTTGCTCATGATTACAATATCATTATTTGCTTTATATAAAAGACATGATACTTTATTTCCCGATTCGATGGAAACTGAATTGTATGTGTGATAGCTTAGTAGATATATTTTCATTTCAGAAATTTCAATACAATGATTTTTTTCTCGGAACATAACAAACTGAGAAGGATACTTCAAATTTTCGTCTTTTAAACAAGAATGCTTTTAACTTGGTTATCAGAACAGTAACTTGAATTTATTTTGTTCCATTATTTATGAGTGTTCGAACGGCATTTGTTAACGTTTAGAAAAAAGTAAAATAGGATTGCATATGATTGAAATGCTAATTAAGTGTCAATAACAAACGTATTACATACAGTTCTATCGACGTGCAACCCTTGGGATCTGATAACAAGGCATGTTTTTCAAATTGTTCATTCTTAGAAGTGTCGACTGTTTTTGTTTGACAATTCGTCTAAATCACTTCTCTTTGCAACAGTGATGCTGTTCCTTCATCGAACTGGTTTTAAATGTCTTATTGCATTAAACAATTATCTTTGAATCGTTCAAATATTTTTATAGCTGATCATGTAATCAAGTCTGTCAAAGATAATTGTTTAGTTTAAACATATTTTATTGTCCAAAAACATTGACAATAGGATTGAAAACTTGTATCTAATCTTATTGTCAATGTTTTTGAACAATAAATATGTTTAAGCTAAAGAATTATCTTTAATACATTGTCCGCTCAAAATTGACCTTTTTTAACATAACGTCTCGTTATTAAAAACAAGTAAGCTCGAGTTCTAATATTAGATCCAGGACATATATGATATGAATAAGTCCTTTTGACACTAATATATTTATAAAGAAGAACTGTATTGGCTCGAGCATACCTACCGTTGAACTTTTACATCCGAGGTCGTAGTATTCTTGATTCAAAGTTCTCCGGTATTTTTGTGTAAAACAAACCTATAAAATATAAACAAAATATAATTTTCAACAGAAAAACAAAAGTAACAACAAGAAAGCAGCATCCAAATCTTTGGTTCAAAATATTTATTTCAGGCTGTAAATATTTACGCAACATATTTATTCCTTCACAAAACGTAAGTAGTAAAACATAGACAACAATAAGAGATTCACATGATTAATTTCAACATGGAATGATAAGAAGTTTAGTGAAAGATATACATTTAAAAGTGTGTAAGCAGCTTTAAATAGTGGATTGAAATACCTCATTCTTGGTGCATGCAATAGTGTTGTTGCATTGTGCCGTACTTGTAATACCACTACAGGACAAACAACTCAGACTTGGAACTATATTATTATAAATAAAACGAACTGTATATTTTACATATTACTTATACAGGTATATTACATATTTTTTTAAGTAAGGGAATACCTTCTAATAACTGTCATTAATTTTAAGAAAGTACACGATGTTGTTTACTCGTTTCCGAATTTATGTTTCGATCATTGTTGTTTTGAAAATTACATGCATATTTGATACTTTCAGTCGCCTTAATCTTTTATTATTTGTTCTCAATTTTCATTTACTGATAACCTGCGATCCACAAACACTTATCATCTGTCAGTTTCTCATGACCAAGGAAACAAATAGTCGAATGAATTTGCATGACATATTAGTGTAGGTCGTCATCGATATCTTTTACTTTCTTTATTTTGTTTAATTTATTAAAAAAATTAAAAATGTCAATGATTTCATAATCTTCCTGACCTTTGTAGTTATCGTCACATGTTAAGAAGGAATTACACACGTTTTCCTGGCAACAGTGATGACACACTACATGGCCATGGTCAACCATGCGTTTTCCAAATATAACTCCTGCGCTATCTTTTCGACAAAGCTGTAATATATTCATATCATTTTTTTAATAATATAGACCCCAAATGCATTCGTTAAAACTTTATAAAATTCAAATCACATGGTTTTTGATGAAAGAGAAATTAAAGGTTTACATTTCAAATATAATCATTTGATTATGATCAATTCTCAAAAACTGATTTCTGTTTCTGTAGTTTTGATTCAAACGTTAATCGTTTACTGAAATTGTTTTTGTATGGTACCTTATTGAACTATTTACTAACGATAAGCGTTGTTTTTATCAATTAAAACGAAAACGGGAGCGTTTAAATCTTAAAGTTACATAAAACTGATTAAACTAGGTTACTAAGGGGGAATGTTAACAAATCAACATTTCCAGTGCATTGACATTAAAACTATTACCGTCGTACTTTCAGGCTTTATACATTGTTATTAGACATAAATCATCACACCAAGGGCATACGATACAGTTTTGATCCCGTATTTACATTTTGATAAAAAATTTCCATATATACTATTTCTTACCTGATTAAATCAAATATGTAATAAAAAATTTACTTCATGTGCAACTTTTGGAGTAAAATGAAGTCAACATTTTGTATTTTTGCTCAAAATTCCGATTTGTGGCCGCATTTTCTCTACCGAAAGAAAGACGTAACGTTTTTTGTTTTAAAAGATAAACACAAATTGTTTTTCTTAAATAATTTGTAATTTATGTATTTTATAAGTGTTCTAAAAATTTATACGTTTTTTATTCAGTAATAAGTCATAATTATCAAATGTTTATGAATGTATATTTATCAAATTTAAAAAAAAAATACACACTATTTACGTTTTCATGAAAACTGGCACACATGATCTTCTTGCGTAATCAAACCAAATGGCATTTTAAAAAAGAGGGGTTCATCAACTCGTTTTCAAGTTAAATAAGTTTGGATTATAAAAATCAGTCGAAAACTTAATCTTTTCCTGAAAAGTCATAGTGTGACGTCGCAAAAAAAATAACAATTTACCTGAGCAACGGCAATACTGACCCTGTAACTGTATCGTATGCCCTTCAAAGATGATCTTGTTTTTTTGATGTGTGTGTGGTTCTAGAGAACATTTCGTTGTAGACGTTAGAAACATGTGACCAAAAAAAGTGGCGTTCAGATGCTAAAAATTCAATTGTATTCTAATATACTACTTGTAGAAAAAATGTATAATGTTGTTTAAAACGGTGGTTCAACAAAGAAAGTATTGAAGAAATTAATAAAATGAAAATCTTTACATGCTACACATAAATACAATTTTAAAAACAAAAATAGTTAATTGTCACCTCTGGATAGGAGCATCCAACGTCATATTTAGTGATATTATCTTTTGTCCTGTATTTTTGTGTAAAACAAATCTGAAATTAATGCATAACCGTATAGCTTAAACTGGAACATTTCGTAAAATAAACAGAATTATAATAACTCCTCTATTGTAAGTTATCTGGTGAATGTTTAAATATAACGTGTGATGGTTGTTTTATTAAAACGAGATTATCTTTCAATAGTTCAGGGGTCCTTCTTTATTTTGATTGTACAGTCACTATAACAACATTGTATTGAGATATTCGACTTTTAGCAACAAGCATAATGATATGATTTTTTTTTCTAAAAATTAACACATTCATCATAAAGAAGACGTATCTCTATTTTCACAGGTGTCAAACTTAGCTGACAATTCATATTGAATATTCAAGTCTCAAAAAATTTCATGGTGTAATTTTACACAACTGCCACAAATTCGGTGATGGTTGGACACACCTTAACATGTTAAACCCTACCACATTATGTATGTGCCTGCCCAAAGTTAATAGCCTGTAATTCAGTAGTTGTCGTGTGTTGCTGTATATTACATTTTGTTTATTGTTATGTTCAATTGGCCGTAAATTTTCTCGTTTGAATTGTTTTACATTTGTCATTTTAGGTCTCTTTTTGTGGATTTTGCTACTTTTTGAAATCCTTACGCAGTTGGATTATTGCTACGTCATGAAGTCTGTTAAGAGAGTGGTTTTATTGGCATTCAGACCACTTCTTCTCTCTATGAAATATTACCTCGTTTTCTGCACATGATACAGCATTGTGGCATTTTTCGCCTTCTGATAAACCAGTACAGGAAAAGCAAATTATTTCACATTCTGACAAAAGTAATATTGGACAAGCCATTAATATTTTCATGATTCTAAGTGACATCATAGTGGTGTAAAATAAGAAAATACAAAATATTTATGGATTGGCACCAAACTTGTTAATTTATATCATAATGGGTAGTTGAAAAGCAACCGATGTATCCCTCAATCCTGCGCTGAAAAGTTACCTTAATCATGTTAATAATAATGAGATATTTGGACACAATACGACATCAGTGAATAGCTTTATAAAAGAGGGACGAAAGATACCAAAGGGACAGTCAAACTCATAAATCTAAAACAAACTGACAACGCCATGGCTAAAAATGAAAAAGACAAACAGAAAAACAATAGTAGACATGACACAACATAGAAAACTAAAGAATAAACAACACGAACTCCACCAAAAACTAGGGGTGATCTCAGGTGCTCCGGAAGGGTAAGCAGATCCTGCTCCACATGTAGCACCCGTCGTGTTGCTTATGTGATTACAAATCCGGTAAATAGTCTAATTCGGTAGTTCACATTCATGAAAGGGAAGGGGATTGTAGTTACGACGTAAGGAACATATCCGATATCATTTGTGAAACGGTTATTCCATAACGGTCAACCAACTCGTGATGGCGTCCGTAAAATTTACGAAGGGATGATTTCAACTTCACCATTTGGAACTCTTGGTTTAATAGCTTCCTTGTGAGCAGCAACCCTCTATCAAGAAAATCATGATAGGAAATGCAAGCACGGGAATATCGTATTAATTGGGAGATATATACCCCGTATGCAGGTGCTGCTGGAATGTTGCTACTTAGAAATGGAAAGTTCACAATTGGAAAGCTGAAATCATCTCTTTTGTCGTAAAGTTTTGTTTTCAACCGACCCTCATTGTCAATTTCTAGATGTAAGTCAAGATATGAAGCCAACTTAACTGTATCTGTAGTATCCTTTATCTCCAATTCGATGGGATAGATGCGTTCCACATAGTCACCAAATTTTGAATTGTTTAGTGAAAGAACGTCATCTATATAGCGGAAAGTAGAGTTAAAGGATATTGCTAACTTCTTATCTTTCTTCCTAAGAAGTTCCTGCATGAAGTCAGCCTCATAATAATAAAGAAACAAGTCGGCAAGTAGAGGGGCACAATTTGTTCCCATTGGGATGCCGACAGTCTGTTGAAAAACACGTCCTCCGAACGTTACAAATATGTTGTCAATCAGGAAATCAAGCATCTTGATAATATCGGTTTCAGAGAATTTTTTGTTTGAATCAGAGTGATTCTTTACAAAGTATGATTTATCCCTCCCTAAGACAAGATACTTGTATCTACGTTGGCCATTCTTTTTTATGAAGCAAAGTAATACCAACTCTTTCAATTTGTCTTTTAGTTTGGAATGTGGAATACTTGTGTACAGAGTAGGAAAGTCAAATGTTTTAATACTGTTACAAGATGAAAGAGAATTAGATTGTATGTACTCTAAAAGATCTTTGGAATTTTTCAGTATCCACATCTGATTCACGCCACCTCTAGAATAGGCAGTTTCACAATAACTTTGAAGCCCGTCTTTGATTGCTGATAAAATAGATGTTAATAATCTAGAAAGAGGTTTCGTGGAGCACTTGGAAGACCCAGCAATATACCGTTGTTTGTAAGCACACTTATGTAGTTTAGGTATCCAATACAGTGATGGAAGATCCAGTTCTTCATCTTTGGTTGAAATACCAAAGGAACAAAGAACAGACCTATGATTATCCAGGATTTCCTCTTTGGTAAGTGTCGTGAGGGTATATGTTGAGTTTCCAAGTGAATTGTCTATATTTATGTTTGGTACATGTACCATGAAGAGCGAACTTTAATTTGACAATACGCAAGAGAAAGCGGAATACTTTCATGGAACGGTCCAGCAAGAGAACTATCGTATATGAAATAAAATAAATTGCTTAGAAATTAGACTTTATAAATATGGTGTGCCTGTAAAAAAATTTGACTTCATCATCAAAATACTAACATTAAAAAAAGATATACCCGTATGAGTACACGATATGTGAGGAGATAAATGACGTAAAAAAAACAAAGCTTTATACTCAAATTTCCAGGACCAATGTCATATAGTTATCAAAGGTACCATGACGTAAAAAAAACAAAGCTTTATACTTTCTCAAATTTCCAGGACCAATGTCATATAGTTATTATAATTTCGTACGCCAGACGCGCGTTTTGTCTACATAAGACTCATCAGTGACGCTCATATCAAAATATTTATAAAGCCAAACAAGTACAAAGTTGAAGAGCATTAATGTTCCAAAATTCCAAAAAGTTGTGCCAAATACGGCTAAGGTAATCTATGCCTGGGATAAGAAAGGGTTTAGTTTTTCGAAAAATTAAAAGTTTTGTAAACAGAAAATTTATAAAAATGACCATATTATTGATATTCATGTCAACACCGAAAGGTTGACTACTGGGCTGGTGATACCCTCGGGGATGAAACGTCCACCAGCAGTGGCATCGACCCAGTGGTGTAAATAGTTATCAAAGGTACCAGGATTATAATTTAGTAGGCCAGACGCGCGTTTCGTCTACATAAGACTCGATCATCAGTGACGCTCATATCAAAATATTTATAAAGCCAAATAAGTACAAAGTTGAAGAGCATATATTAGAGCTTTTAGTTGATTTTTTCATGCGGGTTTCAGTAGATTTTGTGGGACATCAGGGTGAAAAAAGAAAATGACCGAATAGGCAAAAGGTATATCTGCTACAAATGAAACATACTACGTCCTTTTTATATCATTTCACTTCAAAATCAGTACTGCATACGGCAATGGTGATTGATCGGTAATAATGTGTGTAACCTACGTGTTCAAGTCATTGGCATTGGAGGTTTTAGTGCGTTTGGTTTTAAAACCCACTTTCCCGTAATAAACACATTGATTATTTTATTCTTAGATGCATGATTGATTTTATCATTTGTTACTGGCTATGTTCTAGCTGTCAGTAGCTGCGATAAGTTTAAGATCTGATCTTTGTGTCTTTTCGTTGTTGGGATGTACAAGTACCCGACTACGTCAAATTGTGATTTTGTTAGATGTATTTATATATGTGTATCCATCTTATGAGTTTAGTCTTTTACAACTGATTGTTATAGTTCGTTCTTATGTTGTACTGTTATTGCATTATTACACCACTGCGCCAGGTGAGAGAGAGATGGAATCCAGCTAACATTGTTAACCCCGCCAAATCCTATAGCTATGGTCATGTCCGGAGTCAGAAACCTGTATTTTAGCGGTTGTCGGTTTTTTTTTTTTTTTTTTTTTTTTTTTGCTGTGTGTTACGTTATTGTTTTTCTTTCATTTTTGTGTTCTTGTACATTACTTATGCCGTTAGTTTTCTCGTTAAAATTGTTTCACATTTTTTGAGGGGGCTTTTATAGCTGACCATATTTTGGCTTGTTCATTGTTTACGGCCGTACGGTGACCTACTATAGTTCTTAATCTCAGTGTCATTTGGTCTCTTATAAAGAGTTGTCTCTTTGACAATCTTACCATATCGTCTTTTTGACCTAAATATAATTACAATAACCACATATCGAAAACTTACCGTATTGTGCGAAGTTATAAATGGCAATGAAGAGAAGTACTGATACACCTAACGGAAAAAAATACATTAAATGTAAAAAAGAAAGAGAACAAATCTAAGCAAAAACGAAAAAAACAAAGAAAAAAATCAGCAGATTGGGTACTTCGGGCATTTTAGGTTTTTTTTGCATTATCTTCTATTAAATTTTGGTTAATCTGAGAATTCTGATCAAGAGAAAAATAGTTTACATTGACATCACACAAAATTATTTAACCCTGCCATATTTGCATGTGCCTGTCCCACGGTTGGAGTTTTGTCAGTAGGTGTCCAAGAACCCAACGACAATGTTTCTTTTTCGTTTTTTTTAATGTTTTTTTGTTAGGAGGCTAGGGAGAGTGAATATGAACATGATGAATTTGATGACAGATTTGTGATTAATTATGTATGTTACATATATATTCAATCTATACTATAGTTTGGACGGTTTGTAAGTCAAGAAAATTTCAATTATAGTAAGTTAATGAGGTCTTCTCACAAAAAAGAGATGTTAGAATTCACAGTTGATCCTTTAGAGATTTGTTATCTTGATATTTCCGTAGGCTGACGCACAACTTATATATACTTTATATATTCATTCTGTGTAAAAAAAATTAAAAGTATACACCAAAAATTATATGTTGCTTGCAATCGTTATAAACAATCGACTGTTGCACCACTAACTGCATGAAAACGAACCCTTTGATCATATTTTCAGAAGCCAAAGTGTGCAAAAAGGTGGTCCATTTTGGAAGTTTACATTTGTTTACCTTTCGTAGAACAAAAAGTGGTCTTTCATCTTTTGTCATCGGAAAATCGTCTATAAAATGTACTAGTGTTTTTGTTTAAATTTACACTTTTTCTAATGGTTGTCTTCACAACAGCAGAATTTACCTATGCATGTATCTTTGACATATTGTGTTAATACTGATCTCCAATAAAGTTTATTTGGTTCAAAATCTCTAAATAAATACTTTTCTAATCGACATTATTATTTCATATGCTAGATAAACAAAATTTAATACATACCATACGTCATGTTATTTCTGGTGTAATTGACGAATTGTATAATATATTACAACATTTACATGTTTTATCTTCTCAGAGATAAGGCACATCTTAGCCTACATACTGTTCTTCTGTTAATGTTATCAGGTTTTAGTCAAAGAATTGCTCATATACAAATCTTTGACTTTAAAATAAAGCCTAGGGTATAAAAGTTTTATTCAAATCCATGATTTCCATACAGGGCAAATTAACAGACTGATAAATTTTATCAATGGGTAATATTTGTGATATATTTGCTACAGGATGTTTAACAACATCCCATCAATGTCCATCAGAAAATAATCTTATAATTTTCTAAGTAACTGTTAGCTTCCTAATTCACAAGAAACATTATTGTGTCGTTTAATATCTACATTCATTCAATATTCAATAACTCGTGTTTCTTTTTTTTTACAAATTATTCATTTAGCGGCAGTGTAAGATTACGAAAGTGTATTTAAATATTATCATTATGGTATTGAAGATGAAAGATTGCTTTAAGAGGTAAATTGAATGCATATTAAGGACTGGAACATTTTGATGTAGTATTTGTCTGTAGGTACTAGAGCGACAGGCTGAGTCGGGTTTTTATCATGCTTGTTCACTCAAACCAGACTCTTAAATCTTCAAACTGACCAGTCACTCAAACCGGACTTCTTATTTTAAACTCGAACTGACCAGTAACTCAAACCAGACTCTTAATTCTCACACCGAGCTGACGAGTCACTCAAACCGAACTCTTAATTCTAATTCCGAGCTGACCATTCACTCAAACTGGATTCTTAATTGGGACACGGGACACACAGTAACTGGAATTGGATTCGTTATTTTAACTCATAAGCGACTATTTTTTTACCTTACTCCTGCATTTTGAGCGGAGAAGCATTTAAACAAATTTTCACACCATTATTTTGAACCGGTCGGGATTCGAACTGAGGTCATTTCAAAGATTTCAAGAAAGTTGTGTTCTTTGTATGAAACTTCGTTAGGCATGGTCGCCTATTTTAATGACGTCATAATAGAAAATTCAGAAGAAACCAAGAAAATTTGACGTTATGATTAAATTTCACTAGCAAGGAGAAATGTTTTCACACCGATTAAGAAATGAGAAAATTGCACAACATGATATCAAATAAAATTAACTTATTTTCAAAGATAAGAACATGTTAATTTATGTATATATGTACCAATTATTTTATTCTTTCTTGTTTAGTTATTGTTGCACTGTATTGGTTATAAATAGAAAGAATAATCGATAGATTTTTGGTTGTTTAAGGTCCAGTGGCAAATAGTTCATGCATATTAAGGACGAAAATTTTTTTTTTTTAAAATACAATAGGTAGGTCATATAATAAAAGCGGTCAGTTTGTGGGAGAAATTTAGACTGCCATTGGAAAATGAGGGTAACTTATACCGGGACATAAACTTTTCTTAGTAACATGCTTCCTACAGATCCCTCAAAGTTGTTAAACGTGTTTTAAACATACAGTGAGTTTGGTGGCTCTCTACACGAGGCATCTGATTCAACATTTCATTCTGACCGGACGTAGGTGCGAACTTGTACACCCGCTCAGCTAAACGGACGCTGAACTTTGACACGAGTTTTATTCATGGTACTACTACTTAATGGTTGTCATCTTCATCTATAACTATAATATATTATATTTGATTTTCGTTTGTTGTTTCGTACATAAATCAGGCCGTTGGTTTTCTTAATTGAATTTGTTTTACATTGTTTATGTGAGTGTCTTTTGTAATTTGCGCAGAATTGATTTTGCTCATTTTTAAAAGCTGTAGACGACGTACCTTAAGTTTGTTATGTTACAATGTATTTGGTCTCTGATGGATAGTTATCTAATTGGCAACCATACATCAACTTCTTATTTTGATTACGAATAAACCTAATTATTTCTAGCTTATTTTATTTTTTTATTTGAAACGGTTCACTTTATTCCATGATCTCATTTAAAACTGCTCCTTTTAGAACAACAAGTTCTGGATTCTTGGAAACAATAATCCTATGAGCCGGATATCGTTCTTTCAATGTTTTTACAAACACTTGGTCTACATGATCACCTGCTATAAACACAACGCCGATTCCTAATGCTGACTGCTTCGCTAAAGTCTTTTCTACCATTTCAATAGTAAACTCTGTAGCATTTTCGTAAAACTTGCGGAACAACTCTGGACTTATCCTTATTTTGTCATTCTGAAATGACACAGCGTCTTTGAATGTTGCTTGGTTTATTGCATTTGTCAGTATGTCACCGGTGAATTCTCTATATGCATCGTACCATTTAGGAGGAATACGAACAGTTACTACTTTATCTGACTCGAAATATTTCAGTTTCTTTTCAAAATTATGTAGAAGTTCAGAATACTCCAATGGATGGCAATCTCTTAAATACTTCAAAACATCCCCTCCAAATAATCGGGTTATGAATCTTATAAACTCTTGTTTTGCACTTTCATCAGTATTGAAAATTGTATCAAGGATAGTTGTTTTCTTTTCATTTACTTCTACCACTGTCAAATTGATAGCTACACCTGAAATAAGAAGAAAGTGCTGAATGGTGTTAATTTAATATGTTTGAGCATTTATTAAATCAAGATGTTACAACAGTGTTTAAACAATCGTTAGTTACTCTTATTAACAACCCCTCCAGTGCCAATAAGTGTGAACAAGGCAACATTAATAATTGTGCCAGGGTAAATAAGTTCGTCTTTTTTTGAACAATCAAAACGCATCTACTCTGTCTATTTATATCAAAGAAGTAATACAGAATAGCTATGTTAGTACGTGAGCTACATTATGGGTGTCCCCAGCACCTAAGGTCATCCCCAGGTTTTGGTGGGGATCTGTGTTTCAGTTTTCAGTTTTATATGTTGTGTTACGTTTATTATTTTTTGTCTGAAGGTCGTTGTCTTTTTCAGCCATGACGTTTTCGGTTTTTTTTTACCTATGAGTTTGAATCTTCCTCTTGTATCTTTTTCCTCTCTTCGTCCATAATTTAACAGTTATCACATATTTCGCAATATGTATAACTAGGTCTCTGTGCATAACAAGGTGAGTATAACGTATTTTAGCACAGCTTAGCAACATACGAACCTCCTAAATGTACTAATAAAGACCTGTATAATTTTGGAAGTGGCGCAATCTGTTCTTCGCCAAATGTAGATGGTGAACTTGTAAATGTTCGATGGTACATTAGCTCGGCTTCGGGTCCCTGTACAATATTCAACTAACTAGGTTTGATTCCATCCTGTAATATAAACATAGACTTTAAGATTCGATTGACAATTGATTTATTCAATCATACATTCAAATTCCTCGAAGATTTGTTTTGGTCCACATGTAATAATTACGAGTTGGTTGACCGTTGTTGATAACCGTTTCAAAAATGATATCGAATATGTTCCTTACGTCGTAAACTACAGTCCCCTTCCTTTTCATGAATGTGACCTACCGAATTAGACTATTTACCGGATTTGTTTTAACATGAGCAACACGACGTGTCCAACATATGTAGCAGGATCTGCTTACCCTTCCGGAGCACCTGAGATCAACATGAAAACCACAATTACACTGAGGGTAATAAAATGTTCTTTCATGTGTTGTTTTTTTTTAAACAAAACTTGATTTTTCCTCATTTCGCAAAAAAAAACTAAATAGATTTCATGGTTGAATACAATAATTATATAACTATCTTTAAAATGAGATAACAACAGCAAACAAAATTATTGACATTGTTCAACTTTATACAGAAATGTATGTATTATTATTGTTATTTGGGATACAATATATATATTTATTAAAAATGGATAAAAAAAAATAAAGTATGAATACAATTTTTCTTCTCGTATGTAATACATCCTGCCTGGGAAGCACTGATTAAAAAATTCACACCTAGTCAGAGAGTTAAAAGTTGTAAATAACGTCCATTGAAAAGTACAACATCCTTGTAAAACTTAAATCACAAGGCCTTTTGAATTCACTAGATAAATACTTTCTTTACCTGTAAAACACATCTCTTCTAATGTAATTAAGATTTATTACAGTGCTTCTTGTATGACGAAGCTATTTTTTTAAGATGATTGAAATAAATGTGTACTGCAACTTTGGAATGCATTTAATTTTCAAAAGGTTATCAATTATTGTTATTAAAATTTAACGTTATTATAATATTAAATTCTTGGCAAAATAAAGTTGCCAATGTTAACATTTATTCAGTTGTTTATGTACTATTTCATATAGATACATGTGTGAATGAATGTTTTGTTAACTCTTACAGATAGCATTTATATGCCCTTAATTGGTAATTCAAAAGATATTAGTAATTAAAATGTAAATGAGATCAAAAATTATTTTTTTTAATTACGAGGTAGACGCAGTTTTTGAACGATAATCTTTTTTTCAAATGCTACAGTAAAAAGGCTAAAATAAGAACATATCTTACATTTTAAAAGTATATTTTCAAAAGAGAGACTGATCTAAATAGTGTAAATATTTGTAAAATTAGAAAGCACCTCACAAAATGAGAATTAGTGCTCACGAATAAGTTATTAAGCAGGGTCGTTATAGAAAGTTTCACAAACTTATCAAGATAAAAACAATTTGAAATTTTGGTCTTTCAATTCAATTGTTGAAGATGAAGTTCATTTTCTGATGGAAGGTTTAACAACGACAAGTAATGTTAAATGTTGCATACAAAAACATGTGTTATTTTTTTCAAATTTAGATACAAACATCATATTTATTTGACCTCTCTTTTTTTAACATGAAAAAATATGCAACACTGTGGTTTTGGTTTGGTTTATTTTTACAATTAGAAACAACTGTAATAGTTAAATTCATAGAATGATATTATTCTTACTATTTTTATTTAACTTGTAAAAGTCTTTGTGCGATCCTTATCTTTAACATGTCCTGCATGAACCGAATGATGGTTTAATAAAGTATTACTATTCGTATAGGAAGACAAGAGTTTTGGAACGGCATCGATTTATGTTCAGTGTACTCTAAGTTTACTCACTACTTATGTAAATGATTTATTCAAGAATAAATCTAATGAAATTTTCGAGATAAGTTTCTTAATATGTAATCGTACTTGAGTTTGACAATACTATAAAAAGCGCTTGTAGTATCATAATCTTCACTGTATAAAACCAACATTGAATTGTCATACATTCACCTTAATTTACAAAATACCTTTGTGACGGCGATATTTATCAGCTCGTTTATTGGAGGTTCCAATTTCCCCGGTTTTGTTATCACCCACTGTATATCATTATCGTCGTACCCTAGTGGTCGTCTTATTAATTCTTTCACCAGTTTGTCTTTCATTTGATTAATTTGACAAAAAATAAAAGTTAAATAAGGTGGATCCTTTATAGCTAAAAAATATATATGTATATTGCTATTTTTTATTATAGTATTAAATCATATTTTTGTGACGTCATTAATGTGACGTAATACCCGGAATCGAACCGGAACGCTCAAAATGTCCAAATTTCGAATGAATTTCACACTTCATGGTTGAAATTCGAATTGGCCACAGGCCTCGACCAAAGTAATTTTTCTCTCATTCTAATTGTTCGACATTTTGACTCAGTTTGCAAAAATATTTAGCGTGGTTGAGTCTTGTGGCCACATCGAAAATACAAATGATTATCCTTTTTATAGATAGATCCTACACAATTTTAAAATGTTGTTTTATAAAGACGAAATCGTTGAAATTTAAACTTCATGGAATGTAATGTAATGTTGACGTTTTGAAGAAGTGCTTTCTTTCACGTCCGCATTTTCTATCGAGTATGGCATGCCAAGTTAACATTTTTTTAAATACATACTACGGAAGGTGAAAACAAGTAACAACATTATGAACAATAATTTACATGGACAATCGTAGGACAAAACACATTAGAAATCACGTGAGAATTTTTATATCATATTGCGCAGTGGTTGAATAAGCTTTTCAATATCTTTTTCATAAAGATTAAAAAAAAAACGATGCCTTATTGAGAGGAGGGCATGGTGTGAACTATCCGTGACATTCAGCTAGAATAATATTTGTTTAATATTGAAAACTGAAATAAAGGTGAAACAAAACTATGATATAGCTTGTGTAATATCAAAGACATATCTGATAGTCACGCGGGATAGTACGTATATAATTGGTCAGAATGCATACAAAGGGAATTTTTTTATTTGGTCCCTTTTTGGGGGTCTCTTTTAAATTTGGGTGAGACTGCTACAAGTGACCAACTAAAATGGCTGCTTACTATATATTTTTATATTTCCGGCTTTTGTGGAGGCCCGAGCTTCGTGTTGAATCTGTAGTTACCTGTTTTTAACTATAATTTGTTATTGTTGTTTTTCCTTTTTTCGCTTCTATATGTTCATCTTGCTGTATGATTTTATTGGTCTTATGATGCTTTATTTCCCCCCTCTCTTTTTCTCTTATTATCAATGATAACACATTCAATTTCTTGTTTCCTGTGTGAAATAAATTCTCTAAATTGCTCTCCGTCATAAATATATGCATGAAGTATTTGCTACTAGACGTTGGCCAAACAACTATCAATCATATCTCAGCTAAATCAAAGCTTCTGTTCCAAGTTTTACGAAGTTCCACGAAGCCTGACAAAGTTATCATATTTACAAAAACTGTCATTATAGAAGGTTTATAATCAAATAAACAATCTGAGTTGAACCCGAAAATTTGTAAATGTCACGTAGGAATTAATATTGGTAAATTATTTTATTGTGTAGTTAAGTCTGTTTACAGGGCTTTAAATAAATACATACATAGCGTTAACCATACTGCCCTTCACAATGTGAGATTTTTGTTTCAACTAACATTTAACGATTTCTCCTTTTACCTTAAGCTTGAGTTTGTAACATTCCACCATGAAGTTTTTGAAAAAGAACCCTTTTCCATGAGAGAAAAATTACTTTGGTCGAGGCCTGTGGCCAATGCGAATTTCAACCAGGAAGTGTGAAATTCATTCGAAATTTGGACATTTTGAGCGTTCCGGTTCGATTCCGGGTATTACGTCACATTAATGACGTCACAAAAATATGATTTAATACTATAATAAAAAATAACAATATTCTAATTGTTCGACATTTTGACTCAGTTTGCAAAAATATTTAGCGTGGTCGAGTCTTGTGGCCACATCGAAAATCTTACTTTTGTTAACAAGCAAATCCTGATTCAACGCCGCCATTTCCAAGGTATGTTACATTCTCTGACGAATAACTGTACCAATAACTTGTATAATATTGCTATCCATAAACGTGATACATAGAAATCAATTTTAATTGGTTGAAATAAATATAATTGTGAATATGTAAATTATTTTAACGATCATTTCAACGTTATTTGTAATAACTAGCCCTATACTATGCATATAAATTGTAGTTGAAACAAAAAAGGGACAGTTTTAAATTAGAGCAGTAGTTTTTCCCCGTAACATTCTACAGTCAGCAGATCGATATGGATGCGAAGATAATAATTTAATACAAATGATTATCCTTTTTATAGATAGATCCTACACAATTTAAAAATGTTGTTTTATAAAGACGAAATCGTTGAAATTTAAACTTCATGGAATGTAATGTAATGTTGACGTTTTGAAGAAGTGCTTTCTTTCACGTCCGCATTTTCTATCGAGTATGGCATGCCAAGTTAACATTTTTTTAAATACATACTACGGAGGGTGAAAACAAGTAACAACATTATGAACAATAATTTACATGGACAATCGTAGGACAAAACACATTAGAAATCACGTGAGAATTTTTATATCATATTGCGCAGTGGTTGAATATGCTTTTCAATATCCTTTTCATAAAGATTTAAAAAAACGATGCCTTATTGAGAGGAGGGCATGGTGTGAACTATCCGTGACATTCAGCTAGAATAATATTTGTTTAATATTGAATACTGAAATAAAGGTGAAACAAAACTATGATATAGCTTGTGTAATATCAAAGAAATATCTGATAGTCACGCGGGATAGTACGTATATAATTGGTCAGAATGCATACAACGGGAATTTTTTTATTTGGTCCCTTTTTGGGGGTCTCTTTTAAATTTGGGTGAGACTGCTACAAGTGACCAACTAAAATGGCTGCTTACTATATATTTTTATATTTCCGGCTTTTGTGGAGGCCCGAGCTTCGTGTTGAATCTGTAGTTACCTGTTTTTAACTATAATTTGTTATTGTTGTTTTTCCTTTTTTCGCTTCTATATGTTTATCTTGCTGTATGATTTTATTGGTCTTATGATGCTTTATTTCCCCCCTCTCTTTTTCTCTTATTATCAATGATAACACATTCAATTTCTTGTTTCCTGTGTGAAATAAATTCTCTAAATTGCTCTCCGTCATAAATATATGCATGAAGTATTTGCTACTAGACGTTGGCCAAACAACTATCAATCATATCTCAGCTAAATCTAAAAGTACTATAATGAATTTAAGTATAATAAAATAAATAATTCACCTTTTGGGGGAAAATTTAAAGGAATATTAGATATCAAAGAAAACCACCATTTTATTAAAATGTGTTGTTTGTTTCATGCTTATGGATGACTAGTTAACGTCCAGCGCAAGTTTAATGCATGTTCTGGAAGAGAAAATGTTAATTTGCGCACATTGGCTAACATGTATAATCTAGAATTTAGGGAATACAGGACATAATCTGGACATCAAACATGGAGTTCAGAATTGAGGAGCTTCTCTTGAAGATGCAGCATGCCGTAGACAAAAGTGACATTGGAAGAGTGTAGGTGAAGAATACCTTATTAATTTTATCATTGTTAGGTTACTGTCACATTGGCGTGTATCTGAGAAATAGTTCACAGTATTTTAATTATAGTTATAGTTACATACACTTATGTTGTTACAATCAACGCCAAATAAAAAAAAATGATATTCATGGATTTCTATTAGTTTTAAAATGAAATCATGCATGTCATTTGGTATCTGGTTGAAAGTTGTATTTTTTGCAATAATAACTCTTCTTCTAATTTTCGTACAGATTGAGACATGAATCTGTTGAATTTAACCAAATGATAATAAGACTAATTATAACAAAGTACACTCGAACTTTGTCGAGATAAGAATCATACTCACCGATTTGACTCAATTTAATTCTCATACTCGACTCATAACATACTAAAAAGTACATCCAAATTAAAATAAAAACGTAAAATAAACAACTTACTATGCATAGAGTCGATAGTATGAAACAGAATTTCGTGAGTATTTTATTCTAGACGCAATCTAATTAATCATCGAGGCAAATTTCCGAATACTGCCGACGATCATTAAACGATATCGAACTAAAACATAGGTATATATAGATATAAAACTCGTGTGATTAGATTTTTTTCTAGGTCTGTTTGATTTTATATTGTAGGTTTTAACGGCATAAAAATGAGTTTTGGTAGATCCATTCAGTCAACCAAATGGTTTCCCCTTATTTCACTTCCAATGTTAACATTGAATTTCTATTTCTTTTTATTTCTGAACACGTCTAGTTTATGCGTAACCCATCTATTAAACTAAGGTATTCAATTGACGTTCACATGATTATGGATTTAATGAGGTTGAATTATCCACTTGCAAATGATCTTTAACGAATTATAAATTAACAAGAGTGCATACGCTGAAATGTCTCGCCTTCTTTTCTAATCATTGATATTATGTTAATAGTCCCAAATATAAAGCTTTATTACAACTGTCACACAAACTTTACATAAACCAAGAAAACTAAACATTGACCAATGAACCATGAAAATGGGGTCAAGGTCAGATGAACCATGCCAGGCAAAACACAAAGTTAATACTAAGCAATGAACCGTGAAAATGAGGTCAAAGTCAAACTAAACCTGCGCGACTGAAATAAAGATCATAAAATATTTCCAAACACCAAATATAGTTTACCAATGACATATACATGTGTAGTATTTAATTAAATACCAAAATTCAAAAACTAACCATGAAAATCAGGTCAAGGTCAGATGACACCTGCCAGCTTGACATGTACACCTTACAATCATTCCATACACCAAATATAGTAGACCTATAGCCTACAGTATAATAAAAACAGACCAAAACACAAAAACTTAACTATAACCACTGGACCATGAAAATGAGGTCAAGGTCAGATGACACCTACCCGTTGGACATGTACACCTTAAAGTCCTTCCATACATCTAACATACTAGACCTTACATCGAACATACTAGACCTTTTGCGTATAGTATCCGAGATATGGACTTGACACCCAAAACTTAAAATAACCGTGTTCACTGATCGATGGAATGAGGTGGAGGTCAAGTGAAAACTGTCTGGCGGGCATGAGGACCGTGGAAGGTACGCACATACCAAATATAGTTATCCTAATACTTATAATAAGAGAGAATTTAACATTACAAAAAATCTTAACTTTATTCAAGTAGTCCCTGAACCATGTAAATGAGGTCAAAGACATTGGACATGTGACTGACGGAAACTTCGTAACATGAGGCATTCATGTACAAAGCCGCTGCCGGATCACTTTCCCTATGTCGAGCTTTCTGCGACAAAAAAACACAGGCTCGATAATAAAATGTATTTGTTCTTTTAAAACGTAATTGAAAGAAGCATTGCAAAAGTCGGATAGTTATAATTGAATATAGCTAAATTGCTTAATGAAATTGTCAATAACGGACAACTGAAAATTAGCATTCTATAAAAAAAATTTAAGTTTTTTTAAATAAGGGAATGACTATTTTGCCGATGCCGTCAAAAAAGAAAATATGCTATGTTGTCGTCTTTGATTTAAAAAAATATCTTTATTAAAACGAGCAAAATAGCATAATTATTTCGATAGCAATGGCTATTTTGCCGGCACCAACAAAATATATAAACTTGTTATTTTGCCGGTATTTTGTAAAGAGTGAATGTTAACTTTAGCAAAATACTACGAAAATATGCATGGTCATAAAAGAATTATATTAATATTTCGACATTTAGTTGAAGAAGATATTAAAGTGTTACATAATTTGAGACACATATCATCGTGTAAGAACATTTATGAGTCCAAGTGAAAGTAAAAATCTGTAAAAAAAGGAATTAAAATAAAAACCATTGTGGATCTATTTGTAGCAATGAACTTATATAAAAAAATGTATATGAAATTATTTCAAAAATCATTCTAATGATACATGTATGTGCATTAGAATAAAATCTCAGATTTTTAAAGTATGCTGTAAGAACAAATGAAAGATACAAATCATAGAGCATAAAGATTTGGAAAAATAGCCACTGCCTTTGTATTACTTTGTCTAGCAAAAAGATTTCGGAAAATGTAAAAAAGGGATTCATTAAACCATTTGAATGAATTATATTTCATTTCCACAGGTGACTATATATTTCATGCACTTTAGGAACAAATGGAGAGAGCAGTATTATATATAATTTCAGTAATGTATGAATGGCAATATTTAAAGAAACTAGCGTTCATTCAAATGTTTAATTCTTAATATTGATTTGAGAGTAAATATAAAAAAATGAGACAACTCTCCTCATGAGACCAAATAACACAGAAATTAACAACTACAGGTCACCGTACGGCCTTCATCAGTGAGCAAAGTCTATACCGCATAGTCGGCTATGAAAAGCCACGAAATAACAAATACAAAACAATTCAAACGAGAAAAATAACGGTAAATACGTAACACAGCAATCATGTATTCTTCCGGAATGAAAATGATATTTATGAGTGCACGTTTGGTTCTTGTGTCTGACGACTTTTATACAAATATAATGTGTTCTTTGATTATGAAGTACATGTAATGCTATGTACTGTATATACACATTGTTTTCTTTACTGTATTTTTATCCTTTACTTATAAAAATAAGATGATGTGGTGTGATCAACTATCCTCACACATCTTGACGACTGTACATTGCTCGTCAAGATATTTTACAGCTTTCAATCTAAATTCCTTCTGACCAAAAAATCATTTATAACTTTAATTTAACTTAGTCTAAGTTATAGAATTATGTTTGGTTACGTAGTCTGCCGATTTATATTTTGTGAATATCAATCAGAAAACGATAATACGGACTACTTATAAATGAAGGCTAATGTGCAGCTTTAACCTTAAAGTCATAAGAAACCTCAAATTAAAAAAATAATGCATACTGTATGTTTTTATTATAACTCATTGGATAGTTTTCATTATAAAACTTATGTACATTCTTTAATTTATTCATATTTAGAAGAAGTTTACTTTATTTCCAGGAAGCAATTCCCCCGACATATTTTCCGTATGCAAAGTGACCTCAGTGCGACCCATGTCGTAAAAATCCGGTGATCGCAATACGCATGGATGTCCTTAAAATAAACTATTATCTGAATTTACATGTTAAACACGTGCTCAATTTCCATGCTTTTTTGTTGATTTTTTGTTGATTGTTGACAAACAGGTGACAATCGTTAAACTTCGGATTCAAAACACGAACTTTAATTACCTGCCATATTTTCACAACAACAGTGACCGATTGAAAAAAAATTGACGATCATACGAAATTTATGTGAAAAATTCTTGAACAGAAGACTAATTTTATGATGTTTGTATGCAATGCTTCAAGAATTGGAAGAACGCTATTTTTCACCGGTCACTCGTTTCTTATGACTTTAATATTAGTAAGTTTCTGTTAATAAAGTTAAAAACAAAACAATAAATATGGACGAGATGCAAGGAATATTTTGTAAAAAAAAATCTTGTGGTGAAATTATTTTAAAATTACTAGAACGTTAACGTTATAGAAAACAATTTTAACGTTACGCGCAAATGGCTAAATACTATTGAACCTTAGTCTTTTCTGACGCCCTAGAAAATTATACAATCACAGTTGCATGTCTAATGGTAATCATTTTATGAACCACACTAGTAAGGGATCATTCTACAGTAATTTCGTAAATTTCTGAGACAGGGTCGTTTTTAACCCTTCGTGGCCATACTCCTTTGTTGCAAGACATAATTTGATAGAAAAGAGAATATGCTTTCTATCTAAATGTAGGCAGACACAGTTTGTATTCACAATGTGTTCCAAAATTGCTGTCATTTGCATTATACAATACATCTTGACATAAAATATTACTGAATTGTTATGCGTATATATATATTCACTGGGGTAAACCTGATGACCGCTACTGCATTTACGGTCATCCTAAGATGTCAGATAAAAAATAGGTCAGTTTCTTTTTTCTTTGTTAAAGGGTTTCTATATCATTTTCTTTACAAAGCATACATTGGTACGATAAAAGATTCACACGGAAATCAAAAATTACTAACGAGAAATGTGTATGAAACTGGAAATTGGATTTGAAAAATAACCGTCAATCATTATCGAGATGACCGGAACAGGATCAGCGATTCATAAAAAGGATGACCGTCATTGGCTAAAAGAACACAGATGACAAGGAATGCAGTTATGACCATCTTGTAGTCATTGTGTTTCAATATTCATTTATATGAAAATATAACAGTTTTAAAAAAAAACGGAAGAAAAAATACACCTATTACATGTTTTTTTTCTTGTATTATTATGTCAAACCCTTGAGAATTTGCTGACTCTCCTCAAAAAGTTGTTGATGAGCTAAGTTTAATGTCAGAGGGACAAATCCATTCGGAAAGAAAACTGTTCAGAAATTGACAGTGAATTATTTCTTTAGGTATTTTCAGATACTGTGATCTTTATATAAACTAAAAGCGTTTTTTGGGGGGTTGATGGTTGTTGCTTGCAAAGAGTCTTTTAGGAAACATTATATGTATATTCATTTATATTTACACTCAAGCTTGGAATCTGGATGTCAATAGAAATGATGAAAAGTTTGATAGATATAAAAATTTATTCTTGCAACTAACTACGGACATTCACATTTTTGTCAATTGCTGATAGTATGCCGTTAACTCTTTTTGGGACAAACAGAAGTTTCCTTTGAATAGAGATGAAATGCTAGTAATTAAAATATCCAGTTAAAATTATTTAGCGCTTTCAAAAACCCATTCCCGTTAACATGATGGTTACTGTTTAAATAACAATAAAGAACAGTCTCTTATCAAACACGGTCCTAGTCGAGCAAAGAAAAGCTTTGCATCGATGAATCTAAATAAACGATAGCGGTTGTTTATCTAGAATGAATAAGTGAAACTGCGAGCTACTGCTCACTGATAATACCTCCGCTACAAGTGGATAATATTAACAATGTAAAAACGTGCAAGTGTTCTGTAAACAGGAAGTTGTTGAGTTGTGAATCTTAAAACGCATCACACAGTATAGCTGACTTATATTTACCCTGAAACCAAATTTCAGAAATCCTTGTATTGTAGTTCCTGGGAAAAATATGACGAAAATTTTCAACTTGGCTATCATTTGTAAAATCATACAAGTGTTCGGTAAACAGGAAGTTGTCAATTGACGAATCTTAAAACGCATCACACAGTATACATTGTAGCTGACTTATATTTACCCTGAAACCAAATTTCATAAATCCTTGTATTGTAGTTCCTGGGGAAAATGTGACGAAAACTTTTAACTTGTCTATCATGTGTAAAATCCTACAAGTGTTCGGTAAACAGAAAGTTGTCGAGTGATGAATCTGAAAACGCACCGTACGGTAAAGCTGACTAATATGAATCCTGACACCAAATTTCAGAAATCCTTGTATTGTAGTTCCTGACAAAAATGCGACGAAAAATATTCAAGGGACGGATGGACTGACGGACTGACGGAAGGATGGATGGATGGATAGACATAGGTAAAACAGTATACCCCCTTGTTTAAAAATAGTTGGTTTATATATAAACTATAACATGTAACTGTATTTAATCTTGAATAATGCTTACAATAATGGATATGATCTTTGAAATGTTTTGTGGTAGATTATGTCATACATATCACAAATGTGGCATATACGCATACACACAGACAGAAACGGCTATATTGTTAAAGAAAAGCTTTGGATTCCAGAGCATATGGGTATAAGTCAGATGGTTATGATTATGTGTGTCATTCAAAAACGGGTTTAAAATGTGGTATGACAAAACTTAATGTTGAACAACTTATGAGTGATACGCATGTTGCATACCATTTGACGAAGGAGTTACTATACAAATAAAAGAAAAACATGCAGTCGATAAGGAATAATAGTTTGGAACGTTTTGTACAGGGATCTCGCCAGCGATCTCATATACAATTCCAGCCTTACAAGCCAATTGTCGTAGTCATAATCTTGATCATTTTGTATCGACCATCGCCAAATGTTTTCCTTACTAACGGCTTTTATTTCAGAACGAAGAACAGATAAACTACAAGAGAGTAAGCTTATGTTGAACGATCGTATGATGTGATGCTCGCGAAAAAGAATTTGCATCCAACATTTTTTGGAACACAAAGTAGAGCATACACTGTCAAAATCATAATTTGGAATTTGAAAATACAAGATAAAACCATATGTAATGAAGTCTTGGATTATAGAAACATATATATTATATATATGGAAGCTAATTACTTGCATTATATACCTATATGGAGTTATTTTCTTTCAGAACGACATGATAAACATGCAATCTATGATTTACTTCAAAACTTAATTCGTCTAATAGTTTTTTGTTGCCGATTTGGAAATTTATTTTTTAAAGTTCAATCGATGATAGGTGTAAAAGAAACCGTCATTGTAGTCCCGCATTTTAATTTTAGAAACAAATAACGTGAAGTACGTGAAGTTTTGTTAATTTATCGCTACAATAAAGAAACGTTATCATATATGTCAGATAAATTTTAATATAGACTTTCATAAAATAAATCCAGATTTAACATATTCGTGTGTAAGATTTTGAAAATCTTATTCAGTCAAACTGAATAGGTTGATTGATTTTTGGTTGCTTGCTTAACGTCCAGTGGCAAATATTTCATGCATGTTCAGAACGATACACACTGGATAGGAAATCATACTGTGACCTACATGTATTTATATTCGTCTTCGTGTCAGTTCTTAACTTTTTAAAATTTATGTATACCTTTTACTCTATCAAATAATCAACTAATAAGATAATCTTATTCTATTGAATAACATAAACGTAACTCGCGAAAGGGTCGGGTGCGGACTGGGGGTATATAATTATATCCTGATTATCTTTTAATAAAATTGTATTGCTATTCAAAATACAATCTTTCTGAATTTTTCATTCGAATCAAGTAAAATTGTTAGAAAAATAACCACTTTTCCGAGATAGAAAAAACATAACCAATTAGAAAAAAAACATACCCATCCCCCTTTTCTATAAGTTAAGTGGTACAATAAATTACTTACAATGTGTCTTGTATTTGTCATACACCGTTATCGGATGGTAACAATACATGTGTGTCTTACTTCATGCAGTTACAGTAATATTTTTATTGTGTATGGATAATAATTTTTAAAAGGTTTATATCTAAATTATTTAGTGAGTTTTATTTCAAATTCTAAATGAGCCGCAGGGCGTATTAAAACCTGAACGCATTAGAAAGGAATATCCCACTTAAGTGTTGTCGGTAAAATAGGATACTAAATTTTACAAATCTTAATATTTTGTTGACGGTATATAAGTCAGATAATGCATATTTTAAGGTTTTTCTTGTCGTAGAACACACCTCGGGGTGTCAGGATTGTTCAAAGAAAGACCTCCCTCCGGTCGGTCTTTCATTTGTTCAATCCTGACACCCCTCGGTGTGTTCTACGACAAGAAAAACCTTAAAATATGCATTAGCTATAACATAAAAGTGATAACATAACAAAACACTACGTAAAACCTCATTGAAACTTACATGCAATAAATTGTGATAAATTCCCTGTTAATTAATAGCAGTAAAACGTTTGATTCAAAATTGTGAATAGCTGATGAATATCAAAAGCATGTTATCATACTTTATTCAGATTTTCGACATGACATACTTTAACTTATAAATGAAAGGATCAGTTATATAGAATTGTGTATTCATGTTTTTCTTGAAATCATTATTATTGATTCTTTTACTGTTCCCATATCATAAAGCCAACGCATGTTGCTGTACATCTGATTAAGGTCAGCGTATTCACACGAACTGTACCACCAACCACCATGCAATAAGGAAGCACAGTTCCTGTAATCTGGATCATTATCAGAATCAAATGTTGAAAATCTTTTTCCGGCAGCTTGTCCAACATTATTTACATTTATCAAACTATCCCCTGTAAAACAGCAAGTGACAATCACAAGTGTTAGAATGGAATACAATATGTTATACAATGTAATATTTTATAACAATCTGAACATTAGGTACCTCCCACTGAGATGTGAGATGTCATAGAACGCTCAAAGTAAAAGATCGCTCCGACAAATGAAATCAAAATATACTGGTATTGCAATTTTCAATCCACATAATGACAAACATACTCACATTTTTTTTTATCTCGGACATGAAGTCAAAGGATAGAGTTTCGGACAGACTGTATCCAAGAAGTAGTTTTTTTTTAAAAGCTACAATAGTAGCCCCTTCATAGTACATAAATGATCTACGTTCACGAACTAGAACGAAGGATAAAATTAAAAAAGCAATGTAGTATTTTACAACGTATATAAATAATTAATATATACTGTCAAACAAACTATCTAATTATAGAGGACTTCAGACACAGCTGAATTTAGAAATAATTCATGGAAGCCATTTATTTGTTTAAAATTTACACATGGCACTAGGCCGATATGTTCGAATATTATCCTGAAGGTGGGTATATGTCGTGTGTGTGGGGCTGTTCTTTCTTACACCCTTTTTGATGAAGCTCAGGTTTTCTAAAAAAAAATATGTTGCTTGCATGGATTTTTTTGTGAATAACCGTTACAAAAAATCTGTTTAATTCTATTAATTCTCAATTTGAAACCTGATATTTGCCATTTTTATTTAACATGGGTTTTTTTTCGTGAGCTACGTCAAATGCAATCTAGACATTCGTTACTGTAACTGAAGAGTCGCCATGTTGACTTGTTGAAATCAGTGAATAATGCAATAGAATAGAAAATAGAACAAAACCTAAGTCAGAAATCCATTTTAATACAATAGCTTACAAAATTTTGATCGTTCACGTAATGGAAAACCTTTAACTTTAATGTTTTCATTTGTATGACACCACGTTTTGAAATGACGTGATGTCGACAAAATATTAAGGATTATGTACCTTTGTGTTGACTCAAGGCTTACCATTTGGAAATTTTATAGAAAATCATTAGCCTTTTCCCTTGTACTTTCGTATTTGCCAATTTGGTGCTTGATATATAGAAGAGTATTGCATGCAGTGCTAGCAATGATTTCCTTTAAACAAGTTTATAAATTTAGATATTGGTGAAATCAAATATGAATATGGACATATTCAAGTGTACGCTCGATTTTCGTGCCCCAGCACTAGGAATTTTGGAATTCAAAGGTTATTTAGGACTTTTTGCAAACAATAAATGCTAGCACATCATAGAAAAACAAGTAAGTAATCTATGTTCTGAATTTTATAACAAATTTCTTCTCTGTATTAAAGTATGTGTATTTTCTACAAAAAATTGCCACAAAATGCATTTTTTCTATCAAATGCAATGAACATGATGAAACAATGAATAATAATGGTATGAACGTAGTTTCTCCTTAATATGCACACATTGGCCCATCTCTATTATTCAACATCTTTATTGTTAAGATACTATTTCAGTTTTAAAATTTCGTAATTATATGACTAGAGAAGGGGTTATATACCTTAATAGATTTTTGTGGCAGTTTACTTTATTTTAATTTTGTTGATTTCTTCGAGTTTTGTGCATTTATTCTTTTTATTAGTCATCCGAAGAAGAAAACTAGTTCAATGTCTTTTTAATGGCATTTTTTAAAACAATAAAATCGGCAAAGCGTTTGCAAATAGGTTCCAATACATGTGAATTTACGTTGTAACATTCATTATTATGAATATCTCTGTGTCTAAGCTAAATATAGATATATCGAGAATTTTACCACGGTGTTGTTTTCAAAGCGAAAGAAGCACGTCATATTTGAAGTCTCTAACATGAGAGAGGGGCCTCGGTGGTTGAGTGCTCATAGTAGTTACTACTGGAATCTTAAGCCAGTCACCACTGAGGTTGTGAGTTCGATACCCCACTCGTGTTGGTGCACTCGAATCCAATCTTCATTTACTAAGATTGACAGTTTTCCAATCAAAAGTCGGTGGTTTTCTCCCGGCACTCCGGCTTCCTCCGCCAAAAAAATAGCCTTAATTTTGTGGTTAAAAGATGGCGATAAAATACCAAAAATCAAAATCAAATCTAATAGGAGATGGGTTAAGATTGGTCAGTCGCATACATCAATATGTAATTTAAAAATTTGTTCATTATTGCCGATTATTTATGATGATTGATTTTCTTGCCCCTGATTTTGAGACAACCGAAAATTTTCAAATTATTACCTGCTGTTCCACTGTAGCCATTTACTGTGAGTTGATACTTCTTAGCCTCATTTCCAATACTAAAAGTTGAGTAATCTGCATACTTGTTGGTACCATCTACCTTCCACAACTTGAAACGTATTTTGTGTCGATCATTTGACGAAAGTATATGAATATGTTTATTCCCTAGAAAAAAGAAGACCAATTTAACCTACGCGTTCACAACCTCCTACTCGTCATTTGAGATGGTATCTTATTGAGACAGTTTCTTATGTCCTCAATGTATAAACAATTATGACGATGTTGAATGATTTCAACAATGAGACAACTTCCAACCAAAAGCCACAGATGTAAAAACTTAAATGAAAGTAATTATACACTAAACACAAACATCATACATGATAAGCAATAACAAAAAAAACATAGGATGTCACACGATACAAAAGAGAAAAACCAACAGACGACTTTCATTTTACAAAATAACCCCCCACCCCCCCCACCCCCAAAAGAAAGACAGAAAGCAACGAATGTGACACTGTAAAACATCAATAATATAACAACATCTGTTAATGTCATTCGTATGGCTGAATGAATCAGATCGGCATCAGGCGTATACACAATTCACAATGAAACCGAGGCAAAGTTTACAATGTATATTAAAAAAATATATATTACTGTTCATAGAGAAATCCAAAATCAAAATGAATAACGCATCATCGTATGACAACCTCTAATTTCTAAAAAGATTCAAAGAGACACAAAAAGCAGCACATTACACTTAGTTCACTTTTTTTTTATTTGAATGGTCCAATAGATTTTTTGGCATACCCTGTGTAACTACGTAGGCCTATACATATTTACCTAACCAGTGTTCACCGTGTACATTTCCAAATCCATTTTTATAGCTTGTCCAATTTTCATAAAAATCGACTGATCTGTTAAACCGTCTTTGAATGACCTAGAGAAAAATAAACAAAAACAAAACACACAAAAATACTCAACTCAGAGAAAAATCAAATCGGAAAGTCTCTAATCATAGCAAAATTCAAATAACAAAACACATCAAAAACCAATTGGACTACAACTGTCATATTCCTGACTTGGTACAGGCATTGGTACAAGACTCAAATGCAATATAATAGTTTACAATTTACAGTAAATGTCAAGTTTTGTTAAAACTATTGTCGGACAAGGGGACAATGCATCCCTAAGTTGGTCGATGTTCATAGACACCATGTGAAGTCAAAGTATTTATTATTCTTTTTAGACATACATGAATATGTAAAGTTCTACCAGTTGGTTTGAAATATGTGAGTAAGAATCCCAATATTCCAATTAAAAAAAAACGTACTAATTTTCGACAGGAACTTGCATAAAAACCATTGACAAAAAAACGAACGAAATGTATCATATCCGTGTCCTCAAATACATGTACTTAGTAAATGATTTTTCATAAAAAGCAGTTGTACTATTACACATTATTATACTTCCTGTAAGAATGCCCTTCTATAGTAAAATTTCTCTATTTTTGCATATTTTTAAAAGACAAATATAGCGATTAGTTGCTGTGAAAGACAAGTGGGTTGGCCTGACAATTAATTAACTATAAAAGTAGATATCATTTTAATTTTTCTGACATTTTAAGAGACTTTAAAATACTGTAGTTTCTGTTAAAACGTATTTGTTAATTTTTAACCTCTGCTTTCTGGCGTTGAAGCAAAAATTGTTTCAATACTTTAGAAGTCATTGATACAGGTAAATAGTAATGACCACATCACTGGGTTTGTTTTGTAAGTTATTGAGTACTAAGTCGTTAATGAGAATGAAATGAAAGGTATGGAGTAAAAATCCAAAACAACACCGGGCAATCAAAGTTATGACACGATGCCTTTTTGAGTTCATGCTTCAACAGTGAGCAAAATATAGGTACCTCATAGCAGAATTCTACTTTTTGAACTAGTCTAACAGTCTAGCAGACTAAATCAACTTTCTTTAAAACATCCTATATATATGCAGAGTTATATAAAGGGCTACTTTTCATACTATAAAACAATTGTTTACATAGAAATACACAATTAGCAAGAGTAAACAGGCAGTATAATAATGATATTAATGTTGTGTTTAACATTGACTATGGAAAAAAGTAGCCCTTCGGGTCGTGCACTATTGTATCTCATCCTGGCTACTATTTTCGCATAGTCAATGTTAAACACAACACTATTATATAAATATCTCGTATTAATATTTGAAGCTGGTTAAAATCTTGTTTTATTTCATAAATGATTTTAACCTCCATGTATTCAAAGATGCAAACACGTTGTAAAAGGGATAATGTATAAAATAAGAAGATATGTTATAATTGCCAATGAGACAACTCTCCACCATGGATGAATAGATGAAAATAATATTTGTATAGTGAACGTACCGTCCATCTAGTTCCGTTTTGAATAACACAGTAGACAGGCGTTGGATGCAATGCATCGGTTGGATATATTGTAAAGACGCCATCAACCTTAAAATTGATGTCACAGCATTCCTTTGCTACAATATATGGTGTACGTATATGTCCGTATGCGGTTTAAAGCAGTTTATATTTTCACTCTTGTAATATGTAATTTGGATTTATTTTAATAGACAATTTCCCCATTACTAAACTAATAATGTTTTCCTAAAGAGACAACAACGGGTTGTTTATACTGTATACCTGACAGTGTATAATTGAAGCTTTTGATATAATTCAGCGTTTGTTAATTTTCATTCCGTAATCACCTACATGTAAAAAAACTCACGTTCACCAAAAATGTGTAATGTTTGCTCTAGCCACAAGTAACACTTATATGATTATCGGACAAATTCACCATGGTTTAAGTTAGTCCTGTTCAGATGTTATGTTATGGCAAGAAATTTATCAAATTGACAACAAAAACGGTTATTTCATGTATTTGCAAATGTACTAATATCTTAACGATTGTTTATATCATTCTCAGAAATATACTATATTTGAAAATACGTGGCATTATTTGTTTTAAATGTAGAAACAAGTTTAAACATATTCCAATGTACAATGGTAGTATTCTTACGTGCGACTGTACATGTTGTTCCATTCCAAAGGTCAGTGACACGACAGGTACACTTATTATCAACACAGTTCTGATGTAATTTACAATCATCATTTGAAAGACATGAATGACCATAAGTGGTTTCTATACTCATAATACAAATAATACATTTAAAATGAGTTAACAAATACTTGCAGCATACATTTTAAACAAATACAATCAAACATTAAAAAAACTGTCAATATTAAAAGATTAAATCTATAAAGATTACTTCTCCAGCCATTTTATAAGTTTCACAGTTAAATATTTAAGTATACTTGACATATAAGTGGTCATGTATTTTAGTTACAATGAGGAATAAGTTATTACAACAGAGTTTGTAATACATGCAAACACATTACAAATGATATCGTGCTCTACGCGGATTCTATGACACGTAAGCCTGTCTCGAATATTTTAATCTAAAGGACATTATCGCTCGTGTTACTAGTGTTCTGTTTTTTATCAATCGAAGAAAGAACGTACTGTTTTAACTTACTTTTCCTTAAAAATCTTAAAACATCAACTACGTGTACATAAATGCAGTAGATGAATCTTATTGGTGTATGCATTAACAAAAGATGCATAGAATGTGCATTCATCATTTGTTCTTGGTTACTGTTACTAATGTCTGTTGATTTTGCGGATAAAGGTGTACTACGAATTAAGGTATTTAACGAAATGGTCATTATATGTACGTTTTCTTTCAAGGTTTGGTAACACCATGAAATAAAGTACAAAAAGTACAATACATTTTATTCTTAATTCTCTAATATGACAATCTCAAATTCAATTGAATTTATCGTGTTAATTCTAGATCACATGATAGCGTTTAAGTACATAATTTTCTCAGGCCGTACAGTTACTTATTGTCATCCATGTCACATGGCCTATTGTTTACCTGTTTACCAAAAGTGAATATTAAGTGTTAAGTGCATATATTTGAATCAGTAAAAATATATACAAAACTGGAGTAAGCATTTAAAACGCCAAAAGAACGCACCTTAATTTGGTATGGATGTCTTTTGCCATCTTTGATTATAAAAAGAAAATCTAAGGTCCAGGTTTTCAATCAAATTAGCAAAATTTTATGCAGGATAGCAGATAACTGATGTGAATTTGCATTTAAAAGAACAAATTTGTAATATTATAACTTATAAATATTGATATTTTTACAAGTGCAGATGACTTTTTTCTTGATTTTTAAAGTTTTTAAATTGACTTTTTGAAGGGGAAGTTACTCTGAAATAATGCATTTTCTGAAGGAATCTATATGGAATTTTGCTGTTTTGTATTTTTGCCGGAACAAATGAATGGTGACCCTATCTTTCCCAAAGCACTTTCTAAAAATTATCTTCTCGTATCTTATTTTACAATTCTATCATTTAGTTAAGCTTCTAATCACACAAGTATGTTTTTTACTGTTTAATCAATCCAAATGTGTCATTTTGTGACAACCTGTAGCTAGAGAAAATGCACGGTGACCTACCATTTTTATTATATTTTTGAATATATCTGAAATTGAATATATACTACGTTTTGGCAAAGTATTTACAAATTCTATCATTTTTTATTTAGACTCCCATACCACCTTTAAACCTAAGAAAATACAATGTTTCACCGTTATAAATAAATTAAACTGAAGTATTTATAAAATTGACTTTGTAGAGTCATATCTTACTTGCAGTGCAGTAGTTTCCTGTCCAGTAATCAATTCTATCGCATTTACATAATCCATGAGTACAAAACAGAGTTTCTGAACACTCTGCTGATGTATTGCAAGGAGCATTGTGTATCTTTCCTATAATATTAAAAAATATTAGTCTTCCGATAGAACAGTTCGATTGAATATGGAATTATAAAAAAGTATACCATATAACAAGATAACTAACTAAAGATATAATCGATTTAACATGTGACAGTAAATGATTCTCTCTTGATTTTTCATACATGTAACACTATAAAAAACAACAAGGTTGGCATATGATTTCAAAAGATAACCTTTTACATTATATGTGATAAAGATTTTTAGAAAAAAGTATGTATTAGCGGAAATTTTTTTATTGACACTATGGAGATACATCTAGATAATTCTGAATGTCTGACATAGAGTTTTAGAAACAAGAGAAGTATTATGGTAGATCTTGTTTATATCCCTGATCTTGTAAAATTCTAATTTCTTCATAAACAAGTCTTTCTAACGCTTTGAAAACTGTTTTATATAAGTTTTTAATTCTCTTTTAAATGTCCTGTTAATAAATTATAACCAATTCCATATCATTTCTTTTTTTATTAGTTGTAAGTTTACTTTATATCTAATTTGTAGTTTCTTGGCTGCTATTTTAATAGCTTTTGTTGTCTGAATGTTTAAAACTGGCAAACAAGTTACATGAAGTTAAGCATGTTTAAAATGAATTTCAGAAAAAAAGTCTAGAAGTGAAGATTATGTAAGAAAAATCTTACTTGAATTACAGTTGAAACCATCCCAGTATTTATCTATAGGACATTTGCAAGTATTAACCATGCACACTAACGGGATTTTGCATTCAGTTGAAGATGCACATACATGATTGATTCCTTTGGCTGTAAAATATTAAACAAATATTCTAATTTATAAGTGATCTTAGTGTAAATCTTTTTTGATAACAGTTAAGTTCTGCAAAGGTATTGTAAGTATCATAAATTATAATAATATATTTCGTTAATTGATTAGTTTAAAATATCATTAACAACAAGTATTTAAAAGTCCAATGTAATGAATTGCAGGTATTGCTATAACGTACGATGCAGATTGAAATAAGGAATGCAACTATAATTGTCAACATCAACTTTGTTTTAATTTGGTGGAAAGTTGTCTCATTGGAATCATGATTAATCATATCACATGTGCATCTCTTCATTTTTATAAAATAATGTTTTCGACATAATTTTTTTATTAATGACACGTGGTCTACATATACAAACCAGTGCATTTATGGTATATTGCATACATCGCTTCTCTAGTGTACACTATGTGAATCATTGTATTTATGATTAATTAATTCAAAGAAAGACATCAGAACGAAAACTATAAAAATGTATTAAAAGAAGAGCTTTTTTTGTTGTTCTCAACCTCAATGCGTCCTTTTGTTGGGTGTTTCTATTTTGAATAGAATATAACCAGATCGGAAGACCATCATTTGTTTGTTCTGTATGCAGGAAACAATTACAAGATAAATTATATTACCTCGTACAAAAGTCAAGATTTCATACTTATGTACTTACGTAATGTGCAAGAATTTATCGACCAGTAATAATCATAAGTCGGACACTGGCATTTACCAGATAGGCAAATCAAATTGCTCTTACAACCACTTGTTGATGTACATGACCCGTTAACAGATGTTTCTGCAAAATAAATGTTGAGTGACGAAGATATCACGATAATGTTTGAATTTTAAAATAATCAGTCATACAAAATATAAATGAATCAATGAAAACAAATCATTGACTTGAAAAAAAATCCTATTAACAGCGGCATTTACTTTTAAAAAAAGTATCAAATTTTTTTTCTGATATATTCATTCCAGGGGCAAGTTATAATCGTTATATAGCATGGTTTCATTTTGAATCAGAAATTAAGTTGTTCAATACATAGATTTTTGATTGCAGTAAATACAATAACTTTTATTAACAAGTTTGACAAACATAACAACATGTACGCTTGAAATAAAAAAAAATGTATCAACAGTCATGTTTTCCAATTCAAACATAGATTTGACAACAGTCTCTATTTGAAATATATCTTGATTCTAATGTGTGATTTTTTTAGCTTTGTCTTCTTGTTTTTGTATCTTTTTAAAATGAATTTATTATTTTTGAATATCGATATACTACGGAGCCCTGTTGGTCTCACACAGATTATAAAGTGTCTTTTAAAGTCTAGCGCTGAAGATGTATAAAGTCTAGCGCTGAAGATGTAAAGTCTAGTGCTAGAGATGTAAAGTCTAGCGCTGGAGATGTAAAGTCAAACGCTGAAGATGTAAAGTCTAGCGCTGGGGATGTAAAGTCTAGCGCTGGAGATGTGTAAAATCTAGCGCTGGAGATATGCAAAGTCTAGCGCTGGAGATGTAAAGTCAAGCGCTGGAGATGTAAAGTCAAGCGCTGGAGATGTTAAGTCAAGCGCTGGAGATGTAAAGTCTAGCGCTGAAGATGTAAAGTCAAGCGCTGGAGATGTAAAGGTCAAGCGCTGGAGATGTAAAATCAAGCGCTGGAGATGTAAAGTCTGGCGCTGAAGATGTAAAGTCAAACGCTGGAGATGTAAAGTCAAGCGCTGGATATGTAAAGAGAGACCTAATGACATATTGAATAAAATGTATGCATGAATGATTTAATGATGGCCCTTCATTGATTTTATAGTTTTGGTGCCGATCGGAAATCAAAGATGGCCACCACAGCCAAACACAGTTTAACATATAACCCTATGGAAAAAGCATGCAAAAAAAATTTCTACGGAGAAATCGTTTGACATATTGATTCCAGTTTAGGCCATGGCAAGACAAAACATACCAATGTTTCCTATTTCCCTACCTACCCTAATTGTATCCCCTACCCTAAACATTTTATTGCAAGAAGCACTGTTAAAAGGAATATCTTTCTTAATTCATGTATAACTAAGTAAAATGTTTCAGAAAAATAAAATAGTTTTCCTTTACATCTCCAGCGCTTGATTTTACATCTCCAGCGCTTGACTTTACATCTCCAGCGCTAGACTTTGCATATCTCCAGCGCTAGATTTTACACATCTACAGCGCTAGACTTTACATCCCCAGCGCTAGACTTTACATCTTCAGCGCTTGACTTTACATCTCCAGCGCTAGACTTTACATCTCCAGCGCTAGACTTTACATCTTATGCGCTGGACTTTACATCTCCAGCGCTAGACTTTACATCTCTAGCGCTAGACTTTACATCTCCAGCGCTAGACTTTACACATCTTCAGCGCAGGACTTTAAAAGAGACTTTATAATCTGTGTGAGACCAACAGGGCTCCGTAATATACCCATTCGTTTTAAATGCTCTCTGAATGATATAAAATATCTCTATTTCCAACTCTATACGTTATCGACCCGTGTAAAGTTTGCAGTATGTTTTATGAAATATGCTATATGATGTACGTTAAAGACAATGTGGTTGATTTTATATAATTTTGAGTTTCAAATACGATGATCACTATTAGCTACCTTAGAAAATGCAATATTGTATGACCATGATGATGCCTGAAGTATTGATGGCAACATTTTTTTTTTGCGTTTTTCTTTTTTCTATTTTACGGTTGGGAACTGTAATTGGCAACGAACAGCAACTGTGATCATGGTTTAAACATTACTGAATGAAAACCCTTTTACATTTTAAACATTGACATATATTGTACATATAATCTATCAAAAACTTTGTCAAAAGTATCTATTTTACTGAAATTTATTTCGTATAATAAACTATCCAAGAAATCGTATTCAAAATGATTGTGGCGTTAAAAACATTATTATATCATTATTATCTTATTGTTAACAGTAGCTTTTCTGTTACATTTCAAATTTACGATTTGTTTTATTAACACAAACATTTTGTTTTGTACTTACGGTTATAGTGATTACATACAAGGTTACGATTACAGAAAGAGTTCCCTCCACAGCATGTTTCACAGAGGAGATGTCTCTCGCCCTCAGATCTTCGACCAAATATGTTAGAATAAAACCCGTTCATACAAATCTAAATATACAATCTTACATACATTTATGCTATGTGCACGTGTGTAGGATTTTCTAAAATGTATTGAAAATCTTGGTGGGGTTCGTGTTGTTTATTCTTTAGTATTTCATGTTGTGTCATGTGTACTATTGTTTGTCTGTTTGTCCTTTTCGTTTTTAGCCACGGCGTTGTCAGTTTGTTTTCGATTTGTGAGTGTGACTGTCCCTCTGGTATCTTTCGTCCCTCTTGCATATTATTACTAGTATTTTTTACTTGTCAGTACCAGTCCATTGGTTAGCATGACACCAACATCTGGCAGCTCTATTTCTGGGTTTTTAATGTGACATAGGGAAATTTTATTCAGATTTTGTGTACTATACAGGATGCAAGTAAATACAACATGTTTTTATCTATGTAGAGTGTGTTTGTGTTGACATTTGCTCTTTTACCACAACCAATTACAAAAAATCTGTGTCGGTTCAGTAATTACATCATAGTTATGACAAAAATCTCAAGGAAAAGAAGAATATTATAAAATTGTCGAGCAGCCATCATACCGCCTATCATTTAAAATGTTTTCCCTTTCATGTATCTGTTTTAAAAGAGGTAAGCAAATGTTTATCGTCAATAATATCTGAAGTATTAAAATATAAAATTTCAATACCCATGAGATAACCCCTTAATGAGGTTATCAAGGAACAGCTTGATTGATAGATCCAACAGTTTTATGTCATGCAAAATTACAGTTTTGTGTCATGAATTTTTATTTTGGAGCCAGCATTATGTAAGTTCCTGTCAGATGCTTGCAATTCAGTAGTTGTTGTGTACTGCTGTATATAATTTTTGTTTTTCGTTTATTGCTTTGTAAAAAACATCAAGCCGTGGCTAAAAATGAAACGGACGAACAGACAAATAATAGAACACAAGATGCAACATAGAAAAACTAAAGTCTGAGCAGCACGAACCCCAACACAAGCTAGGGTGATCTCAGGTGCTCCGGAAGTGCAAGGAGATCAAACTCCACATGTGGCAACCGTCGTGTTGCTCATGTTATTACAAACCTGTAAATAGTAAGCTGATACGTCATGCAGTCTCATGTATAAAACTGTTGCACTAACAGTTATTCCACATCTTCTCATTTTTATATTTTACAGTTTTGTATTAAAAAAAACTTACAGTTGAACTTTTACATCCGAGATCGAAATATTCTTGATCTAGTCCTGTCCGGTATTTTTGTATAAAGCAAACCTATTCGAAATAAACGAAAATTGTATTTTAGCATTTTCTACGATACTGTTTTGAAATTAATCAATTTTCCAAATATGTTCAATGATTTAGTTGAGTGTTGATTTTAAACTTTAAAAGATTTTCACAAAATTGATGTATAAAATGTTTTATGAAATATCAAACTAATTTTCCGCATAAGTTGTTATTTAGCAGTTTAGTGTCCACCTATAAAATCAAGCTAACAACTAAACATAAAGGATGGACTATGGTCGGGTTGTTGTCTCTTTGGCACATTCCCCATTTCCATTCTCAATTTTATATAGGAAAATATAAAGATTACAATAAGGGATAACGTGGATAACGGAATACATTATATACCTCATAATCATTACAAGTAATGGTGCTGTTGCATTTATCTATTCTTGTAACGCCACTACAGGACAAACAACTCAGCTTTGGAGCTTTAACAAAGTACAAATACATATTAAACCCTTATAATTTCAGAGGATCAAGTTTAATCTGTTATATTGTATCAAATCAAAAATGATATGTCAAATAATAAGAAAAAAAACAGATATACTCTTACCAAGTTCTAAAATCTATTGAGTGTGTTATCGTAGGTTATTGTGTATCTGGATCAGGAATGGCGATTAAGGGAAATAATGCAAAAACGGTAGAGAAATATTGGAATTTAAACCAAATCTGACGTGACTACACAAATACTTCTTCATATGTCATGTGATGTGCCTAAACGAAGATATTTTGTATTGAAGGTAATATCACAACTATTCATATGTGAAATTTCTTGTATTTTGACAAACTTATGTTATAAAGAAGCAGTTTTCCTTTCTTTTATATTTAACTTATTTTTTAATCTAAAGACGCAGTATAGCGTTTTCTCTTTCCTGACCTTTGTAGTTGTCGCTACATGTTATGACGGAGTTGCAAACGTTGTCCTGGCAACAATGGTGACACACTACATGGCCATGGTCGACAATGCGTTTTCCAAATACAACTCCTGTGCTATCTTTTCGACAAAGCTGTAAAACTTTAGATGTTTCAACATCGACAAACATGGTATAGTTATTTAAAGATGAATATGCATTTAATTATGAAAATACATTTTACTATGGTTTCTATCGGTTATTCTATACAGAGTTAACTTTAATGAAACAATTAAGTGGTATCCGTTGATTTTCATCTTTTTGTGTTCGGCTATTGTTTTAGAGTAGTAGGGTGTTGGTTCTAGTTTGCTGTACTGTAAATTGTTAGTTGAATACCACGACATGTCAAATGAACTATAAAAAGTTCAGATTGACTTTGCTCGAATGTCATGTACACCTTGCAGTTATTTCATACGTCAACCATTGTTTTCCAATAACTTATAGTAGATTCTAATTTACCCTTATCACCAACAGAAATAGAAAAAAATACACTAAAAAACATGTTTTTTCGTCGTTATGTATCATGCAAATAAAGTTAGAGACAAAGGGAGATATGCTGAGGAAAACCTCTAACCTAAACACATGTGAAACGAAAAAAATTGTCGAGCTGTTTTACTCTCTAGAATAAAAAAAAAAATAATAATCAAAGAACTGAATGCCAACTTCACCAGATTAGCATCACCATATCACATTAGTTGACATCCGTCTTACAAAAGACAATAGACTATTATATAATAATATTATTTTGTCACCTCTGGGTAAGAGCATCCTACATCATATTTAGTGACGTTATCTTTAGTTCTGTATTTTTGCGTAAAACAAACCTGAAAATTATAAAGAAAAACAGTAGAGGTTGAAAAGTATAGTTGTGATCAAAACTCAAAATGTTCGTTTTTGCTCTCTAAATACGTGATTATCATCTTCATTCTACTACCATTAGTAAACTTTAAGGTGAAAACGAAATATTCATCAATGAGATAGAAACCCAACAACACTTATGTAACAAAACATTATAAGTCAATTTAGGTTCTTCAAGGTTCGACAAAAGATTAAAAAAAAGGCAACAGTAGTATACCGCTGTTCAAAATTCATCAATCGATTGAGAGAGAAAAAAACAAATCCGGGTTACACACTAAGACTGAGGGAAACGCATCAAATATAAGAGGACCACGACACAACAGAAACACAAAGTAACACACGCAGAAACGAACTATAATATATAACAATGGCCATTTTTCTGACTTTGTACAGGACATTTTAAGAAAAACAAATGGTGTGTTGAACCTGGTTTTGTGTCATAACAAACCTCCCGCTTTTATGGCAATGTTAAATATGACATTAAAATGACAACATTACATTACAAGACTAAAATAAATAGGAGAACATATACATTGATATAGGACAGAGAAACAAACGAATAATAGCTAACATAAGGTACAAGGCTTCAGATTTAATACGCCAGGAGTGTGTCTCGTCCACACAAGACTAATTACCAGTGACACTCAGATGAAAAAAGTTAGAACGCCAAAACAAATACAAAGTTAATGAGCACTGAGTACCAAACGTTCAATATAAAATTGTGATCAATACGGCTAGGGTTTTCTGCCTTCAGTTAAGAACATCCTTATCATTTAGAATAATTCATACTTTTGCAAACAAAAAACTACAGAATAAAAACGGCTACATTATATAAAACAACCTAAACGAGCACATCAAAATGCACAGCCAAGTAAACCAAAGCCGTCAACGCACAAAGTGACGTCACATTTGAATTTCTAAAAAGATTTCCCAAAAATTAAATAGAATTAGAATAGAATTGAACACAACCATTTATAGAATCATTTGAAAAAATGGGTTTTACTCATTGTTGAAGATCGCACAGTGACCTATAGTTGTTGATTTTTGTATAAAAGGTAAGAGTAGTATAAGGCTGTTCGAAATTCATTAATCGATTGAAAAAAAAACAAATCCGGGTTACAGACTAAAACTGAGGGAAACATAAGAGGAGAACTACGACACAACAGAAACATAACATTATAATGTAACACACACAATTTGTTGATACCTTTATTTTGGCATTGTAAAAGGTCATGTTTTTTCTTTGATTGTTGATGATGTCTGCACAATAAACTCATTGGATGATGGATGTGTACTGATCGAAATGTTAGTATAAGGTTCAGTAATGTGTAATAGCTATTATCTACACATAGTGTCTCTTTAGTTTTTATGGATAGGGGGATGATAAACTCTGCGGATTGTTTTTTGATTGAATGTTCTGCTTAATTTTGATCTAATGACTTAGGCTTGTTTCAACTGATTTTTCATTTTTCCGCTAATGTTTGACGTTCCAATGATGTCCCAGATTATGGGAGTGTTGGGCTTTCAAATACATGTGTTTTCTATGTACCTTTTCAGAGTCAGGATCCTGTAGTTCAGTAGTTGATGTTGGTTTATCATGTTCATGTCATACTTGTTTTTCGTAAATTGTACTGTTTTTATGAATTCGTAGAAATATCATTCTATTTTGTCTGATATAAATCATATATGTGTTAAAATATTGACGCAAAATATTTGGTTTATATTGATTGTAATAAACATTCTAATGTCAAAGGACTTTTTTTTAAGTATAGAGACATGTGTCTTTGAAAAGGGTCAACACGCAGTGACCTTTTCAAACCGGAATTGAAAACAAAGGTACTTGAAATCATATTTAAGGGTAATCAGTAGTCGAACTTACTATGAAGTCTTACATTTATACTTATTTAAATAAACATGATTTAATAGACCAAATTACTGGAACGTTCTATTTATATATTTAATTCCGAAATTGATTAATGTCAAATTTAACAGGGTTTGATATTTTATATTCACCGGAAGTGACGTATCTTGGAAATTCTTGGAAACTGTTGCAAAATCATAATAAGTATTTGCTCACCTCAATTGGAATCGTATCTTAAGTTATCATTTCTATTTGATATTTTTGGACTAATAAGCACACAAAGGAGAGACTTTGTATCTTTTACAAATATATTTAAACGTTAATGTAGATTTCATGCCAAAATTTGATTTCTAATTTCACCTTCATAATTTCTCTCTCTGAGTCAAACGGAACAAATCGCTTTGGGATTATGGCGTCTCAGTTAAGCGACACATATAAGAATATAATAGTCTTTCAAACTCTATAATTAATTGGACTAGGGAATCAGTATATTGAAATATAGGAAATGACTACACATGACATTGAGTAATAAAAAGTTCTAAAGCATCTCCGTTATAAGCACACAAGGCCTGGATACAAACATTTTGGGAATTAGTGTAATAAAATCTATGACATGACAACAACAATGATAACTTTTAAACCGGAATTTAGATTAGCATATTTTCTTCCATGTGTTGCAAATAAAAGTAGATAACAATCATATGTATTTACAATCAGTGTAAAGACGCATATAATTTTAAAAGTTCATTTTTAACTAGATTATCTTCTTAATCCAATACACAGAATATAAACATGTATTGGGAATAAATTTATGATGAGCTTCTGACTGTTTTATTCAACAAAACAGTGTGTTTATAATGTTTTTGGTATGGGATATTTATTTGTTTCATATATTTATTTAAGTTTGTTATATTGTCTAATAATCAGCTAGTGTACATTGGAAGGTTGAACACTGTTTTGGTCATAATAAAAATCTTGTCTGTAGGTCTTATACTTCTCTTTCATTTTATTGTGTGGTTTCTAGTGCCTCTGACGAGGTTAATTTTAACCTAGAACTGAGCTTTGAATACACGAAGTTAATAACGTTTTATTGTCATTGAAAATATTCCACTTGTTCTCTGAACATTCGGTTGTATTCGTGATTTATATGTGAATCCGTTAAAGTTTAATAGCACTCAATTTAAAGATGCATTTGAACATTAGTGGGTAAAAAAAAAGTACATGTATAATACATAATATGATCAAGTATTTGTGAACTTCCAACTATCATCTACTTATAAAATTGGAAATGGAGCATAACTACATAAAAATGCGTATGATACATGTTTCCAAATCCAATGCTGAATTCTTAAATCTGTGTCATATACTTAAAACAAGTTTAAAGTGTCGAACAATATGGTACACGCTGCTCATTTATGTAGTCTTTATCATATGTCAAAATTAGACAAAAAGGTATGCGCAACATACAAATCATGAAGTCCAAATCTAAATGTTGTATAATACCTCGTTTTGTTCACAGGATACAACATTGTGACACTGTTCTCCCTCTGATAAACCAGTACAGGAAAGGCATATGATTCTACATTCTATAAAGAAACCGACACATTGTTAATCGAGTATGCATTCGACTGAAATGCAATCACACGTCTTTGTACATGTTTTATAGTATATTGAGAATAAAATACCTTTGTGTGTTTTATTAGTGTGTCCGATTCGTTCTTTTTTTCTAAATTGTGTAGTTTTTCTGTTTCTGATTTCTGATTTGATATCATGTAAAGTAATTGTTGAAAGTTTGCTAAAATTATTTAACCTGTATCCAAATCGAATTCTCTATTGAGGGGTATAAAAAAAATTACGGTATATCACTTTCCGACGCCTAGTTGTAAAATGCATTTTTCTTCTCCTAGTTTCCAACCGTCTTTCCACTTACATGTAAGACAAAAACCAAAAAAGACAAATCAAAAATAAAGCGTCGTTTGTTGTTATGTGTACATGTATATGTTATTAGTACATTTTTTTTAAATATGTCTCTCATTAAATGTTACTGTAATAGATAGGGAGATATAACTTACCCAACTGTGCAAAATTACAAAGTAAAACCAATAATAGTGCTGGTATACCTGATCCAAAATAAATCACGTGATATGTGTATGTTTATTTAATGTACATGCTTTACCCATCTAAATGCAAGTATAGAAACAAGCAAATCTCAACTCTTAGACATATCAAAAAGTAAACAAAGAATCATAAAAGTATAAGCAAATGTATTGATAAAAAAACATATAATAACTTAGTGCAGTAATTTTGTATGTAAAACATAGAAATTAAAACATACTTCAGGAAACCCAAGTGCAGACAAAAGCATCTCACTCTTAGGGCATTGATCACATTTAGATTAATGAAAGAATTATGTTATAGCCGTTTTTTCTAATCAAAATTAATACATAGAAAAGATAACCAAAATACACTAATAACATATTTTGACATATTACACATATCATGATAGTGTATATTGCTGATATCCCTGGAAGGAGGTGGTTGGGATTATGTTATTAATAGTTAACCTACCATAAAAAGTACATATGGTTTTACATTAGTAATTTTGGGGCCCTTTATAGCTTATTGTTCGGTGTGAGCCAAGGCTCCGTGTTGAAGGCCGTACATTGATCTATAATGGTTTACTTTTATAATTGTTATTTGGATGGAGAGTTGTCTCATTGGCACGCACACCCCATCTTCCTATATCTCTAGACAAACAGAAAATAAGTCAGATTAAAGACTTCAAATTCCAAAAGCATAGCGAAAGATACCATAGGCAGACAGCAGTATTATTGACGCAACAACTGATGTTTCACCATTTTGTTTACGACTTGTAATGACAAGTGTTCAAGATATTTGAAAAAGCAAAAAAAGGAGGAGTAGATTAAACAGAAACATACATTTAGTTTAAACTCCGTCTTCTTGAGGAACAGTAGTTAAAGGAGGTATGAATAAACACATGTTTTTGAATCTAATAATTGTTCGATTCATTGTATGTTCCCGTGCCCGAATACTTTTAACCACAGAAGATTCCAACCGTTTTCCATCCTGTAACATAGATCGTTAGATCAAAATGACAACTATAAGTATATATAGTTTGTGACACCAAATTTAAATTACCTACCAGAAGTCATGTTCACCCTTGTGTACGTAAGGATATGTATCATATATTACATGATTCACAAGTCAGATATTTTTGAAGATAAGACATATAATGATCTTTGAACTTTGTGTTCTATTATCTTCATATGAACATATTTAATCTATGAACGAATGAATGAATGCTTTAATTTATTATAGTGCAACCTGTATATATACAAAAGATAACATTACAGTCAGCAAGATAGGCTTACGATGGACTGACAAATTAAAGCTAGAATTTTTGAAAAATAGATAACACATGGTTTTGGACGAATGTCTAAAGTTATTAAAATTCAACAGTTAAAGTAAAATAATTAGAGAATTTCTCTCGGGCATTAAAAATTTAATGAAATGTATGTCCCCAGACTAATTTTCCTAGGAAATCATGTCCATGTCAATTATATTGCTAAGTTAAATGTCAGACCTTTATTTTAAAAGATAATTATAAATGTTTTGTTTCAATATTCAGTTTTAGAGTTGTGTTATAATATATCAATACAATTGATGTCCTCAGACTAATTTTCTTAGGAAAATCATGTCTATGTCAATAATTTTCCTAGGTAAAATCGCCCATGACCTTTATTTTAAAAGATCAATATAAATGTTATGTATCAATATTTGGTTATAAAGTTGTGTATTAATATTTTATTAAAATCTATGTCCCCAGACTTATTTTCCTAGGACGTCATACCTATGTCATTAACATTCCTAGGTTAAAACGCCACTTTCCTTTATTTTAAAAGGGGAAAAAAATAAACTTTCAAATCTTAACTAAACATATGATCTGTTTTAATTTTCAATAATTGTTTTAACATGATAAAAATTACTAGTATAACGTCTTAGGACAATTTTACCTTGGAAAATAAGTTCCAGACATATTTTACTACCTATGGACTTATTTTCCTAGGAAAATTTGTCCTGGGACTTACGTTCCTAGTAAAATAATGATCATGGACTTGATTTCCTAGGAAAAAAAGTCTGGCAGACAGATTTTACTACCGGACCAAATTTACTGTTGCATATGTACGTCGTTCAGTCTGGGGTCTCACTGGCAGAAGTCAATTTCATTTACCTATTTCCGTAAAGACAATTTACGGTTATGCGTAATCTGTATTTTAATGCATTTCCGAGATCGGTAATATTTTTGAATTTACCGCCGTATGACACGAGAACGCTATCCCATGATGCTTTTGTACGTTGTTCAGCTTATGGTCGTGTGATTGTGCGGGTCAGAGATCAATGAACACAGGTGAATATTATAGTATTTATCGATTTCCAGGTAAAAATTGTGTTATTATAAGCCAACTACGATTGGCCAACTGTGGAAAACACAATTTATGCAGTGATAGGGTATATTTTTACCGTGATTTTCGATCTTTTCTGCGTTGTTTTTTCCAACTTTTGGAAAGGGGCACGAAACATTTCAAGTGGCGCACGTGGCTTCAAAAGTTGAGCCATTTTAAGAAGTTTACGTGTATGCGTAAACAAAAAAAAACTAGTGAATTGTGGAAGATAACTCTGTCAGTCTTATAAGATTTAGGTGTTGGGACCATTGAGTCCGTATACGATATGAAAAAAAAACCTCCGTGGAGAATCGACCCGAAGCCCGAGAAATTAAATGAAAATAAGAATTCCGTCGTCATTTTGTTTAACATTTTCAAAGGGTAAACATAGGGCCTACTGAACTGAGCAAGTTAAAATTGAAAAATATTTTGTCATGGTCAGATCTAATCATCTAATTTCTAAAGGGGGAGGGGGCTACATATTTTTGTTGTTTTTTTTTGGGGTGGGGGTGGGGTTGCAGGCCAAATTTTCCTGTCAATTAAATAATAATAAGTCCAAATGATAAATGTTGTTTTGCAAAAGTTAGGTGGGGGAAAACGGGGGAGGGGGGGAGGAGGTTTTTTTTGGGGGGGGGGGGGGGGGACGGGCGGCTATATGTTTTTTTCTTGTCCGAGTCAGATTTTTTTTCCACAATTCATGCAAACCATTTAATTTAATTTTTCAACGCTTTCAATCAAATTTGTTTTATGAGGGTCATCAAGGTATGGGGAACATCTGAAATATTTCTTTCGTCATCTGCTTGAACAGAATTTTTTTTAAGAAAAAACATAGATATATATGCTAAAAGTCCCTATCAGTAAGAAAATTGAAGAAACTGCAATATCTTTGCCTGACTAGAGAAAGAAAATAAACACACGTTAAATTAACTCTAAAGAGAAAGATTTTTTTACTTACATAGGTAAATGAAATGAGAACCTGGACAAATATTCTAATTTTATATCATCACAGTTTCATTTAAAATTTGGTTTATACAGACATGACAGATAAGATAAACATTTGTATTCTGCTTCAGCTGCTGTTTATGTGACAATCAAATTTTATTTAAAAGCATTCATTGAATGAAACAATATGAAATTGCGCTATTCTAAATTCTAAATACCCATAATGTTGTCTTGCCAATATGTATGAAATCTTTACCTAAACAGGTAAAAAAAGCTAATCCTGTTCAGGTAAAGAAATGAATTAATTGAAGAAAAGTTTTGATTGAAAATTATTTTGATGAAATATTTGATTCTCACAAATTGTGTTTACCAGCCAAAAAAAAATGTTGTACATATAAAAAAGAAGATTTGGTGTAATCATTTCTTACTTTTTATTCTTATTAGAGGGAATACCTGGGTGTAAAGGCATAAATTTCCATGTCACTTTTTTTTCTGGGATGTGTTTTGATATGATTTTAGTCTCTGATTTATAATTTTTTTTGTTGATTGTTTTTGGCTTTAACTGCGAGTTGGCCTATTCTCAAATCTTTATTTGTATGTTAAGTTGGTTTTTATACACAATTTATAATGCATATCTCATTATCTGCAGTAATTTCATGTTATCATATTTTGTTATCTATCTTAATTTCTTGTCTTACTAGTTTTGAATGTGTACCACTTTTGATAGTATAAAGTATTATGACCAACTAGAACTTTCCCTTCCATAATCCTACTCTTAACTACAGTTTTATTATTTGACCGCATCCACCAAAACTGACCATATATGCACTTTAATTTGTAAATCTATATACCCGCATAGTAAATCAGCAATATTTTTTATGTCAGGATTCAATGTATAATACAATCATGACAATGGACAGCAAAATTGCAATATAATAACAAAAAATTTTGGTTCGCATAAATTTAGGATACCAGCATGTCCTCATTTTATTCAAAATATTGATACGTAACAAAATTTCAGTAGTTTTGATACCTCCAGCTGACTTGTACAACAAAATTATTTGACCGCATTACCAAAACTGACCATATGTGAACTTTAAATTGTAAATCTATATACCAGCATAGTAAATCAGCCTTATTTTTAATGTCAGGATTCAATGTATAATACAATCATGACAATGTACAGCAATATTGCAATATAATAACAACAAATTTCTGTTCGCCTAAATTAAGGGTGCCAGCATGTCCTCTTTTTACTTAAAATACTGATACGTAACAAAATTTCAGTAGTTTTAATGCCTCCAGTTGACTTGTACAACCAAATTATTTGACCGCATCCACCAAAACTGACCATATATGCACTTTAATTTGTAAATCTATATACCCGCATAGTAAATCAGCCATATTTTTTATGTCAGGATTCAATGTATAATACAATCATGACAATGGACAGCAATATTGCAATATAATAACAACAAATTTTTGTTCGCATAAATTTAGGATACCAGCATGTCCTCATTTTATTCAAAATATTGATACGTAACAAAATTTCAGTAGTTTTGATACCTCCAGTTGACTTGTACAACAAAATTATTTGACCGCATCCACCAAAACTGACCATATGTGCACTTTAATTTGTAAATCTATATACCCGCATAGTTAATCAGCCATATTTTTTATGTCAGGATTCAATGTATAATACAATCATGACAATGGACAGCAAAATTGCAATATAATAACAAAAATATTTTGGTTCGCATAAATTTAGGATACCAGCATGTCCTCATTTTATTCAAAATATTGATACGTAACAAAATTTCAGTAGTTTTGATACCTCCAGCTGACTTGTACAACAAAATTATTTGACCACATTACCAAAACTGACCATATGTGAACTTTAAATTGTAAATCTATATACCAGCATAGTAAATCAGCCTTATTTTAATGTCAGGATTCAATGTATAATACAATCATGACAATGTACAGCAATATTGCAATATAATAACAACAAATTTCTGTTCGCCTAAATTAAGGGTGCCAGCATGTCCTCTTTTTACTTAAAATACTGATACGTAACAAAATTTCAGTAGTTTTGATGCCTCCAGTTGACTTGTACAACAAAATTATTTGACCGCATCCACCAAAACTGACCATATATGCACTTTAATTTGTAAATCTATATACCCGCATAGTAAATCAGCCATATTTTTTATGTCAGGATTCAATGTATAATACACTTTAATTTGTAAATCTATATACCCGCATAGTAAATCAGCCATATTTTTTATGTCAGGATTCAATGTATAATACAATCATGACAATGGACAGCAATATTGCAATATAATAACAACAAATTTTTGTTCGCATAAATTTAGGATACCAGCATGTCCTCATTTTATTCAAAATATTGATACGTAACAAAATTTCAGTAGTTTTGATACCTCCAGTTGACTTGTACAACAAAATTATTTGACCGCATCCACCAAAACTGACCATATGTGCACTTTAATTTGTAAATCTATATACCCGCATAGTTAATCAGCCATATTTTTTATGTCAGGATTCAATGTATAATACAATCATGACAATGGACAGCAAAATTGCAATATAATAACAAAAAATTTTGGTTCGCATAAATTTAGGATACCAGCATGTCCTCATTTTATTCAAAATATTGATACGTAACAAAATTTCAGTAGTTTTGATACCTCCAGCTGACTTGTACAACAAAATTATTTGACCACATTACCAAAACTGACCATATGTGAACTTTAAATTGTAAATCTATATACCCGCATAGTTAATCAGCCATATTTTTTATGTCAGGATTCAATGTATAATACAATCATGACAATGGACAGCAATATTGCAATATAATAACAACAAATTTTTGTTCGCCTAAATTAAGGGTACCAGCATGTCCTCTTTTTACTTAAAATACTGATACGTAACAAAATTTCAGTAGTTTTGATACCTCCAGTTGACTTGTACAACAAAATTATTTGACCGCATCCACCAAAAGTTCAAAACTGACCATATGTGCACTTTAATTTGTAAATCTATATACCCGCATAGTAAATCAGCCACATTTTTGATGTCAGGATTCAATGTATAATACAATCATGACAATGGACAGCAATATTGCAAAATAATAACAACAAATTTTTGTTCGCATAAATTTAGGATACCAGCATGTCCTCATTTTATTCAAAATATTGATCATAACAAAATTTCAGTAGTTTTGATACCTCCAGTTGACTTGTACAACAAAATTATTTGACCGCATCCACCAAAACTGACCATTTGTGCACTTTAATTTGTAAATCTATATACCCGCATAGTTAATCAGCCATATTTTTTATGCCAGAATCAATGTATAATACAATCATGACAATGGACAGCAATATTGCAATATAATAACAACAAATTTTTGTTCACATAAATTTAGGATACCAGCATGTCCTCATTTTATTCAAAATATTGATACGTAACAAAATTTCAGTAGTTTTGATACCTCCAGCTGACTTGTACAACAAAATTATTTGACCGCATTACCAAAACTGACCATATGTGCACTTTAATTTGTAAATCTATATACACCATGATGTACCCGCATAGTATTAATCAGCCATATTTTTTATGTCAGGAATCATTGTATAATATAATCATGACAATGGACAGCAATATTGCAATTTAATAACAACAAATTTTTGTTCGCATAAATTTAGGATACCAGCGTGTCCTCCTTTTATTCAAAATATTGATACGTAACAAAATTTCAGTAGTTTTAATACCTCATGCTGACTTGGAAAACAAAACTATTTGACCAAAACTGATCATATGTGCACTTTTATTTGCAAATCTATATACCCGCATACCATTGTACCGAGGGCCTTAATGTCTTCTCCTGGCGCTCCTGTTCACATTTTAGTAGGACCGTAAATGTACACGTAATCAATAATATTGGAAAACCATTAATGCAAAAAATATTCTGAATAAATTGAGAATGTCAGAATTTCATCTCTTTATTTATAATAACAGTCACATCATATATAGGAGTTCATGATGGTGTACGTGTAAAACAAAACTATTATGCCACATCATCAAAGTACCAACACTGACATGTCTGAATTCATTTGTACTGTTTACAATGATTTAATAAAAAAAAGTATACGAGGTTCTCTTCTTGGAATCTATTATGTCGGTTGATTGATTTTGTTTATAGTTAAACGTCAAGTGGCAACTATTTCATTAAAGTGCGCATTGAGTATAATTTTAGGACGTCCCATATAAATATCGGCAATGACAAATCTCTCGATAAATCTGACGAATTTGACGAGATTGTTGATAGTTTTACCACATCGTATGCTTACGGACACTGTACAATTTCTGTTAGAATATTCTGCGGGAAATAGAATAGTAAATCCAATGCAAACAAGTTGAATATCAATGAAATATCCATGCAAGTATAAATTTATGCATAAAGTAAAATTTAGGAAGGGACAGGTAAACAACGGGGAACGAAGTAACGTAGACAATGTTGCCGATATCCCGTGATATAAGAATATTGTTCCGATGCGTTGGATAACCTTTCTATCCGCCTTCTAATAAAAAAAAACTCTGTGTGATCGTATAGCCATTTTTTATTTATATAAAAATACATGTATATCAAATAAAAGAGAGCATTTGTATAATATCTAGTAGAGTCTAGCGAGTAAATAATAAATGATATCTGTGGAAAAACAATGCGAATGTTGTTTACATATTTTAATGAAAGCTCAAGTCTGATATGAAAACTCTTATAACGATAATCTGTCATAAGCAGACCTGTCCTCAGGTCTGGTCAATAGCAGACGTGTCCACAGGTCTGGTCAAAAGCAGACCTGTCCTCAGGTCTGGTCAGGAGCAGACCTGTCCACAGGTCTGGTCTGAGGCAGACCTGTCCTTAGGACTGGTCAAAAGCAGACTTGTCCACAGGTCTGGTCTGGGGCAGACCTGTCCTCAGGACTGGTCAAAAGCAGACTTGTCCACAGGTCTGGTCTGGAGCAGACTTGTCGATAGGTCTGCAGCAGTCCTAAAAAAGCAGACCGTAGGTCTGGTCCACCAACAACGAAGTTAACTTGCTTGACTGCTTAAAAATTCTCAAGTTAACTTAGAAAGCAGTCAACAAGTTAACTCTAAGTTAACTTTTGTCAAGGTTAGGACCGCACCCATCTGTACGGCATAGCTGCAAAGCTATGCCGTCACTCGAAAAAGGTACGTTGACCCATCACTCAAGTATAAGGTTTGACGTCTTCCAACATGACAAAAATTTGTATATAACATGTTAAATTTACTTGAAAAAGAAAGAAAAAGGGGAGCCAAAAACCAAAGGGACGTTAAATCTCATAAGTAAAAAATAATAAACTGATAAAGTCATGGCTAAAAAAGAAACAGATAAACAGACAAACAACGGAACACAAAATACAACACAGAAAAATAAAGACTAAGAAACACGAACCCCACCAAAAACTGGGGGTGATCTCAGGTGCTCTGGAAGGGTGAGCAGGGTAAAAGAAGTGTTTACTTAAATAGGTAAATGAAATAAGAACTTTGACCATTGTTATATTTTATATAATTGCAGTTTCTTTTATTTGGTTACATTTTATTTGTTTTCTGCTTCAACCGCTGTAATTGTGACAGTCAAATTTTATTAGAAACCATTCATCTGATGAAACATTAAATGCAATTGCCCTAAAACAAGGAATTATTTGAATCTGGAATAATTTTGAATTCTGGAAAATTGATCAGAAATTTATGATGAAAACTAACCCAACTAAATAGGGTTAGCCATGCACCTGACTTAAAAGCATGTATAATTCTCTCTAAATCATTGAATGAACTTTAATGAAATTTTATATATGAAGGTTGAGCACCATATGTCAATGTATGTATGTGTCAAACTTTCACAAATCTGCATATATTTAGTACATTTACAATAAAATGATACAAAAAGTTTATTCTTTATCAAGAAAGACATTGTGTTAGAGTTTGCCATGATATATGTATAGATATTGTAGCAAGAATATGAGTGTTTTCAGAGTATCAGTATGAAACTTGATGAAACTGGAATATTTTTAACTGACTAGAGAGTAAAAATAAACACATGTTAAATTTACTTGAAAAAGAAAGAAGTATTTACTTAAATAGGTAAATGAAATAAAAGAACTTTGACCATTCTTATATTTTATATCATGGCAGTTTCTTTTATTTGGTTACAGTTTATTTGTTTTCTGCTTCAAGCACTGTAATTGTGACAGTCAAATTATATTAGAAACCATTCATCTGATGAAATAATATGCAATTGCCATAAATTCTACCTACCCATATTGTTGTCTTATATTTATGCCATTTGGTATGAAATCTTTAGGCCATAATAAATAATAGGTTTGTTTGCCCAAACACTACCTACCCAGAAAAAAGCTGCCTACTCAAATTCTTTTATTGTCCTGATTTGAAGAAGTTTTTTTTTAATCAAATAGCCATGAAGACTAATAAACATCTGATACTTCAATTTCTTTTTTTGAAAAAAAAGAAGAAAAGGCCTACCTACCTACCCACTGTCTCAACCTTTGGGTAGGGTTTGGGCAAACCAAAATATTTTTAAGTGTGGCCTTACCTAAACAGGTAAAAAATTCTAAACCTGTGTAGGTAAAGAAAGAAATAAATAAATTAAATACATGTTTAAATTGAAAGTTTTTTGGAGGAAATATGTCAGTTTCTAACAGATTTTGTTTGTTAAGAAAAAAAAATCTGTTTTATTACACCCATCCTTTTTCTCATATTCTAAAGGGGGAACACCTGGATGAATAAGTTTTTCCAAGTCACTCAGTCTGTCCATTCGTCCATGTTCCTTGAAAGCACGTACATGTAACTCTCTCTAAATCATTGAATGTATTTATACATGTATGTGTCAAACTTTCACAAATCTGCATACATTTATAGTACATCTACAATAAAATGATACAAAGTTTATTCTTTATCAAGAAAGACACTGTGTTAGAGTTTGCCATGATAAATGTATAGATTGATATTGTAGCAAGAAAATGAGTGTTTTCAGAGTATCGATATGAAATTTGATGAAACTGGAATATCTTTAACTGACTAGAGAGAAAAAATAAACACACGTTAAATTTACTTGAAAAAGAAAGAAGTATTTACTTAAATAGGTAAATGAAATATAAGAACTTTGACCATTCTTATATTTTATATCATGGCAGTTTCTTTTATTTGGTAACAGTTTATTTGTTTTCTTCTTCAAGCGCTGTAATTGTGACGGTCAAATTTTATTAGAAACCATTCATCTGATGAAATAATATGCAATTGCCATAAATTCTACAAACCCATATTGTTGTCTTATATTTATGCCATTTGGTATGAAATCTTTACCTAAACAGGTAAACAAATCTAAACCTGTGTAGGTAAAGAAATAAATAAATTTAATACATGTTTAAATTGAAAGTTTTTTGGAGGAAATATGTCAGTTTCTAACAGATTTTGTTTGTTAAGAAAAAAAAATCTGTTTTAATTACACCCATCCTTTTTCTCATACTCTAAAGGGGGAACACCTGGATGAATAAGTTTTTCCAAGTCACTCAGTCTGTCCATTCGTCCATGTTCCTTGAAAGCACGTACATGTAACTCTCTCTAAATCATTGAATGTATTTATACATGTATGTGTCAAAGCTTCACAAATCTGCATACATTTATAGTACATCTACAATAAAATAATACAAAGTTTATTCTTTATCAAGAAAGACACTGTGTTAGAGTTTGCCATGATAAATGTATAGATTGATATTGTAGCAAGAAAATGAGTGTTTTCAGAGTATCGATATGAAATTTGATGAAACTGGAATATCTTGAACTGACTAGAGAGAAAAAATAAACACACGTTAAATTTACTTGAAAAAGAAAGAAGTATTTACTTAAATAGGTAAATGAAATATAAGAACTTTGACAATTCTTATATTTTATATCATTGCAGTTTCTTTTATTTGGTTACAGTTTATTTGTTTTCTTCTTCAAGCGCTGTAATTGTGACAGTCAAATTTTATTAGAAACCATTCATCTGATGAAATAATATGCAATTGCCATAAATTCTACCTACCCATATTGTTGTCTTATATTTATGCCATTTGGTATGAAATCTTTACCTAAACAGGTAAACAAATCTAAACCTGTGTAGGTAAAGAAATAAATAAATTTAATACATGTTTAAATTGAAAATTTTTTGGATGAAATATTTCAGTTTCTAACAAATTTTGTTTGTCAAGAAAAAAAAATGTTTTATTACCCCCATCCTTTTTCTCATACTCTAAAAGGGGAACACCTGGATGAATAAGTTTTTTCAAGTCACTCAGTCTGTCCATTCGTCCATGTTCCTTGAAAGCATGTAACTCTCTCTAAATCATTGAATGTATTTATACATGTTTGTGTCAAACTTTCACAGATCTGCATACATTTATAGTACATCTACAATAAAATGATACAAAGTTTATTCTTTATCAAGAAAGACATTGTGTTAGAGTTTGCCATGATAAATGTATAGATTGATATTGTAGCAAGAAAATGAGTGTTTTCAGAGTATCGATATGAAATTTGATGAAACTGGAATATCTTTAACTGACTAGAGAGAAAAAATAAACACACGTTAAATTTACTTGAAAAAGAAAGAAGTATTTACTTAAAAAGGGAAATGAAATATAAAAACTTTGACCATTCTTATATTTTATATCATGGCAGTTTCTTTTATTTGGTTACAGTTTATTTGTTTTCTGCTTCAAGCGCTGTAATTGTGACAGTTAAATTTTATTAGAAACCATTCATCTGATGAAATAATATGCAATTGCCATAAATTCTACCTACCCATATTGTTGTCTTATATTTATGCCATTTGGTATGAAATCTTTACCTAAACAGGTAAACAAATCTAAACCTGTGTAGGTAAAGAAATAAATAAATTTAATACATGTTTAAATTGAAAATTTTTTGGATGAAATATTTCAGTTTCTAACAAATTTTGTTTGTCAAGAAAAAAAAATGTTTTATTACCCCCATCCTTTTTCTCATACTCTAAAAGGGGAACACCTGGATGAATATGTTTTTTCAAGTCACTCAGTCTGTCCATTCGTCCATGTTCCTTGAAAGCATGTAACTCTCTCTAAATCATTGAATGTATTTATACATGTTTGTGTCAAACTTTCACAAATCTGCATACATTTATAGTACATCTACAATAAAATGATACAAAGTTTATTCTTTATCAAGAAAGACACTGTGTTAGAGTTTGCCATGATAAATGTATAGATTGATATTGTAGCAAGAAAATGAGTGTTTTCAGAGTATCGATATGAAATTTGATGAAACTGGAATATCTTGAACTGACTAGAGAGAAAAAATAAACACACGTTAAATTTACTTGAAAAAGAAAGAAGTATTTACTTAAATAGGTAAATGAAATATAAGAACTTTGACCATTCTTATATTTTATATCATGGCAGTTTCTTTTATTTGGTAACAGTTTATTTGTTTTCTTCTTCAAGCGCTGTAATTGTGACGGTCAAATTTTATTAGAAACCATTCATCTGATGAAATAATATGCAATTGCCATAAATTCTACAAACCCATATTGTTGTCTTATATTTATGCCATTTGGTATGAAATCTTTACCTAAACAGGTAAACAAATCTAAACCTGTGTAGGTAAAGAAATAAATAAATTTAATACATGTTTAAATTGAAAGTTTTTTGGAGGAAATATGTCAGTTTCTAACAGATTTTGTTTGTTAAGAAAAAAAAATCTGTTTTAATTACACCCATCCTTTTTCTCATACTCTAAAGGGGGAACACCTGGATGAATAAGTTTTTCCAAGTCACTCAGTCTGTCCATTCGTCCATGTTCCTTGAAAGCACGTACATGTAACTCTCTCTAAATCATTGAATGTATTTATACATGTATGTGTCAAAGCTTCACAAATCTGCATACATTTATAGTACATCTACAATAAAATAATACAAAGTTTATTCTTTATCAATAAAGACACTGTGTTAGAGTTTGCCATGATAAATGTATAGATTGATATTGTAGCAAGAAAATGAGTGTTTTCAGAGTATCGATATGAAATTTGATGAAAGTGGAATATCTTGAACTGACTAGAGAGAAAAAATAAACACACGTTAAATTTACTTGAAAAAGAAAGAAGTATTTACTTAAATAGGTAAATGAAATATAAGAACTTTGACCATTCTTATATTTTATATCATTGCAGTTTCTTTTATTTGGTTACAGTTTATTTGTTTTCTTCTTCAAGCGCTGTAATTGTGACAGTCAAATTTTATTAGAAACCATTCATCTGATGAAATAATATGCAATTGCCATAAATTCTACCTACCCATATTGTTGTCTTATATTTATGCCATTTGGTATGAAATCTTTACCTAAACAGGTAAACAAATCTAAACCTGTGTAGGTAAAGAAATAAATAAATTTAATACATGTTTAAATTGAAAATTTTTTGGATGAAATATTTCAGTTTCTAACAAATTTTGTTTGTCAAGAAAAAAAAATGTTTTATTACCCCCATCCTTTTTCTCATACTCTAAAAGGGGAACACCTGGATGAATAAGTTTTTTCAAGTCACTCAGTCTGTCCATTCGTCCATGTTCCTTGAAAGCATGTAACTCTCTCTAAATCATTGAATGTATTTATACATGTTTGTGTCAAACTTTCACAAATCTGCATACATTTATAGTACATCTACAATAAAATGATACAAAGTTTATTCTTTATCAAGAAAGACACTGTGTTAGAGTTTGCCATGATAAATGTATAGATTGATATTGTAGCAAGAAAATGAGTGTTTTCAGAGTATCGATATGAAATTTGATGAAACTGGAATATCTTTAACTGACTAGAGAGAAAAAATAAACACACGTTAAATTTACTTGAAAAAGAAAGAAGTATTTACTTAAATAGGTAAATGAAATATAAGAACTTTGACCATTCTTATATCTTATATCATGGCAGTTTCTTTTATTTGGTTACAGTTTATTTGTTTTCTGCTTCAAGCACTGTAATTGTGACAGTCACATTTTATTAGAAACCATTCATCTGATGAAATAATATGCAATTGCCATAAATTCTACCTACCCATATTGTTGTCTTATATTTATGCCATTTGATATGAAATCTTTACCTAAACAGGTAAAAAATTCTAAACCTGTGTAGGTAAAGAAAGAAAGAAATAAATTAAATACATGTTTAAATTGAAAATTTTTTGGATGAAATATTTCAGTTTTTAACAAATTTTTTTGTCAAGACAAAAAAATCTGTTTTATTACACCCATCCTTTTTCTCATACTCTAAAGGGGTAACACCTGGATAAATAAACTTTTTCAAGTCACTCAGTCTGTCCATTCGTCCATGTTCCTTGAAAGCATGTAACTCTCTCTAAATCATTGAATGTATTTATACATGTATGTGTCAAACTTTCACAGATCTGCATACATTTATAGTACATCTACAATAAAATGATACAAAGTTTATTCTTTATCAAGAAAGACATTGTGTTAGAGTTTGCCATGATAAATGTATAGATTGATATTGTAGCAAGAAAATGAGTGTTTTCAGAGTATCGATATGAAATTTGATGAAACTGGAATATCTTTAACTGACTAGAGAGAAAAAATAAACACACGTTAAATTTACTTGAAAAAGAAAGAAGTATTTACTTAAAAAGGGAAATGAAATATAAAAACTTTGACCATTCTTATATTTTATATCATGGCAGTTTCTTTTATTTGGTTACAGTTTATTTGTTTTCTGCTTCAAGCGCTGTAATTGTGACAGTTAAATTTTATTAGAAACCATTCATCTGATGAAATAATATGCAATTGCCATAAATTCTACCTACCCATATTGTTGTCTTATATTTATGCCATTTGGTATGAAATCTTTACCTAAACAGGTAAACAAATCTAAACCTGTGTAGGTAAAGAAATAAATAAATTTAATACATGTTTAAATTGAAAATTTTTTGGATGAAATATTTCAGTTTCTAACAAATTTTGTTTGTCAAGAAAAAAAAATGTTTTATTACCCCCATCCTTTTTCTCATACTCTAAAAGGGGAACACCTGGATGAATAAGTTTTTTCAAGTCACTCAGTCTGTCCATTCGTCCATGTTCCTTGAAAGCATGTAACTCTCTCTAAATCATTGAATGTATTTATACATGTTTGTGTCAAACTTTCACAAATCTGCATACATTTATAGTACATCTACAATAAAATGATACAAAGTTTATTCTTTATCAAGAAAGACACTGTGTTAGAGTTTGCCATGATAAATGTATAGATTGATATTGTAGCAAGAAAATGAGTGTTTTCAGAGTATCGATATGAAATTTGATGAAACTGGAATATCTTTAACTGACTAGAGAGAAAAAATAAACACACGTTAAATTTACTTGAAAAAGAAAGAAGTATTTACTTAAATAGGTAAATGAAATATAAGAACTTTGACCATTCTTATATCTTATATCATGGCAATCTCAGGGATGTTATCAAAATTCCAGAGGAATAATCTCTTTAAAAAGGAATATGACGGCTAAAGCGTTTTAGTAATCTCAGGAATATAAAATTTTATTATTCACATTGTCATGATTGTACATGTATGTAAATAGTATTCATGGTAGATAGAGGTTGTATTTTATTTCTACAATGTTTTTATTTTCTGTACTTATGTATTTCCTATTTTATCTTTGTGTTAAGCAAGTATTTCCTATTTTATCTTTGTGTTAAGCAAGTATTTCCTATTTTATCTTTGTGTTAAGCAAGTATTTCCTATTTTATCTTTGTGTTAAGCAAGTATTTCCTATTTTATCTTTGTGTTAAGCAAGTATGTACAAGTTTTTACAATACTTAGTTTTTTATGAGGTATTTTTTGCCCACAATGTTTCACCAGAAATGACACAAATGTTGAAATCATTGATGCATTCCCCATTTTCTATTCTCAATTTTATTTCAGATCTAAACAACAAAACTAACAGCATTTTTTTTATATGGCATAATTTGGTTTTGCGAAATTTCTGTAACTGCATAGTATCATTACAGCCATTGTTTCCTTGTACAATAACCTACATTTGTTATTTCAGCATAACTCGTGAAAGGAGAATATCTCATTAGAATTCACACAATAACAGTATACATTATTTTCTTGTGTTAAATTATTCCATTGACTGAAGATAATGAATCTCTATGTACCCATCCGTGTATCAGTTTTACATGTAGAACAACCTTTAGTAGAAAATTTAATTTAGCTACTGATAGCTTTTGCTAGTCAAGAAAGTGGTTAAACAAATGATTAAAAACTTCTTTTGTTATTTGAACATTTAATAAGATGCATGTATATGGACTGTGTCCACACTTAATGCACTTGTTTCTATATTTTATGAATGATTTCTGTTCAAAAACACATATTCATTTAGCTGTCAGTTGTTTAGATATATGTTGATTAATAAACCATATTTTTACACTGTATTATTTCTTTTCATTGTTTCAACAATTACAATCTCCCCCTAATATTCAAAATAGAATTTGTGAAAGTCTTTTTAATTTAAATTAATTATAGTGTTTACTTAAAAAAGTAAACAAAAATAAGGGAGGTAATCAAAAAATCTAGTGGACTCAGAATATATCTGTATTAAGTTGATTAAATAAAGAAAAAGATCATTTGTCAAAGGGAGATAATCCAAAGTTGTTTTTTTTTTACCTATTTAGGTAAATTCAGCATATTTGCATAGGTAAAAGAATTTTACCTGTGGAAGCTATAGGAAGTTTACACAATCAGGTAAATAATATTAACTTCTGCCAGTGAGACCCCAGACTGTCGTTATTGTTAATATAAATAATATAAAAAAGTTCTTTGAGCCTTATTTTTGATAGAAATTTATTTATAATGAACGGCAGTAATTTATTTTGAATTTATTGAACCATAAAATTAGTTTTTGACTCTTCACACTTTACATAATCCGCTTTGCGGATTATTCAATGTGAGAAGTAAAAAATTAATTTTAAGGTTCAATAATTTCAAAATAAATAATAGCTATTCATTAAACATATTGATTTTGTTATCAGTAAACTAATTCATACTAAATAGTACTTTCACGATGCTTCATTCTGTGGAAACCCATATTTTATATTTAGCATAGGATAATATCATGTTTTTCTCTGATTGTTAATGACCTTTTTACACTAAAACTATTGGATGTAAGTTGACATTTTAGTATTACATACAATGTACATGTTTTCTTTTCATTAGTTGCTGTCAGTAACTGGGAGTGCTCTCAGGTCTGTCTTGCTGTGGATACATTTTTTTTCCTGAATACAAGTTTTAGTGGTTTGAGGAAAACTTCGCATATTCGCGGATATTTCATTGCGTGGTTTTGGAAAAGTCTGCATTCATTACTTTATAAAATGTGTTATTCGTTTAACATCTAAATTTGTAATTCACACGAAATCCATGAAAATTGGTATCCAACGAATATATATGAAATCACAGTAAGTGTTAGGGATGAGTGATGGATTAATACCCTGCAATGTTCGGTCTGTGTTTCATTTTGATGTTTTCCTGCTTTATATCGATTTAATAGGTTTAGCGTTGTAGCTCTTTTTTCGAGTTTGTTCTTATCTTAGTTTGTGCGAGTAAACTACTGTCGGTGTCATATAGGGTGAATGTAGTTCAGTGGTTCGTGTTGGTATATGTCTTCTGTTCTTGGTTTTTCGTAAATTGATTTGTAATAGATTGGGCTGTTGGTTTTCTTATTTGATTTTTTTTTCAAGATTTAATGTCGGAGCCTTCATATCATGTAGCCGATTATGTGGTATATGATTTTTTTGATGTTGTAGTCTGAACGGTTGCATAAAATTGTTTACATCCACTTCAATTGAAATCGAGTAGATAGTTGTATCATACAAAACTTATTTGCCTTCATACGGGATAGCATTTCCTTATTTTTCTCGGTGATATTATTTTCAGATTCATTAAATTTAGTTACGATCCGTGTAACCTTATCGACCCTTATTAACAACTTCTGCTTATGTTACAAAATCAACACTATAATAATATTAAACATGTTACTATTGATCTTATCAACACAAACATAGATTTATCATAACAGAACTAAACAGTATTACTTTACATCTATGCATACAGTCCAACAGTATGTCTATACTTAAACTCAGGCGTTGCACAATATCAAGTTTTTCTCTGTTAACGGCCTGTTTGTATTTAATAAATTTTAATTAAGGATAAAGTATCAGCTTCCGCAAACATGTTCACCCCCTGCAACATTCTGTATGTGCCTGTCCCAGTCGTGATATAAGTTAGGAGCTTCGCTCATTGTCAATAACCGTACGGTTACACGGTGGTCATTTTTATAAATTTTCTGTTTACAAAACTTTGAATTTTTCGACAAACTTAGGATTTTCTTACCCCAGGCATAGATTACCTTATCCGTATTTGGCACAACTTTTTCGAATTTTGGATCTCCATTGCTCTTCAACTTTGTACTTGTTTGGCTTTATCAATATTTTGATATGAGCGTCACTTATGAGTCTTATGTAGACGAAACGCGCATCTGGCGTACTAAATTAAAATCCTGGTTACCAGGTACCTTTGATTACTATTTACATCTGTTTCTACTTCTATATTATTTTGTGTCTGCTTGAAAGTTGGTAATTGACAATCATAATAACCTAAACCTTCTTACTTTTAAAATGAATTAACGTAATATTTTTCTTTATCGTATTTATTTAGATTTTTGTTATTCCATGATCTCATATAAAACAGATCCCTTCAGTACAACAAGTTCTGGATTAATTGAAACAATAACCCTAAGAGACGGATATCGTTCTTTCAATGTATTTACAAACACCCGGTCTACATGGTCACCTGCTACAAATACAATGCCGATTTCTAATGCTGGTTGTTTTTCTAAAGTTTTTTCTACCTCGTCCATAATGCATTGTGTAGCATTTTCGTAAAACTTGCGGAAAAACTCTGGACTTATCCTTATTTTATCATTCTGAAATGTAACTGCTTCGCTGAATGTTGTTTGGTTAATTGTATTAGTCAGTGTGTCACCCGTAAATTCTTTGTATGCATCATACCATCCAGGAGGAACTCGAACTGTTACTACTTTATCTGACTGAAAATATCTCATTTTCTTTTCAAAATTATATAGAAGTTCCGAATAGTCCAATGGATGATACTCTCTTAAAAACGTCAAAACGTCCCCTCCAAATAAGCGCGTTAAGAATTTTAAGAACTCGTCTTTTGCGCTTTCATTTGTATTGAAAATTGTCTCAAGAATTTTTGTTTTCGTTTCGTTAACATCTACAACAGTCAAACTCATAGCGACACCTGAAAAAAGAAGTACAAATATGAACTAAACCCCTTCGGTGACTACATTTTGACTCAAAGTAACTAGGTTTCTTTTCAAAATTGTAAAGAAGTTCAAAATTGTCTAATGGGTGATACTCACTTAATGATGTACAATTCGTTTTTTCAATATGTAACACCAGTGTTTAAACAAACGTGAAATTATGCTTATTAACAACCTTTCAAGTACACATATGTGTGTGGAAATGTGCATCATTGATGTTGTCAGGATAACTACGTTAATCGTTTTACAAGCAATTTGCATCTTCTCTTCATACATGTCATATAAATATTATAAATGTTATACAGTCTAGGTTTATGAATTAGTTATACAAGTCTTTAAATAGATGTAATTATGTGCAAACAACATAGAAATATAGGTGCAACCCCTGCAATTGAATACAAAAAGACTTTTATCAACGCTAAGCAACATAAAGAGATGTTTGTGGAAAAGTGATTAGGAAACATCTTTTGTATACATGGTATATATTCAAAGTCGCAATATTCGAAATGTAAACAAATATTGCTAAGAATAGGATAACATCGTACTGACCTCCTAAATGTACCAATATCGATCTGTAGTTTTTTGGAAGTGGCGATATCTCATATTCACCAAATGTAGATGGGGATCTTGTAAATGTCCGATTATACATTAGTTCGGCTTCGGGTCCTTGTACAAGAGTTAACTGATCATTTTTGATACCAGCCTGTAATATAATCATCCTCTTTAAAATTCCATTGGCACGTATTATACAAACTACCCGAAATTCAAATTGTTATCCAAACGCCATTCTACACAAATCAGGAATAATATAGAATCATATATTCGGAGTATTTTTAATAAAAGAAAAATCGCAACGAATTTGAACACCAAATAAATATATGAAACACTCTCGACAAGATTTTTAAAATAACATTGATGCACGCATGTCGTATTTTTGTTTTGGTGTATTTCTTATTTTCTATGGAATATGTATACCGCCAGATAATAAAAAAAGATAACCTAACTTATATGTAATTGTTCTCATAAAATTGAGAATGGAAATGGGGAATGTGTCAAAGAGACAACAACCCGACCATAGAAAAAAAAACAGCAGAAGGTCACCAACAGGTCTTCAATGTAGCCAGAAATTCCAGCACCCATAGGCGTCCTTCAGCTGGCCCCTAAACAAATATATACTAGTTCAGTGATAATGAACGCCAAACTAATTTCCAAATTGTACACAAGAAACTAAAATTGAAAAAATACAAGACTCACAAAGACAAGAAGCTCCTGACTTGGGACAGGTGCAAAAACGCGGCGGGGTTAAACATGTTTATGAGATCTGCAACCCTCCCCCATACCTTTAGCCAATGTAGAAAAGTAAACGCATAACAATACGCACACTTAAAATTCAGTTCAAGAGAAGTCCCAGTCTGATGTCAGAAGATGTAACCAAAGAAAATAAACAAAATGACAATAATACATGAATAACAACAGACTACTAGCAGTAAATTGATATGCCAGCTCCAGACTTCAATTAAACTGATTGAAAGATTATGATTTCATCTCATGAATATCAGGCACAATCCTTCCCGTTAGGGGTTTAGTATCCTACCATCATAACATATATGAAAAGAACATAACCCGTGTCATCCCAACAACTGTTTTTTTATTAAATGTGTTTAGTTCCGATGCAAAGACCCTATGAGTGAATCAATATTAACGCCAAAATATGCAATCTTTAATGAGCTGACAACAGTATCGTAACTATATCCCTTCTTAATAAGTCTATTTAAAGGTTTTGTTAGTTTCTGAGGTGAATACTGACATTGTTGTGCTTTATAAAGAATATTTCCATAAAAAATTGGATGTAAAATACCTGAACTTATAAGACAAATGTAAGATGTCTGCATGTTGAGCTACATTTATGAATGATGTACTTATACCGATGATAAAATTTAGTAAATGTTTTGACTAGTTTGTGATATCGAAAACCCTGGTGTAATAATTTTTATAGTAATACATAAATTTCTCTCGCTAAAATCTAAAACATTGTTACATACACGAGCGAATCGTACAAGTTGAGATATATAAACACCGTAAGATGGTGACAAGGGAACGTCACCATCTAAAAATGGACAATTAACGATAGGAAATGAAAAATTATCTCATTTATCATAAATTTTAGTATTGAGCTTTTCGTTAGTGATAAAGATATCAAGATCGAGGAAAGGAAAGGGCAGTGGTCATTGTTAATATTAGCTTTATTTAAAGTTAGTTCAACAGGATTTTTTTAGTATACATACTGAAGTCGTCATTATTGAGAGCCAAAATATCATCCAAATATCTAAAAGTATTATCAAACTTGTTTATCAGATGTTGTTTCGATGGTTAGTTGCTGATTTTTGTCATAAATTGAAACATTTTTAAGAAATTTTTAAGAAATTTGTATGAGAAAAAGTAAAATCACAAAAATACTGAACTTAGAGAAAAATCAATGCGGAAAGTCCATAATCATATGGGAAAATCAAAAAACAAAACGCATCAAAAACGAATGGACAAGAACTGTCATATTCCTGACTTGGTACAAGCATTTTCAAATATAAAAATGGTGGATTAAACCTGGTTTTATAGCGCTAACACTCTCATTTTGATGACAGTCTCATCAATTTCCGTTATATTTACATTGATGCGTTAACTAAACAGACACAATAAATAATATAGTCAGAATATGGGGCTCGTTAAAAGTTGCTGTTCAATGTGAGTCTAGATTCCGTGTTGCAGACCGTACATTGACCTGTAATGGTTTACTTTTATAAATTGTGACTTGGATGGAGAGTTGTCTCATTGGCACTCATACCATTTCTTCCTATATCGATTGAACATAGTCTAGATTACCAGCGGTAAGGAATACTAATATTTATGTCGTAGTTGTTAAATCTATGAATCATTCCACAAAATCTACTTTAAGATGAAAGAGCTTTTTGTAATTTCAAAGACTCGATACATCTAATAATTACCTTTATAGCAGCGGTGTTCATAAGTTGAAGTTGTGAGGGTTCCAATTCCCCTGGGGTTGTTAATATCCATTGTATATCATTGTCGTTATACCCCAATTGATGTCTTGATAATTCATTCCTCAGTTCGTCTTTCATTTGACTAATAAAGCTGGATATTACATCGACCGCTTTCATTGTAACTTTATTTTGGCAGAAATCTTTTATCTTGAAATCTTCAACAGCTTTACCCTTCACAGAGAGAGAAAATATCAATGGAGCAACTAAAAATTGAAAGAAGTTGATACAGTAACTATCGCTGGTTATGAGTATGTGTTGATGCCATCAAATGTTTTTCCTTCAAATAAACCTATAATTCTTAGTTATATATAAAGCATAGCAAGAGTCATCGATAGTTATGTCTCCATGTAAGATAGACACGGCTTTGCAAGTATCACATGATTCAAACGCCAATTGGATAGAGTAAAAAAAGCTATGAGTACATTCTGCGTTAACTTACTAGACTGTCTACCAAAGAAACAGTTTAATATTCAAAAGCACACATTCAATTAGCTTTAACTTGTATTTCTATTCACAAACCAATCTGATGTTCAGTGGTTGTCGTCTGTTTATGTGGTTAAGAAGTGTTTCTCGTTTCTCGTTTTTTATATGGAATAGATCAATGGTCATGTGGTTTTCCCGTCTGAATGGTTTTACACTAGTAATTTTTTGGGCTCGTTAAACTTGCTGTTCGATGTGAGTCTAGGTTCAGTGTTGCAGACCGTACATTGACCTGTAATGGTTTACCTTTATAAACTGTGGCTTGGATGGGGAGTTGTCTTATTGGCACGCATACCATATCTTCCTATATCGATATACTTATTTACCTTCAGATTGTTAAACTCAACCATGAAGTTTTTGAAAAAGAACCATTTTCCAGCATCTGGTTCACCTTGAATTCTGCTGACATGTTCCTCTGCTTCGTAACCTATACTATGGATAGATTTGTTAGGTCGGAATAAAATCGCCGTGGATGTTTTGAAATTAACTCCCCTTTTGTCTTTTGCTTCCCAGTTCGGGCAATATAGACCTACGCCCTCTAACGCATACTTTTCACCCAAACAAAAGACATATCCTGAATGGGAGTATCCAATTTCAATGGCAACAATAACTTCTCTCTTTAATTGTTTTGTCTGCAAAGAAGGTCCATCAACGATAAAAGAAACATATGCAAAAGCCTATACGATTTTCCGTCTTATTTATTGGTTTTAACGTATCTTTATTTCGTATATTTCGAAATATTCCGATAACTGTTTCGCGATATTAAGAGGTTAATGAAACCTTAGATATGTATAAACTGGTGTATATGGCGAATTCCTCATGGCAATACATGTAGCTTGTTATATGTATTACGGCAGCTGTTGATCAAATTAAGGCACATATAAGTGTACTTGCGAAAATCAGCTATTTTCAATTAATGTTTATGATTTAATGTACAGGCGTTCAAAATGATATTATTGTTGTATTAATATACATGTTTTAGTGTTTGAAATGAAATTAGTAAACACACTATTCAGAAAAATATATTATGAAAACATTGGAATAAGTTCAAATACACATGTTCAAACTACTTTGCATACGTTAGATCCAGCTATATCTCGTCTGTCTTTCATGAAAGTAAGGCTTCCCGAAAGAAATAAGCGATAGGTGTTATCCACTTGCTGAGCTGTCGGGAATTGTTAATGGTCAACATGTTCGAAGATACATGTATATAGATGTACATCATATATTAAGGTAGCACAAATATGACTAATTAAATGTCATGCTCAACACTTGTTGATAATCTCATCTACTACCTTCGAAGAGCAACGTAAGGAAAACGCTTTGTACTCTGTGTATGTCTCTATTAACAACTTACCTTCAGACTGCCTGCTTTTCCAGGACGATGTCCACTTGTATATACCACTGACGGTTTTGGTGCATTATTTAATGATGTGCGGTCTTGCTGTTGCTTCTGCAAAGACTGATTAAGAAAAAGTTATTAATTGATTAAAGATGTATATTCTATGTATTGAGTAATTAAATCACCTTTCAGCATTAGCATGATTAATATCGACGAAGTAATTGAATGATGCATGTACCGTAACATTACTTTTCAACTTTTTGAGAGAAAAAAAACATCAATGGATAATTGAGAGAGTTACATAATGAAATTGAATTTACGATAAATTGATGTGAAATAAAATTCCTGAAGACTATTTACCTGTAAAGTGCCTGTCGTTTGACGGTGGGTTTGATTTGTAACTTTCACCGGCTGTCTTGATTCCTTTTGTAATTGTGCGTTGTCTTTTTGCAGCTGTTCATGGTGCTTTAAGATGAAATAAGCAAACTTACGTGACAATCAAAATGAATGTACTAAAATATTATTAAAACCATCAATATAATGTATATATGCTCTAAGAAACCTGGTGTACATCATGGCGTATCAAAGTGTTTATCGTTAGGTAAGTAAACGTTTATGACAATATGACAATTCGTACCTTGTCGAAATATACTGTAAATCAAATCAAAACATTTCTAAATCTGCCAGAGTAATGGATACATTCATTTTTAATTATAAACAGAGTGCACCCTAAATTAAAAAAAAAAGTATTCTACCTGATTCAAATGACTTTGTTTTTATTCGTAAATTGGAAAAGCAAGTCGAAACAATATACCACCATCACATGACTGTTTGTAAGATTATTCAGTAGAGATCGCCTTCCATAAATATTTATCCTAATTAGAATTGTCAAACATAGTATATGGAAAACTTGACAATCGATTTCAATATTTATTGTATTTATTATCAATATTTTAAATTCTCTTTTCTTTTTTTTATCTCTTTAGCTTTGTAATACGATTTCAGCGGATAGACAATATATGGTATCGGTGGAGTAGAAATTGGAAAAGACAAACACATTCCCCATTTCCATTCTCAATTTTAATTGATTGCTGACTGGTACATTTACAAATAGCAGAACAATTACATGAAATTATTTTTGAATACTCACGTCTGGTATCACAGTTGTATTTGCGTCATTGTTTTTTTTCTGAAAATTTTAATCAAATCAATCATTTTGAATATTCAAAAACATTTTTTCAACATTATTGAAATTAACAGAGATTGCATAATGCTTTGAAATACTTTTTTAAAATGTTACTCACTGAATAGATATTTCTGATTCTTCAATTTAGTACAAAGCGATTCCGTATTCATATAAAGGAAAGGATGTCATCCGCACATACTGACCGTGTCACCACTATAACTCAACAATGTACCACTGGAAATCGTTTATATGTTTGAATTGGTTGAAACAGAAAGGAAGATTAACAAATATTTAACCAAGCATCTTCAGATAGACATTATACTAGAAAAAAAAGTACAGAAAAAGCAATAAAAACTCATCTTATTAAATTTAAATTGTGTACATTATAAAGCATTTCGTCTTCCGACCGTGTAATACCATCATGGGTAGTCAAGGTCGTTAAAACCTATCTTTTTCGTCATTTCGTCTACAAAAGCCCCATCAGTGACGCTCAAATAAAAAAAGTTTAAATGATTTTCTAAGTTGAAGAGCATTGAAGGCCTGGAATTCCGTTTGTTTCAGTTGATACGCTTTGCTTCTCTGAGTTCCAGTTATTATAATCAAAAAGTAGTTAATGCCTTACTGAATTTGAAGTTCCCATTTTGAAGTAATGCTTCAATTCCTTTTGCTCATGGATTATTTATCACAATGATTGTTTTCATTTTTTTTTCCTACAAATAAAAAAAAATTTCACAATCATTACATATCCGGCTAAAAGGGAAGTTGTCCATCTGATGAGTTAAGCCTTTTTCAACTGATTTTTATAGTTTGTTCTTATGTTGTACTGTTATACCACTGTCCTAGGTTATGGGGGATCCCGCTAACATGTTTAACCCCGCCACATTATTTAAGTATGTTCCTGTCCCAAGTCAGGAACCTGTAATTCAGTGGTTGTCGTTTGTTTAAGTGTTACATATTTGTTTTTCGTTCATTTTCTTTTATATAAACAAGGCCGTTAGTTTTCTCGTTTAAATTGTTTTACATTGTCTTATCGAGGCATTTTATAGCTGACTATGCGGTATGGGCTTTGCTCATTGTCGGTGACCTTTGGTTGTTAATATCTGTGTCATTTTGGTATCTTGTGGACATTTGTCTCATTGGCAATCATACCACATCTTCTTTTTTATATGAATATTGAATTTCATAATAAAACGCATCTAAATTTACACATATATGTTTATTACTTGTCTTCGTTTATATTGAAAACTGAAAAAAAAATTAAAGACAAAACAGTAAGCCTAATTGGGTTCATCGAAAAGAAACGCAAAAACAAATAAATTAATGAGTTACTTACAGTTATTGAATTTGCTGCACTGATATGCATTAATTTTCGAGTAAAATAAAAACCGATAATTTCAAATATGAAATAAACGTGAATATTTTAGTCAACTAACGTCATACATCAATAGGCTTGTCAATGACATCGCATCAAAACGATTTGTGAATGCGTAGAATAAGATATAATTTCTCCCATTTTGTCTTTAATTTAAAAAAAAACTATTGCACATGAAATATAAAGTTAGTATAACTAATCAAAACGTTCACATATCGAAAATTATTTAACTAGTGACTACATAACACTAATAATTAAGTTATGCGCTTCGTGCATTTGTGAATTAATGTGTTGTTCAGTCATTCGAGAATTTGTTTTTGTATTTCAAATCTTCGATTAGTTATTCTATAAATTGATTAGTGACTTAAACATTTTAAATTTTCCTCGGAGTTCAGTATTTTTGTGATTTTACTTTTCATACAAAATATGGTAGTACACATAACTTTAATTTGAGGATAGTGATTTCTCTGAGAAAAACGTAATCTTTTGAAGTTTAGATGGAGCATGTGAAAAAAATACATTTTAAGAATAGAAGTTCAGTATAAAGTACGACGGAACTGTTGATGACTTGAAACGGTAGTTACAACCTAAGGATCTAATTAATTGAAACTACTTTATCAGATTTAATATATAATGGAAGGCTGATTCTCTCCCTTGCAACATTCGAGTATACAAGTGACTCGGGATGTCATCTGCCATAGCAAAAGAAAGAAAGAAAAGGGAATCAGTGTGCACTAGTAAGACTATTCCTCTGGTGGCATATACACATAGAGCTCCTTAATTATTTTTACATCATTATCTTGATCGTTTGTAAAAATACCGAGCGTTCAAGATGCTTGAAATTAATTTATAATAGAGCTTTAACACATTTTAAATTTTTACTTTCAGTTTCAAACATAAAAATAACCTATACCGATATAGTTGTTTTCAAATATGAATTAAATTACAAATCCTTTTAAAAAGACAATAGAAATCAGTTTGTTACATTGTACTACATTGTTCAAATAATACATGTATACCTACCTTGCTATATAATCCTATCTTCATTCATTTCAATGTGGTTTTTGGATATACGTCTCGTATCAGCGATTTATATATACCTGAACATAATAGAATTAATCGTTTTCATGAAATATTTTAACGTACATAACATTTAACAGTTACACCTGTATATTTGTTTAGTTGATTTGAACTTCATTTAAATTTTAGCTTTTCAAAAAGCCAACCAGACTAGAATGTTAAATCGATTTTTCCATTGTTATGTGTTTTAAAAATATGATTTGTAACATTTAAAAAACTTTATAACGTAATTACACAAATAGTTTAAGAACAAACACATGGTAGCAAAAGCTGTAAAAAAATCATAATTTATTTATACATTAAATCTTTTATTAACCACATATTATACACGACAAGCTTAGGACTTCTAATCTTCTTTTAGACGCTAGCAATTCAATTTGTCAAAGGATGCATGTCAGCAATTTCATTTGTCAAAAAACACATGTCACCAATTTAATTTGGAAAAGGATAAAATAAAATGTCAAACAACAATAGAAGAAGGACTTGCAGTCAAAATGTGTATAAAAGACAGTATTATACAATATAGTCATGCATTAGCAAATTGAAAGACAACAACACTGTCAACCAAAGCACTACAAGGAGAAATGAGGAAATGTACCCAATTGAACTATCCTCATAACGATTTCATTTTTTCAACAGTCAAGGTGTTAATTTTGTAATACATTTCAATTTATTTTTTTTTCAAATTGAGAGCCATTCATAGATCATATCTCGACAAAACGCGCGTCTGTCACTCTAAATTATAATATATACCTTTTGATTGATTTTCTGCCTGTGGAATTTTGTTTTCACCAAGCTCAACAGCTAGTACTTGCATCACATATTATGTTTGTAAAAACATGAAAAAATAAAAGCTGTTCATGAAATATAGAAATTGGACAAAACAGTAAGTATATTGTACTCAAAAATCATCAAGATTCGCCATGATACATTGGGTCCAAATTCAGTGATTTTTTACTTACGTAATTACGTCACACACACTCATTTCTGTTAAATATCCCAAGAAGGGCAAATACATTTGATATATTCTTTTCGGAATATATTGACACACAAAAAATATCAATAAACTTTCTGGAAATGGAAATCTTTTTAAAGATTTTAGAAATAAATCTGAAACGAAAGTAAAAAAAAAGGATCGTCCTTTTTTCTTTCCTTTGACATGTTTCACATATTTTTATCTTTGAAATGAAACAAATTGAAAGAGTAAAGATATCGTCAATCCATTATTTATCCAAATGCAAGTACAATAATTAGTTATCAAAGGTACCAAGATTATAATCTGCAGAAAGTTAATTTGTTTTATGACTGACTAAGATGTAAATAACAGACAACTGCTAGGATAGAGTTTTGATCACATTTGAAGATGTGATAATATCTCTCGTCACAGCACAGTGTTTCATCAAAGCAAACATGTATAAGAGAGGCAAAAAATACCAAACGGACAGTCAAACTCATAAGTCGAAAGAAAAAACTGACAACGCCAAGGCAAAAAATACAGAAAAAACAGTAAACTAATCACAAAATGTAAAACTAAATACTCCATCAAAAACTGGATATATTCAAGAAGGATAAGGAGATATTGCATCAGATGTTGCAGCCATCGTGTATCCTATCTTTGGACAAATTCGGTAAGTCTTATTCGATAGGTCACATTTGGTAGAAAGGGAACGGGATTGTAGAAGGAATTTTGAACATGTCTGCTGTCATCTGTGACACGGATATACCATAACACTCGTGATTGTGTCAGGAATATTGACGAAGTGACCATTTCAACTTCACCACTTGGACATTTTTTAAATGTGTTCCTTGTCAACCGCAACACTCTATCAAGGATATCGTGATAGGAAAACAAAAATTGATTGATTCTATGTTCACTTGAAGAATACACAGGCACCAACTAATCATATTATGCTAATCATCAGCATCGATTATGTCTGCAAAATATTACGACATCCAGTTAATGAAGACATTTTCAATGTAATTCCATAATTACATCGACAAATTGAAATATTTAATATGTCAAACCAAAACTTGCCTTCTGCTGAAAATTTTTGAATAAACACTAGACGTAAGAATTGCACTGAAAATTAAAAACCAACAATTGGCGAGTTAGGCATAAAAACATTACTTACAGTGTTGCTGTACTACATATTGTAACATGTTGTTGATACGATTGACGTAATATATTATCAGTTTGTTCAAATATAACGTTTTGGTACCAAAGAATACCTACATGTTGTATCTGATTTGTAACATTTTATAATAAAAAAAAAATGAGACTTGAAATGGAGATCGTGTCAAAGAGACAATAACCTGACTAAAGAGCAGAAAGCAGCAAATTTAATGTAAAGATGTCATACACAGTCAGAAAAAAAACATTACCTTAAACAAGATAAAGGTACAAATGTAATAACACATTTTCAAACCATGACTATGCTAATGTATATAACAATAATACTTAATATAATTTAATTAACTTAAAACAAAATCAATATTAATACCAATATAACAATATTCAAAGTTGTAATTACAGTGTTGAATTGGTTACCTTTTCGAATAAGTTTATTTAGAGGATCCATAAGTTTACACGGATCCTTTCTGAAAATCCTGGCTCAAAAAAAGATCTCCGTACAAATTAGAATGTGCTATCCCGAACCGTTTGAAATAAATTCTCTATAAGAACAATCCAACTTCAAAATTTAATCTTGATATCCATGGAAAAATTTGGTAAAGGTTTTTAGTAATTTGTTTTACGAAATCCCCAACTTGATAATTTACCGGTAAAACATTGGTAATCATTAAATTTCAAAACGTCACAACATACACGTATATAGCGAGCGTGTTGTGATATAAAAATACCGTAAGATGGTGCCCAATGAACATCACCATAAAAACAGGAAAATTAATAATAGGGAACGCAATTCTTCTATTTTAGTGTAGGTTTTATCGTGTTTAACTTAGATATCTTAATTTAGCAAATGCATGACAATTATTTCCGTTTATTTTTAAAGTAAATTTACATGCTTGAATTTTGACAGCATATTTTAGATAGTTCGGTAACGGTAAGTGTTGTTAAATTTTCCTTTAGAATAATATAGACGGATCATTACTTTTGCTAAATATTACCACATTTTACACGAAACTTTATGTCAGTTTATCTAAATATATTAGTTCTTCATCCACAATACAGTTTTTCTTCATTCTAAAATATAACATGATAAAGAGAACCAAAATAACATTCGTCACTAAAGCTAATACATTATAACTGATATTAAGGTAAAATAGATATGGGTGGTTATCATCTGGTAGTAAACACCAATGTGTATAAAGCATATTTTCATCGATGCACACATTTATTATGGATCAATGTATTCGCTGCCGAAGATTGCCGACACAAATTCAGCACGTATTTTCGAAAGTACTTTCATCTAGATTTTTTTCCACATTATTCTTAACACTTATATTATTGACAAACGTGATGTTTTATAGAAACAAATGGGATAAAAGTCGCTTACGCGCGAGATATACTAGTTATTTAATACTTATTCGTAAACAGAACATGCAAGTCAGATGAAAATTTCTAATTAGACGGGAGATATCAGTCAACAAGTATGTTTTTAAGTTAATGACCGTTTTTTAGTATTCTTATCGCGAATATATTATTTAACCTTATCGAGTAAATATGTCGCGCTTTCAGTAATTAATTGATTACAATAACATCCATAACAAACAGTTGACAGCCAAAGAATGAGCAGACGTGGCGTCCTTTGTTATATAGTTTCATCAATATAAATGACAGGGGATTTCTGATATCTTAAAGTCATAAGAAACCTTAAATTAAAAAAAAATATGCATATGTTTTTTATAACAAAATGGATAGTTTTCATTATACAACTTATGTACATATACTTTTTTCTGAGGAAAATTCTTTAATTTGTCCACATTTAGAAGAAGTTTACTTTTTTTTAATTGCTTGCTTCCAGGAAGCAATTCGCCGACATATTTTCCGTATGCATAGTGACCCGAGCGTAACACTCCTCGTAAAAATCCGGTGATCGCAATACGCATGGATCCGTCATTGAAATAAACAAATATCTGATTATACATGTTAAACACGTTCTCAATACCCATGCTTTTTGTGATTTGTTTACTATAAGGTGACAATCGGTAAAACTCGGCTTCAAAACACGGCATTTAATGAGCAGCCATATTTGTTAAATCATAACAAACAAAGAGAAAAAAAAATGACGATTATATGATATATTTGTGAAAATAATGATAAAATCGTGCACAGAGGACTAAGTTTATGATATATACATGCATTGGTTCGAGAATTGGATAAACATTATTTTTCACCACTCACTCGTTTCATATGACTTTAACATTGTCAATTTTGAGATATTTTTAAACTGTTTTGTCGTTATATATGTGTGTCAAATTCTTATCATACATCTTTAATGTTTACAAGTGTTGATAAATCAATTAAACTATCGATTGACTGGTGAACTTTATTGTTCTAAAACGTGTATGTGTACTTTATGTACTTGGCTGATTTTAAAAATGTAATAGATTAGAGTGCATTTTGTTAATCTGCTATCAATATATAGCCTTTACCAAGTCAGGAATAGGGAACAGATGTTGTCCATTCGTTTGATTTGTTTAAAGTCTTTGATTTTGCCATTTATTTAGGGACTTTTTTTGTTTCAATTTAAAGTTCAATATTTTTGTAATTTTATATTTTATTTTAATATAATTCAAAGAGTTAACAAAATATGAATAGTTATTTAAGTCATCAAAAAAGCAAACATCTTGAAAAACATTGAGAATATAGTTTTCACGGCTTTTTTTCTAAATGTTTAATCCGAGTCTTGATACTGTGTTGGATGTTTCCTTTATTGAAAACGTAACGTTCGTGTTTATTTCCGGAAAATACCGAGTGACAACGAATGTTGATGAATAAAGCTTAGAACAGAGATGATTACAAATAAGAAGCAGTAAGCTGTCCCTCTGGTATCTTTGTCTTCTATATGATGAAACACTTTTCCTACTAGCTCGCTAAAATATATTCCCCAATTTAATGCTAGTATAATACCCTAAAAACATTTAATGCTAGAATAATACCCTAAAAACATTTAATGCTGAATAATAAAGGCAACAGTAGTATACCGCTGTTCAAAACTCATAAATCCATGGACAAAAAACAAAATCGGGATAACAAACTAAAACCGAGGGAAACGCATTAAATATAAGAGGAGAACAACGACATAACACTAAAATGTAACACACATAGACAAAATCTCACGAGAATAATATATATAACATCAAAACCAAATACATGAGTTTGGGATAGACAGGTACCGTGACACGTCTTATCGCAATGTGAATTTACACTCAAAAATAAGAGAAAACAAACGACACAACGTTATAATGTAATACACACAGAAACGAACTATAATATAACAATGACCATATTCCTGACTTGGTACAGGGCATTTTTAAAGGAAAAAATGGTGGGTTGAACCTGGTTTTGTGGCATGCCAAACCTCGCACTATTATGGCCATGTGAAATATAACATCAAAATGACAACACAGGACTACAATATAAATAAATTGGAGAACACAATTAACAAAGAATCACACGAACAACAGCCAACAAAAGGCAACAAGTTCAAAATTTTAATACGCCAGAAGTGTATTTTGTTCACACAAGACCTATGTGTGATGCACAGATACAAAAGTTTGAAAGCCGAAACGAGTACAAAGTTGAACAGCATCGAGGACCAAAAGATCAAAAAGGTTGTGCCAAAAACGGCTAGGGTTTTCTGTTAAGTTACCAGAAAATCCCTATAATTTAGAGTAATTTATACTTTTGCAAACAGTAAATTTAATAAAATGAATATTCAAAAGATGTACATGATAAAGCTGAAGTATTAACTAATTACAGGAAACAACTGAAATACATTTACATAACCAGACATTTGAAACACAAAAGTAGACACATCCGAATACGTTTAAACCTCTACGCCAAGTGACGTCCTATTTGAAACTGAAAAATGACGAAAAAATGACGTCATTTGAATTAGTAAAACAGAGCATCAAAAAATGAAAAATGACGTCACATAAGAATGAATAAGATAGAATTAGGATTAATTTAAGATTATATATTTGAACTAAATACTGATATTGCATTTAATAACAAAGCACATTTTAATTCTTATTTATATAAAACTGAGGTAGCAATTAACTATATTATAAAACTATGTCCGGTTTGCTATGAATCTAACTTCAAACGTAAAATATCGTACTGATTACTTTGAACGAAATCAAATCCGATAAATGAAGGCGGTGATTAATTTTCTTTACCATAACACATAAATATAATAGAAAAGACGTCAACACATTTGACAAAATCCGACGAGAATTACAAATATAACATTAAACATTTAAACTATATACATGATTTTGGGATGGATAAGTACCGTACCACGTCTTATAGTAATGCGAGTTCACACTCGGCAAAACAGTCACAATCGGGAATAAGTCACGTTTGGTAATTAAAAGATTAGACGACATTATGACAAAACACAATCTACCATGTGGTAAAAATGTCCTTAGCTAGTTTGGTCAACGAAACATCGTATGGATCCACCAAATTGTGATGGTGTCCATAAAATTTACGGAGTGTCAATTTTAATCTGTCCTCCTCATAACTTTGTTGGAGCAGTTTCTGCGTAAGGAGCACACTCCTGTATATGAAGTCCGTATAGTGTGAACAAGCACGAGAATAACGTATCAATTGTGATATGTAAACACCATACGAAGGGGCAGAGGGTATGTTACTGCTGAGAAATGGGAAATTGATAATTGGGAAGTTGAAATCGTCCCGTTTATCATAGATTTTCGTGTGAAGTCGTCCATCTACGTCAATATTGAGGAAAAGATCAAGGTATGAAGCAGTCCTTCTAGTATCAGTGGTATCCTTAATTTCAAGTTCACTTGGATATATGAGATGTAAGTATTGGCTGAAATATGGGTTATTCAATGATAGAACATCATCAATATATCGGAAAGTAAAATTAAAGAATTTCGCAAGGTGCTTTTTCTTTTTGTCTTTTAGAAGGTTCTGAATGAATTCTGCTTCATACGAGTACAAAAACAAATCAGCCAGCAGGGGTGCACAATTAGTACCCATTGGAATACCGACTGTCTGTTGAAATATAAATCCTCCAAACTCAACAAATATATTGTCGATCAAAAAGTCCAGCATTTTGATAATATCATCTTCTGTATATTTTCTGGGAGATTCAGTGTGATTTTTCACAAAATATGAATTATTGTAACCCAAAACAAGAAATTTGTATCTACGATTTCCATTTTTATAGAAAAAGCTCTGTTTTATGAGATGGTGTAGTCGATCTTTCAACTGAGCATGGGGAATAGTAGTATATAGCGTAGAAAAATCAAAAGTTTTAATGTTGCTGCAAAATTGCAAAGATTGTGATTGAAGGTTAAGCAGTAGATCTTTCGAATTTTTGAGAATCCACATCTGGTTAACACCACTGGTAGAATATATCTCCTCACAATATTTTTGAAGCCCATCTTTAACTGTCGAAAGAATAGTAGTCAGTACTTTAGAAAGATGTTTGGTTGAACATTTTGAAGACCCAGCTATGTATCGTTCTTTATATGGAGTTTTGTGTAATTTGGGTATCCAGTATAATGAAGGCAAGTTTTCTTCGTTTTCTTTGATGTTGATACCAAAAGAAAGAAGGACAGATTTATGATTTTGTAAAATTTCGTCCTTGGTAAATGATGTTAAAGAATATGTAGGATTACCAGTAGTTTGATCAATTCCAAGCTCTGTAGTGAGACATTGCAAATAATGTTTTTTACATATGTAGACAATATTATTGGAGGCTTTATCTGCTGGAACAACGACATATTTGTCATGCAAAGAGGATAAAGCATCCACAACCTCCGGATTCTTGAAAGGGTTAGAAACTTTAGTACTCATATTACATCGTAGTTTTTGTATGCGCCTCTGAGATATACCCTAAATCATTATAAAAGTACTTCTCTATTGTTTTGGAATTTTTATACTGTCAGGACACATTGAATGAAACAAAATCAATGTTTGGTTCTCAATGAGCGCATATAATGATTGGCTTAGTTTATGTCTCAAAATTTCTATCAACACACTGTATGAATAGATATGTGTTAACAGGTGTTTATGAAATAGACAACCTTGTGAAATGAAGAATGTAGAGGCGCTAGAAGGGGATTTGCTGTAGCCAAACAAAACATATATTTGATATTCATATTGAAACATATTCTCCCATTGTTACTCGTTGATTATCTGGTTATTTAGTCTCAATGCTTAATAATCAAATTTCAAATCCTCGATAAGATTCAAATTTTCATCAAAAGTTTTGACTCGTCACACTGAAAACAGCAGTTGTAATTTACTTACGTTTAATGAATGTTGGGTAACCATCATTGGTTCCTACATGGAAATGACCCCTATACTGATTGTAACGTTTACCTGCACTTTGGTGTTCTGGAAAGTCCTGAAAGTACAACGATTGAAAACATATATAGCGTTATGCTATTTAGTAGAAATCTATGATTGCTATTTGCTATGCGAACCGTGCAAAACATGTCGTATAAATTTTGCAAATCATTGTAATAAACAAAAGTTAAAATAGGGCACAATCTCCACCAACGATGATTTCTTTTCAAAAACAATTCGTATCAAGTTGTGTGATTTTGATAAAAAGAAAGAAAATATGAGCCATGCGGCATTTTAAACATGAATATGTGTACTTTCTAAGACTACTTACAGGGAATGTCAAAGTCAACGGCATTTGTTCTAAACTATTATTTTCCATTTTCATGAAAAAACGTTTCTGGCGTAGTATTTAGTTGTTTCGACCCAACAAATGACTAATACGTCATTTATCTCTGGTTAACAGTTGCGTTGCTTTTGATCACACATTTTTATTTGGTTGTTTATTCCACAAAACCAATTACTCGATTCATGTCATTCTTAAACGAAGCTTTCACGTTAGTTAAAACTATTAAAGAACTTATTATCATACCATTCGTGGTTGTAATTTTCCCATGTGTGGTAGTTGGAATTATCCTAGTTCTTTTGCATTTTTTCAAGAATAGTTCAATGTTTATTGTGTTTCATTCCAAATCCAGTGAAACATTACAACATGAACAGAAGATCATTAATGTATCTTTTCGCGTTAGCTTTATATACAATTTTAATTATTTCTTTAGTTTTTTATCACATGTTTTAACTAATACATTATAGAAAATTAAATCTGATTTTGAAAAATATCACTATTTTTTTTTATCAAAAACTTAATGCTTATTGATATATTGTATATGAAAGTTAAAGAAACAAAAGCCTTATGTATAACTACTCATTTTTACTCAAGGTTAATAAATTCTTAGTCATTGCATTGAAGTTAATATACATTCTTGACAGTTTGTGAAAACATGTTTTTTTTCTGAGTTAACAATGATCATGCTTAATGACAGATTCAATAGAAGTAATGGTTTAATTGTACCCCTTGATAAATTTATGCAAACATAGATTTATTTATTAAAGTTAAAGTATTGTTTTAGCCGTGTGATATGACTTTGTTATCAACTGCTTCCGGTATCTATCAACTGTTTCCGGTTGATATAAACTGCTTCAGGTTATATTCTTTACCGTCATCGCAAAGCACTTCGACGTCATTATGCAGATTCCGGAAATAAACATCAGTAGTACATTTTAATGAAAAACTTTGCTAAGAATAATAAAGAAGGAGTATTAGGAAATAGGAAAATGTATCAATAAATGAAATAAAAATGCCAAACAAATAATACAATAAATGCATTTGATGAATTTTAAAATAGTTAATTGTCTCTATGACTTCTGCTGAATATATGATAAAAAGAACAAAACATGCATTCTTCATATCAGATCCCTTATTAACCCATGGTCAAAATCATCTCTCGAATTATTGGCTCTCGGGCTGATAAGGGGTATGATATGAAAAACCCCATGTTATAATCTATATATATATATATATATATTAAATATATAAGTACGTCTGAGTCAGTGACAACCCTACAACAGATGTATCCATCGGATCGCCATCAATGATGGTGATACATGGCTGTGTACATAATGTATATACAACTCGTCTTAAACATCAACCCAACAATGTTAGATCTGTAAATTTGCTTTCGCAAATTTTTGGTTCTTCCCTCGCCGGGATTCGAACCCATGCTACTGTGATATCGTGACACCAAATCGCCTGCATTGCAGCCGTCCTGCTAGACCACACGACCACCTGGGCTCTCTTAAAAAGAGCTTTCGCTGGCCGTGTGTTACCTTTCCACGTCAGTTTTAATCTAGCGGCGTACTGCAGTACATGATATATAAGGCATGAAGATGTTATTGTTACAGATCAGCTAAATTATCTATAGTAAAGGATCCTACAAATTAATGTAAGATACAGTCACAGAAAATAATTAAATTTATAAGTACGTCTGAGTCAGTGACAACCCTACAACAGATGTATCCATCGGATCGCCATCAATGATGGCGATACATGGCTGTGTACATAATGTATATACAACTCGTCTAAACATCAACCCAACAATGTTAGATCTATAAATTTGCTTTCGCAAATTAATGGTTCTTCCCTCGCCGGGATTCGAACCCATGCTACTGTGATATCGTGACACCAAATCGCCTGCACTGCAGTCGTCCCGCTAGACCACACGACCACCTGGGCTCTCTTAAAAAGAGCTTTCGCTGGCCGTGTGTTACCTTTCCACGTCAGTTTTAATCTAGCGGCGTACTGCAGTACATGATATATAAGGCATGAAGATGTTATTGTTACAGATCAGCTAAATTATCTATAGTAAAGGATCCTACAAATTAATGTTAGATACAGTCACAGAAAATAATTAAATTTATAAGTACGTCTGAGTCAGTGACAACCCTACAACAGATGTATCCATCGGATCGCCACCAATGATGGTGATACATGGCTGTGTACATAATGTATATACAACTCGTCTAAACATCAACCCAACAATGTTAGATCTGTAAATTTGCTTTCGCAAAATTTACAGATCTAACATTGTTGGGTTGATGTTTAGACGAGTTGTATATATTAAATATATATATATTTATAATACAAACTTAACATGACTGACGTATAAATCATAGGTCAGAAAGGTAGAAACAAACATGATTAAATTAAAATATTGAATTCATATGTTAGGTGTGTAAGATTTGTAATATGTGTAAAATTAAACAGATAAAATTTAAACATAATAGTTTTGATGCAAGGATAACAGAAATATAAGAAGCATACAACAGTATCAATAAAAATGATATAAACATATGTTATAAATATAGCAATAAAAAGCAGCTAGCAACTCACAATTAGCGGCTGACAATACGTACAAATTTACGTTAGACAAACATACAGCATCAGTTTAATTGACATAACAAAAACAAAACATTGATTCGATAAAATGTATTCCGATTGAATTTTTTTCATTAAGTCATCAAACCGAAGCATAGATATTTGTGTTGCGACATATATAAATTAAAATAAAACAATAAGAGTAAATTCTTTTTCGTTCATATTGTTGAGTTGGGTTTATAGACGTAACACAATACGAATGTTAACAGTTTTACATATCTGCGTTATTTATTATGTGTGTGTTTTGTTACTGGGAATAAACTTAAGACTGTTAGTATTTGTACAAATATGACACATATATATCAATTTAATCCGCAATCAATATAATCATTTTATTTAAATTAGTTACAAAACACAATAATAACTGTTATTGACATAACATCGAATATGTAAATTACTAATATTTGCAAACTATTGTAAATCTACGAAAACGATCATTAGTAACCAATGAGTAAACTTTCAAAAACTCAACTGCTTACTTTCAGGACACGTTATTGCACATTGTGTATTTTGAAAATATTGTAATATCGGATAAAAGCTATATATATTTTTGTTTTTTTATGTCCCATATTTTGAATATATTGCAGCGGCGAGTAAAGAATATGACCTGATCAATATAATTAACATTATTATCATGTTTGTTTAATAGTATAACTTATATGTGACCCGCCATGACATTTGCAGGCTTATTGAGGTACAACGTCATTGTTAGAAAAATTATAAACATGATAAATATCGAGATTCAATGAAATACGTATTTGTGAAGAAGAGATAAACACTTTCCTTTGCTTCTCTTTTGCGGACGCCGAACTATACATCATACATAAGTTTTTAAGAAGTTTTACTTTATCGTTTGAAGTGAAAAATATTTGAATCTACATTTTAAACTGATACAAAAAAATCAAATTTCTGCTCTATAGGTTTCCTTTCATAAATGAAGTCTGAAATATATCCACAATAAATGTACCGTATCAAATGAATATAAGAGAACACCTACTTATAAACTGTTACGCGTCGCATACTATGTATAGAGACATCTTTTGCATAATAAATTTAAATTAAAAAAAGGAATTCTTAAATCTTACTTTGACAAATTTTAAACTAATTTTATTTCAACAAGTTTAAATTACATGTTCTAAAATAGAGCTACAAACAAACAAATAATGCTCTGCTCTATAGATTTTCTTTCATAAATGAAGTCTGAAATATATTTATAATAAATGCACCGTATCAAATTAATATATGAGAACACTTACTTATAAACTGTTACGTGTCGCATACTATGTTTAGAGACATGCATAATAAATCTAAATTAAAAAAAGGAATTCTTAAAGCTTACTTGACAAATTTTAAACTAATTTTATTTCAACAAGTTTAAATTACATGTTCTAAAATAGAGATACGAATTGTTTGCATTGTAGTAAATTTAAGTCTTTGAAATTTTATTCAAAAACGCTATTAAACATCACTAAGAGCCAATAAATACAATAATTTTGTGTTTTATAAATTAGTGCCTTCAATAAGTAAAAGTCGTCATAGAACAGTCTCATTTTCATACCGGTATTCGAAATGTCTCGTTTCATTGCTATTACAACAAATATGTCATAATAACATGACAGAGAGTTTTGTTTCGGAATATTCTAGATAAATATACAAAAATCAAATTTTAGACAATGTACCCTGACATACATAGTATGCGACACGTAACAGTTTATAAGTAAGTGTTCTCATATATTAATTTGATACGGTGCATTTATTATAAATATATTTCAGACTTCATTTATGAAAGAAAATCTATAGAGCAGAGCATTATTTGTTTGTTTGTAGCTCTATTTTAGAACTAATATTCACACATCTATTTTAGAACTAATATACACACATTTCCTCCTAAGACTGGAAATGGCTAGTCACATATAGTTAACGGCGTTTTTCTCACAATGACGTTCTACCTCCATAAGCCTGGATATGTCGTGGCTGGTCACATATAAACTATCTGTATCGGTTTCAAATACCAATATAAGAATTGGGAAATGTTGTATGACAGTCAATGACAGTCAATAAAACAATAAGAGTAAATTCTTTTTCGTTCATATTGTTGAGTTGGGTTTATAGACGTAAAACAATACGAATGTTAACAGTTTTACATATCTGCGTTATTTATTATGTGTGTTTTGTTACTGGGAATAAACTTAAGACTGTTAGTATTTGTACAAATATGACACATATATATCAATTTAATCCGCAATCAATATAATCATTTTATTTAAATTAGTTACAAAACACAATAATAACTGTTATTGACTTAACATCGAATATGTAAATTACTAATATTTGCAAACTATTGTAAATCTACGAAAACGATCATTAGTAACCAATGAGTAAACTTTCAAAAACTCAACTGCTTACTTTCAGGACACGTTATTGCACATTGTGTATTTTGAAAATATTGTAATATCGGATAAAAGCTATATATATTTTTGGTTTTTTATGTCCCATATTTTGGATATATTGCAGCAGCGAGTAAAGTATATGACCTGATCAATACAATTAACATTATTATCATGTTTGTTTAATAGTATAACTTATATAAACTATCTGTATCGGTTTCAAATACCAATATAAGAATTGGGAAATGTTGTATGACAGTCAATGAAAGTACTACCCTTTAAATCAAAATGAATTGGATGTACGGAAATAGTCTCAGAAAATGGTTGCTTACATACCTAATTGATTAAACACGAATGTACTGCCAATTCTGCTGGTACCTTTAAACAGAACAGTCGGCGGGGATCATGGTGGTTTACTCATCAATAATAATTGACTTCCACTTGCATAGTAAAAGACGCTTCTATAGACACTGATAGCATAGTATGGTGTTGTAGTATTTATTGAAATGATCGTTTTTACATCAGTACCATCATCTTTTGCTGATTTTATGTTTCCATTATTATTAATCCAATACAGTTTTTTTTCGTCAATATCTGGAATATTTCAAAATAATGTGCCTTACTATGACAATTCATACTTATATAAAAAAATAAGTGTAATATTATACACACTTTTTTTCTCAAAATTTCTTGTTTTTCTTCCTGCAATTGCTTTATACCATGTATACTAGCATGTAGATTGTAAAAGATCTGTACTTTACATAAGAATGTGACATTTATAAAATACACTAAAAAGTGAATTTACTAAACCCAAGCATATTTGAAGTTGAAGTATGCTTTATGCTGTTATATTTGTTTTATCTACAATTCTAGTAGTTTCTTATGATATAAACACATTTATTTTATGACGTTCTAAAGAAATGACTACCATTTTATCTACAAAAAATTATGTTGTATTCAGAAAATTGTTGGAAAAAAATAGTCAGTGTCCGTAAGCATCATATTATCTTCTTTTTTTCTGATTTACAAATGTAATCCTGAGAGTTTCTTTTAATTTTTTTTTTCATTTCTTTAAAAGTGCATATCACCTATTTTGTTTAGATTTATCTAAGATTTTACTTCAGATTTAAAATTATAAACTTTGTCCCATCCATGTCACATGTCATCATTGTCATGAATGTTTATATTGTAAATCACTGTAATTACATACATTATTTACAATCATTGGCCATTCGATTGTTAAAAAACGTAAAAACTAAAACAAAAGTACCTAATATGTTACCTATGAAAAGTATTTCATAATGAGTAAATTATAAACATAAATGTAGTGGCAATACCTGATTTAACATACTGAGTTTATTTTATATACCATTTATGTAAGGAATACATTTCTTTGTTTTGCTAATTAAGAAATATATGTGGTTTATTTCAGAATGCAAAAAATAAACTCCTATGATTTGTTTGGGGTTGGTGCGTATTTTTTAATAGATTTCATTGAAATATAGTGCCCAAAACACGAACTTACCTTACCTCACACACAATTGAAAACACAACATTCATTGGTTTTCCACTTACTAAATGAGTTTTACAACTTTCAAGCATAGCTTATTCAAGGCAATTTTTTTTAATTATGTTGACCTCTATTTTGTACCTCAAGTGCAATCTTGCTGTTCCCTTTATTGTGTTTTACTCGACTCCGTATGCAGACGTTGCTAGAATGTTACACATATGTTGTCATTCAAGGAATCAAGCACCATGAAAGTTATAAAATATTTTTCAATAACTGTTTTATATCTAAGTTTGACATGAATAATAAAGTCTAAAGTAAATTTATCAATATATGTAGAAATGCATTACTTTAATCAAATGGATATAAAATTAATAATACTGGCATAATGAAATGTTTATTTTATAAATTTAAAACAAAGAATTTATGTAGTGGTACATAATGAACTATATTTTTTATTGATATTGTTGAAAAGGTACAGTAAAACTGCAAATTAAAATATGAGACGATAGCTCTCGAAAATCAAAAATCAAAATAAAAGGATCACCACCTCGAACTTCCAACTTTTTTTGGTACATAATGATTGATTAGGAACAAACAAAAATTATTATCTCAGTTTTGGCATTACAGTTTTATAATTTATAATTTTGAATCAATCACAACACAATAGAATTTTGGCAAAATAAAATAATAGTACTTTCAACACTAGCATTAAATTTTTCTTTAAAAAATGTCCTGTACCAAGTCAGGAATATGGTCATTGTTATATTATAGTTCGTTTCTGTGTGTGTTACATTTTAACGTTGTGTTTCTTTTGTGTCGTTTGTTTCCTCTTATATTTGAGTGTGAATTCACATTATTATAAGACGTGTCACAGTACTTTTCTATCCCAAATTCATGTATTTAGTTTTGATGTTATATTTGTTATTCGCATCGGATTTTGCCTAATGCTTAGTTCGTTTCCTTATGTGCTACATTTTAACGTTGTATCGTCATTTTCTTGTATTTAATGCGTTTCCCTCGGTTTTGGTTTATGACCCGGATTTGTTTTTGTCTATCGATTTATGAGTTTTGAACATCGGTATACTACTGTTGCCTTTATTTAAATGATAATGAAACTGTATTGTAAGCATATGGTGCATATTTGTGCATATGAAGTGTTGTGTTTCTCTATTACACATGACGTGGCTCAGTACTTATACATTCCGTCAGTGTGTTATTATTTTGCCATAATGGTTAATGTTTGTTAATACGTTTTTTTGTTTTATGGTGATTAAGATAATAACATTATCTTGACTGATGTATCCCAATTATTTACATGTTTACATATTATGTCTGTTTGTTTTGTTCACAAATCGTTGTCAATATAATGGAATTTGATGCGACTGTAATACAAGTGATAGATTTAGCTAGCTATAAAACCAGATTTAATCCTCTATTATGTACATAGGAAAAAACCGGCACCTTGTCCTGAGTATGACAGTTGTTGTTCATTCATTTGGTGTGTTTGAGCTTTTGATTTTTCCATTTGATTAGTGACTTTCAGTTTTTGAATTTTCCACGGTTTCAGTATTTTTGTGATTTAAATTTTTAGACAATACATCAAAATTCCGCTAACTAACATTCCCTTATTGTAATGTAGCAGATTCACAACTTGGTATTTATTCTCAAAGTTCAATAGATGTTAAATACAAATTGGAGGAGCTATTTTCACATTACATTTGTGTTCAACGTCTGGCAAAATATTAATTTCTAGTGGCTAGCACAAACGAATTTAAATCAGATGTGAACAGTCCTAAATTGTCAAAACTACAAGTTTGATAATACACGTAATACAATTCCAGAAACAAACCGTACATCCGTAGAAACACTTATGAACCACATAATCAGACGACAACCACTGAACATCAGATTCCTGCCTTAGGACAGGTGCAAACAATAGCAGTGTGATTAAATGTTTTAATGGTACCAAACTTTCTCTTTTTTCTGAAACAGTAGTATAACATCACAACATAGAAAGACACACTATAAAATATCAATTGAAATGACTTAACTCAATCAAAAAACGAAGTGACACAAATAAACACACAATGAACGAATAAATTTGATCTGTGGTACAATGAGAATACAGAGTTAATAAAAATAAGGGATGAATTATTAGGGTAAAAGCATAAAACTGCTGTGAAATGTTAAACAATTTTAGAAAAACATCAACTTTGAAAAATTAAGGTTAATGAAAATAATTTTGTTGCTAAGTATACTTCTTGTTCTGTCTATATATTCTTCCGGTATGGAATACCAACAAAATTATTGTAGGTAAATAAAAACTAATCCAAAACTTTGTATATTTGGGGTGAATATCAACAATAAAACAATACAATTGGTGCTCGATAAAACTTCGTGTTCTTCATGTACATGCAGGAACAGTATTTGAGGAGAAAGGAAATAATTTTGATATTCATAGTACGAAGAGGTGACAATTTATAGTAATTCCAAACAATCAAAGCTGGTATACATCCAGTTACTTGTTAAAATTAAATAACAAAAAGGCATTACAAATAGTATCAATAGGTAAAATCAACAAGAAAGTACGATTTGAGAGTACACGTAGTTACTGAAAGCTAGTTAAAAGCCAAAACAATTAATATTAAAAAATCATGCATCAGAGACTAACATCAACTAAAACACATCCCAGGGATTTAGTATTTTAACGTCATTGGCGGTCAAAGTGTGTATGCATTTTTATAAAATAGATGCATATATATATACAAAGAAAGATACTTGTTTGAAATTATAATCTTTTAACGATCAAATGATAACTCGTCTGAACATACATACCTAAATCAATGCAGTCGACTCCTGCTGTATAATGCACAATAGTCTTGTGTTCAGTTAAATCGTATCTTGACTTAGATATTCCTAAATTGCGATCAACCATATATAACCAACTGAAAGAAAGTCAAAACTATGACTATTGAAGCTCTTGATCACTCAGTGATTAATTGTGTATACATTGTATGTGTGTGGTTATTAACCCGGAAATAAGTCATATTGTGAAAGTACTTTTTCATGGTATCAATTTTTGTGGTTTTAGCAAAAGATACATGTTCTTGAGTTTTTAATTCGTGGATTTTAGTTTCCCAAGAAGAAAAAATCGATTGAATATTGAAGCCTCTACTGATCAGAAATGAAGACTATTAATAATAATCAAATGTTGTTTTATAATGTAGACATTTCAAGTAAGGTTCTGATTTTCATTTACCTATTCGTCCTGAAAAACTGAAAACATTCAACAAATTTTGATATAAACTAGTTGCTTTCGGAAATTTGGAAATTTGAATTGTTGCACACGTGTAATCAGAAGTGAATCTGATGACACTAATAACCCGCGATTGAGTGCTCAAATGATTAAGGACCATCAAAGGTGTTAATTGGGTCATAAACATGTCATGACAATAACACCACATGTTTTCGTAATATATATTTTGTGTTTTATCTCTTTACAATAAATAACAACATACACATTCAGTATTGTAAGAGTTTTCCTGTAACAACAAACGAACTACAAACAAGTTTTAAAAATGTTGAACAACCAACTACAGATTGGACAATAAATTCATATTACAAAATATAAGTTGCTACAGAAGGATAAGCAGGTCCCTCTCTACTATTTGATAACCCTTAAAGGACATAAGTCAATTAAAGCGCTTTTCGTAATAAAGTTTGGATATATATGCAAATACAATACCTGCTGGTGAGGTCTAGGCGTATCGCAAAAGTATTTTGTAGAGGTGTAGATACAACTACCACGTTTGTTCCGTCCAAATTGCATCTTAAAAGTGTGTTATCCTGATAAAAACCTAACCCAGTATAGATGGGCATTGACAGAATCAACAGCTAAACCTACTGGATTTGTTGTCTGTATAACTCTTTCTAATGTTTTGTTCCCTGATGGATATTTAAATCTTAAATGAAATATTGAAAGTTATCTTATTATACTTCATCAGTCTTTAGGTTCATTTATCTGTAATAACAGAATGCTATTAAACCACAACGGTGCTTAGGTAGATTGAACCACGAAGATATCCTAATTATTAAAAGAAGTAAATATACGTCAACATTACAGCAATCGAACAATAAAACGTTTAGTGGAATGAATGCTACGTTTTTAATATTGCGAAAATTTGCAACAGAATATGTGTGGCAAATATTTTGAATTCTTATAGCGCTACCCCGTATTTGTATGCAGCATTTCCGGAAATTGTTATAATAACCCCTCCTTTAGTCAATTCTTTAAAAAAAAAAATAATAGATGCAGGCATTAAAGACTCCATTTTCATTATCAAATATCCCATGATGTTATTATGACTTTGTCAATAATAAGTTTACATGCAAAAGTTACGGTAACAGCTTGATTGACGTCTTACACATTTTCGGTATTTTTATAGAAAAATGAGCAGAATAATAAACTTGATACACAGAAACAAAAGGGATCAATCTTCTGAAGTTTCTCACTGAAAATATTTTTTTATTTATTTTACTTCCCTTTGTCAACCTTAAATACGAGTAGGAATTTATTTAGACACGTGCTAAGACAAATAAAAAAGGAAACTAGATCATAGAATAGAGTGAATGGAAAAAGGTGACAGAAAACTGCCATAGGTCATCAATGGGTTTTCAACGCAGCGATAAAATCTCTCACCACGAGGGGTGCTACACGTAACCCATATCCAATCATACATACTTATGCAGCACAATGGACGCACCACGACACTCTGAAACGTACAAATGAACCAACATTTAAGAAACCCACTAGACTAACAAAGGCTAGATGTTACTGACTTGGAAAAAGTGCAACAATCTAGCGGTTTTAAAATTGTCGGCATTTCCACGGGTATTGACTGTGCACCTCTCTTACTCGATCGTGAATGACAACAGAAAGATCAAATATAAATATACAACTTATATTTTGAATATAAGTAAGTGTTTGTCTGAGAACGAAATCAAAAGACTGTATGCAATTAAGGTCTTTAACGAGACGTCCAATAATGTTATGTTGGACCTGTTTAAACCAACAATATCGTTAATATAGATGTATAATATAATACTAGGTTATTCCTCTGTCTGTCAAATTTATTGACCCTGTGTCTTAATATATATTTTTCTAAAGTAGTCAATACTGTGCCCTATTTTCCTGTCAACAATAATAAAATCTTAGTTTTGTAATGCTTGCTTTTTTTTCCTCTCAGATATATAAATTATTCCCAATTGTTTCAGTATATCTTTATACCATATGTTAACTCATCAAATGCTTTGATGAAGTCACAAAATACGACTGTTATGTCTCATTTCCGTCAAATGACCGTCCATTTAAAAAAATGTTTAATGAGAAGTTGTTGATTCTCAGCAGAATCGCCTGTAGTAAAACACGATTAAAACGATGAAATGAAAATTTTGTCTGAAACATAATTGAGTACATGTTTGTACACACACCTTTTCATTGATTGACAAAAAGTGGATACTGAAGTTTTGTTCTTAATTTTTTATGATATTATTCGCGTCGACAGTTTTAATGACTGAGCCAACATTAGCGTCTTTCTTAAAAAAAATAATAGTAATATTTTGTTTACATTTTAAGGGTTTGCATTCCTGGTCCCGTAGCTTCATCAGCTTAAAAGTATTTTATGTATTCAGAGTATCCCTAATCTGTTATTATGATGTATGGAAAGTTACTATTATCGTAATGTTTTTTAAATTGAAACAATATACTCATCATGCTTTGCAAGAAAAGACAAAAGTAGTCGTCTATTAGCCCTCATAATTTTTATCAATTTGTCTCATTTGTATTCAAAATGTGACAGTTTAACTTTTCTCTGTTTTCCTTTTTTTCGTGTTTTTCTTTTTTTTTTTTTTTGTGTTAATACTAGAATGCTGTGTTAGCCAAGGGTCATAATTATTTTTGCGCTTATTTAATAAATATTTGTTTGTTTTTATTGTGATTACGATTATAACACAATGTTGACTGCTGTACCCCTACTTTGTACCTATTATATCTGTTTGTTTTGTTCACGCATCGTTGTCAATGCAGTATAACGTAATTTGATGCGACTGCCATACAAGTGACAGGTTAGCTAGCTATAAAACCAGGCTCAATCCACCATCTACTACATAAGAAAATGTATGTACAAAGTCAGGAATATATAAAGGCAACAGTAGTATACCGCTGTTCGAAATTCATAAATCGATAGAGAAAAAACAAATCCGGGTCACAAACTAAAACTGAGGGAAACGCATCAAATATAAGAGAACTACGACACAACAGAAACACAACATTAAAATGTAACACACAAAGAAACGAACTATAATTTAACAATGGCCATTGTCCTGACTTGGTACAGGTCATTTTAAGAAAAAAAATGGTGGGTTGAACCTGGTTTTTTGGCATGCCAAACCTCCAGCTTTAATGGCAATGTTAGTTATAACATTTAAATGACAACATTACATGACAGGACTGCAATACAAATAAATGGTAGAAAATATACGACAGAGAAACAAACGAATAGTAGTCAACAAAAGGTACCAGGTTAAAAATTCAATACGCCAGACGTCCACACAAGACTAACTAGTGACGCTCAGATGAAAAAAGTTTGAAAGCCAAAACAAGTACAAAGTTGAAGAGCCCCGAGGTCCAAAAGTTGTGACCAATACGACCAGGGTTATCCGCCTGGGACAAGAACATCCTTATTATTTAAAATAGTTCATACTGTTACATATATAACAGTTGTTGTCCATTCGTATGATGTGTTTGAGCTTTTGTTTTTGTCATTTGATTAAGGACTTTCCGTTTTGAATTTTCCCCTGAGTTCAGTATTTTTGTGATTGTACTTTTAGCAGTCGAACGAACCTTGATTAAGCAAGGTTCGAACTCAGTAACCATTCTTGCATTTAATGAACTTTGTACAGCAATGCCCAACATAATCAATATATACATAAGGTGTGTTTATGATGGAAGACCAATTATGTGCGCTAATTTAACGAATGGAAGTGTAGGTAAATTGTTGGCACATTTCATACATACAAAAAAAATGTTCATGACGTCACAATTGCAAACGCTACTGAAAGCCGTTGACATCGTTTTTTAAAATATTGAACGATTGTTTACCATTTTAAAACAAAGTGATACCATAATTCTTTTACTAAAATTATTTAATGATCTTTATCTAAAAAGAAGAGAAATAATGTAATAAGACATTTGAGGTCTCAAACACCACATGAAACTCGAATTATTAGAAACCGTTACATGTATGTCATTAGAGTATTAATAATAAGGTATTGGTGTATTGTATTAATGTTTAAAAATAAACATACCGCATAATATCACCACTATAAAATCTTGGAAAATAAACATATCCGTGTCTGTAATCGTAATTCAATGCATCTACCTCATCCGTTCCATAATCAACAAGGACACAGACAGTATGTGTATCAACATCAAATTCCATTATATAACGGGAGTTCGAAAACAAAATTTTTTCACGGAGCGCTGAAAAGAAGAACTTTTGTATCAGCTATCATCTGAGAGGGAAATCAACACAAACAACTCAAAGCGTATTATCATATAAACGTTTGACTTTTTTTTTTTTTTAATAAATAACCATTATTTATAATAAATAAAACTATTCTCAAGTATTGAGACACAATTTGTTATCTAGAATATATCAACGGTATGTATTTGTTGTGTGTATTTTATCGGTTTGTTTGATGTTTTATGGTTAATGCTGATTTAACGAGGCTAACACATCCAACTGCCTTTTTGCAGTTTGTTCTAATGTTGAGTTGGTACACAATTGTGTAAGAGCGAGTATTAAGTGCAAACAGACATGTCTGACCCTGTCACATTATGTTTGTGCGTCCCCAAGTTAGGAGGATGTAATTAAATGAAGATTTTGGTTGCTACCAATCATATTCGTTTTTCAGGTTTTACCATAAATTGGATAGTGTTTCTATAGACCTTTGATATACGCTAGAAGAGTTAATATCTCGCTTTAATGAATTAATTGTTGATAATTTATAAATTAACTTACAATTCGCCACTGAGACATGGCTAGCTATTACATATATCATCAACCAAATGTGTGCATCCATAATTGTAATCACAGTAATGTACAGAGGAAGTAATTCGTTTAGAGATCTGTCAAAGAAGAAGGCACTTCATAGACAACAAGAAATTAATCGGATAACAACGGGATGTGAATCAGGAATGTGTCAACAAAATAATAAATGCATAGCAGGGGTAAAAAATCGATAAAACGATTTGTGAAGTAACATAAAATTGAGAATGGAAATGGGGAATGTGCCAAAGAGACAACAACCCGACCATAGAAAAAAAAAACAACAGCAGAAGGTCACCAACAGGTCTTCAATGTAGCGAGAAATTCCCGAACCCGGAGGCGTCCTTCAGCTGGCCCCTAAACAAATATATACTATCTGTGACACATTCTTTATAGTCATCATGAATCAAACGAGTTTAACTTATCTGAATGATAAGATTACGTGTGAAAAAGCTTTTGAATTCACCATGAACTGGCACAGTCCACTGGTACAGACAATTATGTACATTTGATAATTATGCAGCTAACGTTTTCGAGGGTCGTGCAGTTGAAACATAATTTCAGCATAGCTACATTCCGTAAACAACGGGGTATTACTGACAAAATGCATTATTCAAATTGTGCAGTAATAAATTCCTTGCTGATCTGTATGAACAAAATCAAAATAAACATTATCAAGAGGGACTCTTCGTTCAACAGATTCTATTTTGAAGAGGTCTTTTTGTCGTTTAATAGTGTTTATTGACAGACAAAAATTAAATATGATTACTCGGACGATCTCATTCCATTAAAAGATGTCTATTGTTTATTCACTTTACCTCAGTCTTATTAAAATTTCCGTAGGGCATATCCGAATCGTTATTGAATACTTCAGGATGCCATTATATTGCAATGAAGTATAACACATATATGAACCATGTATTTACTTCCATTTGGAATCGCATCAACCTTTATTTTCCAAATGAGACCTATTAATGCAAATTGTTCCCATGGATTTATATAGGCCAAATGATGTGATAACATCATAATAAAAACTTATTCAAATAATTGCACGAATACAAGCACTAAATTAATCTTGAATTAGCATTTATAACTTATTTATTGTATTTGTAAGTGTCATTTACAACGTCCAATAAACAGTCATATTACGCAAAGAGGGTTTTGTTATGATATTTATTACGTCAACAGTATTCATTGAGTTATAAAATCATAAACATAAACGAAAGATGCCAGAGGAAACTGACAATGTCATGGCTACAAATGAAAAAGGCAAACAGACAAACAATAGTACACATGACACAACATAGACAACTAAAGAATAAACAACATAAACCCCACCAAAAACTAGGGGTGATCTCAGGTGCTCCGGAAGGGTAAGCTGATCCTGCTCCACATGTGGCACCCGCCGTGTTGCTTATGTGAATACAAAATGGTGAATAGTCTTATTCGGTAGGTCACATTCATGAAAGGAAGGGGGTTGTATCCGATATCATTTGTGAAACGGTTATTCAATAACGATCAACCAACTCGTTATGGCGTCCGTAAAAATTTACGAATGGATGATTTCAACTTCACCATTTGGAACTCTTGGTTTAATAGCTTCCTTGTGAGCAGCAATCTTCTCTTAAGAAAATCATGATAGGAAATACAAGCACGGGAATATCTTATCAATTTGGAGACATGATTAACTGTTTAAATCGTTTTCAATTAAGGTTTTAATTAAGTGTTTAAAAATGGCCTTGCACGACACATTTTATTCAACAAATTGAGAAAAAAAACTACATTTGTTTCCTTTCTATTATTTAAAAAGAGGTTAGGGCAAGGAATCTTAACAATGTTTCAAACACGGAATTGCTAATTCACATGTAAATCTAAAACTAAGATACGTTCCAATTAGTTTTTATTAAGAAATTTTGGGGAATTGATTTTTGTTTAAAACAAACAAGCATGTCTAACAAAATGAACCATAGCAAGGTTTTATTATCCTTAGTACAGGTGTACATGTGTTGTCCACTTAAAAGAAAACATTTTTTTGAACAAGATAATCATATCTCGATTTGAAAAATCTGATTATCATGTCAGGGTGTAAAAATCTGTTTTTATATATCTTTACTTTATTGTAGCTGTTGTCATGTCATTTAAGGTTGTACCTAACACTACAGGGAGATACCTCTGTAAAAATCAGCTAAACGTGTTAACCATGATGTTTTTTTAAGGACATTTTAAGCTTCTCAGTGATCGAAATAAGTGTTTGTCAAAGTGCTATATAACCAACGAAATTTGTCTGAAAAAGTGGTTGGTTCAAATTTTTTGAAAATTTTATATTTTTGTCAAAGGTTGAAAGTAAACATTTTGTCATGACTCTAAGAAAATTAAACTAGCCAAATTAATATTAGTCAAGGTTAAAATGAAGAGGTTATTCGGTCAAGTATGGTAAAGACTGGTCGTGTATTGTGTCCATTTGTCGAGTATGGTTCAAATTTAAAAAAAAAAAAAAAAAAGTCGAAAAAGGGTCAAGTATTGGTAGATTATTATAGTATTAATGTATGGACTTTTTCATATTGGCCCTGTAACATGCCCGAGGTATTAATAATGGCCAAGGATGGTTGTAATGGCCCTGAGGCAACGCCGAGGGCCATTACAACTGTCCGAGGCCATTATTAATATCAAGGGAATGTTACAGGGCCAATATGAAAAAGTCCATATATTGATACTTTTATTAACCAACTAACATGACTAAGGCAACTTCATTCAAGAACAGTCTTCGAGTCTCGGATCCAAAATTATACAGCTATCCACAAACTAGTACTACAACAGGACCAATACAGAAAAAGCGAGTTTTATAACCTTTTTATTAAATGGTTTTAATTCTTCGATTAAACAAATAGTAAGAAACTTACCGTGAAGAAGATACAGGAATTTCATAGCTGAACTTCAACTTGTCAGTCTTTTCGCATTCAATTTCGCATGGAATTTTGGTCAACATTGTGACTGTCAGATGTAATTTCTGATTTCTCATCCAATTCTTAATTTTATGCTATTAAAATTCATTTCATCTAGCAAATATAAAGTAGCTGGGAGGAATAAATCAGACAGATAACTATTCTTAATAGATATAGGAAGATGTGGTGTGAGTGCCAATGAGACAACTCTCCAGCCAAATAACAATTTAAAAAGTAAACCATTATAGGTTAAAGTACGGCCTTCAACACGGAGCCTTGGCTCACACCGAACAACAAGCTATAAAGGGCCCCAAAATTACTAGTGTTAAACCATTCAAACGGGAAAACCAACGGTCTAATCTATATAAACAAAACGAGAAACGAGAAACACGTATATATATATATATTACATAAACAAACGACAACTACAGATTCCTGACTTAGGACAGGTGCAAACATTTGCAGCGGGATTAAACGTTTTAATGGATCCAAACCTTCTCCCTTTTTCTGAAACAATAGCATAACATCACAACATAGAAAAACACACGATAAAATATCAATTGGCAGACTTAACTCAATCAAAAAACGTATGATGAACGAATAAATTTGATCTGCGATATCTGAATACAAATATACAGTTAATTAAATATTAGAGACAAACATTCATGACCAAAAAGCTAACAAACAAATTCAAACAAAGCCATGGCAGGACTTAAGTCTGCATTCTGAGGATTGAACAACGGAAATGAAACAGTGATAATAATCGAAAGTCGTACTCGAAAAAGGCTGTGAAATATTTCCGTTTCAAGTCGTTACAAAACAATGAACTTCATTTAAACTTGTTTTTATGATATTAGGTTTAAAAAAAAATAAAAAAAATGTCACACTTATTTAAATAAATAAACGACATTTTGATATAATCGATGTCCCGTTTCATCTGTTCATAATGCATGACTGTGATTTCGTAATGCACGGGTGTGATTTCGTAATGCATGACTGAGATTTCGTAATGACTGGCTGTAGCAATTTCTTCGTTCATAATGACCAGATGTCGAAATTTTCCTTTTATAAAGCATGGGCATTTCTATACATATTGTAGTAAGTTGGTTAATAAAGAGGGTTAAGATTGTTTTAGACTGGTCGAGTAATAGTACAGATAATTTTCAATGACAAAGATAAGGGTCAAGTAAGAATCAGTACTGTCGATTATGGTTAAGATTGTAGTCGAGTAATATCAAGTTATATTCAGATCAAGTCAGACATGTCGAGTAGAAATAAGTGCAGTGGAGTACAGACATACATGTACATGTAGGGCATTTCAAACTTTTACTGGTTTGTAGCGAAAGGCACAATTATTCATTATATATTAATCGTTAGACAGGCATTTGTCGACCGTTTAAGCAATATGATTCACGATATTTAGCAGAACAGATGAAAATATTGTTTATACTTGAATGGTTCATATTACTTAACCAAATCTTTAAAAAATACAGTAACTGATTTGTATTAATTGACTTCTTGTGCCCTATTGGTCGACACTTTGGTCTGCATGCAGTGACCTTGCAATGATACTTTACAGTTACAAATTATTTGAAATGTGACGTTAGTGCAAGGTAAAGCCGTGATCGAACATACACAAAACAGAAGCAGATAATAGTATTACTAAGTAATAGATTCTGAAAGTACGAATGTATTAAAGCAAATTTTTTTTACAATTAGTCCGGCATGGTTTTATTAAGAAATTGAAACGCGTGAAATCAAATGAAATCAAATAAATACCAGGCTTATCTCTCGTGTAATCAGGATTTTTCTTGGTTACGTGTTTTGGGGTTGTTTTTTTTTTAACGATAACAAATATATTATTCCATTATTTCCTGATATATAAATACCTAAGTAGCCCAGGTCGCATATTTAGGGACCCCTGTATTTTAACAGTCTCATTTGATCAGGGAAAATATCAAATGAGTTTGAACTTTACATAGTTTTACATAACTATATTTCTAAAAATAGCCAACACAATTGACTTTACCTGATACACTGTAGTAGAAGTGGGACATTTAAAGCATATCGTATTCGTATCTGATACGTTGACGTATATACGAATATATGGTTTATTATTCAAGTGATTATTCATGTGCTTAAATAGTAATCGATAAAGGGAAAAGATATGGGGAAAAGGAAATGCAAATTTTTTATCTCTTTCATTTCTGATATATAAATGGATCGCTTAATAATGTTGAATAATTGTTTAATTTATGTATTATTTGTGTTTACATACTTGCTTTTTGTATGTCAAAATCTGGACGTAATTATATTTGTGGCCCTTAACTGACGTTTCTACTTTATTTACAGTACCTATATTTCAATAATGAAAACATTACATAGACGACAACAGAAGCTAACATTTACCCATGTATATTACCAAAGTTATTTCAACTGATCAGGAGGAGCTTATGTTTAAATTTGCATAAGGACAGTCTACTTGAAGATGTGTGTGATAAGGATGATTGCCGTTATAACTATTATTGAATTCTAATCACCTATCAGTGTCACCAAACGCATATACAAAAGAACTGAGTGTATGATATGGGACGACTAACTGAACAGTTCATTAATAAGTTTATCCCAAAACTCCTGTCTATAGATGGACTGTTCTTAAATAAGCGAACTATTCAAACCCTGTCCAGTCAAGTGAAATAAATCTAGTAATATCTAACATAGAAAACACGTATTTGAAAATGAAAATCATCTTTTAAACAATAGCAGATAGATATTTTCAAAGATACGTCAACATATCAGAAACGGATACGATACGTCTAAAATGTCCCACTTCTATATATTACAATCGGAAGAGAACAAAAAAGCGACGCTCCTTATTGAGTTAAGTTTGTCAATCAATAATTGTTCACGAAGTTATAATTCAGCGGGGTAGAGGTGGGGGGTGGGGAAATAAGAAAACGTGTTTAGTATTATAATTTCAGTGTAACCATAACTAGCTTTGATATAAATTCAATACACATTTTGCAAACTGGTAACGTAAGTAGTAAAACATAGACAATAATAAGAGATTCACATGATTAATTTCAACATGGAATGATAAGATGTTTAGTGAAAAATAGACATTTAAAAGTGTGTAAGCAGCTTTAAATAGTGGATTGAAATACCTCATTATTGGTGCATGCAATAGTGTTGTTGCATTGTGCCGTACTTGTAACACCACTACAGGACAAACAACTCAGACTTGAAACTATATTATTATAATTAAAAAGAACTGTATGTTTTACATATTACTTATACAGGTATATAACATATTTTTTAAAGTAAGGGAATACCTTCTAATAAGTGTCATTAATTTTAAGAGAGTACACGATGTTGTTAACTCGGTTCCGAATTTATGTTTCGATCATTGTTGTTTTGAAAATTATTTGATACTCTCAGTCGCGTCAATCTTTTATTATTTTTCTTAATTTTTATTCACTGATAACCTGCGATCCAAAAAACACTTATCATCTGTCAGTTTCTCATCACCAAGGAAACACATAGTCGAATGAATTTGCATGACATATTAGTGTAGGTCGTCATCGATATCATTTACTTTCTTTATTTTGTTTAATTTATTAAAAATTTAAAAATGTCAATGATTTTATAATCTTCCTGACCTTTGTAGTTATAGTCACATGTTAAGAAGGAATTACACACGTTGTCCTGGCAACAGTGATGACACATTACATGGCCATGGTCAACCATGCGTTTTCCAAATAAAACTCCTGCGCTATCTTTTCGACAAAGCTGTAATATAATTTTTTTTTAATAATATAGACCCCAAATGCATTTGCTAAAACTTTATAAAATTAAAAATCACATCGTTTTTAATGAAAGAGAAATTAAAGGTTTACATTTCAAATATAATCATTTGATTATGATCAATTGTCAAAAACTGTTTTCTGTTTCTGTAGTTTTGATTCGAACGTTAATCGTTTACTGACATTGTTTTTGTATGATACCTTATTCAACTATGTACCAACGATAAGCGTTGTTTAAACAATTAAAACGAAAACGAAAGCGTTTAAAAATTACAGTTACATACAACTGATTAAACTAGGTTACTAAGGGGGAATGTAAACAAATCAACATTTCCAGTGCATTGACATAAGGATTTTTTGTATATTTATCAAATTTTAAAAAAATGCACTATTTACGTTTTCATGAAAATTGCCACACATGATCTTCTCGCGTAATCAAACCAAATGGCATTTTAAAAGGGGTTCATCAACTCGTTTTCAAGTTAAATAAGTTTGGATTATAAAAATCAGTCGAAAACTGAATCTTTTCCCAATAAGTCATAGCGTCACGTCGCGAAAATAACAATTTACTTGAGCAACGGCATTACCGACCTTGTAACTGTATCGTATGACCTTCAGAGATGATCATGTGTTTTTAATGTTAGTGTGGTTCTAGAAAACATTTCGTTATAGACGTTAGAAACATGTGACAAAACATAGTGGCGTTCAGATGCTAAAGTTTAAATTGTGTTTTTATATACCTACTTGTAGAAAAAATGTATAATGTTGTTTAAAACGCTGGTTCAACAAAGAAAGTATTGAAGAAATTATTGTTATAAAAATCTTCACATGTAACACATTAAATTCAATTTTAAAAACAAAAAAATTGTCACCTCTGGATAGGAGCATCCAACGTCATATTTAGTGATATTATCTTTTGTCCTGTATTTTTTGTGTAAAACAAACCCGAAATTAATGCATAACCGTATAGCTGAAACAGGAACATTTCGTAAGATAAACAGAATTATAATAACTCCTCTATTGTTAGTTATCTTGTGAATGTTTAAACATAATGTGTAATGGTTATTTTATTGAAACGAGATTATCTTTCAGTAGTTCGAGGGTCCTTCCTTAACTTGATTGTACAGTCACTGTAACTACATTGTATTGAGATATTCGACTTTTAGCAACAAGCATAATGATATGATTTTATTCTGAAATTTAACACATTCATCACAAAGAAGACGTATCTGTATTTTCACAGGTTGCAAACTTAGCTGACAATTCATATTGATTTCTCAAGTCTCAAAAAATTTCATGGTGTGATTTTACACCACTGCAACACATTCGGTGATGGTTGGGCACACCTAAACATGTTCAACCCTACCACATTATATATGTGCCTGCCCAAAGTTGGTACATGTAGCCTGTAATTCAGTAGTTGTCGTGTGTTGCTGTATAATAAATTTTGTTTATTGGTTTGTTCAATTGGCCATAAATTTTCTCGTTTGAATTGTTTTACATTTGTCATTTTAGGTCTCTTTTTATGGATTTTGCTAATTTTTGAAATCCTTAGGCAGTTGGCTTATTGCTACGTCATGAAGTCTATTTAGAGAGTTTATTGGCATTCAGACCACTTCTTCTTTCTATGAAATATTACCTCGTTTTCTGCACATGATACAGCATTGTGGCATTTTTCGCCTTCTGATAAACCAGTACAGGAAAAGCAAATTATTTCACATTCTGATAAAAGTAATATTGGACAAGCCATTAATATGTTTATGATTCTAAGTGACATCACAGTGGTGTAAAATAAGAAAAGACAAAATGTTTATGGATTAGCACCAAACTTGTTAATTTATATCATAATGGGTAGTTGAAAAGCAACCGATGTATCCCTGAATCCTGCGCTGAAAAGTTACCTTAATAATAATGAGATATTTGAACACAATACTACATCGGTGAATAGCTTTATGTTTGGTACATGTACCATAAAGAGCGAACTTTAATTTGACAATACGCAAGCGAAATCGGAATACTATCATGGAAAGGTCACGCAAGAGAACTATCATATATGAAATAAAATAAATTGCTTAGAAATAGGACTTTATAAATACGTTGTTCCTGTAGCACTTTTTAAAAGATTTGACTTCATCATCAAAATACTAACATTAAAAAAAAGATATCCATGTATGAGTACACGATATGTGAGGAGATAAATGACGTAAATAAACCAAAGCTTTATACTTTCTCAATTTTCCAACGTTGATTTTAAGAAAAGTATGTTACAAATAATGGCAGGCATATAAAACCAGTAACTATGATACACCCCAGGACCAATGTCATATATAAGAGCTTTTTGTTGATTTTTTCATGCGGGTTTCAGTAGATTTTGTGAACCCTCAGGGTGAAAAAAGAAAATGACCGAACAGGCAAAAGGTATATCTGCTACAAATGAAACATACTACGTCCTTTTTATATCATTTCCCTTCAAAATCAGTACTGCATACGGCAATGGTGATTGATTGGTAATAATGTGTGTAACCTACATGTTCAAATCATTGGCATTGGAGGTTTTAGTGCGTTTGGTTTTAAAACCCACTTTCCCGTAATAAACACATTGATTATTTTATTCTTAAATGTATGATTGATTTTATTATTTGTTACTGGCTATGTTCTAGCTGTCAGTAGCTGCGATAAGTTTAAAATCTGATCTTCGTGACTTTTCGTTGTTGGGGTGTACAAGTACCCGACTACGTCAAATTGTGTTTATGTTAGATGTTTTTACATGTGTATCCATCTTGTGAGTTTAGTCTTTTACAACTGATTTGTATACTTCGTTCTTATGTTGTACTGTTATTGCATCTTGCATTATTACACCACTGCGCTAGGTGAGAGAGAGATGGAATCCAGCTAACATTGTTAACCCCGCCAAATTCTATAGCTATGGTCTTGTCCCGAGTCAGAAGCCTTTAATTCAGCGGTTGTCAGTGTTTTTTTGTTTTGTTTTTTTTTACTGTGTTACGTTTTTGTTTTTCGTTCATTTTTGTGTTCTTGTACGTTAATTATGCCGTTAGTTTTCTCGTTTAAATTGTTTCACATTTTTGTAGGGCCTTTTATAGCTGACTATACGATATTGGCTTTGTTCATTGTTTACGGCCGTACGGTGACCTACTATAGTTCCTAATCTCAGTGTCATTTGGTCTCTTATAAAGAGTTGTCTCTTTGACAATCTTACCATATCGTCTTTTTGACATTAATATAATTACAATAACCACATATATAAAACTTACCGTATTGTGCGAAGTTATAAACGGCAATCAAGAGAAGAACTGATACACCTGACGGAAAAAAATACATTAAATGTAAAAAAAAAAAGAGAGAGAACAAATCTTAGCAAAAACGAAAGAAACATAGAAACACAATCAGCAGATTGGGTACTTCGGGCATTTTAGTTTTTTTTTGCATTATCTTCTATGAAATTTTGGTTAATCTGAGAATTCTGATCAAAAGAAAAAAGGTTTACATTGACATCACACAAAATTATTTGACCCTGCCATATTTGCATGTGCCTGTCCCACGGTTGGAGCTTTGTCATTAGGTGTCCAAGAACCCAACGACAATGTTTCTTTTTCGTTTTTTTATGTTTTTTTTGTTAGGAGGAGAGGGAGAGTGAATATGAATTTGATGGCAGATTTGTGATGAATTATGTATGTTAATTATGTATGTTACATATATATTTAATCTATACTATATAGTTTGGACGGTTTGTAAGTCAAGAAAATTTCGATTATAGTAAGTTAATGAGGTCTTCTCACAAAAAAAAGATGTTAGAATTCACAGTTGATCCTTTAGAGATTTGTTACCTTGATATTTTCGTAGGCTGACGCACTACTTATATATACATTATATATTCATTCTGTGTAAAAAATTTAAAAGTGTACACCAATAATTATATGTTACTTACAACGTTATGAACAATCGACTGTTGCTCCACTATCTGCATGAAAACGAACCCTTTGATCATATTTTTCAGAAGCCAAAGTGTGCAAAAAGGTGGTCCATTTTGGAAGTTTACATTTTTTTACATTTCTTAGAACAAAAGGTGGTCTTTCATCTTTTGTCATCGGAAACTTGTCTATAAAATGTACTAGGGTTTTTGTTTAAATTTTCAATTTTTCTAATGGTTGTCTGCACAACAGCAGAATTTACCTATGCATGTATCTTGGACATATTGGGTTTATACTGATCTCCTTTAAAGTTTTATTTGGTTTAAAATCTCTAAATAAATACTTTTTTTTCTAATTGACATTATTATTTCATATGTTAAATAAACAAAATTTAATACATACCATACGTCATGTTATTTCTGGTGTAATTGACGAATTGTATAATATATTACAACATTTTCATGTTTTATCTTCTCAGAGATAAGGCACATCTTAGCCTACATACTGTTTTTCTGTTAATGTTATCAGGTTTTAGTCGGAGAATTGCTCATATACAAATCTTTGACTTTAAAATAAAGCCTAGGATATAAAAGTTTTATTCAAATCCATGATTTCCATACAGGGCAATTTAACAGACTGATAATATTTTTTATTTATCAATGGGTAATATTTGTGATATATTTGCCACAGGATGTTTAATAACATCCCAGCAATGTCCATCAGAAAATAATCTTATAATTTTCGAAGTAACTGTTAGCTTTCTTATTCACAAGAATCATTATTTTGTCGTTTAGTATCTACATTCATTCAATATTCAACAACTCGTGTTTCTTTTTTTCAAATTATTCATTTTGCGGCAGTGTAAGATTAAGAAAGTGTATTTAAATATTATCAGTATGTTATTGGTGATGAGAGATTGCTTTTAAATGTAAAGAGGTAAATTGAATGCATATTAAGGACTGGAACATTTTGATGTAGTATTTGTCTGTAGGTACTAAAGCGACAGGCTGAGTCGGGGTTTTATCATGCTTGTTCACTCAAACTAGATTATTAATTCGAACTCCAAACTGACCAGTCACACAAACCGGACTTCTTATTTTAAACTCGAACTGACCAGTAACTCAAACCATACTCTTAATTCTAACACCGAGCTGACGAGTCACTCAAACCGAACTCTTAATTCTAATTCCGAGCTGACCCTTCACTCAAACCGGATTCTTAATTGGATCACGGGACACACAGTAACTGAAATTGGATTCGTTATTTTAACTCATAAGTGACTAGTTTGTTTACCTAACTCCTGCGATTTGAGCGGAGAAGCATTTAAACAAATGTTCACATCATAAGTTTGAACCGGCCGGGATTCGAACTGAGGTCATTTTCAAAGATTTCAGGAAAGTTGTGTTCTTTGTGTGAAACTTCATTAGGCATGGTCGCCTATTTTAATGACTTCATAATAGAAAAATTCAGAAGAAACCAAATATATTTGAACTCTAAATCTCATCTTAATGTTAATGACGCAGACAACGCTAACAACGAGTGAGTAAATAATAGTAGACTGATTTGCAGTCCTTTATATGTTCGCCTCTGACAACAAGGGCATATGAGATACCCGTATGTTGCAAGGGGGAGAGAACCAACTTAAAGAAAATCGCTGCGACATGCTTCTGACAAAGTCAACAACGTCGAGACTTATCCCAAATAAACTCATAGATATATACCAGAATTAAAATTTTATATTTACGCCAGACGCGCGTTTCGTCTACAAAAGACTCATCAGTGTCGCTCGAATCAAAAATGTTTTCAAGGCCAAATAAAGTACGAAGTTGAAGAGCATTGAGGACCACAAATTCCTAAAGGTTTTGCCAAATACAGCTAAGGGAATCTATTCCTGAGGTAGAAACCCTCAGTTTTTAAAAAAATCAAAGTTTTGTTAACAGTTAATTTATAATTATGAACATATCAATGATAACACAAGTCAACACAGAAGTGCTGACTACTGGGCTGGTGATACACTCGGGGAAATACATAGAAATTTTAAAAGACAAGACGGAGAATATATCCACATAAAAGTAGAAAACCATCAATGTTTTTGTTATACATTTGAACCAATATGCCAACATGAAACTGGCCTTTCAGCAAAATATGGCCCTTCACTTTGTAAATCGTACAACAACAAATACTATCCTATTGCAACGAAAAAAACAAAAGCAAACAATCACAAAAAACATTGAATTAAAAGTAATACGCTATGTTTATTTAAGAAACATCAATAGTTTAAATACGTTTTTTTTTTTAATTTAAGAAACAACTAAAGCACGTATTTAATCAAGTCAGTGCATTCTTCTATTGTTGTTAAGTATGACAAGGTTTTAGTTTATACGAAAAGACTTGGCGCGGGATAGGAACAGGTGGCACAATATTCATACGAATATAATAAAACTACATGTACTTACTGCTGGTTTCGTTACTCTTTGGGTTTTTTTGTTGGTCTTTTTCCAATTTTTTGTTTTCTTTATCAGTCTTTTTCTAAAAATAAATTGTAAATGATAACTTAAGAGTTAAGATTTAATGCAATTTTTAAATGATAAGTAATAATAATTCAAATTCGTCAGTTGAGTATGAAATGATAGCAGTTAAAGTGATAATCATTGCAAGCAGATTACGTGATCACTATAACTACCAAATGTGAAACCACCTTTCAGTTATCCTCAGTGAGAGCAAATAATGCGACCCTGTGACACATAAGAATACATGATACAATGTTTAATCAGGTACATCGTGTTTTGATTTTACACATGTACATATCTCAGAAGACAGTCAGGACAAGGCATAAAAAATTGAAAATGATAGGCAATATGATGTACCCCAAATCTAGTAGCTGAGCTATGCTGTACTCACGTAGTCCGTCTGCAATCATGAATGAGAGATGAGTTGGCTATATACAAGCATTTGTTTAAGACTATCAGAAACAAAAGAGAGGCTAAGAAAACCTAAGGGACATGTAAACTCGTAAGTCTATTTCAAACCGACAACCCATGAGAGAAAAAGGAAAACTACGAAAAGACAAACAAAAAACAGTATAAAAAAACAAAAAGTTGATGTTAGGAAGGGAGATATCTCTTCCAGTCCAAGCCTTTATCCCAGAACCAGAAAAAGAAAATGAAAACAAGGTTAAACCCCATCAATATGTAGAATTACTCCAAAGTTCCCTCATCAAAGCCCATGCCCGTGCAAGAAACACCTTAAAGGGAGTCCGGAATATCAGAAAAAAACATTATGACCACAGTGCCAAGCAGAGAGAATTAATTGCAGAACAACCTGTATGGCTATATAACCCAACCAGGAAACCTGGCGTTTGTTCAAAAGTGCTGCCTAAATGGAAAGGACCCTTCATAATTTTGAAGAAAATTGATTATCTTATATATATGGTGAAAAAGTCACCACGGCAACCAGCAAAAGTTTACTACATAGACCGGCTAATACCATACAAAGGCAGAAACCCACCAACCTGGTACAAGGATAAAGTAGAAAAAAAATAATGAGAAATAAAAGTTGTAATGATCGGCAGAAGATTTGACACATATGTATATACTGTTTATTGTTAATTTTGTATTATGAAGAGATACCGGAAGAGTAATCATGGTGAAGATGCGCAGTTGCACGTAAATGTTTTTGTTATAGATCCTGTGACGTATAGACTCATTGGAAACATGAAGATAATCCTATATTTTTTTAGTGGAATTATGGGATTGGCCATCCTTGGAATTCCGCTAAATATTTTATGTTAAATTTTATACTCCTGAAGGTAGGAGAGAGATGAAGACGAGAAGTACTGTACAGTCAGCGAAAAGACTGCTGATGATGTATATAATCAGTTTACCATGCCATATGTAAAGATAGCCATGTTGTAATCCTTGTACCAGTGTTGAAATGTGACAAAAGAAATAAAGTTATTTCACTTGTAATTGAATTAGTTTTATGCTTATAAAAGGCCTGTCCTTTCCGGGCCTCCCTTTAGCCAGGTACTCAGTGTGGATATACTGTCAGTATCTTACCATAGTAACATGAGTAATTATTTAGATGTATAATATGCACCTGTATCATTTACCATACAGCCAGTTCCCAAGTAGTTGAAGTGCTATATTTTACATAAATAGAAAATAAAAAAGATAAACAAACAAAACCAAAACCAGATGATAAGCCATCCTATTACAAGGATTCCAGTTGTTCCAGCCATTTAATTTTCATGAGTTATGTTTATAATGAATATTCCAGAAAAAAGTATACAGTTAAGGGGGATAATTGAAAAGAGAATATTATTTAATTGCTACCGCTTAGAAACCAACCACAGAAATTACTAAGAGAGACCAGTTCCAAAATAACAAACCATGATTGCCTTCCTTAAGAAAAATAATCAGAACTACATGTAGCCATAAGAGAGACAGAATAGGAAGATATTTATGTATATACCTATAACCTTGAAATTGATATCATACTGTTCAATGCTTAAATAAAATACCAAAATGTACCATGTTAACACCCTAACTTACCATCCGGTTTATATAATTTGATATCTTTCAGAATGAGACCACTGAACTTAGATGAGTGCTGGATTTGTCAACAGGAATTCCCTGACCAAAAGACATTAATGAGACATCTAGCTAGTAAAGGAACGCATGGATGCCGCCTATCTGTTGTTTGTCTGTGGTGTTTCTCCTATGAGAAGAGGTTCTCCAGGATCAGTGACCTGAAGTGCCAGCTGGACGAGAAACACTCAGATATAGCACCACAATTAGAGAACACCTTTATGTCAGAGGCCAATGGATACTGGTTTAGCGTTTTGCCAGATGACTGTAGGAGATTGGTCACCGAAGTAACACCAGAGGGAAGTTCTTCTGCAGTCCAGGCACGAAGCAATGTCACCATTTGGTTGGGGAAATACAAGTCAATACGCAGATTAAGACAGAGCTTGGTAGAGGATTGGGCAAACCATCCAAAAGATACAGATGTGGTTGGAACACCTAGACATGGGATCAGGGAACCATCTGTGGAGTCAGCAGTGAGTGAGTGGGAGCAAGACGCGCCCACCATTACCTTGGAAGAGGACGCACCAATGGAAGAGTATGAACCCCTGTTGCCATGAGTGCTCACACTCAACAGCATTCAGATGAACACAGATGGACCCCTGATTGCCCTATTTACCATAAGATCTAAGGAGATGATCTGGTAGAGGATTGAGATTGACCCAGTGATAAGAATGGTGGGAAGTTTAATGCAGCATTAGAGAGGAAGGCCAATACCATCAGGCCAACTGACATTTCAACCATCTCTCACAGCGGACCACCAGTTTACGGGGAGGAATTCTAACATAGGCAATAGATGTGTGCTTACATCCCGAACATCTCTCCTATCTTACTAACCAGGATATAGAGACGACCAGGCATCTTCTCCCTTACTCTCCAAAACCAAACCAATCGTGACTCCAACCAACTCTCCACTCGCACCAACCAACCAGTCTCCATCTGCAACATTATCTGCACCCAATCCTCCATCATCTCCACCCAAGTCTCCATCATCTGCAACCAAGCCTTCATCATCTGCACCCAAGCCTCCATCATCTGCATCAAGCCTCCATCATCTGAACCAAAACCCACATCATCTGTATCCATGCCTCCATCATCTAATTAATGTATTTGAATGATAAGATATAATCTAAAAAACAATCATAATTCAATTATACTGAACTCTTGATCCGATCAGAGACCATGCTCTTTCTTCACTTTCGCTAAATCCGAAACTAAAAGCTAAACAAAAGACGGTTCCGTTTTCTTTTTCATTGTAAAGTAAAGTAATGTATACATCCTGTAGACAGCTATTACTCTGTAAATTGTAACTAACACGTAATACTATGTAGAATTACTAAAAGTTTGCCAATGAAATCCCCTGGTTTTATTGGTAATTAACAATACAGGGAAGAACCGTATTGCAATTGTTGTAACATTAAGGGGCTTTGTTTACAACTATTATAGTGAAATAAAGTATCTGAAGTTGAAAAAAAAAGACTTTATTAACATTTATTTGAATTGGACATCTTGCAACTTTTTAACTTTAGGCATTTTGTTTGGCAAGTGTCCCTTCCACTTGTTTACCCGTTTCACTTGATAACATATTTTTCATAGATTGTAAGGTGTCTGGCCCAATATGCATATACCTAAAATTATATTTCAACCCATTATAAGTCCTGAAAGTGTCTCAGTAACGAAATATATAAGTTTTACTATCGGTCCAAACCATTTTTGTTGTTTCTTATTGAAGAGCCATTTTACAGGTCATGTGACAGCAGTAGGAAATATTTTTGTCGTTGCCATTATATATAAAAAAAATCTCTTAAGTATTCTATAAGAGTACGAAATAATTAAGTCATTACATTAATAGTTTTATTAAGGCTTCATTATTTATCATGTTTATATCTGTTAAAGATTAGCATATAGGAATTATATTGTAACCAGTTTACCGCTGGAATTTAATATCAGTACTCCCGGCGTCTGCTAGTCCTACGCACGGCTAGAAATTGGAAACAAGTCTAGTTACGACGTTTTAAGCTTCTTTTGATAAATTCAAATAAAGGAAAAGTTTTGGCTATTTGTATAATAATTAAAGAACAGGTATTTTACTGTCCATTTTCTTACCCCAGGAGTAGATTACCTTAGCCATATTTGGCACAACTTTTAGGAATTTTTGATCCTAAATGCTCTTCAACTTTGTATTTATTTGGCTTTTTAACTATTTTGATCTGAGCGTCACTGATGAGTCTTATGTAGACGAAACGCGCGTCTGGCGTATAAAATTATAATCCTGGTACTTTTGATAACTATTTACGTGTGATTTTTAAATGTGCAGGTTTTCCTGTCAAGCCCCTATTTTGTCGGACATTTTCCTGTCAGTCCTGACAGGGTTCTCATTGACCCTCAGAGATCTCAAAAGTATATAAATAATGCTCTGCTCATTGAAATGGCGGATAACTTGTTACCTGAAGCCTAACTAGAAGCTTAACAAAATAATAGTTTAAAAGTTTATCTTTACCAGACCTATTCCAACAGAAAAGCCAAGCAGGTTAATATGTTTAAATTTAATATAAGATGAAGTATTTTTAAGGAAAAGTAAATATAGCGGCAGTTATCCCCTACCACACTGAGTGACCTAAATGTCTCGAAAACTGATTACTGATTAAGCGTCTGCATGTCTGCATTTGTCAGTGTATACATATGAACATGTAATAATAAATATAATATACGTTCAAACTTATAGTTTATTGAGTAATATGAGTGTATTGCCTAGCATCCATTCGTCTTCAGAGGTAGAAAAAGGAGAGACCCCAAGATGCAGAATATCCCTGACGAGAGCCCCAAAACTTGTCAACAGATCCTTCCACAATTACTCGGCCTGTGGCGGCGTTTTGTTAAAATATAGATTTACTTAATAAAGTGCAAATATGGTCCGTTTTTGGTTGATACGGTCAAATAGTTTTGCTATAAAGTTAGCATGAGGTAACAAAACCACTGAAAACTAATTCATTACCGGAAGAGGATGATTTCTATATAGTTTTTTTGACATCTCTAGAGGCTCTATCTGATGACCTCAAACTAACCCTCCGAATACTACAAAACTAAACCATTATAGGTCAAGGTATGGTCTTAAACACGGAGCCTTGGCTCACACCAAACAACAAGCTTATGAGGGCCCTATACAAAAATTACTAGGGTGAAAGAGGGGCGAAAGATTCCAGAGGGACAGTCAAACGTATAAATCGAAAATAAACTGACAACGCCATGGTCAAAGAATAAAAAAGACAAACAGACCAATAATAGTACAAAAGACACAGCATAGGAAACTTAAGACTAAGCAACAGGAATTCCCCAAAAATTGGGGGTGATCTCATGTGCTCCGTAAGAGTAAGCAGATCCTGCTCCACATGTGTACAACAATTTTAAACGATAAAAACAACAGTATAATATATATAAAACTAGAGGCTCTAAAGAGCCTGTGTCGCTCACCTTGGTTGTTTTGCATATCTAACAAAGGACAAGATGGATTCATGACAAAATTATGTTTTGGTGATGGTAATGTGTTTTTAGATATTTCTTTACTGAACATTCTTGCTGCTTACAATTATCTCTATTTATAATGGACTTGGCCCAGTAGTTACAGTGGAAAATATTTTGTAAAAATTTACAAAATTCATGAAAATTGTTAAAAATTGATTATAAAAGGCAATAACTCCTTAAGAGATCAATGGACCATTTTGGTCACGCTGACTTATTTTTAGGTCTTACTTTTCTGTACATAATTGCTGTTTACAGTTTATCTCTATCTATAATACTAATCAAGATAAAAACCAAAAGCTGAAAAGTTTTCTTAAAATTACCAATTCAAGGGCAGGAACCCAAACACGGGTTGCTTGAATGGTCTGAAAATTTCAGGACATTTATATCTTGACCTCATAAACTATTTTATCCTTTCAGATTTGTTCTAAATGCTTTGGTTTCAGCAATATGAGCCAAAAACGGTATTTTACTTTATGTACTATTTTTAGCCATGTCGGCCAGCTTGGTTAGCGGGAGGGGTCATCGGACACATTTTTTAAAACTAGATACCCTAATGATGATTGTGGACATGTTTGGTTAAATTTGTCTTAGTAGTTTCATAGGAGAATATTTTTCTAAAAGATTACGAAAATTTACAAAAAAAATGTAAAATATTGACTATAAGGGGCAATAAATACTTAAGAGATCAACTGACCATTTTGGTCATATTGACTTATTTGTAGATCTTTTTTTATGAACATTACTGCTGTTTACAGTTTATCTCTATCTATAATTATATTCAAGATAATAACCAAAAACGGCAAATTTGATTGAAATGACCACTTCAGGGGCAGCAACCTAACAACGAATTGTCCGATTCATTAGAGCAGATAGATCTAGACCTGATAAGCAATTTATCCCAGTCAGACTTGCTCTAAAATTTTTGGTTTCAGAGATATAAGCCAAAATCTACATATTACCCGTATGTTCTATTTTTAGCCATGGTGGCCATCTTGGTTGGTTGGCCGGGTCACCAGACACAGTTTGTAAGCTAAATACCCTAATGATGATTGAGATCAAGTTTGGTTAAGTTTGGCCCCGTTTTGTCAGAGTAGAAGAATTTTGTTAAAGTTAACGACGACGGACGACGGACGACGACGGACGCCAAGTGATGAGAAAAGCTCACTTAGCCCTTTGGTCCAGGTGAGCTAAAAAACGAGAAACGAGAAACACATGAAAAACATCAACAAACGACAACTTCTGAACATCAGATTCCTGATATAGGACAGGTGCATACAATTGTAGAGGGAAGGAACGTGTAAGGGTCTGGTATGGAAAACATATAGAAAACTAGTACATAGTAAATCAATAAGTTCTTATGCATAGCTGTAACATTCAATTATGAAAAATATGTGAAAATGTTTGTGTAACAGGAATACTTATGGGCTTGGATGATTGTTGTTGAATTTTGATTATTCAAAAAGTAATAAGCCATTAAATAAAAAACGGCATATCTTGCATATCTTGGGTTTTTTCAAGGATTAGAAGTACTTTAATTTTGTTCTTCCAAGGTATGTGGAATTTCCAGAACAAGCCAGTAAGGCTAATATATCAATGGACTGTTACTTTTAAATAACTTAGGACACAATGTCTATCAATACCTCACAGTGGTGAATAAAAATAGAAAACAGCCTAGCAATACATTATTATTGTGATATTTTAGTAAATTTTTGAGATTTCTGAGATAGAAGAATAAAGATCTTGGAGAAAGCAGCTGGTTCTAAACTTGAAATTAATCCGAAGTTCTTGGGATAAGATCTTTCAAAATAGCAGTAAAATATACATTGTACGTGCGTCATTTACATTATTGTTCTACAGCATATACAATATGCCAAAAACGAGAAAAAGTGGTTAAATGAAGTAAAATATATCCTACTTATCTTCTCAAGATAACGATAAAACTATTGCCTTTACATGAACTTCACATGAGAGAATACCATGACATGAAATGTGTATAGTCAGTCAAATAGCAAATAGGAAGTCACTTTCACAACATTTTATTAATCTTTACACTTAGAGAAAGTTGTGTATGTGTCCAAGGGTTTAACACTGGTTCCTTAATTAATATTTTCTATTCATTCAAAATTACTCATTATAGATGTACATGTGCTTAAACATCTGAAAGTGTGCAATAATGTTCATGCTGCTCTAGATATCATCATCATTGTATTCGTTAAATGCCCCATATTAAAATACCACTCTAAATCACTGTATTTTTTATTGAGGGCAGCATATTCGCAGTTACTGTACCACCAACCACCATAGTATTGTTTAGCACATTTCCCGGCGTTATTATCATTATCATGATCAAATGTTGTGAAATAATGACCAGCAGCAACTCCATTACTCTGTACACTTATTAGACTATCCCCTGTAAAATAACAAATTGCAGAATTTATGGAAACAGCACCAAGTATTCTGGAAAACACAGACTACAATAAGTGGCCTCAATTTTTCCTAAAATTTCAAAGTTAATTTTTTCCAATAAGAGTGGTTAAATGTTTATTTAGATGAACATATATACTTTAAGGAAAAGAAAACATTTGTAATAAAAATAGAAAACATTTGTAATAAAAATAACGCATAATGCATAATTTTGACGTCACTTCACATGGGGGTTATGAAATTCTACGAATTTTTACTTGAATTATTTTAGAAAAAAAAACTACCAGCGTAGTCAGTCTTGCCCAATAAAATAGGTTTTCAGTGTACCATTATAAAAAATAATGCATCTTGTGTTATTTGTTTGGAAATCATGGTCTGTTTGTCAGAACCACCTCCGGGTGCGGGATTTTTCGCTGCGTTTCAGACCCATTGGTGGCCTTCGGCTGTTGTCTGCTTTTTGGTCGGGTTACCGTCTATTTGACATATTCCCTATTTCCATTTTCAATGTTATACATTGTTTCAAAATAATGTGCTGCTTGTAACCTTTGCAACATTTTTTTAAACATAAAAGGAGGGTATCTGACTATTTTTATTGAAAAATTAATATGACATGCTTCATTAACATAACTGCAAGAGATCAATTTTAGTTTTGTCATACATTGGATAGTTGAAAATGTACAATTGACATTATTTTAAACATTAAAAATAATGTTGTCAATCATCAAATTAGGTACCTTGGTTATATTTTTTTGAAATAAATAAAAAAAAATAGACGATGAATCGGTTGGTAATTTATGGTGAAGGTAAAAGACAATTGTAGATACATTCTTTTTGGTGCAAATATGTTAAACTTTGTGATTGAACGTAATACATGACAAATGTGAACAGGGGTAAAGTACACATTGGTGATACCATCATGATCAAAGATAAAGGCAACAGTAGTATACCGCTGTTTGAAATTCATTTATCAATTTAGAATTTTAAAAAAAGGGTTACAAATTAAAACTGAAGGAAACACATCAAATATAAGAGGAGAACTACAATACAACAGGAACACAACATCAAAATGTAACACACACAGAAACGAACTATACTTTAAAAATAGCCATTTTCTTGACTTTGAACAGGACATTTTAAGAAAACAGTGGTGGGTTGAAACTGGTTTAGTGGCATGCCAAACTTCTCGTTTTATGGTAATGTTAAATATACAATTAAAATGACAACATTATATTACAGGACTACAATACAAAAAAATGGTAGAACATATAGGACAGAGAAACACACGAACAATATATAACAAGAGGTACCAGGTTTAAAATTCAATATGACATACGCGTGTTTCGTCCACACAAGACTAACCATTTACAAAAGCCAAAACATGTACAAAATTGCAGAGCAATGAGGACCAAAAGTTCCAAAAAGTTGTGCCTAATACGGCTAGGGTTTTCTGCATGAGATAAGAGCATTCTTAATATTTTGAATAATTTACACTTTTGCAAACAGTATTTTTTTTTTAATGAACTATATAATAGATATCTATGCAATATCACTGATATTGTATTATTTAACTTTTTAATTGTGTATTTTGTATATTAACTTTATTTAACAAAAACACCTGCATTCACTTTTAATTCTAATTCGTTAAGGTGCCATCTGTTACATGGTACAAAATACATACAACGAAAAACAAAATTAAAACCAATAACTTACGCTCAGTTGTCATATAATTTTTTTCGACGTAAAAGAAAGAAAAAAGCATATGGTACCCATTAAATCATTGTTGTTTTGAAGGCTTTAGATAACAAATAATTTGAAAGTAATATCAAAGTGCCAATTTTGCTCCTTAAGGACGTTACTTGTAAAATCGCTGAAGCGTGTTTAATGTTTACACATTAAAAAACAACTTTCGCCACCTATATTCTGTCAAAAAGACTTAAGCATTATACAATAAATTTGTTTCCACAAGTATAACTCTATTTAAAAGTAGTTATCACTACACTTGTACTAAAAAGATGTTTTACGCAATGAAAAAATAGCACACTATTTCTTAAATTATCATCTAAAACCGTTTTTCCAACTGCAGGAATTGCATCGTTTGTCCTGCTTAAGGTAAAGCGTGTGTCTGTTTGCATCTTTAATTGTAAAAGGACAGTACGCAATAAGTCTTTGGCAAAATTTGCATAATTTGAGAGAGGAGTCCAATTCATTTGATATGCATAGTTCATAATTATCAATTAACTGTTAAAAAAACTTTTTTGTCAACACTTTTAGGAATATTTGGTCCTCAATGCTCTTTGACTTCGTACTCTATTTGGCCTTTTTAACATTTTTTTATTCGAGCGTTACTATTGAGTATTTTAAAGACGACACGCGCGTCTGGCGTTTATTTTAAATTTCAATCCTGGTATCTATGATGCGTTTATTTGTAAAAGTAGGTACATGTATACTTTATTTGCCAGTCTTATTTTATAGCTAGAAAACTAGTACAGTTACCCGATATTTATTTCCTTGATAACTTCTCATATCATTTTTATCGTTTAATGTTCATGTTACACAAGTTAGTTCTCCATCAGTATTCTTTAGATAAACCATCAATTTGGAACAAACTGTAGTTAAAAATGCTTCACCGTAAATAGTATTTTAAATACAACAGGATATAGAGGGGTAAAAGATACAAATTGAAAGACAATAACGTCATAGCAATGAAAAAATACAAAAACGTATATACAATGTAAGACCCACCACAAAAACCTAAGGCTAAGCAATACGAATCTGGGACCGGCGAAAGGTCACAAGTTCTTCATGATGGTCAGCAGATCATATTCTAGCTGTTGCACTTGTCGAGCTGCTCAAGTAAGTAAACCCATAAGCTCCGTAGGTCACATTCGAAGAAAATAATGGCGGGATTGTGGTTATGACGAATAGAACATATCAGTCGTCATATGTGAAACAGATGTTCCACACTCTTGACTTGATATCTTCCTTAATAGCAACAATCCTTTTACAAAAAAGAATCGTAAAAAGGCAACTAACTTTTAATAAAAAAAAAGATATGAGTCCCGGAATATAGCAAAATTCTTTGACATGTTTTTGTGCTAATAAGTTGTTTTTACAACAAAACAAAAGTTTTTATCACTTGAAATTAATCCCTCATTTAAGGTGTAGTCATTACATTGAAGGGTAGTTAGAGATTACTCTGACGTGCAACGGCTCTTTTGCCAGACAAGCTGGCGCCGTGGGACGGCTCCTGCTTGTCTAGCAAAACAGTCGTTGGACGTTATGGTAATCTCAGACTAATTAAAGGGTTATTCTCATTTGAGGGGTTGTTCCCAATCTTTTGAATAGATTTCTTCATAACGACAGTTCTCAAAGAATGTTTGAAACACGTGTGTTATTTAAACCACTTTAAAGTACCCTCTCAAATCAATCATCTTTATCAAAGTCAAAGGATCAAATTTTAAATCGGAGATTTTTTCTTGCTTTTGAACATTTTTCGTCATAACAATAGTTTTCTTTTCTGGACTATCATTGAAAGAAGGAGCTCTAGAAGAGACGTCAACATTTTGCTTTAGAACGTGCGTCGCAAAAGGGTTAATAAATCCTTTATATGCCGGATGCCATTTAACCATATAATTTTGTCAAACAATACAATCAACACCTTTATTAATTAGTCCTTTGTTGTCGATAGCTATAAAATGCAATAAGCTGGCAAGATAGTGAAATATATGTTTATAATAAGTATCCACTTCATTATCTAGTATATTATAAGAACATAAACCTGAAGCACGGGGAAGCACTCTACTGTCTCCGCATGACACTAAAGAAGACAATAACCCTTAATTTCGTTGAAAACACTGAGTGAAATGACAACGAGTACTATGGTAAAAACGATAAGGGCCACTGAATCCCGCCTCCTGTTGCGGGATTTTTTAGCTTAGTTGACCCATTGGTGGAAATGGTCTGTGTGTTGGTCTATGGTCGGGGTATTTTATCTTTGGCACATTTCCCATTTCCATTTCCATATATTTAAGTTGTCGTGAGCATTTGTCAGTAACCAAGTACTTACCAGCTGTTCCACTATAGCCACTTAGTGTAAGTATATATTTACTGTTCTCGTCTCCAATTTTAAAAGTTGAATAATCTGCATACTTAATTGTTCCATCACGTTTCCCTAGCTGGAAGCGAATTTTGTGTGGCCCATTTGTCGAAATGGAATGAATATCTTTATTTCCTAACGAAATATATGTACTATAAGTTATTAATGCTGATTAAACCATAAGTACATGTAAAATAAAATGTGAATCATAAACAATATTTTCATGAATATTTACAGTGTTTTGAGCAGATCAGTTTTGCGGGTAACAGTAGGATTTCACACTTGCTAGTAATTGTCTATTATTTCACGAGTTCCCTGTGTTCACATATTATGTGATATGCACATATAGTGTCAATGCTTAAGAGAAAATCTGCATTTTATTCATAATCGCCATTTGCAATTTGTTTAATAAAACTGCGTTTTTCGTGGTAATTTAATTGATGTAAAAAAGGTCGTGATTGTATTATACAAGTCACGATGGAGTACATTGTACTTTGTAAATTTTTGATATTGAAAAGGGATTTTTTTTTCAAATGATAGAACGTGCAAATTTAGAAAGTGTTTGGCGTAACCATAAGTTGTGTTGTTATTACATTTGTAAGAGCTTAGCTGCATCAAACAAATAAATACTACTGCATTAAAGGGTTATGCGTTTAAATTTTTATGGTCTATTTCGATTGTCGTCGTTTCTGTGTGTGTTGCATTTTAGTGTTTCTGTTGTTTCGTTGTTCTCCTATTGTATTTGATGTGGATTTGATTTTCTCAATCGATTTATGAATTTCGAACAGCGGTTTACTACTGTTTATTTAGCTATGCAAAAGGTTGTATAAAGTAGCTTTCAAAATTAACATGGTAAAAAAATATTCAAAGTCTGAAAATGGAATATATGATTGGTATACTTTAGCAATGCACATTTTTACAGAATTCAATATTGATGAAGAAAAATGCGTTTAGTTCAATTAACCTTTTAAACTACAAAAATATAAATACAAAAAAAAATGTTGTTTAATAAAAGTATGATATAATCAATCTTGAAAATTAATCAAATACGGAAACAGTTCAAAGCTTTACCTTAATAGTAAATTAAAAACTAAAATTTAGCCGGAAATATACTTGCATATTTTATGGTTATTGACTTTGAACAAAATTCTATAACAGTGACCATATAACTTTGAAAATGAAACAGGTCGATATCAAAAAAAATCTTAAGAGTGTGTAAAGATTGTACAATTGTAGATGACGAGGAATACTTTTTCCTATATTACCAAATCGTTTAAAATATAAGAAATCAACTAACAATGCAATAATTGTAAAACATATTATTATAAGGTTAACTAGCTTTACTAAGACTATAGTCAGACACTATTTGATCACACTACAGATGTGTTGTCGAATGTTGAGGGCTATATAAAGCAACCAAATGAATTAATAAATTGAGTTCAGCATTGATCAACTATTTATATACTTATTAAATTAATAACTTTGCTTGTTAAGAACTTATCAATGAATTGTATGTTTCTTATGTACATTTCTTTTTTTTCTTTTAAACAGTCAGGGTTTCTTTGTACTAAAGTTAAAATCGGGATTTTTAGTTGGTACAGAAATATGTAAATGAAAAATTATAGACAAAACAAAAGCTTTAAGATTGCAGTATGGTCAATAACTGTAGAGCGCTTTCATTATACTTGCGTTTTAATTAACAACGTCTTTAATTGAATAGTATGTCTCTGTGACAATATGTCAGTTTTGACACAGGTTCATCGATAGGTATACTTCCTTATTAAAATCGTCTGAAGGAACTGGACAATGAATTTTCATCAAGCACATTTTTTGTGAATGTTTCTTTTACGGGGGATTGGGACAGGCGATTACAGATTTATGCAGGTTAAACTAGCTTTAATTTCTTTAAATTGTTTCAAGAACAAACCTCACATCGTGAATCCAAAAAGTTGGTGATTTAAATATATTTTTAATACGTATCAAATTAGACATTCGTAAGATAGCGTTTTATATTTGTATGGCCTTCTACTGGAGCTGATCGAATCTTCGTTTACAAAATTTCAAAGTGGCACTTTGAAACAAACTATTGATGGTCGATTTTATTAATCCAAAAGCGATCGGTACGAAAGGAATTAGATACAAAAAATTCGTTACTTTGGTTTCCATAACCATTTAATCGGTGTTCCACTTGCTTGATTGGCGCTGTCTTTTCTTAATTCCAACATATATGTTTGTATTTATTTTGTAATTGTACTTTCTCGGTAAATGTGAATTTAGTTTTTAGAGAATAAAGTTTTTATCTATCTATCTTTCTGTAAACAAATCTGTTTTTAATTCTTCTATTTCTGAGGTCAGGAACAATAACACATACCCGACTATCCATACAGTACGGAATATTCCTTTTATGGATAAAAAATATCGATAACATGATTCAAGTGTCCGACCTTATGATATATATCTTTTATAATTCTATTGCCAGATAAAATGTACTAGTTATTAAAGGTCTGTATTACCCAGTTCCGGGAATATTTTCAAAAGTTAAACTAAAGACGGTGGTTCACTCGTACGAGAAAGATAAATTTACATCCTGGAAATGGTAGGAATATACATTTAGAAAACAAAAATGTACTCAATAAAAGTTTTCCATTGACTTCAAAAGTCATAGCATTCTTAGAACATGTAGAAAAATAAAAAAAAAAAGCCATGTCTTTTGAAAAAAAGGATAGATTTTAACTATGGCAAAAACTATAGTTTTCTCGTTTAAATTGTTTAACATTGTCATTTCGGGGCCTTTTATAGCTGATCATGCGGTATGGTCTTTGCTCGTTGTTGAAGGCCGTACGGTGACCTATAGTTGTTAATTACTGTGTCATTAGGTCTCTTGTTGAGAGTTGTCCCATTGGAAATCATACCACATCTTCTTTTTATATCTTATGTCTGGATGGTGAAGATGTTTTGAAAAAGGTAAATGGATGACTTTTTGAATTTAGTATGCGGTATTTAGGATACTAGAAGGTGTTTGAGTAAACTATCTATATGTATATATATTTATTTATTTTTTATTTTCTGGAGGAGAGGTTTATAAGTAAAGGACCTATTCGATTATTCGAGTGTACTACTTGTTTTGTTTACTGCTGCGGTGGTTATTTGATCTGTCTTTCCCCTGAGAAAAATTGAACGCTCCAAGACCTCAGTTTTTATATTGGCAACATGTATCATTTTTCCTTCTGCGACTCTTGTTACTTCATCCCCCTTCATCGCTAATGTGTGTCCATTCCTTTATTTTTGCGAATTTAAGGATCAATCACGCGGTTTCGAGACGACATGGTCTATGTTTTAGTCATTCCATTTCTCTTTCATTTGCAAAGGAAATCCTGTAGAATTGTCCCTTTATTTATTACTTTAGTTTTAATTTTTTGTTTGACGTTTCGATTTGTTTTTATATATTTTTGTTTACATGTCGATTTTGCATTAATAGTTTTCAAATCACTCTTGGTGTTGCAATTCAATACTGCTATGTTGGGTGTTTTTTTCGCTTCTAATATTTGTTTTTCTTTTCGACCGATAGTTCTCCTTGTAAATCGTTCATTCTAAGAGTATACATATAATTGAAATTCTAATTGTTTGGTGGAATAATAGGTATGGTATATGAAATGTTTTGGAACCAAACTAATTTGGCAGCTGCAATATAAAAAAAAGGTAGCTGTTTGGTGACTTCCAGAAGTCAATTACTATCTGAATATTGGCTCTCTTTACAATCATACTAGGTCTTGTTTTGGTTTAAATCAAACACCTTTAATATTGAATAGCATTCAAGTTTGGGTTCTTACTCGTATTACAGATAATTCACTTGATAAAATATGTTCGGGAAAGCGATAATGTAATGTTCAACAATTTTGATGCTTATCAGTAGTGTTAAGGACTGGTTAGAAGCTACCTTTGTTTTACATACACAAGATGACCATAGAGCTGTTTTCTACCACTATCATGTCTGCAATACAGCGGAAAAAATCCCACGTCCGCGGTGGGGCGAAGGCTGACACGTAAACGCTTGAAAAACATTTGGAAAACAGTAAATATACACAATCATAATGTACACGAATAATTGAAATACTATATAATTATATAACTTCTTGTAAAACTTTAAACACACTATACACACTTTATGAATTTAAACCTACCTAACCAATATTCGCCGTGTACATTACCAAATCCATTTTTATAGCTTATCCAACTTATATTAAAGTCAACTGATCCATTTACACGTCTTTGAATTACCTAAAATGATGTGGAAAATATCATTCACCATAACGTAAGTATCAACTACAAAATCAAAATTGTTATTCCATACTGTATTGTAACAGTCACGTACTTTGACACTAGTCAGAACAACTTGACAAAACCTGCTAACTTCTCAGCATTGTACAGACGTCCATTTGGGAATACAATACACTAACATGACACATAATTTATTTCAAATACCGGTAACGGGTAATTGTTTTTCTATTATATTTGTATATTATGCTGATTTCGGTAAAATGAAAAAAATCTGCATACAACACAAGTAGTAGACAATTGTAGATAGAAAAATTACATTTCCTAATCGGATTAACATTTGTTTTCAAGAAAAAATGGAGTTAATTTGTTTATTAAATGCAGTTCAACGTATCAATTAAGCTGAACAAAAAGGTGAAATTATATTTACCAAATGAGCTCGACTTTTTTACTGCTGAATCAATATCAATGAAATGAGAACATTTTATCTTACTTATTAGTTTTGGTAAACGATTTCATATCTGTTCATATGAACGGTACCACAAATGAAACCCTGTAAATGATTAAACACATAAATGCATTTCTGTCGCATTGAATTGTTTAAAACATTTGAAATTAATTCGGGTTTCAAATCAACCATTGACTTTCCTCTCATTCATACTCTTCTGGTCCTCGAAATTCATTTAATCTAACCATAAATTCGCTTTAAAAAAAATATAGGGAAGGCTGTCACCTTAAATTTTATCATGGGAAACTGTACCTCGAATGTCATTCTGGTAAACGATTACTTTTCGGTTTCAGGAAAAGGTTAAATCACAAAAATACTGACCTCGAAGAAAATGTAAAACGGAAAGTCTCTCATCAAATGACAAATTCAAAAGCTCATACACAACAAACAAATGGATAACAATTGTTACGACTTCTTTCAGATGGAACGATTTGGTCATTATTGGATCAACTGCAGACTACAACAGTTTTTTGTTTTCGAAATTTATTTCATAAACAACCTACGATACAGCGGAATAAACAAGTCGAATTGGAACCTGGCTTTATCAGCAAAAGGATATGTATCTTCAATTAAATATAAAGTAAAGAACAAAATGTTCAATTCGGCAACCATCACATTTAGGTTATTTATTCTTTATTCCACTTATTGTATAAAATATTTAAACACCACGTGATAGATTGCATGCATCCGATGCGCTCATCTTGGTTTACCTTGAAGTCTTGAAGAACGCTCAAAGCAGAATATTTGAAAACCAAGGATGATTAATAGTTTCACTTGGTATAAAATTACAAACTACAACAAAACACAATATATACATGAAGCACCAAAAAACAATAAAACGAAATCCCAAAATAACCACAAACAAACACAAATTATTAAAAAAAAAACAAGTCATGGGTTCCGAAAGGATGAATAATTTCTGATTTTTAAAGGGGCACTATTTGTCAAAATCCTATTCACCGATTTGACTCAAGTTCTCATATTTGACTTTTTAACATACTTAAACACATATCCAAATTACATTAAGTCTGAAATAAACAGATAAAAATACATAAACTAGATAATATTTATCAAAAATTGTGTGAGTAATTTAGATTATATGCCATAATAATATAAATATGAATAGATGGCTACCTCGTGCAATTGGTTGATTGATTGTTGTTTGTTTTACGTCGCATAAGCGCAAAAAGGCTATATCGTGGCCATCCTCCTTCAATTGGATTTGTCTATGTTTGATTGATTTCATATTATAGGTTAAAACAATAATAGTTTTTATCGTTTCTACCTGTATAAGAATGGTTTTTCTTTTTGTGGATCGCATAAGTCAATCGAATGATTTCTCTTTTATTCACCTTCAATGTTGACATTATTTTCTTTTAATAATTGAACACGCGTATGTCTTGCCTATTCCATCTCTAGCTAAGGGGTTAGATTGAAATTTGACCCAAACTAGTTGCTAAAATCGAAGAATCATTTCACTAAATCATATTTTTTTTGTTTTTAGATATCTCGTAGCAAGTGCTCCTTTAAATTACATATTTTGATAATTTACTTTTTTTAGAAAGAATAAAACCTACAATAAACGGGAATAGAAAGACATATGTCAACATCCACAAAAGAGTATTATTATTCGCAAAAGATTTATGAATTTTACATCAAATAATAGAGTAACCTAACCAAAGGTCTAAAAATATAAACCTGTAATGGTTCAATCACAGAACCACAGTCAAATTGGTAAACTTGCGTAATTATAAAGAGATTACCTAATCATAAACGACGGGATATAATCCAGAAACTGTGACAGATTTTGGGAAATTTTGGCGTTTTAAGGAGTCTATACCAAAAAAACACATATTAAGTTTTAACAGCGACCTCACTTATGGTAAAAGGACTATGTATTGTTTTTGGGACTTATTTTGGTAAGCGGTGTTCTTCATATAAAATATATAAAATTGTTTAACCAATATTTAAAATATGTTATATATTGACTATACGGATAACAATTCCTTACATTTTGGGGAGGGGGACTTTCCATTATTGATAGGTAGGAATGAGAAAATGTAAAAAACAGGAAAATAACAAAAATATCGAACTCCAAGGGAAATTCATGCTTAAAGTATTACATGTAGACGCGCGGAAATATATAACGCGGTGTTTACTCGCGTACACTTCATGTTACGCCGCGTTAACTGTTGAAGATGTTTTTGTGTTCTGTTAAATTCATCCTTTTAAAATTGTTACACGATGATGACTGCTGTACCCATATTTTGACTATTTTATTTATTATGTCTGTTAAGTTCATGCATCATTGTAAATATGACGGAATTTGATGAGACTGTCATCAAAGTGAGAGGTTTAGCACTTTAAAACCAGGTTTAATCCACGATTTTCTACATTTGAAAATGTCTGTACCAAGTCAGGAACATGACAGTTCTAGTCCATTCGTTTTTGATGTGTTTTGTCATTTGATTTTGCCATGTGATTATGGACTTTCCGATTAGATTTTCCTCTGAGTTCAGTATTTTTACTTCTTATTAGTATTAATTAAACTGTTTGGTCTGTTTTTACTGATATCCCTTAGGCGTGTATTTTACTTATACATCCATTCAATGTGTTGGTGGTATAATTACACCTAATATAAGAATGCAAGATTTTGATTGGTTGGAAGCCAGTGTATTTTCGCATATTCTAACATTAATGTTTCCTCATTTCAAACGAATTTGCCTGTTGTTCACCACTACCGGTGAATATGCCTCAAATACTATGGTATTTGCCATTTTGGATACTCCTTTGTTACCCTCGCGAGCATATTCCCGCCAAATATTTTCGGATATGACGTTTATAAAGGAAGCGAGCTAACGTCTATTAGTACATGTACAATTCCCGTGGTTCTATGGTATTATCCACTCATTTATTCTCAAAAGTATGCATAAACATGTGTTTACCTAGACTACAAGTAAAAAAAAGATGTTACTTCAACCGTACAAAGAGTTTAAATCCATATCTATTCGGTGTAATAAACAGATATATCATGTTATGGAGGGGTATTTACGAAAAATACTAGTCTTGGCGTTGGACCGAATTTCATTCGCATAGCGGCTCGGAAAATTTCACAGTCCCTTGACTGGTATTTTTTGCAAAATACCCCTCCAAAAGATGATATTTCTGATCATTGTCTTTCATTTTTGCTGGTGTGCTTTGTACGTGTAATTTTTGTTTGTGTTTCTTTGGTACATATGACGTGGTTCTGCACGTTTAAACATCCCGCCATTATGTTAGTGTTCTATTATAATGCAATTATATGTATGTATGAACGTATATTCGAGAGCTGCGAGGGTGCAGTGGAATCCGTGTACACTCCCTATCGGGATTAGTATTTTCAAGGACAATCCGCACCCAAATACGAGGGAGTGTAAGTACTCTGGGCAGATTCTGTTACTATTGTGGAGGAAGCCAAAGTTATCGGAGATAACCACCGGGCTGCTTGTCTGGAACAGACAAACCGAAGAGATATCAGTAGATTGATCTCCAGGTCAAAGTCGGGAGCAATTTTGACCAACAGAGGCCCACATAGTACCATTATAGTTTTAACTCCGGTCTGGATACCATTGATGTGTATGAGAGGGTGAAAATCCCCCTTCTGATGTACTGAATTTTTAAGCACCTCGAGTGAGAATCCAACTCGGTACCTTCAGTACTGTAGTCATCGGTCTAAACCACTAAACCACGAACTCACATTATGTTATTGGTCTATTATCATTTTAAAAATACTTTGAACGGCTAAATTTTTTTATATATCTACCTGTGTGACGTTTACATTCTGACGTCAAACACGTGATTCTACACCAGAGTTGATGTGAACCTAGCCATTCAGTCACATGACTTCAAATATATTTCAATCCTTTTTGGGTTGATTTAAAATACAAAAATAAGTACGAAATGAACGTAGTTGTTAAATTCGATACATGGTTGTCTGTGCTTCTTTGTTAAATATTTGTTTGTTTTTGTTCTATTGATATTTGGACACGGTTTTGACTGCTGTATCCTTTTTTTGACAGTTTACCTTGAATGTCTGTAGTGTTCACGCATCGTTGTTAATATAATAGAATTTGATACGACTGTCATACAAGTGAGAGATTTAGCGCTATATTACCAGGTTCAATTCACCATTTTCTACATTTTAAATGCTTTTTCCAAGTCAGTTGTTGTTAATTCTTTTGATGTGTTTTGGTGGATATAAAAAGTAAGTTGGCGTTTATCACCGCGTTAACACGAAAACAAATGTTGTCTCTTTACTTTGTTCCAAGGTAGCATTAATACCCAGTTGGAAGTTTAGTTTCGCATTGTGGCCATGGTGAATATTTTAAATATGAAAGTTTTTGTACAATCAAAATGTTTTAATATAGTCGGGGAATAATATAGCCTTCCAAGAGGGTTTTGATGAACATCTATACTTATTTTTTTTTATTAATTTTCTTGTATATGTGTGATGGCTTGACAATTAAGAAACCCTCGGGGACGAAACGTCCACCAGCAGTGATATCCACCCAGTGGTGTAAATAGTTATCAAAGGTACAAGGATTATAATTAAATACGTCAAACGCGCGTTTCGTCTAAATACGACGTATCAATGATGCTCAGATAAAAATAGGTATGAAGCAAAACAATTACAAAGTTAAGGAGCATTGAGGACCAAAAAATCAAAAAAGTTGTGCCAAATACGGTTAATGCAATCTATTCCTGGAATAACAAAATCCTAAGTTGTTCGAAAAAATCCACAGTTGTCAACAGAAAATTTATAAAAATGACTATATAATTGATATTCATTTCAACATGAGAGTTCCAAATTTGTGTTATGTTTGGCTGTAAATATGAAAATGGAAGACCTGGTATTATTGCTAATGAGCCAACTCTCCAAAAGAGACCAAATGATACAGAAATTTAGAACTGTAGGTCATACACATTAGTGGTTTAGGTAGCTTTAACCAATGTTTAATCCCCCATTTTCTACAGAAAAAAGTCAGGAATATGACAGCTGTTTGATGTGTTTGAGCTTTTGGTTTTGCCATTTAATTTGGGGCTTTCCTTTTTGGATTTACTCGGAGTTCATTTTTGGTGATTTGTGTATTTTTTTAACCGTGGGGCCTTCAACAATGAGTAAAACCCATACAAATGATACAGCATAGTAAGCTGAAAAAAGAAAGCCCAAAAGTAACTTAAGTAAAAGCTGGGAAAGTAGTGTAACAGTACTATAAAAATACAGACTTTTGTTGATATTTTATAGTGACGTGCTAAGTCGTTCTTGAATGAATATGCCGGAATTTTATTTCTATGTGATTTTTTATGTGATTTTTTTTTACCCTACGACCTTCGACAATGAGTAAAACCAATACTGCTATAAGGGCGTCAACATAACACATGTAAAACATTGGAAAGAAGTTTAACAGTACAGCATAAAAAATAAACTATAAAAATCAGACTTCTGTTGATACTTTATAGTGACGTGCTTAGTCACCTTTTAATAAATTTGCCCGAATTATTTTTTCTAAACTCAATATTTAAAACTTCTTCAAATTATATATCTGTACAATATGTCGATTTGGATTTTAATTGTTAAAGTGATTCATTTTTAATTCGTGGGTTGATATTTTTTTCCATTCTACCCATAAATGTTACTGCCATCAGTTTCTCCTACTTAAAATTGTGTATCAATAATAAAATTGATTTGTGTGTTTAAGATATAAAACAAATGTCTATAGAATAAATATTCACTCCACATACCGTCCATTTGGTTCTGTTTTGGAAAACGCAATAAACAGGCTTTGGATAAAATTCGTCAGTTGGGTATATTGTATATACACCATTTTTCTGAGACTGGATATCTTGACACTCCCTTGCTATAATCATGTTAAAGTTATGTATATGTAGATGTCGATACTTCATGTATTCTGTGTTTCTATTAATTTGAATTGATTTTATAAACTAAAGGGATTCATTGATGTACATGTCAATCTTGTTTATTTATGTAATAAAATCTTTCTTCTGTGCGATTCAGTTGTTAGTTTTCCTATCAGATTTTATTTTTGGGACATTTTATAAAAGGTTCCTATAAAAAATCTTACAAATGATGTTGACATTTATAAATGACAACTTATATGAATTAATCATGTTAATCATGTGATAAAAGTTTTGTTTATTTGCAAATGAAACTACAATTTGTATTTCAGTCTGTATTATTGACAACCAAGTTCGAAATGAATGTGCAAATTAAAAATTCAATTAAATTATTCTTACGTGCAGCTATACAATTTGATCCATTCCAAAACTCAGTTTTATGACAACGGCACTTATTCTCTATACAACTCAATGGTGATTTACAATAATCGTTTGAAAGGCAATAATCAGGGAAAGAATTTTCTGTAAAACAGACAAAAAGTAAAAGGCAATACAACCCATAAATACCATTAACTAGAGATGATATATCAAATCGGTACACAAGTGCCTTGCATTTAGTTACATTTTCACTATTAAGTAATTTGCAAGCTTTATCTCTATATTGATAATCATCCTGTAATAATAGACTTAGAAAAATTTAGTGACGAGGACAACAATAACATGTATATTTATCATGGTAACAAAGAGGTTAATAATATATGATACAAACAAGGAAGACAAACATAATGAGTTGACTGTTTTATTAAGTAGTTCACAAGAAAACTGTTCACAGGAATATAAGGAAATATTTTTCTGACTACGAGCAAACCAATCTGACAACTACTCTTAGTCTTATACATAAATAACGACTTAATCAATATGCCGTCTTTTTTAACATTGCCTTTCTCGTGTACGTTATGTATGTCAAATTGATAGCATTTTTTCTTATAAAATCTACTTTTCATTTAACACGAAAGAATTAACTAGTACATATTTATCTCCTATTTCATGATTCTTTCTACTAACAATATAACTATTAGTATTCTGATGAAGTTAGAAAATTGCAATCTTTACATACTAAACTCCGATTCTTATCTAACATATCAAACTCTTGTTGTTATCATTCTTTCTAGGATATACCTTTTCGGAGAACAGACATATCATACATGATACCATTCTTATATACATGTTTTTAGTCATAACCATGATATGGTGCATTTTAATAAAAAAAAACAAATATAAAATATTGATTGTAAAATCTTGAACACAGGCACATTATATTTATTTGGTCTGGAAAAAACACTTCAAACACACTGAAATTCAAAACATTTTTTTTTTTATTTCTGCGGAATAAAATAACTAGAGGATCTAAAGAGTCTGGGTCGCTCACCTTGCTCTATGTGCATACTAAACAAAGAAAATGGATGGATTCATGACAAAATTGTGTTTTGGTGATGGTGATTTGTTTGAAGATGTTACTTTACTGAACACTCTTGCTGCTTACAATTATCTCTATGTATAATGAACTTGGCCCAGTAGTTACAGTGGAAAATATTTTGTAAAACATTTACAAAATTTATGAAAATTGTTAAAATTTACTATAAAGAGCAATAATTCCTTCAGGGGTCAATTGACCATTTTGGTCATGTTAACTTATTTCTAGGTCTTACTTTGCTGTACATTATTGCTGTTTACAGTTTATATCTTTATGTAATAATATTCAAGATAATAACCAAAAACGGCAAAATTTTCATAAAATTACCAATTCAGGGCAGCAACCTAATAACTGGTTGTCCGATTCATCTGAAAAATTCAGAGAAAATAGATCTTGACCTGATTAACAAAGCTCCCCCTTGTCAGATTTGCTCTAAATGCTTTTGTTTCAGAGATATAAGCCAAAATCTACATTTTACCCTGAAGTTCTATTTAAGCAATGGCGGCCATTTTGGTTCACATGAAACATTCTTTTAACAAGATACCCTAATGATGATTTTGGCTAAGTTTAGTTTTGTTAAACTTAGCCCAGTAGTTTCAGTGGAGAAGATTTTTGTAAAAGTTAACGACGACGGAAAATGGACGACTGACGCCAAGTGATGAGAAGAGCTCATTTTGCCCTCCGAGCTTGGAGAGCTTATAATTTCAAAACATTTAATGACTTTTTGTTGTTTTGACACGGTTGTTCATAGCAGCTGAAATTTGAATACAATGTTTATCCACTTGTTTGAAAAATATCCAGTCTCAACAAATCTGGTGAATAAATGAGTTCATTCTATCACATTGACATTTGGTTACTTTGTTTTGTTTTGAAATTAATACACAATTGATAACATTTGATAGAGTGTATAATTCATTTATAAAAGACATTTATCTATTTCATAATTCATTGTTTTGAAAGGTTAACAAAAAAAAGCTAAATTATGTATTCCTTATATAACATACTCTTAACAAAACTCTTAAGCGGGTAACACCAACATTTTCCTCTCGTTTATTTTTTCTTATATTTACATCATTGAAAAGGTAGGGGTCCATGCATCATCTGTTAAAGTCTTAATGAAATTGACCATTTCATTTTATTTTTAGGGTATATCTAATATGACCAGTTTTGGGGTACCCTTAAAAACGTTCGAAAACACTAGTAGGCAAAAATCATTAAATGTTTTTGCACATGTTGTCATCAGAGATACCCCTGACTGTTAAATTGCATAGAAGAAATACATTTTAAATTTAAATCTGAAACATTATGGTAATACAAATAGGCTAAATGTAGAAACAAACGATATTTTAGTAATGGATACGGTGAAAAGTCTGGCCACCTCAGGTCGCTTTTTTTTTAAATTTAGGCAGAAAAAAATTTAGTCGTTTAATTCCTGCAAAAAATATTTTTACATCATTGAAAAGATAGGGGTCCATGAATCATCTGTTAAAGTCTTAATGAAATTGACCGTTTCATTTTATTTTTAGGGTATATTTAATATGAACAGTTTTGGGGTACTCTAAAAAAAGTTCGAAAACACTAGTAGGCAAAAATCATTAAATGTTTTTGCACATGTTGTCATCAGAAATACCCCTGACTGTTAAATTGCATAGAAGAAATATTTCTTTCAGTAAATCTGAAAAAAATTTTGTCGTTTAATACCTAAAAAAAATAATAATTGTAATTAATTTCATAAGGAAAAACGGTAATATTCAGTATGGGACGAATATCCTAATGGGGCGAGTTGACATGATTTTTTATCACAACTATTTATTGGTTTCTCTCCCCAGACTACAAAATGCCCCTGTCATCAATAGCAGACGCTATCAGAATTTATTATTTTGACAGTTTGTCACTATCCAAGTACTACCTTTGTGTTAATGTAGATTATCTATTAGCATAACCTTGTACTAGGATTCATGTTCAGATCATATCTTCTAGATTATAACACATGTTACGTTTTTTCCAACCAAATTTACAGTAAAATAGGTTTGCCTAGGATATAAATATATTGTAATTGAAGTTTGGTAATCCTTACTGTGTTGTTATGTTTAATGCCGATGATCACATATTAATGCTTGATGTTATTTTTCTCAAATTTTTGCTCATATAGCAGTGTTCATAATAATAAGTGTCACATAATTATATATGCATGTATAAGATTTCAAACTAGTGTCATTCATAAATTTTTATTCTAGTTTATATTATATCGAAAAAAATAAGAGTTAAAATTAGAGTCCTCAGTGGTAGAAAATTGCCTGTACAAAATGAATATTTCTATCTAAAGAATGCAACATACTTGCAGTGCAGTTGTTCCCTGTCCAGTAATCAGTTCTGTCGCATTTGCACACTCCATGATTACAAAATAGAGTTTCTGAACATTCAGGAGATATCTTACAAGTAGCATTGTGTGTCTTTCCTATAAATGAATTAAAATAAATTTTGTAACTTTTAAATATTCTTATAATTCACTATGTTAAAGCATACAGCAACAAATTTTATCAGTATACAGGATAAAGTATTTCGAACATTAAATAACCCTTCAAACTAACTTGATTTTTAAAATCAGTTTTCCTTAAGGGCATACGATACAGTAACAGGGGAGGTAATGACGTTGATAATGTAAATTGTTATTTTCGCGACGTCGAACTATGACTTATCGAGAAAAGATTCAGTTTTCGACTGATTTTAATCATTCAAACTTATTTCACTTGAAAACGAGTTCATGGACCCCTTTTTTTTTAAATGCCATTTGGTTTGATTACGTGAGAACATTACGTGTGCCAATTTTCATGAAAAAGTAAATAGTGCATTTTTTTTAAATTTGATAAATACAGCAAAAAAATATGTTTTGTTTCTACATTCATAAACATTTGATAAATATGAGTTATTTTTGAATAAAAAATGTATAAATTTTAAGAATACTTAAAAAAAAAAAAATAACAAATTATTTAACAAAACACAAGTTGTGTTTATCTTTTAAAACAAAAAAGTTATGTCTTTCTTTCGAAAAGGAAAATACGGCCACAAATCCGAAATTTTAGAAAAAATACAAAATTTCGACCTCATTTTACCAAAAAAAATAGCACATGAAGGTATTTTTTTTAATATATAAATTATTTGATTAAATCAGGTAACAAATAGTCTATATGGAAATTTTTATCAAAATGTTAATATGGGATCAAAACTGTATCGTATACCCTTCAAGACAGACGGTTAAGAGTTCACCCATCACACAAACATACAAACGAGATAACAAATTACATATTAACCATTTGCAGGCAAGACATTTAGATTAAGTGCATACATTAATTAGTGAACTGGGTACTTTTAATGTTATCATCAATGAAACAATATTGCAAGGTTAATGTGTCTAACTTATATATTTTTTTTTTTATTTTTTATCATTATTTATTTTGCAATTATCAAAAAAAGGCTGTTTCTTTCAGATATAAATTGTTACAGATCGAGTACACGCTTTGGTTCTCTTGTTTAAATTTAGTCATTTAAAAACACAGAATGTGCAGCATTTGTAAACGATATACAAGCTTTAACAATACACTACATATTCTAAACTTTCCTATTCCATGTACTCCTACTAATCAGTCGTGTTGCTATTTCGTTTTTTCTTGTTTTTCGTGGGTTTTTATACTTCTCCTTTAAGTATAAAAGGCTGTAAATTTGTAATATTCGATTATGTATATAGTAGAGCAGATTTGTTATGTTGTCTACCTTGTGTTGTCTACTATTCTTAAATGTTGTAATATATAAATATATTTCCTTCGATCATTGACATTATCTGACATGCTTAATGGTATGAATGAATGATATCAATGGTATTTGTTAAAAGCAGATTTTGTAATATTTGCTTCGGAAAGAGTTCTCACTTAAACTGCACTTCAATTCATCCCAGTATTGATCTGTTTTACATTTACAGGAATTCTCCAAGCACTGGAATGGCTTTCTGCACTCATCTGTTGTTGCACATATCTGGTTGTTTCCTTTAACTGTAAAATATACAAACATCAAACGTAAAGTAAATACTTTAGGGACATTGTTTAAGTAGTACAAGAACGATAACAGATATAGGACAATTGGTATTCTTTCGAGACATCATTATGACGCAACAATTAAAACACATTTAAGGCACGATACGGTCTCCGGAAATATATATAACGAAAAGTAGGCTTTAAAAGGCCCAGCGTTACAACACATGAAACAATTTGAAAGAGATAAATATATGGTGTAGACAGTAACCAACCAACACTGCTGAATAGACCTCTGACTCGGGACAGGTATATACAGAATGTAGCATTGTCAATCCTCCAGTTTTTACCGTGCACCAAAGCGTGTGTAATCTGGGTTTTTTAATGTTCAAGTTAGCAACATCTTACTGGTATTGTATAAGACGGGATGCAATTGATTATTTAGACTTTAATGACATGCTGTTTAAATAGGCAAAGAGGTGATTTTTCCCGCTTTGAAAATAATTGTAAGCCCAACGTCATGTTGTGTCTGTGGAACAAACGATTGTAATGATCATGAGCTGTCTTTGTTCATTTTTTGTTTGCAAAATAAAATTAAGGAGGTCAAATGAACAAATAAATATTTCTATATTTACTTTTATAAATTGTGACTTGGATGGAGAGTTGTCTAATTTGCAATCATACTACATCTTCCTATATCTAAAGAATTTGATGCAAAATACAACTTTTATAAAAGAAAGGAGAATTACCCTAATAAATGCAATGCAAACTAGTATGGCTTACCGAATAAAGATAGCAGAAGAGACGTTTACAAACACTATACCCAAAGCTACAAAATTTGCGAATAGAAGCGCAACAAAATCTATAGCTACCCATGACCTTTCAAGTTTGTTGCCAAAAAGACATTTCTATGACTTCCTGTTGCGTAGTTCCAATAAAAATTGGACATAATTTTGTCATTAATGTAACAATGTGTAAGACATACTAATTAAATTCAGACTACACCAATCTCGAATTATTTTCATAGATTCTTTTTTTTTTGCCCGAAATCCTACTCCCGATATCGTCAATTCAAGTTGCATCTATCATGCTTTCGATGACATCTTTATGTCACCTCCCTTTCCTCAGAAAAAAGTTTAAACTAAATGTTCAAACAAATCCATGTAACCCGATGTTAACGTTAAAGCTGCATTTGCAAACAAGTAAATACTGTTCAATATACCTACGTAGTGTACATTTATTTGATGACCAGTAATAATCATCAGTAGGGCACTGACATTTTCCAGAAAGGCATATCAAATTGCTTCGACATCCACTTGTTGATGTGCAGGAACCATTAAAAGATGTTTCTGTAAAAATGTAAGTGATACAGTTCAATGAAATTGTTCATCAATATCGTAGTTATGTTTATTCAGTAAATTTGTACATTGCTATGATCCAAATAATAACAAGATTAAAAGGAAAATCAGAAATATTCAGTATGAGAAGTTTACCTTTGGAGCGAATTGACATATCTATCTACATTAAATCCGATAATTTTGGTTTCACTTCCTAAGATTTTAAAATTTCTCTTTAATCGGACGAGAAGATGTTAAATGTAATGTTTTTGAAATCTGTTTCTATCCAATTACTTTGTTCGTGATTATATGTAATCTGTTAGTATTAGATTGTACATGTTGTACAATGGTGGATGTTCCAAATTGTATTTAAAAACCTAAGATATACAGTTAAGTATAATCTATCAATCAAAAGCTAAGTAATTTAACCGTGTTACTTCTTAATTAAATCAAATACTTTCCTTTTTGTTGTTTCTAAAACTGTTCGTAAAAAACGTTCTCACGGTCGTAGAACAAATCCCATTCAAAGGAAATTTCGGGCCAATCATACCAATATTTCGGACCTAGTTTCTATTTCAAAAAACAACGGCAGACATTATCTGTTAACAAAACTCTGTTCGTTACCGGTTAATAAGTTAAATAAAATTTTGGAGGATTGCAACACAATTTGATATACAAGTCCTAAGTATGAAATTGTTCAAATTATTATGGCATATTGTTATTCTAAATTATTTCCCAAAATTGATCGCCCTGAAGATCATAAAAAACATTTTATTAAAATTAAGTATGTCAATAAAGGCTTTGATTTTGTAAATATTGCCGGTATATTTAACGACCATTCTGTTAAAGAACAAATTCCTGGATATTTTGACAATACTGAGCTACCTCTTATTTGTTATATTTACAAGAAACCTACCCGGAAATTTGTGTTTAATTATAGTCAATTGTGTAAAGATGTTAAATACACCTACTTCATGTAATTGCAGTAATTCCGAATATATTTATGGACCCATTTCCCATGTTATAACAGGAGATCTTAACATCGTTCAAGACCGAGAGTTAAAATCATTCCTCAGTAAAGGACCTAAGTATCGTCCCCCGTCTATTATTAATTGGAATGAGTGTTGTAATAGCATCCACGACTCACTCCATACTTACTGTATGAAATGGATAAAACGGGAAAAAGCTGACAAAAATCTTTGGACTCTTTTTTTAATTCAGTAATGAAGATAGTTGACATACGTATTCAACATTTTAAAGAACATTTTACTATTAACAATAACCACAATAAACCTATTTCTCGTATCAAACATAAACTAAAAGAACTAGCCAAGGAATTTGTTTTTGTCCCGGCCGATAAAGCTGCTAATAATATTATTATTGTTTGACGTAAATTTTACATTGAGGTTCTGAAAAAGGAAATCACCAATTCACCAACATTCCAACTGACTCCATTTTCAGAAAACAAAATCTGTAACAAACATAAACTTTTAGCCACCGCTTTACAAGCAGAGCCAAATACAATGAAAGTCCCAACTATGTATTGGCTTCCGAAGCTACACAAAACCCCTTATAAATATAGATTTATTTCGTCTTCAAGCCATTGTTCAACTACTAAATTGTCTATTCTTCTTACCAGCACACTTGGTACAATTAAAAACCTGATAATAAATTGTTCAAATAAGGCCTTCGAAAATAGTGGAATAAATTACTTTTGGAGTGTCAAGAACTCGTTGGAAGTACTAGATAAATTGCATGCTTATATTGGTGATTTTGAATCTGTTCAAAGTTTTGATTTTTCTACCCTGTATACCACATTGCCTCACATTCTCATTAAGAAAAAAATCATACACCTAATTAAATGGGCATTCAAAAAATCAGAATGTGAATATATATGTTCAAACTCTTTTAGGTCATTTTTTAGTAGCAATAAACAAAAAAACTATGTTAATTGGACATGCTTTGATACTATATATGCCCTTGAATTTTTACTAGATAACATTTGTGTTCGCTTTGGGGATTCCGTATATCGTCAGATTATCGGAATTCCAATGGGGACTAACTGTGCACCACTTATTGCGGACCTGTTTTTGTATTGTTATGAGTTACAATTCATGACAAAAATAAGCAAAGACCCATCGAAACAACATCTGATAAACAAATTTAATAATACTTTTAGATATTTGGATGATATTTTGGCTCTCAATAATGACGACTTCAGTATGTATATTAATGAAATTTATCCTGTTGAACTTACTTTAAATAAAGCTAATACTAACAATGACCACTGCCCTTTTCTCGATCTTGATATCTATATCACTAATGGAAAGCTGAATACTAAAATTTATGATAAAAGGGATGATTTTTCATTTCCTATCGTTAATTATCCGTTTTTAGATGGTGACGTTCCCTTGTCACCATCTTACGGTGTTTATATATCTCAACTTGTACGATTCGCTCGTGTATGTAACAATGTTTTAGATTTTAACGAGAGAAATTTATGTATTACTGAAAAATTATTACACCAGGGTTTTCGATATCACAAACTAGTCAAAACATTTACTAAATTTTATCATCTTAATAAAGACATCATTCGTAAATATAGCTCAACATGCAGACTTCTAATACGTTCAGGTATTTCACATCCATTTTTTTATGGAAATATTCTTTATAAAGCACAAAGGTGTCAGTATTCACCTCAGAAACTTACAAAACCTTTGAATAGACTTATTAAGAAGGGATATAATTACGATACTGTTGTCAAGTCATTAAAGATTGCATATTTTGGCGTTAATATTGAGTCACTGATAAGGTCTTTGCATCGGAACTAAACACATTTATTCTAAAAACAGTTGTTGGCATGACACGGGTTATGTTCTTCTCATATATGTTATGATGGTATGATACTAAACCCCTAACGGGAAGGATTGTGCCTTATGTTCATATGATGAAATCATAATCTTTTAGTCAGTTTAATTGAAGTCTGGAGCTGGCATGTCAGTTAACTGCTAGTAGTCTGTTGTTATTTATGTATTATTGTCATTTTGTTTATTTTCTTTCGTTACATCTTCTGACATCAGACTCGGACTTCTCTTGAACAGAATTTTAATGTACGTATTGTTATGCGTTTACTTTTCTACATTGGTTAGAGGTATAGGGGAGGGTTGATATCTCACAAACATGTTTAACCCCGCCGCATTTTTGCGCCTGTCCCAAGTCAGGAGCCTCTGGTCTTGTTAGTCTTGTATTATTTTAATTTTAGTTTCTTGTGTACAATTTGGAAATTAGTATGGCGTTCATTATCACTGGACTAGTATATATTTGTTTAGGGGCCAGCTGAGGGACGCCTTCGGGTGCGGGAATTTCGCGCTACATTGAAGACCTGTTGGTGACCCTCTGCTGTTGTTTTTTATTTGGTCGGGTTGTTGTCTCTTTGACACATTCCCCATTTCTATTCTCAATTTTATTATGTGTAAAAATGAAATTGAAGACGAAAAACATGTATTTACTTTATGTCCTTTATATGCAGACCTTCGAAATATATTGTATATAGTAGGGTGCCCAGTATCGAGAAAGACGTCTAGTTAACGAGTTTAAGTTAACGGATAACACACGGCTATATTTATATGCAAACGATTGGAAAATCATTATATTTTTTAATCAAGAATGTCGTCGTATGCTCCCGTGGTCACGTTTTTCAAAATTTTGTGGTTTCTTAGGGTACTCACAGATACCTCATCATACAGACCATCTTCACCACGAAAATAAAATTATTGGTTTCCGTGTTATTTGTTCAAATGATACTTATCATTTAGCTTAAAATTAAATTTATCATATAACGAAAGCTGAAAAGATTTATATAATTTAAGTATAAGTATTTCATGATTTTAGTTAGACTATTTTTTTAGCTGAAATTTACCACCTTTTGAACGAATGAAAATTTATTGCGTGTTACTTTAACGGGATTGTTACTCTGATTACATCAATAACACATTGTTCATATGTGTGCCAAATATCTTTCGTGTTATGTTAATCGGTGAGAAGAAAATAGCAATTTAAAACACACATTTGAGATAATTCTGCCTTGTTTCAAACACGCCTTTTCTCTCGCCGTTAATCGTTTTGTAGCTTACACTACCAGGTCATTAACTAGAAAAATTGTCACTAACTTCATTTCTGTATTTTGCTTGTTGTATGGTCTAATTGTATATTTGGAATAGTCCAGTTAGTTTGAAGATCGCTGTTTTGTAATTCGAAATATTTTTGTTGGTTTTTATAACTTTAATTGTTTTTTTTTTAATTGATAGTTTTGTTATAATTGTAATATACAAATCAAATCCTTCGGTCACGTTTCAGATCGGGAATATGGCACACATTTACAGTCCTGTTAAACTATGCCCATCAAGCCCGAAACGAAGTAGGCATGAGATACAATGGGATAAGTGTGTTATATGTCAGAGTTCTTCTACGGAATTGCTTATTAATGAGCGAGGAATAAGCACAAACAAAAGCTTGATTGAGGCTATGGGAGCACGGAAAGATTTGAGTTTATTGCATGATGCTTCAGACTTAGACCATCTTCGTACTGATGATTACAAAATGTTGTAGCATCATTCTTGCTACAAATCTTACACTAGCAGACACAACTAAAGTCTATTTTAAAGCTGAATCAAGTTCTTGTTCGTCTGTTAAAGTGTTTCAGGTCATATATCGAAGGTCGTCAAATTCCTGACTGGAAATTTGTTTTTGAGTCAGTGAGAACAAGCAGGCCTTAATCAGATTTCTTGGGGAATCGATTGTTCAGCATCATGGTAGATCAACAGTTACCATGATACACGAGGAAGTCACATTCTAGCTAGCACTTCCAAGGACCCTAAATCAGCTCAGAAAAAGTATTTTAATAGGTTTTAAGAATTATTTTGTACGCCCGATGAAGTAGATACTCGCATCATTTTACATATGCATGCTATTCATAAACAAAGAGACAATGTGTGAAAGGAATCAAGGGTAGGATAATAACAAAGTCACAAGATACAGATGTTCTAATCTGATGCTTTCCTTACATCCACTCCATCCAGCATACACATGAGCTATGGTTTGAAAAAGACACTACAACTTTTATACAAGATTTTCGCATCTCTACCTGTCCACGAAATATGTAAAAGTCTCTAGTTTGCCATCTGTAACTTTCTAAAAGGTCGCACATGCTGTAACATGATGCGATACAACGTATTCGACCCTGTTTAGGATCAGTAAGCGCACTGTTTTTTAGTCTTGAAGGACAGCCCAGATGATTTTACCGATTTTTCAAACCTTTCTAATTGTGACATCGATGAATCTATAGATGCAGCTCGAGATCTTGTTGTCAGGTTGAATGATCTCAAGTCAAAACTAAAAATAGATCACTGTGACCTAAACAATTTGAGCGTAAAATTGGCTACAATGTAAAATTTCTCCCTTGTCAAACTTCCTCCTTGTGAATCTACTTTTAAACAATATGTAATAAGAGCTTAACTCCAGACGTAAATTTGATGTCTTCCCATATAGCAGAACTACCTTAACATTCTCCTCTTCAGAATGGGCAACGAAGAATAACTTGTATCTATCTATCTCGAAGGTCATATGTCACCCGAATTTCTGCAAGATTTAGTTTGTACTTGTAAGGGGAATTTTGTGTTTTCAAAGGGTTGCATTTGCTTCGAACAAAATCTATCATGTATAGATGTATGTCCATGTCAGGCAAATGACATATGTTGATATGTAAATACTCGTGTGGTTGTAGTTAAAAACATTGATGACGACGAAGATGACGATGTATAAGATTTCATTTTTCTGTATGCATCTTAAAAATCTTTGTTAGGTATCCAATGAAAATAACGCAGTCGATAATATTTTCTAAACAATAAATAAAGCATCTATTCAATGTTGAAATCGTGGGAAATATAGTGTAATAATCTATCTAGTAGGGAAAGATATGTAAAACTAATAATAATAAAACCTGCTATATGTTCTCTGATCTTGGCCGGGGAACTACAGGAGACCATAGAATGTAGTGTAGGTAGTACTAGCCTCGATCATAATTTTCTATTTGCATTTGTTTTTCTTTTTCGTGTTTTTGCCATGAATCGGGACTAAACACATTTATTAAAAAAACAGTTATTGGCATGACACGGGTTATGTACTTCTCATATATGTTATGATGGTATGATACTAAACCTAACAGGAGGGATTGTGCCTGATATTCATATGATGAAATCATAATCTTTCAATCAGTTTAATTGAAGTCTGGAGCTGGCATGTCAGTTAACTGCTCGTAATCTGTTTTTATTTATGTATTATTGTCATTTTGTTTATTTTCTTTGGTTACTTCTTCTGACATCAGACTCGGACTTCTCTTGAACTGAATTTTAAATGTGCGTTTACTCTTCTATAATTGGCTAGAGGTATAGGGGAGGGTTGAGGTCTCATAAACATGTTTAACCCCGCCGCATTTTTGCGCCTGTCCCAAGTCAGGAGCCTCTGGCCTTTGTTAGTCTTGTATTATTTTAATTTTAGTTTCTTGTGTACTATTTGGAAATTAGTATGGCGTTCATTATCACTGAACTAGTATATATTTGTTTAGGGGCCAGCTGAGGGACGCCTCCGGGTCAGAGTTGGGGTAATTGTAATTGTAATCGTTAATCAGCTGTAATTGATTACAATTTTTTCAAGTAATCAGTGTAATCATTAATCAGCCTCAAATCTGATTACATGTAATTTAATTTAATCAATTACTTTTTAAAATAGCCTGTAATCCTGATTACTTTTTGATTACATTCTGATTACAATGAAAAAAATCTAAAACTGTGTTTATGTCAATTAATGAACCTTTTTGTTATTCATATTTAATAAATATTTAACATGTTAAATTATTTTTGTTTACTTTAAGCATGCTAATTGATTTGCATACTTCAGCAAAAAAATAAACTGTTTCAGTATTGAAAATTCATCATTAGCCAAAGCAGAGACATATACTACAATTATATGTCTCTGGCCTTTGAAAAAATATATTGTACATATATTCACAATTTACAGATGTACATATATCATGTATATATATGTATATTTGATAATATCTGTTATATTCAAGTAATACTTTTCTTTATAAACCTTGAATCATATTCTTTTGTTAAAATTGTGATTTTTGTCAACTTTGAATTGACAGGTAGGAGACTAATTAAGGTTTGTTTTTATTGCAATTACCAACTGAGCATAGCTGTAGGGCAATACATTTGATAAAAGATAAAAAAAATATCTAATTAGCACAAACTAAATAAAGTTGGACAAATTTGTTGTTGAAAATAAACAAATTTTGGTATGGATTTGGACTGGACATGTAAAATGCAATGATTTTACTACTTATATTTTGTTTACAATTTGATTTAACAATTCTATTAAAATTTCACATAGTTTTAAACTGTTAACTTTATTTCATTCATATTTTAACTTCCATAAATTGCACCTTGTAATACATATAAAGTCTGGAAGAGATCAGAAAGCAAGTTACAGCAGATTCTTCATAAAACTTTATTCATTAAAGTCAAAACAATTCAGAGATCAATGAGGATAAAGTGTGAAGTTATCATTTTATAATAATTAAAAAAAAATCCTTTTTCAAAAATGTTATACTAGCTATATTAAACATTTATTCATTCACATCATTCAAAATATTATTTTCTTTTTCATTGTAATCAGATGTAATCATGATTACTTTGCGAATGTAATCATTAATTTAATCAGGTACTTTCAGAAATGATGTAATCGTTAATTTAATTTAATCGTACAAATGACAAAGTAATTGTAATTTAATCAATTACATTGAAAGTAATCAGACCCATCTCTGCTCCGGATGCGAGAATTTCTCGCTACATTGAAGACCTGTTGGTGACCTTCTGCTGTTGTTTTTTCTATGGTCGGGTTGTTGTCTCTTTGACACATTCCCAATTTCCATTCTCAATTTTATTGTCTTCATTTCATAAGTTTTTAATGTTCCTTTGGTTTCTCACGCCTATTTTGTTTGCAATTGTTTGGAAAACACATCGGTGCTGTACATAACCCTCTCCCTTATTGTAGTTTTGGAATACTTGTAAACATTATAGCCAATTGTTACTCATTTAGGCATCTGTATATGTAGGATAGGGTGTTTTACCTGTTTCTGATACATGTTTTGTTTTCAAAACTTTCCCCCTTTCTCTGTTTGCAGTAATGTTTACTTCTGTAAAGCAATGCTATACACAGAGCTTTATAATATTCAACCAAATTCGACTGTTAATTTCGAAACAAATCATTTATATATACTCTTTCACACCCAATAACAGAAATTTGATTTTAACCTAGAAATTGACAAAAACACCTTACTATCAGAAGATGTAAAAATCGCATTTTTTTTCGACAAATGATTAAAGTTAAGATCTAAAAAACATCTTTAGATCGTACTTGTACCGAATTGAATACAAAAATTCAAATTTAGAAATTGAAATAGGTCAAGGTCACTGTTATTTAACAGCTGTTTGAAATTTCAAATTTGCACCCTATATGCAAAAAAGTCAATCTGAAGTCATTTTTGGCGATAAAAATATAAAATAAGTTCTAAATGTAGATACAGAAGATATTTTTCTTTAAATTGGTTGTTTTTATTTTGCTCAAAACGAATATATGTAGGAGAAACAAGCTATTTAGATGTTACTGTGCATTTTTCTTGATTTTTTGCTTTGAATTGACCCTGATTTAAAAAAACACGTGACCACGGCAGACAACGACGACAACGCTATTTCGATGGGGCTTGTTCTCCTCTTTCCAACGATATAAAATATAGCCGTGTGTTATTCCGTTAAGGCAAATCAATAAAATTGGTTGATTGGACACCCTACTAATAGTGAAGCAGTAAAAAATAACGATCAATTTTATAACTTGTCTATTGACGAAAAGTTTCGATTTTTTATTCAGAAACGAAGAACTATGTCAGATAGTTGCTAAAACCTGCTATATAATATTTTATGTAGAAGAACAAATTTTTTATTTGTTTATAGCTGATGATATATTTTAAATCTTAGATATGTGTAGTTTTAAAATTGTATAAATTTTGTATATAATTAATCCTTTAATATTAGTCTCTCTTAATTCTTAATAGAATGCCACTTGTATATGTTTTAGTATTTAAGCTAATGATATTTTGTTTTTGCTGTATTTCTCGAATTCATAAGATTGTCGGTAAGATTGTCGGTATTAGCCTTTTTTCAATTTTCGTAAGTACCATTCAAAGTTATAAACAATACTTTTCCTGTTAGTAAACTTGTCTTTTTTGTTGAGAAGATATCTGAGATCTATCGTTACAATTTCAGTTTAAAGATTTATCAAAAGTACTTTTTAATAGTAATATTCCTTAGAGAAATGGAGAGAGAGAAAAAAACAATCTATGAATTGCATGTCAAGAAGTGCTTGTCTGGATTCACCATCATAAGGTACGTTCATAGCTCAGTACATGCATTTGAAAGTACCTAATTTTCATAATATTGACTAGGGTCAGTCACATTACGAATTGGGCGCGGTTGAAAATGTTTGTGGTTGTCCAACACTCTATTACAAAGAAAATAGTACATTTTTAATAGAATGTTCTGTGTCGCGCACATCACTATCTACACAAAATACACTGAATGGAAAGTGTTATGCACTGCTAAAAACATAACAAAGGATAACCATGGAATTAATTAAAAATTTGAAGCATAAGAAATTACGCAAATTCCATAATTAAAAAAAATCTAAGTTCAAATAATAACCTGTTATATGTAATTTCACATTAATAACCAGTAACCAACAATCGAAAGACCCCTTAAGTCGTGCCTAATATTGATTCGTCACAATCGAAAAAGACCAGGTAGAAGATAACACGTACGTATGATAAAACACTTAATATTTAAACCAATTGTTTAAGCTACTTGCATTTTAATTTTTATACTTGGAAAGATACATGTAGGGAAGGACAAAAAACAGCAGGAAAAAAATAATTACTTTTACATGTAGTATTAAACTGTAGGTAATAATCAATCGTGTTGCTGTTGATATTTGTTTTGCACACAGATAGTTTTTATAAATACAACTTGCATTTTTGAACTAAAGAGTATATACCTACGGTTATGGTGACTGCATAAAAGCTCGCGATTGCAGTAAGAGTTTCCACCACAGCACGATTCACAAAGTAGGTGTCTCTCACTGTCTGATCGACGACCAAATATGTTAGAATAAAATCCGTTCATACACATCTGAAAGTTTAATAATTCAATCTCAAATAAATGTGTACATGTATGTGTCGATTCCCCAAAAAACTACGAACACTCAGTCTGTATTATACGGAATTTTGGAGGCAATTTTGGTTTGTCTGAGTATCATTAATGTTAAAAGGATATCACCAGGGCAGATATTTCAGCGGCATAAAATATAAATCAGAGGCATTCGTAATTTGAATTTATCTTTCACATGCATGCACATTGCATGCCCAGAAAACAGTAGTATAAAAAAACCAGTATTATGTATCTATGATTTGCGATTTAGTATATTCAATGTTGTCATGCTACAAAAATGTATCATCTCGAATTTAATTTTATTGTTTCTTGCACTAAAATTTACTTTCTCTTCCTAATGATTTTTTTATTTACGTTTAGCAAAAGCCAGATCAATGTTCATTGGTTTCCACTTATTGTCGGTGCCTTTGCTGTCATTCTTTGTCGACGTGTACGTTACTTTTCATAAGCATATAAATTCGACCTCATTATTAATTATGAAGAAAATTGATACTTTTAATCGTAAGCAGCCATCTTATTTTGTTAGTATTTCTCGGACTTAGGTCAGTTAGAAAGCAATTGATGTTTTTATCTTTTATTTTCTTTTTTATTATTTATTGTGGTTTTTTTTTTTATGTCGTTTGTCCATCAGTCTTCTGTATTAGGTAATTGTGCCATTCAACTTTGAGAAATATGGTGTTAAATTGTACTTCTTTTTTTTCATCTCATTCATTATGAAACGAAGACACATTATACATAATGTTCTCTTAAAAACTTCTACATTAATCCTCAAAAATATTTGAAGCATTTCGGCACATGAGTAAATCAGCTGATTCCTAGGAATATAGATAAGCTAAGTACATGTGTTAGTTATAAGAAATGATCAAAATATATAGAGACAAAAGAAAAATGGTCTTGGTTTTATAATATAAATAGATACATATATTCTTATCTTTAGTAATTAGCAGACTTACAGTTGAGCTTTTACATCCGAGATCATAGTATTCTTCATTCAGCGATGTCCGATATTTTTGTGAAAAACAAACCTTTTTAATGTAAACAAAGTACACTTTTAACAAATAACAACATTAACGAATAGTTGCAATTAAAAACGGATGGCAAACACCCCTCCCATTACCACGTTTACATCGTGCATTTTGAAAATCTAATTCAAATGCCAAATTTACAAATGCCAGTTAATATGTCTGTGAAGTTTCATTAAGCATGCATATGAAGCATTATAAAGTTTGTTTTTTTTTTTCATTTTTACTGTTTGCATCGAAACGGTGGACATTTTGGAAAAAAGTTTCATTTGAATTGGAGTATTTTATTTCTTTTTTTACATTTTTGCTTTTTCCATGGACACTGTGACCGTCTTGAACCATTCAAATAAAAAGTGCACAATTTCAAATGGGGATCCTCATTATGAAAGAGCTCCATCAAAATTGGTCAATCAAATTCAGAGAACTAGCACGGGTAAAAAAAAGTGTAAAAGAAAAAAAAAAGATACCTGGAATAACAATATATCTCTCCGTTGAGGGTGTCATAAGTGTTGTAATCTAGAAAGCAATTGCAAGTATCAAATTGAAATGTTCGGTTCACATGTTTTTTAATTGCAGGCTTTCAAATATATAACAATGACATTTACATTGATAGAAAATAGAAGTCGTCAAAGAAATAAATAACATATCAAGTTTAATTTCGACCTGGTTATATTTGCAATGATTAGGTACATTTGTAACAAAAGAAACTAATCTAAATGACAATGATCAACAGAGATTAAGTAAGAACTACAAGAAGTTATTGACGTGCCAAACCTCATGTAAACAGTTCGAAAAATGTGTCTTCATCATGTAAAAAAACAACCAAAATCCCTCCCTTTAGGTGTTTTGAATCATGTCATCATGAAATAAACAAAAAAGAACATAACCTGTTTCAATACCTCATTTTTGCTGCATTCAATAGTGTTGTTGCATTGTTCTGCTCTTATGACCCCACTACAGAACAAACAACTCAGATTTGGAACTATAAAAAAAAAATTACTTATCAGTTGACATATAAAAAGAAATTGTGCAACAAACTTTTTTTAATTGAAAAAATGGGAGTACAATTTCTGAATATAGTAATAACTTGAAAGTAATTGAGTAGATTCCAGATAAAAATCTTTTGCATTATTGGAGGGTTGCTGTCACTTCACTCAATATTTTTGAGATACATTTAGCAATGCGTTAATATAAAAATCATTAAATTGTATGTACATTTCTTTTTCACGCGGAATGTGTTGTCTCAATAGTTTTACGAGTTGTAGTAATAGTCGCTATAATCCTGTAAATTAACAATCATTACCTACGCCAACATTTACCAGTCTCCCTTCCGATCTATTTTTATTTGCAGTATACAAAAAGTTATTAATGATTACGATGATGTGTACAATGATCTACTTTTTGGATATGTGATTTGTGAAAAAAAAGAATGCACATTTCGAAATTACCTCTTGTGCATACATTGTATGGCATCGCATTTTTTTATTGTTATTTTTTTCTGTGAATTTTTAAAGCAAAAACGTGATTCACAAACACTGGACACAACTGTTGTTACATGACCTCGGTAATATGAATAAAACTTTCAAATGAAACTGTCAGACAAATTGATTGTCTACAATTGCCTATAATTGCTTACATTCAGTTCATTTGAACTCAGGTGGCGATTTGTTTTTAAAAGCTTTTGTAGACTTGCCATTGCTTTTAAATTTTCTTACCTTTATAGCTATCGTTACATGTCAATATGGAATTACAAACGTTGTCCTGACAACACTGATGACATATAACATGACCATGGTCAATCATGCGCTTTCCAAATATTACCCCTGTGCTGTCTTTACGGCAAAGCTGCAAAAATATTTCAACATTGTTGCACTCATTCAACTCTATCTTTTTTCATTTGTACTAAAACGTTTTGTTTGCTGTTTAAATCGAATGCTCTTTGTTATAGATTTGTATATGTATAGCGTATTGTGTAAAGCAAATATACTTTAAAAATGTATACACGATTAACGCCTTCAAACCCTATTAAGGATGTTCGCTACTCTGTTTTAAAATAACAAGCTTTTTAAAAGACTGTTATAAATTGAAAGTATATAAATAAAGAAACTAAAAAAGCAGAAGAAAATGGAGGGTACGTGTTCTTGTTTTCAAGATATAAGCCGTTGAAAATTTGGCGGGAAATAATTCTCTCTAGATTTTTCTTTCACTTAACATTGGCACCTTTTTTGTTTAAAAAACTATGAAAAATAACAAGGATTTCATAAGATTTTGAAATCTGGCAAAAATTCAAAAAGTAGAGGAGCAAACATCCTTAATACAACCAAAAAAACATGAAAAACTTGATTGTAGTTTTGTATGCAATTTAGCTGTAAGATGATGAATTTTTAATCATATTATACTCATGTTGTTAAGACACCCATTAAAGACAAGAACACAAAATAAAACATTACGTTCTCAAAATATAAAATTTATCAAGTAAACAATGAACACAATAGTATTTTGTCACCTCTGGATAGGAGCATCCAACGTCATATTTTGTGATGTTATCTTTCGTTCTGTATTTTTGAGTAAAACAAACCTGAAATAATACAACTCTCTTAAGGTTTCCGAAGAAAGTAGTGTTAAAATTGCAATGATATTTTTTACTGCATAAAATAGTAGCAGATTTAAAATATGATGTCCAGTACGTTGCCGATAATATTATAATAAATTATTGTTGTCGCTTATTGTTACGAAACGTGATATTTTGTAAAATACTTATAAAATATATATTACTTTTTGTTTGGACACTTATAAACATGTATAAATGCACACTGTCGGTTTCATTTAATTAAGTGTTTTGAAGAGCAGGACACAAAAGACATAATTCCTCAATTTTTATTTCTGAACTTCATGTTTTATTTTTCTTTGATGCAGATTGAAATGTACATGTGTGATTATTATCTAATTAAATCTAAATCATGTTTTTGAAGTGCGTTTACATCTCGCACGCTTAACTTCAAATATGTACTATTTCTTTTTAAATCGACCAAGAGCAACAGTCTGATTTAGAATTTAAAGATTTTCATGAACAATTGTTTTAGCTGTTCCCAAACATTATCTAAATTGAGCTGATATTATATAATCATTATAAGATATTACCTCGTTTTCTGCACAAGATACAGCATTGTGGCATTTTTCACCGTCTGACAAACCAGTACAGGAAAAGCATATTATTTCACATTCTGACAAAAGTAAAAATGGACAGCACATTAATAGTTTTTATTTTTCTATTTTTACAATTTACATAGTGTTTTTAAATAAAAGAGAGACAGAACAATTCAATTTCAGGTAGTATACATATTAATAAATAACTAACACATTACTTTATATCAAACATGTAATGGACGTCTAGAAGAAACCACCGAACCCTGGATACTTGATGTAAAAAGCGAATACGCTGATTTGATAATGTGATGAATTTACGACTGACAACGGAAAACTACATGTGCATGTAGCAAGGAAGATTCAAATAGTAAAAGGGATGGATACAGCTAAAATAAAAACAGATAAATTTAATAGTTTTTTTTTTGGTTGATTAATCGCATAAGTAATAATAACTTTTCTTATTCGTTGCTCTTATGTTTTAGCTTCACATGATCCCTGGTTCTAAAATAAATAATTTTACGATTTTAAGTAGTATAAAAAAGATGTGGTCTGATTGCCAATGAGGCAACTCTCCAAAAGAGACAAAAATGTCACAGAAATTAACAATTATAGGTCACCGTACGGCCTTTAACAATGAGAAAATCCAATACCGCATAGTCAGTTATAAAATGCCCCGAAATGAAAATGTAAAACAATAAAAAAGAGAAAACTAACGGCCTCATTTATATACAAACAAATGATCGAAAACCAAATATGTAACACATAAACAAATGACAACCACTGATTTACAGGCTCCTGAAATGGGACAGGCACATACATACAGAATAATACCGACCTATAAAAATCAGATGGATACAGATACTAATACTGGCCAGGTACTTGTATATCCCAACAACAAAAAGACACTAAGTACAGATCTGAGAGTACTCACAGTTACTGACAACTAGTTCAAAGCAACAAACAACTAATAAAACAATAATGCATCTAGGACTAAACTATCAATCAGTACACATCCAACATCGAATGGATTTAGTGTATTGACGTCATAAACAGTCAGAAAAAAGATTTATTAATGATCTTACATTTAATTTGGTATTCTTTATACTTTTATTTATCTAAATGAAAGGAGATATTTTTGAAAACACAAATGACACAGCAATCGTTATACAAAAGTTAACCACAAACATCATGACAGTAGCATACAAGCTTAAAAAAACTTCATTAATAGAAGTCGTCAATGAGATGAGGTAGGGTAAAAAAAAATTATTATTTTTTTTTTTACTAAACCCCTTTTTTAATATCTCTCATGAAATTTAAACTTTAAGAATCGTATAAAACATTCAATGCAAATACCAAGGCTATGAATACTTAGTACTAAGCCAATGATACCCTCGAGGCTTATCTTTTCTCAAGAATTTAATTTTTGTTTTCGTTTGAATTTTAATGTTTATAATCAACGTGAAAAGTTGCTACAAATATAATTAGTCTTTTTTTAAGGAAATCACAAGCTACTGAAAAAGTTACTTAAAGGTAAAAATAAGACAATGGAGTTTAAAGTAGCAGAAATATAACCTCAATAAGACGTGCTATCTATCTGTTTGTGTCATGTGGTTTGACAAAAGGAAGGTTTTTGGTGCTTTTGGTTTTTCAAAGACACCACTTCATAATCACGGTGGGGAAGATTATCCTGCGAGAAAACTTTATGTGCTGGTGATTTTGTCCTGACTGGTTCTGGTGATCGTTAACATTTTCTCGAATAAAAAATGAAAGGAAACAGTTGAGATGTTTAAATATTGTTTCTAATGGGTTCATAGGCAATCAGTGTAATATATGACCCTCTAAACTGTTCAAAGAAGCCTAACACAAAAGTGCTAACTTTTTGAAATTCAGAACTGAAAAAATAAAACAAATATGCCCCTGGAATCCGCTTTCTATATTCACGACAAAATATTTTGTGAAAAACCTGCGTAATTTATTAAAATTGTACATTTTCACAGTTTCTACATGTCCTGATTCTGTGCTGATAGGTCCTGACATTGTGCTTGTCATTGTCAGGACCGAATCAACAGCACAGAACGTTCTCCTGCTGGATAACCTTACCCACCGTGATAATAAACATATATGTATAATTATAACATAATAATAGAGAAAACTTACCATACTGTGAAATGTTACAAACGACAATCAAAATAAGTACTGATACACCTGCGGAAAATACATGTATATGTTGATCAACTGTAATATTCTAAATTTAAAATGAGTAAACTAGAATCTTTGGAAAAACTTAAGAATGACAGCTGTCGGTACAAGCTGTTTTTTATACCGCGTAATTTATTATTTGATATGAAAATAAGGAAACGTGAAATGATTGCCAAAGTAACAACTATCCACCAGAGTAAAAATTAAGAGAATGTAATCAAGTATAGGCAACCGTAATGCCTTCAACACATACATAATAAGGGGTATTAAAGAGCTCCGACATGAAATATGTGAACAAATAACAATCAGAAACCTAACGGCCTAATAATAACCAAAACAATTTGCGAAAAAACAAATAAGACAGACATTTACCCACGACAACAACTAAACTACAGGCTCACACAGAATATAACCTGATTAAACATGTCTGTGAGCGCTCAACCCTCCACAAACCTGGGACAGCAGTGACACAGTTCAAACTATAAAAACCAATTGCAATTTAATTAAATAGCAGTACGAGAAAACAAGAATAACAACAACAAAAATACCAAACTCATGGTAAATTAAAACTAGATGCTCTAATGAACCTGTGTCGCTCACCTTGGTATATGTGCAAATTCAACAAAAGGCACTCTAAGTATATTGACAAAATTCGACTTGTTAGTAGATCTTGCCTTGCTGATCATTTTTGTGATTCAAGTTTTTATCTATCTATTATAACTTTAAGATATAGGACAAAAACTAAAAACATTGGTAAAAATCGTCATTAAAGAGCAATAACTAGTACAAGGAGTCGACTGTCAGTTTTGACGTATATATAAACAATTGGTTGAGCTCAACAATCTGAACATTTGTGTTTTGTCAGATTTTCTCTATTTATTACGGTTTTCAAAATAATAGACAAAAAATGAAACCTATCTTCTATTTTTAGCCATATCTGCCATCTTTATTCGCAGGCAGAGTTATTAGACCCTTTTATAAACCGGATACCCCACAGTTGATAGTGGCCTAGATGGTTAAAATTGAGCCCACTAGTTTTAGAGGAGAAGATTTTTGTAAAGTTAAAAGAGGACGACGACGATAACGGACGACGACAACGGACGACAGATAATGACGACGACGACGAACGCCTAGCGATGATAAAAGCTCACTTGGCATTTGGGGCCAGGTGAGTTAAAAAAAAAAAGGGAAAGCCTATAACAAATGACAAAATAAAACGTTATCAAATAGAGGAACAAGTGAAAAACAACTATTATATTGCTGATTTAGTATTGACATTACCAAAGATAATGGTGCGCTAAACCTGGTGATATAGCTATCTAAACTTCCTATTTGTTTTTTTATTTTAAGAATTGAATTTGTCCATAGATTTTTACTTTCTGTATAAATGGCTTATAAATTGTCGCTCAATTAAATTATTTGTTCAATGACTTATATTTATTGTAGTCGCTTTTACGACTAGTTAGTATCTGCATCGTATTAATAGTATGTTACGTGTAATTCTTACCTTCAGTATATTATTATCTGATGCGAAATCTTGCAAACATTTCGAAAAAATAGACATAATTATTTTTATTAAGGTAGATACATGGTATACCGCCATCTTGGACTGTACAATCACAGTAAAAAATCGGTCTAGTTATTTGCCCAAATCAGCAAATTTGGAAACAGTTTGCAATTTAATGGTTAGAGTGTTTATTTATATAAAGAAAACTTGCTAATTTATTGTATTATTCAAAATATTTTAACAAATATCAACCTTTTTGGTTTTTAAAATCATTTTTTTCAAATGAGCCATTTAAGGGGAGATAACTCTTTTAGCACAAAATTTATACTGGGCTAATAGGGAAATTTTTTATTTTTACTTGTGGCAAGAAAACAAGTTCGGTGACAACATGTTTTCTTTTTATTTTCTTAAAACATATTATAAAACCTATCTTCTCACAATTTATTTCAAAATTCTATCTCATAGAATTTTTTTTATGCACTGTTATGTGTTTTTTCATGAACAAACTAACCAAATTTAGGCAATTTTCAACAACTCATAGCTTGAAAAATAGCACGGTGACCCATACTTTTTATTATATTTTTGAAAAAAAACATAGGAAAATCTTCATTTTTTCAAATTATAAGAAAATTCTGTCTCAAAAAACATTTACTTATGATCTACCTTAAGCGTTGAATCAAAACTTTAAATACATACCAGCAGTCATATTATTTCTGTCGGAAATGAGGAATTGCGTAATATACTACAGCATTTACATGTTTTATCTTGTAAGTGATTAGGCACATCCTGACCTTTAAATTGTATGTTCTTCCTTCTGCTTTATCAGGTTTTAGTCAGAAAATTCGTTGTACCCACACATTTAATCTAAAGATTGAAGCACCGTATTTAAAGAAATGCAATATAACCAATATTGTTTATTTTGCCAATTGTTAAATTACATACTAGGCATTCAAAGGAAATGCAAAGATTGGCATTCCGGTTAGATAGATAGTTTATTCACATAAAACCATGCAAGTACAAAGGTTACAGAGACGTTAAATTAAAAAAAATATTATCTCGGATGTCGTTAGTTTGATCCCTGACCGGGTCAAATCAAAAACAAACCAAAATGTTGATATCAAATTATTTCAAGATGCTCTTGTTCTGATATGCATGTAATATTAAAATTTTATCGTTTGATATCGACATTTACTGTGGATTCATTTACTTTCGTGGGTACTAATTTCCGTGGATTGCAGAAACCTTGCATTTTCATGGATACATGATTTCGTGGTTCTGCCAAAATTAGGAAACAACTTTATAGAAATTTGTATTTCGTTGAACATTTGAATTTGTGGTTCACCTGTAACCACGATACCTACGAATTTTGGAATCCAACGAATAATAATAAATCCACAGTATTTGATATTCAACAACTCGTATGTCTTTTTTTCCCAAATATTCATTTTACGGCAGTGTAAGGTTAATAACGTGTATTGAAATACTATCATAATGATTTTGATGTTGATGAATAGGTATTTAACGTCCAGTGGCAAATTAAATGCATATATTTACGACGAGAATATTGTAATATGGCATAAATGTAAAGCCTGCTTTATACTAGAGCGACAGGCGTAATCGGGTTGTACTCGTACTTGTTCACACAGAAGACTTAAATCGGACTCTTTACTTTAACTCCGAACCGACCAGTCACTGAAACTGGACTATTCATTTTTAACGCATAGCCGACGAGTCTTAGTCTTAACCCTCTTACTGCCGGAGGGAGATATATGTTCATAGTTTAATTTATGTATCTCTTTCAATATGTTGCTCACGTCCTAACTACAATCCCCTTCTCTTTTCATGAATGTGACCTACCGAATTAGACTATTTAACGGGTTTGTTATCACATAAGCAACACGACGGGTGCCACATGTGGAGCATGATCTGCTTACCCTTTGAAGCATCTGAATTATCAAATGTGTTGTTTTCAATATAAAACGAACGAATATTAAATAATGGAATAATTATTACTTTTCCGCAAATTTTATTTTCCGGAAACGTAGTATTGGGACTATGAAAAATTAGCGGAAATGCAATACGCCCATATTTGTCTTCAGTGTGTCCCAAATGTAACGGTCATTATTACGTGACGTCATTATTGGATACATGACTTACGTCGAGCTGTTGTACTTTCTGGCACACGAAATGCAACCTTGTAAACCTACCGGCAGCATGAGGGTTAAGTGCCACGTATCAAGCGGCGAAGCAGTACATACCAATTTGCAAGTCTTAAGTTTGACCCGGCCGGCATTCGAATCCACAACCTCTCACTCGACGCTGTAACGCTTCGACGAGACCACCGAGATGATTTAAAACTATATGACAAATATTTAGAGGTACACAAATGTATTAATTATCTCTGGATGGTAAACACTTTGCGAGTAATGAATAAGTAACGATTTAATAACGGTGATTTCCGTTGACAGTGACATTACTCTTGTTTTACACATTCATCAAAATTAAATGTCCCTTCTAAATGAAATGATCTTTTAATAAATTTTGTTTTCAATGTTTTTGTCAACATGGTCAAACTACAATTCTTTTAATTGTAAATTTACAAAATTAAACTTACTAAATACACCAAGTAAACATGTAAAAAGGGAATAAGGTCATACACTAGTTACTTGTTGTTAATATGTGCATAAATGGTATGCAAATGAATATGTGCGGACCAAGATTTACACGTTTGATCTGATGAACGGGTCAACTAACTAACAAAAGCACGACCGACATTGTGAATACTACATTGTTCCATCGGTCGCATACAAGGGTGAAACATTATACACTGTAAATGTTGAAACACTTTTTGGTTGATTTATTTACAATGATTTCAATAGAATTGAAAAAAAATATATATGATTTTTGTTTGTTATATCATATAAATATAACTTTTTGTATTAAACAGATAAGAATATGTTTTTTATATACATTTGCGTATCAGTTATTGTATTCTTTCTTTTTAAGTAATTGCTGCACTATAAGGATTGATCATAATAACTGTGAAAAGAAAATTGATTGATTATGTTTGCTTTGTGGCAAATATTTCATACATGTTCAGGACAAAAACAAAGTTGCAATAAATACAATAGGTAACACATATGATAGTTTAGATTCGTTGGTCCGGGAAATTTAGACTGCCACTAGGAAATTAGGGTATATTAGATCGGGACATATTTTTTTCTTTGTAACAGACCATCTACAGATCCCTCAAAGAGTTTTTACAAGTGTTTTTTAACGTGCGTTTTGCGCCTCACTACACAAAGTATCGGCTGTAACGTCCCCATTCTGACCGGATGTTGGTGCACTCTTGTACATCTCGATCATCCAAACGGAAGCCTCACTTTGGCAAGGGTTTTACTGCTGGACGGGAGAAAATGAAGTGACCATAATCATATACCCCGGTTACCATTGAGTGCTGCATAGGAAACACGTAATAAAGAAATAAAGAAACTTGCCGTCATAATAAATGGCATCATGTACTTTACACTGTAATGCTATTTAGTAGTTTAAATAAAGAAAGAATCGAAAGCGAATTCAACATCAGAAGACTATACTACACAAATATATCATGTTTGCAAGGGGTATTTTTGGTAGACATAGAGTAAATATTTCAATATCCTTTTCTGCGCACGCAAACATGTTTAACCCTGTCACTTCTGTGTGTGTCTGTCACAAACCGGGGACCTGCAATTCAATGATTGTCATTTACATGTATACACATATTTGAGATGCGTTTGTTGTTTCGTACATAAATAAGGCCGTTGGTTTTCTCATTTGAATTATTTAATTTTTTTATGTTTATAGGGTCTTTTATAGTTAATAGTTCATTGGTTTATTTCAAACCAGAAGCAATACAGCCTATAGGTATATCATATATATTCACATGTATATCATAACAGAATATATCATATGCTATGTGGTATTGGTTTCGCTCATTGTTGAAAGCTGTCGACGACGGACCTCAACTTCTTCATTTGGTCTCTGGCGGATATTTATCTTATTGTCAACCATACATGTACATCATCTTTTTATTTTTATTACGAATAAACCTAATAATTCCTGGATTATTGTATTTATTTATTTATTTTATACGGTTCATTTTATTCCATAATCTCATTTAAAACTGCTCCTTTCATAACAACAAGTTCTGGATTCTTGGAAACAATAATTCTATGAGCCGGATATCTTTCCTTTAATGTTTTTACAAACACGTGGTCTACATGATCGCCTGCTATAAACACAACGCCGATTCCTAATGCTGACTGCTTTGCTAAAGTCTTTTCTACCATTTCAATGGTAAACTCTGTAGCATTTTCGTAAAACTTGCGGAACAACTCTGGACTTATCCTTATTTTGTCATTCTGAAATGTCACAGCGTCTCTGAATGTTGTTTGGTTTATTGCATTTGTCAGTATGTCGCCGGTAAATTCTCTATATGCATCGTACCATTTTGGAGGAACACGAACAGTTACTATTTTATCTGACTCGAAATATTTCAGTTTCTTTTCAAAATTATGTAGAAGTTCAAAATACTCCAATGGATGGTAATCTCTTAAATACTTCAAAACATCCCCTCCAAATAAGCGGGTTAAGAATCTTATAAACTCTTGTTTTGCACTTTCATCTGTAGTGAAAATTGTCTCAAGGATATTTGTGTTCTTTTCATTTACTTCTACCACAGTCAAATTGATAGCTACACCTGAAATAAAAGGAGGTGCTTACAACCTATCGAGTGCAAAAAAGTGGGTACAAATCAACATTATTGATTTTGCCAGGGTAACTTAGTTCGTTCTTTTCTGACAATCAAAACGAATCTACTCTTTATATTTATATCAAAGAAGTAATACAGATGGGCTATGTTAGTCCCTGCGCTACATGGTGGGTGCCACATGTAAAGCATAATGGGTGTACCCTTCCCAAACACCTAAGATCATAATCCAGTTTTTGGTCGGGATCGTGTTTTTCAGTCTTTAATTTTCTATGCTGTGTTCTGTGTACTATTGTTTGTCTGTAGGTCGATGTCTTTTTCAGCCATGACGTTTTCGTTTGTTTTTTACCTATGAGTTTGATTATATGTATCAAAGGTACCAGGATTATAATTAATACACAAGACGCGCATTTAATCTACATAAGACTCATCAGTGACGCAGGTAAAAAGTTGAAGAGCATTCAAGACCAAAAATTCCAAAAAGTTGTACCAAATACGGCTAAGGTGTTCTTTTCCTGGAATAAGAAAATCCTTAATTTTTTGAAAAACCGAAAGTTTTGTAACAGGAAATTTATTAAAATTATCATATAATTGATATTCATGTCAACCACAAAGTACTGGACTGGTGATATCCTCGGGAACAAAACGTCCACCAGCGGTAGCATCGACCCAGTGGTGTGAATGGTTCAAAGGTACCAGGATTATAATCTAATACACCAGACGTGCGTTGTGTCTACATAAGACTCATCGGTGACGCTCGGATCAAATTAGTTACAAAGCCAAACAAGAACCAAGTTGAAGAGCATTGAGGACCAAAACGTTCTAAAAGTTGTGCCAAATACGGTTAAGGTAATCTATCCCTGGAATAAGAAAATCCTTAGTTTTTCGAAAATTTCAAAGTTTTGTAACAGAAAATTTATTAAAATGACCATAAATCTTCCTCTTGTATCTTTTTCCTCTCTAAGTACATAATGTAATAGTTATCACATATTTAGTAATATTTACAACTAGGTCTTTGTGCATAAAAAAATGAGTATAATGTATTTTAGCACAGCTTAGCAACATACGAACCTCCTAAATGTACTAATAAAGACCTGTATAATTTTGGCAGTGGCGCAATCTGTTCTTCGCCAAATGAAGATGGTGAACCAGTGAACGTCCGATTATACCTTAGCTCGGCTTCGGGTCCCTGTACAATAGTCAACTGATCAGGTTTGATTCCAGCCTGTAATACATAAATAGACTTTAAGACTCGATTGACAATTGTATTTTGCAATCATATATTCATATTAGCCGAAGATTCTGTTTTGATCGACGTTTAATTATTACTACAAACGAGTAAAAGTCTGAAATGGTCTATATTTCAAAGTTTTGTAACAGATATGGTTGAAAGTATACCGCTGTTCGAAATTCATCAATCGATTGAGAAAAAAAAACCAAATCCGGGTTTCAAACTAAAAATGAGGGTAACACATCAAGTATGAGCGGAGAACTACGACACAACATAAACACAACATTAAAATGTAACACACACACAGAAACGAACTATAATATAACAATGGCCAATTTCCGGGCTTGGTACATGACATTTAAAATTATTTATTTATTTAAATCTATTTACATATATTAAAATTCATTTAACAAATCTTAGTTCATTACACATTTTTTAATCAAACATATTAATACTTCCATTGATCATCTTGTTTTAGTTTAAACGTTATATACATTATACATTTGTATATATATATATAACTGGAAAAAAGTATTGCAACACTTCCATTGAAAACAAAGTAAAATTAAATTATTGTAGATTGTGTATAATTTGCGTTTTACCAAATGCTTTTAATCCTTTTACAGTTTAAAATTAAATTTGTGTTATCAACTTACATTTCAGTCAAAAATTAAGACTAGATAGATAGATGCATCATTAGTGCTGTACTGAAAAGTTGCTCAAGCTGTGTCTTGTTGTTTATACCGATCTTTTATAAAAGTTATTTTACAGCAAATCAAATATTTGATACAGAAAACGTGTGTTCAACTAGGCGATTCAAACAGTTCTGAGTGAGTTTAATGCATGAAAAAATCTGTATTTATTGCAGAATTAACGTTTTGGAAAAATGATTCCTGCAAAATTTGCATTTTCTGTGAAAAGCGCGAAAAACAATTTCCATGAGGCTGTTAAGTCTCATCCATGTAGCATTAATATTGAATGAAAAGTAAGTTAATACCATGAATTCAATTTTAAAACATAAGCGGATTAAAAGTATTTGGTAAAACGCAAATTATACAAATTCTATAATCATGTCATTTTTTTATAAAGGAAGTGTTGCAATACTTTAATCTATGTGTATGTATATGTATGTATAACAGATCTTAATTGATAAACCACAATAGATATTTACAAAAAACAGGTCAAGGTTGGTTATTAGTTGGGTTAAGAATCGGTTGGTTACGGTTCAAACTCGGTCGATCATGGTTCAGAAAGGTTAACAATCATGCTATTGTTTCTACTGCAACACAGATGAATGTAGATATTAGTTATATACATGTTAATGAGACGAAAATAGTTTTAATTAAGAGGTATATGCACTTTTCAAACGAAAATCTTTTACAGAATGTTACAGTGAAATATAAACATATTTTACATTTAAGGATATTTTCAAAAGAGAGACTGATCTTAATAGTGTGAAGATTTGTGAAATAAGAAAGCACCTCACACAAATGAGAATTAATGCTTAAAAAAATGTTATTGAGAAGTATCGTTATAACATGTATAACGATAAGTAATGCTAGATTCGGCATAAATAAATATGTAATGATTTTAAAAACTTGCACACAGAAAATAGATTTGTTTAGCCTCTGTTCTTTTGAACATGAAGAAATATACAACACTGTGGCTTTGATTTGTAAGAATAATTTTACAATTATTAAAAGTTGTTTAGAAAAACAACTGCAGTAGTTGAATGTATATTATCATCAGTTTTATCATGATTGGTTTTTTTTACTTCTTTCTATTTATGATAATTATATGTAACAGGTCCTGTGTTGGTTGATAGTTGATTTCTTAAAGTTTCATTACTCGTATAGGAAAGAAAGAGTTTCGGATCGGAATCGAGTAATGTTCAGTTTTCGCTAAGTGTATTCACTTCTTATGTTAAGCATGTTAATGATCAAATCAAAAATAAATATAAATGAAATTTTGAGAAGTTTCCTTAGACGTGATTTTACTTGAGCTGAACAATAATATAAAAAGTAAAAACACAAAAATACTGAACTCCGAGGAAAATTCAAAAAGGAAAATCAAAAATCAAAAGACAAAAATTGCGCTTGTAATATCACAATCTTCACAGTAATAAAACCAACATTGAATTGTAATACATTCACCTTTAAATAATACCTTTGTGACGGCAGTTTTCATCAGGTTGTTTATTGGAGGGGCAAATTTGCCCGGTGTTGTTATCACCCACTGTATATCATTGTCGTTGTACCCTAGTGGTCTTCTTATTAATTCATTCACCAGTTTGTTTTTCATTTGATTGATAAAGCTAGATATCAAATCGACTGCTTTCATTGTAACATTGTTTTGCCTAAAATCTTTTATCCTCAAATCTTCAACAGCTGCAGCCTTAAACAAAACAGACAGGAAAAATATAACAAAAAAAGCAAATTGAAAAACAGTCTCATGTAAACAGATAACACCATGACCAAAAATAAAAAAAACAAAAACACGAAAACACGAACAACAATAATCTTTGATATTACTGTTGTTAATCTTGTATTTTGTTTATTTTTCTTATCTTTGATTTTTTCGAGTTATGAGTTTGATGTTTCTTTGGTATCTTTCACTTCTTTTTTTTTGTTAAAAAAACACATCACATAAAACCTGTGAAACCATCTGAGTGGAACCCAAAAATTTGTAAATGTCACGTAGGAATTAATATTGGTAAATTATGTTATTGTGTAGTTAAGTCTGTTAACAGGGCTTTAATTAAATATTTACATAGCGTTAACCATACTGACCTTCACAATGTGGGATGGGGTTTTTTCAACTAACATTTAAGGATTTCTCCTTTTACCTTGAGCTTGTAACATTCCACCATGAAGTTTTTGAAAAAGAACCATTTTCCAGAATCTGATTCGCCTTGAATTCTGCTGACATGTTCCTCGGCTTCATAACCAATGCTATGAACAGATGTGTCAGGTTTGAACAAAATCGCAGTGGAGGTTTTAAAACTGATAACTCCCTTGTCTCTTGCTTCCCAGTTGGAACAATATAGACCTACTCCCTCCAAAGCAAACCTATTACCCAAACAAAAGACATATCCTGAATGGGTGTATCCAATTTCTATTGCAGCAATAACTTCTTTTGTTATTTGTTTAGTCTGTAAAATGGTAAATAAAAAGACTGGTTCAAAGTAATATTTTGTATTGCAAATGAAAGATTTATAAAGTTTTGGGTTTTAACTCGCCACAATCAGTTGTGCTAATTCAATAACATTTAAAACATAAAAAAATACAAAATTGCAACAATATACGAGAAAATTCAAACTGTTGGTTGATTGTTATTTCTCAAAATTGTTTTTTCTGTCTGATGTTAATCTCAAACTCGTTCAAAAAATAGTAGCAGGATACCACCTTAAATGTTGTGCATAAGTATGCTTATGTTTATAATACTGTACTTCCGCTGTTGACCAACAAAGTAAATACAACTGGAATATAATGTAACCGATTTTTGCAAACGTTGCTGCTCTTTAGATCTAAATTCATATGGACAGAAACCGGTGTTGGTAATGGATAAATATTACTGTTCGGCTTTGTTTTTCAGTGAAAAAAATAGTTTATCTCATTATTACATAAATTTAAAAACGTTAAATCTACAATCTGTGACTATTCTAGAAATTATAGATATGAGAATGTAGTTGTCTTTTGTGTTTTTGTCATATAAAAGTGGATATTAATGATGAATATATGTATGCACATATTTTTTAACCTCTACTTCTTCCCACAAACAGTAAGAATTGCGTTGATAACATAAAGAACAAATATTGTTGAGCAAAAGGCAGAACAGTGTATCTGTTTTAACGAGTAAAATATACCTTCAAACTGCTTGTTTGTTGAGGAAGGTTTTTAGTTGTAAATACGACTGACGGTTTTGGTACAGTTATTGATCTTGTGCGGTCTTGCTGTGGTTCCTTCTGCAAAGACTAGATTAAACAAAGACAATGGTTAGTCATCAAAACTGATATACTGGCCCAATTCAGCAACACGTAATTCAGAGGATATAGTTGGTTGCTGGCAATACTGTTTGTTTTAGTTCCTTTTTGTTTTGTCTTAACATGTCTAAATCGTGCTGTTGGTTTTGTTTACATTATGGCATGCCCGGATTTATTTGTAGACTATTTGGTGTGGATTCTAGTTTGTAACACGGAATTGTTTTCTCTTTATAGTTGTATAACTTTTGAACAGCGGTATACTTCTGTACATATGCCTTTATCAATCCTATTTGTGGGCCGTACGGTGGTCTTTTAACTGCTTAAATCAACGTCATTTGGATAGCTGTTAAATAAGCCATCACATCACGTCTCTTATTTTATAGACTGAAGAATTGAATTGCCAACTTGCATATACGAATTTTATTATACAGAAACCTCACCATGATATTACACCTATAAAATAAATGCATTCGATTCTGACAACTACGTCGTGCAAAGTATTCATATACACAAAATGCATTTTACGTCAACTATATAGTGGGATATTTTTCTGAAAGATAAACATTACCTGAAGATTGTCTTTCTTTTCATGAAGGTGTTTGTTTGTAACTACCACTGACGGTTTTGGTTCGTTTCGTAAATTTGTACGGTCTAGCTGCTCCTGCAAATAAATACTGAAAATTGTAAGAGGTTTAAAAAAAGAGGGACGAAAGATACCAAAGGGACAGTCAAACTCATAAATCTAAAACAAACTGACAACGCCATGGCTAAAAATGAAAAAGACAAACAGAAAAACAATAGTACACATGACACAACATAGAAAACTAAAGAATAAACAACACGAACCCCACCAAAAACTAGGGGTGATCTCAGGTGCTCCGGAAGGGTAAGCAGATCCTGCTCCACATGCGGCACCCGTCGTGTTGCTTATGTGATTACAAATCCGGTAAATAGTCTAATTCGGTAGGTCAAATTCATGAAAGGGAAGGGGATTGTAGTTACGACGTGAGGAACATATCCGATATCATTTGTGAAATGGTTATTCCATAACGGTCAACCAACTCGTGATGGCGTCCGTAAAATTTACGAAGGGATGATTTCAACTTCACCATTTGGAACTCTTGATTTAATAGCTTCCTTGTGAGCAGTAACCCTCTATCAAGAAAATCATGATAGGAAATGCAAGCACGAGAATATCGTATCAATTGAGAGATATATACCCCGTATGCAGGTGCTGCTGGAATGTTGCTAAATGAACCCTGTGATTTTTGCTGTCGTGTAAAAGTTTATTGTATATGCTATAAAATCTAAGTCAATTTATAATTAACAAACAAAATGACCAAAACAATTTACATTTTTCTGAACAAGCCATTTTTATCATGAAAAAGTTGCGTACATTCTACAAAAGTTTTCAAATGTTATGTTATCTAAGGCCGTGTTCACATTGACCTAAACTCGGTGTTGTGTTAGTGTAACTCATACTTACATCCCAGCTCTTTTGTTCTAACAGGGGTGATCTGAGCCGGTGGCTCAGATCACCCCTACCAGATCACCCCAGTTTAAGTTTCTTTGTTATGCATGCTTTCCTTTGTTCTGTAACATTTTGGCGGGAATGTCAAATCCAGTATAAAGACAACTCGAATCTTATATGAACGGTTCTTGCAAAAAAACGACAACTGCTCTTTAGATCTAAATTCATATGGACAGGAACAGGTGTTGGTGATGAATAAATATTGCTGTTCGAGTTTGTTTTTCAGTTAAAAAAAGTTTATCTCACTATTTCATAAATTAAAAAACGATAAATTTACAACCTGTAAAATATAAAATTGAGAATGGAAATGGGGAATGTGTCAAAGAGACAACAACCCGACCAAATAAAAAACAACAGCAGAGGGTCACCAACAGGTCTTCAATGTAGCGAGAAATTCCCGCACCCGGAGGCGTCCTTCAGCTGGCCCCTAAACAAATATATAGTAGTCCAGTGATAATGAACGCCATACTAATTTCCAAATTGTACACAAGAAACTAAAATTAAAACAATACAAGACTAACAAAGGCCAGAGGCTCCTGACTTGGGACAGGCGCAAAAATGCGGCGGGGTTAAACATGTTTGTGAGATCTCAACCCTCCCCCTATACCTCTAACCAATGTAGTAAAGTAAACGCATAACAATACGCACATTAAAATTCAGTTCAAGAGATATCCGAGTCTGATGTCAGAAGATGTAACCAAAGAAAATAAACAAAATGACAATAATACATAAATAACAACAGACTACTAGCAGTTAACTGACATGCCAGCTCCAGACTTCAATTAAACTGACTGAAAGATTATGATTTCATCATATGAACATCAGGGACAATCCTTCCCGTTAGGGGTTTAGTATCATACCATCATAATATTACAACCTGTATATATTCTAGAAATAATAGATATTATTATGTAGTTGTCTTTCGTGTTTTTGTCAAATAAAAGTGTTCTTTATATGTTGACTTTAAAGTGGTAATTAATGATGAATGTGTGCAAACATATTTTTTAACCTCTAGGCTACTTCCCTTGACAGCAAGCATTACGTTGATTACATAAAGAACAAATATTATTGAGCAAAATTCAGAACAGTGTTTCTATTTACTATTTATTAACGAGTAAAATTATACCTTCACACTGCTTGTCTGTTGGGGAAGGTTTTTTGTTGTAAATACCACTGACGGTTTTGGTGTAGTTATTGATCTTGTGCGGTCTTGCTGTGGTTCCTTCTGCAAAGACTACATAAACAATGACAACGGTTAGTCATCAAAACTGATATATTGGTCCAAATCAGCAACAAGTTATTCAGTGGTCATAGTTGGTTGTTGTCAATAATTTTTGTTTTAGATCTTCTTTTTTTTGCCTTAACATGTCTAAATCATGCTGTTGGTTTTGTTTTTATTTTTAATTGTTATACATTCTGGTATGCCCGGCTTTATTTGTAGACTATTTGGTGTAGGTTTTAGTTTGTAACCCGGAATTGTTTTCTTTTTATAGTTTTATGACTTTTGAACAGCGGTTTACTACTGTACAGATGCCTTTATCGATCCTAGTCGAGGGCCGTACGGTGGTCTTTTAACTGCTTAAATCAACGTCATTTGGATAGTTGTTACATTTGTCATCAGGTCACGTCTCTTAATTCTATAGACTGAAGAATTGAAGTACCAACCTGCATATACTATATATATATATAGGAAGATGTGGTGTGCGTGCCAATGAGACAACTCTCCATCCAAATAACAATTTAAAAAAGTAAACCATTATAGGTCAATGTACGGCCTTCAACACGGAGCCTTGGCTCACACCGAACAACAAGCTATAAAGGGCCCCAAAATTACTAGTGTAAAACCATTCAAACGGGAAAACCAACGGTCTAGTACGAATTGTATTATACAGATACCTCAGCATGATATAACACCTATCAAATAAATGCATTCGTCGTGCAAAGGGTTCATGTCAAGAAAAACAAATTACGTCAATTATATCATGTATATAGTGAGATATTTTTTTCTGAAAGATAAGAAACATTACCTGAAGATTGCCGTTATTTTCATGAAGGTGTTGGTTTATAACTACCTCTGACGGTTTTGGTTCGTTTCGTAAATTTGTACGGTATGGCTGCTCCTGCAATTAATAACAAAACAAAATTTACTTTTTTCTGTACATGCCATTTTTCACATGTAAATTTTTTTCAAAGTTGCTTACATTCAACAAAAGTTTGCAAATTTTATATTGTCTAACAGAGTTACATTAGACTGTGTGTCAATGTTATCTGCAGAAAATTTTCCATCTATCTGTTAATAAACAGAAAAAGAAAAAAAGCTTCAGGTGTTATTTGTTTATTGAAACAAAGCTTCTGGTCAAAGTTTTATGAAATTCCACTAAGCCTTGACAAAATTATAGTTTTCACAAAACTGTAATATGAAATATATATAAATAGTACCTCAATAGGCTTCATTTATAAAAAACAAACACAATTTTGTAGTTCTTTTTTCTTAATTCTTGGTATCGTCTTTTGATTATGTCAAAGCTAAAGTCCAAGTTTCATAGCATTCTACTTATCTTTCACACACTTAATTGATAGATCTTAAATATATTTGAACTATAAACCTCAACTTAATGTGTATGACGCAGACAGCACTAACAACGAGTGAGTAAATAATAGTAGACTGATTTCCAGTCCTTTATCTGTTTGCCTCTGACAACAAGGGCATATGAGATACCCGTATGTTGCAAGGGGGAGAGGATAATCGCTGCGACATGCTTCTGACAAAGTCAACAAAGTCGAGATTTATCCCAAATAAACTCATTATAGAAACCAGGATTAAAATTTTATATTGACGCCAGACGCGCGTTTCGTCTACAAAAGACTCATCAGTGACGCTCGAATCAAAATATGTTTTAAAGGCCAAATAAAGTACGAGGTTGAAGAGCATTGAGGACCATAAATTTCTAAAAGTTTTGCCAAATACAGCTAAGGTAATCTATTCCTGAGGTAGAAAACCTCAGTTTTTCAAAAATTCAAAGTTTTGTTAACAGTTAATTTATAATTATGAACATATCAATGATAACTCAAGTCAACACAGAAGTGCTGACTACTAGGCTGGTGATACACTCGGGGAAATACATAGAAATCTTAAAAGACAAGACGGAGTATATATACACATGAAAGTAGCAAACCCTTAACGTTTTTGTTATACATTTGAACCAATATGCATACAATAAAACTGGCTTTTCAGTAAAATATGGACCTTCACTTTGTAAATCGGACGATAACAAATTCTATCCTATTGCAACGAAAAAAACAAAAGCAAAAAATCACATAAAACATTGAATTAAACGTAACTTTGTGATTGGTGCATTGTTTTTAAATTAACACTGTGCTGTCATATGGATTCTATTCGATTTAAAATAAAATGCCGATACCTCTTGTGTTGTGTTCGTCAACATTGGATGTGTTACTCACCAACAAAGGTAATCAGCAATCGTATTGTAAAATTATATCATTAAAATAATCAATCAGGTTGAGTACGCTATGTTTATTTAAGAAACATCAATAGTTTAAATACGTTTTTTTTTTAATTTAAGAAACAAATAAGGCACGTATTTAATCAAGTTAGTGCATTCTTCTATGGTTGTTAAGTATAACAAGGTTTTAGTTTATAAGATCCTGGAAAAGACTTGGCGCGGGATAGGAACAGGTGGCACAACATTCATACGAATATCATAAAACTACATGTACTTACTGCTGGTTTCGTTACATTTTGGTCTTTTAGTTGGTCTTTTTCCAATTTTTTGTTTTCTTTATCAGTCTTTTTCTAAAAATAAATTGTAAATGATAACTTAAGAGTTAAAATTTAATGCAATTTTTAAATGATAAGCAATAATAATTCAAATTCGTCAGTTGAGTATGAAATGATAGCAGTTAAAGTGATAATCATTGCAAGCAGATTGTGTGATCACTATAACTACCAAATTTGAAACCACCTTTCAGTTATCCTCGTTGAGAGCAAATAATGCGACTCTTTGACACATAAGAAGATAGTCAGGACAAGGTAAAAAAATTGAAAGTGATAGGCAATATGATGTACCCCAAATCTAGTAGCTGGGCTATGCTGTACTCACGTAGTCCGTCTGCAATCATTCGTGAGAGAAGAGTTTGCTATATACAAGCATTTGTTTAAGACTATCAGAAACAAAAGAGAGGCTAAAAAAACCTAAGGGACATGTAAACTCGTAGGTCTATTTCAAACTGACAACCCATGAGAGAAAATGGAAAACTACGAAAAGACAAAAGATTGAATGGACGTTTTTTTCGTGGTTTGTTTTAGTCACGCTTTTCTGATGTTCGTCTTAACAGAATAATTTCACATTTAGTTAATACCTTATCAGTCAAGATCCTGCTTCTTGCGTTTCTGATACTTTGGATTACGAGCTTGTATGTGTTTAGCCCACAACGTGTGATCTTTTGTTTAGTTTAAAATGTGCATCGTACCTGATACAAATTAAACCAAGAAGCCGTTATAAGCCAAGTTATGGGTGCTGTACCAAGTGATCTATTTAATGATATGTTTAGCACATAAGGAGAAGGTTACAATTGTTTTTTTGGAAGAAAAAAAAATCTTATTCTAATATGTCGACCTGTTATTGTCAACCAGTATAATATATCTACCTTTAGTGCAAACGCAGTAATACAAAAAATGGCTGTTCCGCGTTACGACCAACATATTGTTACTACCAGATATTCTTAATTGTTGACATCAAAACGCCAAGTTTACGTAGGCCAAGATTCAGATACAATATATTTATCTCTATTCCACAGCAAAATAAACAAATCAGTCTCATTCAATTTATTTTTCATGGTGACATTTCATAAAACAAAAATTTCGCGAAATGATGTTATTGTCTTGGCATGGCAATGAAACAATGTGACGTCACAAGTATGATTCCGTAAACAAAAAATCAAATGTAAATACCGGGTGTATTAAAGCTTCTTGTACGCCTCAGAACGAATAAAATTACATTGGGAGACAATATATAAGTGATAAATGCGATTAAGCAAAATATTCATTGAATTATATAATATTACTAATATTATCAAAATTGAGTAAAATGGAACAGCCAAAACAGTATCGTATGTATAGGGCTTTCACGGTTACAAAATTACCGAACTTGTCCTATTAGAATCGTAATAATTAATGGCAGAGGTAGCTTTGTTTTCATATAACCATGGGCTAGTCATTTGTATTCATATTATAACCCCCCCCCCCCCTCCCCCCGCCGATAACGCTCAGGTTAAAGTAATCGAGTATAAATGTCCAACCCATGGTTAAATGAAAACAAATCTACGGCTGTCATGAATTAGTTCTTAAATAAATAGCACGAAATAAAGTTAAAAGATGTTAATTAATTTATAATGTATTTAACGTTATTTGGTTTATACTGTGTTAACAGTTTTGTCAATGTGTTTGTTCAAAAAGTTATATTAAGGTAGTAGGTAAAGACGATATCCTGCTGTTTTCTTTATCTTTTCTTTCCCTTTTGCATTTGAATACTAATCTAAATTAAACAGACGTTGTGCTAACGAATGTTCTTTTTTATGGATATCCAAACTTTCAGCCTGAATAATTATTGGTTGCTTAACGTCCAGGCGTGCACTTATTAGCCAATTGTAATATAATTAACATATGATATAAACATGATAAATTCAAAAAGTCTTTAATGCCTTACTGATATTGAACTTCCCATTATAAGTAAATGCTCCTGCTGCTTTTCATCAAGAATAATTTTCTATACTGATTGCTTTCATTCTCCAAGCTAGATTGGAATAATCGGGGTCCATATCTGAAATGAAATGGGAATGCACAAATATATTTTGATAAAAGGTATGCCATAATATCATCAAAGATACAAATATCTTATATGGAATGCTTTACGGGTGTATTTTGTGAAAACATAAGAAGATAAATTGGTTTGCAAAGATACATCTGAGTAAATCTGCACACATATTGGGCACATATTGCAACGAAACTGCATTATCTCATTGATAATCTTTATCTGCATCCTATACCCCTTCAAACTCAACTAATGTCTTGAATTGATTTACGTGAGGCTTTGTTTAGAATCAATATGCTTCGCAAGTACTTGTGATGAAATGTATAAGACATTTGAAAAATTCAATACACCATGCTTCGGTACTGACATGATGTATAACTTTCTTCATTGATGAGTTTAGAATATACATTTGTTTTAAAACAGAAATATTCGAAAGGAATCAAGGCAACAGTAATATCCCGCTGTTCAATAGTCATAAATCGATTGAGAGAAAACAAATCCGTGTTACAAACTTAAACTGAGGTAAACACAACAACTATAAGAAGAAAACAACGAAACAACATAAACACTGAAGTGCAACAAAAAAGCAAAAGTGACCTTTCATGAATTTGACATTAATATCTATAAATACCGATAATGTCACATGTGAAATAAACGTGGTTATATATGTAGGATTCAAATCTATGGTTGGTTCCAAATCTATGACATATTCCTAATCTATGGCAAATGTGACGTTACAAATGTCAAACAAATTAAATCTATGGCAGATTTTTGTGTTCTCCAAATCTATGGTAGATCTTTTTATTGCGTCACAATTGAATAACGCCATGTTCCATCGTCCCCACTGCACACAATGGCGGAACACCATTCCAGATGAAGTTTTCCCTCTCGACAACAGTTTAAGGATGGTTTAAATAATGATGTGACCTATTTGTCGGAAGAGGGACAAAATGTCTGGTACCGATCAAAGCCCGCGATGAACAAGGGCAGTTGCATCGCTTTTTCTAGTACCGGATATTTCAGAAAAAGAGTTATACTATAGTATGGCACTCATATCACATATCTTCCCATATCTCTATAATATGCACAGATGAGAACATATTTATTTTTACGGGGCACATCATTTCTATCTTTTTTAAAAAGTCTGTATGGAGGTATTTGAATTCATCATTTAAAATTTTGGTTTCCGGATTGCCATCACGATTTTGTTGACCATTATGGAATATTTATTTCAAACTTTTTAATAGACATGCTGTTGTCGTACATGTCCACTTTTTAAAGACAAATCGTTAGTCGTATAGATACTGTATTGTTTTCTATTTACACAAAATTTGCCATAGATTTGAAACAACAAAAAATCTGCTATAAATTAGGAAATTTCAAAAACTTGCCAAAGATTAGGTTTGCATGACGTCATATTTGCCATAGATTAGGAATGTGCCATAGATTTGGAACCCACCATAGATTTGATTCCTACATATAAATTGTTTTCACTTTCTGGCGTCATACAACAATAGACGTTGTCAAGACGTCGAAAACGTCGGATCAAAATAAGTTGTATCTTACATTTTCTACCTTATTTTAAATGTCATAAAAAAACTATTCATAGAAATAGAATATCGAAAAATATATAACTCGTGACCGAACAACACTGATAAATAACTCATTCGTGAAATTAATGTGTTGTTCTATAAATATCTCAGTTGCGAAATATCATCTTATCTACACACACACACACACACACACGACATAATCATATGGTTGATTCCTTATTCAAAAGCACATACAAATAATCTACACCCAAACATGTTCTTAGTAATTACTGAAATGACAAAACAGCGTTGTATTTGACATAATACATAACATTATGATTATTGTTTAAATACGAATGATCTTACCTTACTATAAAATCAACTTTCGTTTTAATGTGTTATTTTTCGATTCACCTCACGTTATATTTATTTATTAAAATCCTACCATAAAGAATTGGTAATCAATATTTATTGCACACAATATTCAACGGTCTTTACCTGCCGAATATAAGTGTGCAGTCAATATAAATGTCATTCAAGTTTTAAGCTTGTCATACATTTTTAAAAGACTTATACAACTGGGATATTGTTAAAGTTATACCCTTAACTGGGATATCAATTTACATTTGACACTATAATTAGTTTCAACAAACCAAATATGTTTAACAAATATCTGTGTTTCTATTACAATAAGAATAATTACTTCTGCAAATAATTAATATGTTTTCTAGCTGTCGTATATATAAATTTATCTGCATAGAATAATAGGAAAATAAAACACACACTTGTTGTAGATGTTTGATCTCAATTTGAAGATGAACACATGTTTGCTTGTCATTTTTTGGAATTTTTGTCCGATTTTCGAAATGCCCTGGTTTTATCCATTTCCTTAAAAAAATTTGCTCATGGACCCCCATTTTTCTTATATTATAAATCTTTGAAATTTATATTTAAAAGCCATTTGTAAAAGTCTTATATTAATGAAATTTATCTTGTTGAACTTACTTTAAATAAAGCTAATACTAACAATGACCACTGCCCTTTTCTCGATCTTTTCATCTATATCACTAATGGAAAGCTGAATACTAAAATTTATGATAAAAGGGATGATTTTTCATTTCCTATCGTTAATTATCCGTTTTTAGATGGTGACGTTCCCTTGTCACCATCTTAGGGTGTTTATATATCTCAACTTGTACGATTCGCTCGTGTATGTAACAATGTTTTAGATTTTAACGAGAGAAATTTATGTATTACTGAAAAATTATTACACCAGGGTTTTCGATATCACAAACTAGTCAAAACATTTACTAAATTTTATCATCGGTATAAAGACATCATTCGTAAATATAGCTCAACATGCAGACTTCTAATACGTTCAGGTATTTCACATCCAATTTTTTATGGAAATATTCTTTATAAAGCACAAAGGTGTCAGTATTCACCTCAGAAACTTACAAAACCTTTGAATAGACTTATTAAGAAGGGATATAATTACGATACTGTTGTCAAGTCATTAAAGATTGCATATTTTGGCGTTAATATTGATTCACTGATAAGGTCTTTGCATCGGAACTAAACACATTTATTCTAAAAACAGTTGTTGGCATGACACGGGTTATGTTCTTCTCATATATGTTATGATGGTATGATACTAAACCCCTAACGGGAAGGATCGTGCCTGATGTTCATATGATGAAATCATAATCTTTCAGTCAGTTTAATTGAAGTCTGGAGCTGGCATGTCAGTTAACTGCTAGTAGTCTGTTGTTATTTATGTATTATTGTCATTTTGTTTATTTTCTTTGGTTACATCTTCTGACATCTGACTCGGACTTCTCATAAACTGAATTTTAATGTGCGTATTGTTATGCGTTTACTTTTCTACATTGGTTAGATGTATAGGGGGAGCGTTGAGATCTCACAAACATGTTTAACCCCGCCGCATTTTTGCGCCTGTCCCAAGTCAGGAGCCTCTGGCCTTTGTTAGTCTTGTATTATTTTAATTTTAGTTTCTTGTGTACAATTTGGAAATTAGTATGACGTTCATTATCACTGGACTAGTATATATTTGTTTGGGGGCCAGCTGAAGGATGCCTCCGGGTGCGGGAATTTCTCGCTACATTGAAGACCTGTTGGTGACCCTCTGCTGTTGTTTTTTATTTGGTCGGGTTGTTGTCTCTTTGATACATTCCCCATTTCCATTCTCAATTTAATTATGAAATTTAAAAATAGTTTTTGAGAACTTTAACTTGTCAATGATAAAGCTACGAAAAATCAAGGGAGAACAGTTTCCCGCCACAATCCCAAATGGCTAATATTTCGAAAACAAGCACATTGACCTCTATATTTTTTTTCCTCAATTAATCCCTCATCAGTATATACTAGTGTAATGGAATATTTTAATTTGAAAATGAGCAGCAAACTTCCCTAAGCTTGTTGTCACTGAAAACATACCAAATTTGGCAAAACAACGAAACCTAAACAATGTAAATAAAATTGTTTTCATGGACCATTTTGTAGAAAAGAGATCATTGCAAAACTTAAAACAAAAAAGAACAATCAAAACAACATCCTGAAAACCACTACATAGGAAAATGAGTAGTCCCATTTAATTAATGGATTGAAATTGAAATGCTATTCATCTTTCTTGAACTATGACTATATTATTAAGGTCTTTCCTTTTTCTAAAGGGAAAGACCTTACTGTATTTCTTCTGTTTATTATTATTCTTCCGCCAAACTTTGACGAAGTTAGAAGCCTTAACCGTAAGACGTGTCGCTTTCATGTTCACACTATGTATCGGTGTCATGAATACCTATCTGGAACTAACCCTGTGAGTCTAAATATTTTGTCGGTTCGGAGTTATCCCTCCGAAACCCAAAAACCTTGTTACCGTTCCAACACCGTAACCGTAATAGGTAGAAAAAAAACAAAGGGTGAAATTTGTTCAGGACCAGACCCCGGTTCTTCGTCACATTTGGATCGAAAGGATTCAACAACTCATTGGTAGGGTTATGCCCTTATTAAAATTAACCGGTGTCGGTTGGCCACCCAAACTCAGAAACCGTAAGTCGTAGACACCTAGAATCTTCACCATTCATCATCAATTCATGTGACTTTGAAAAATACCTCAAGGTCAAATGTGTATGTTGACCTTGACCTTTGACCTAACACCTTGTTACCGGATAATCTCAGCAACCATTAAACTTACAGAATTTTTAAATAGTGGAAAATGTTTGGGTCATTACGGCGCAACTTTGTTACATTTTGACCGAAGAGATTTGACCTTTTTGTAAGGGGCATAACCCCTGTTTTAGGTTTCTGAAAAGACAAAATCAGCTTTTACTATATAACCAAAAGTCCTAAACACATGGGGTCTTCAGCAATCACATTGGGGACTAATGACCTTGACAAAGGTCAAAAGATCAAAGGTCAAGGTCATGTTCCAGATAGAGAATTTAGTGTTTTAAACCTTATATAAAGGATTTTTAGTGTGTTTTCAAGCTTTTTAAGGTTGACCTTGACCATTGACCTTTCAACTTTTTATTGAATATCTCAAAAACAAGTATACTTACAGAAATAGTAAATAGTGAAAAATGTTGAGTTGACTAAGGCGCAACTTTTTTACATTTTGACCGAAGAGCTTTGACATACCCTTAAGGGGCATAACCCCCGTTAACGGTTTCTGAAAAGACAAAAATAGTTTTAACTCTTGATTCAAAGGTCCTAGACCCATGGGGTCTTTTATAATGACATTGTGGAGCAATGACCTTTACAAAGGTCACAAGGTCAAAAGTCAATGTCATGTCCTAAAAAGCGAATTTGTTGTTTTTGTCATATTTTAACGGTTTTATGTGTGTTTGAGAGCTTTTCAATGCATTCTACGACTATTGGAACATGTATTTTACATTACGAAAAGGAAAGACCTCTCAATTGTTCAAGAACAATTGATATTTTAATTACTGTTATTTTTTTGGTATTCATCAAACCATGTGAAAAATAGGTAGTGACACAAAGACACAAAAAGCATACTCTGCTTTAAAAGTCACGCGCCTATCTTTAAGAATTAGCTCACATTTCAGGAGTACATGGGAACAACCACGAAATTTGGTAGGATTCGAGTTGGTCAGTATTTTGTGATGTGATTTATGTGCTGGTTTTTTTTTATCTCTTTTACCCTAGCCTTGTTGATTTATTTTCGACGCATGAGTTGGAATGTGTCATTTTGTATCAGTTAAGCTGCATTATAAAATGGAAATAAACTGAGACTCATGTACTGGAGAGATGTACCGAAATGATATTTGCTTTAATCGGAAATTTGTAAATGTTGTCCTTTTTGCCTAATATTTTCAAGATCAAGGATAGAACTTGATACTCGAAAGTATTAGGCAACGGCGATATGTACCAGTAAAGCAACGTCACAGGTTCATGACCATATGTTTCAATTTGTCAATAAAATGCACGAGACTTTCATCATACAACTGACAATGAACCAAACGTTTTGGACGCATGAAAAAAAAACCTCATTATTTCATTAGGTCCTATCTCTTTTCCATGGAAAACACTTTTTGATTGTGTTCTCTTTATTAGGCCATTCTACTTTTCAGATTTGAGGTCTTTGTTTCATTGAAATAAAATTGAGGTCAATGTCAAAGTTTAATGTCATATTTTAATTTTTTACTTTTCCTTGTAATTTGATCTTCTCTGTCACTTTCAAGATATATATAAAACAAGTAGTATATAATTATTTTCCACTTGTAATTAAGATTTGATAAATTTGGTCTGAAATGTTACAATGACGTCTTATAGGAGCTATTGTCCCTAAAACGATTCAATGTATGGTTAATTGAATATGACTCAAACTTGATACATGATAAAGTCATAGGGTCTTTTGCAACATGTTGGTTGACTTGTGATCTTAAAAAAATACCAACCAGAAGTGACCTTTAGAAAACTGGAAGTAGCTATTTGTGCATTTATTTCATTCAAAAGTACCAAGTAACTTTATCTTTTTTTTAAATTCAACTTTGAAAATCTATCATTTGCCGACCATGCAAGGGCTGTAAAACCGACCAAGGTCGTTAACAACTTCCATTTGTTGTGAATGGAAGTGACCTACAATAAACCGTAAATATCAATACCTCCCTTTTTACAATCAAAAGTATTAAAAATTCATATTTTTTAATTAGTGTGAATTAAGCTATCTTATGAGACTGAAAGTGGCATATTTAACCGGAAGTTGACAGTTATCTCCCTTATTTCATGCAAAAATATATAGATACCATAAATGTTTTGAATCAGTACTTAGAAACCTATACTATGACACTAACAGTTACTTTGAATTAATCGGAAAAGCTTCTCATCAATAATTTAGACAATTGATGTGGAAACCCTTCAGTTGTTTTCTGAATATTCTTTTTTTCTCTTCCATAAACAAATTTCTAGCTCTGTATTTTTGTTTCAATGATGTCGCTTAGATTTTTGGTATATATTTTCATACAGTATGTGCGCTTTTAAAACTGACCTTGTGCAACCGAACACTTTTCTATTTGAGAGTTATCTCTCCAAACAATCCGCAAACATAAATGGAAGCGACAAATCTATTTTTCCAAAACGCTCATTATATCATCAGAATGTTACGTTTTATATTGACCGAAGCTATCAGGAGACTCCAAATGCGAATTATTCCCCTTATGCATTTCATATATATGCATGTTTGACAGTTAAAGATTAATAAGTGATAGAGACCTAGGGTCTTTTAATTTGAGATCATTGGTCCACAAAATAATTTTTTGTCAAAGTCAAAGGTCAAGGTTTTATATTTTTTAGTTGAAATGGTGCATCACTATAGACTAGGAGTTTCAGCCCCTTTTATATTTAATAGTATGCGTACAGTGATATAAATTATTGAACAATAAAATTGAGAATGGAAATTGGGAATGTGTCAAAGAGACAACAACCCGACCATAGAAAAAACAACAGAAGAAGGGCACCAACAGGTCTTCAATGTAGCGAGAAATTCCCGCACTCAGAGGCGTCCTTTAGCTGGCCCCTAAACAAATATATATGGAACGCCACAGCTGCCTTATAATAAGAATAATCATGTCATTAAGGTTAGATATATATCATGAAGCAAATGTTCTATACTATAAAGACATTTGACTATAATACTCTGTCAATTCGCTATATCACTAAGATACATTTATATACTGTCACGACATTTGACTATAATAATACTCTGTCAATTCGCTATATCACTAAGGTTCATTTATATACTATAACGACATTTGACTATAATACTCTGTCAATTCGCTATATCACTAAGATACATTTATATACTATAACGACATTTGACTATAATACTCTGTCAATTCGCTATATCACTAAGATACATTTATATACTATAAGTCTGCCAATTGATATTTTATCGTATGTTTTTCTATGTTGTGATGTTATGCTATTGTTTCAGAAAAAGGGAGAAGGTTTGGATCCATTAAAACGTTTAATCCCGCTGCAAATGTTTGCACCTGTCCTAAGTCAGGAATCTGATGTACAGTAGTTGTCGTTTGTTTATGTAATATATACGTGTTTCTCGTTTCTCGTTTTGTTTATATAGATTAGACCGTTGGTTTTCCCGTTTGAATGGTTTTATACTAGTAATTTTGGGGCCCTTTATAGCTTGTTGTTCGGTGTGAGCCAAGGCTCCGTGTTGAAGGCCGTACTTTAACCTATAATGGTTTCCTTTTTAAATTGTTATTTGGATGGAGAGTTGTCTCATTGGCACTCACACCACATCTGCCTTTATCTATAAAAACACTTTGAAATAACGTAGAGCTACCTTTTAATACTATTCTGTCATTTCAATGTGTTATGCAGATAATATTTCATACTATGAAGACATCGGGATATAGCACGGAGCTACATTTTTATACTGATTTGTCATTTTACTTAACTATTATGTGATACTGCAATGACATAAAGATACATTTTTTACTACAAAGACATCTTAATATAACACTCAGCAACTTTTTCATACTATTTTGTCTCCTCAGTATATTATAACGATACATTTCTATACTATACAATCATCTCGATATAACATGAAACAATTTTGTCATACTATTATGTCATATAACTATCTTATAAAGACATATTTCAATATCAAGCTAACAATTCTTATATCACGGGGTGTCATCTATATACCAGTAGACTATTTGATTACACTATGAGATCATTTCATCATACCATTAGACCATTTCATCGTACCATAAAACAAAGCTATAAATAGCGGCGAAAACTCCCCGCAAAATTCATCAGCAACATCGATTATAATTAAAAAAAAAGTTGTGAAGGAAATCTTTTTTACGGACCTTTTTCCAGATGGATGAATTTATCGACTCTAATGTTGCATTTACCCTCAGCAAGCCAATGCGGAGTTGAAAAAATTTGGTGTCGACAAGATAGGCGACACATACAGATTGGTACCCCAAAAAATAAGCACAAACTAAAGAATATAAAAGACGAAAACAAAACGATATCCTATATTCTTTTCGCCAAGTTTTGATCATCATTAAAGCAACTTGTTTTTTTTTTAGATAGTTTACTTAAACCACGTTTTTGCAAATCATTTTGACAGGTATACCGGTACGATGCAAAATGTACAACCGTATTCCGTACTAACTTTCCCCGTACCCATTATAATTAAGCCGTATTCTTGAATATTATTATTAACTTAAAGCTGAAAGATAGTCAAGATCGGCAAATGTTTGAACTGACATTAATGTTAAAATCATAATGATCTGTAAAATGAAGTTAACAAATCTATGCTGAAAGTCGATAAATCTTTACTTTTCTATCTACATTTTACGAACTTATCTAGCGGTTTACATATACACGTCTTTGGGTCTTGTGCGCTAACTTTTTCGTATAAGAATGAATGGATATTTTAAAATTTAAGTGCAACCTGAATTATAACAAACATGCATGATTTTCTTATTAGTTGTTAGTGGCTTTAAACTAGCACTAGCTGTCAGATAACTGCGAGAACACTCAGATCTGTTCCTAGTGTCTTTTTGTTGTTGGGATGTACAAGTACCCGGCCACGTCCACTTGTATGTTTGTGCATCTGATGAGTTAAGCCCTCTTCAACTGATTTGTATAGTTCGTTCTTTTGTTGTACTGTTATACCACTGTCCCATTTTAGTGGGATGGTTTGGATCTCACTAACATGTTTAACCCCGCCACATTTGTAAAGGAGGTTTATTTATGAATTAAAGATTTTAGTATAAGGAGAGCTATATGTAAAATGAGAACAAGTGCTCATGATCTTAGAATTGAGAAAGATAGATATAGTAAAAAATATATAGAGAGAACCCATCGTCTATGTCATCACTGCTTATCACATGGATCAAATTCTATTGAAGATGAGACCCATTTTACAGTAAATTGTCCATTAAATAATGAATAGAGGAAATTATTATTTGATAAAGTTATCACTTTTTGTACTAATTTTAAAGAACTACCTAATGATAAGAAATATTTCTGGCTGTTCACAAATGAGCATTTACCAACTATCATCTGCCTAGGAAATAACATTATTAAAGGTTTAGAAATAAGATCAGAAGTAAACAAAATATATGAAATAGTATAACATTTTATTGTTATAAGATTTAATGTAATAGTTATATAAAAATAAACATGTTACTAGGCTCTTATCCTGTACATAACGTTATAGTATGGTATTAGTTTTCTGTTTTGCTTTTTCCAATCATATTGTGTTGTAAAATTATGCCCTTTATGGGTTCTTGATTAGATTATTACAATTCTCTTATCTTTATAAAAGAATACAAGTACACACCCGTGATATCGCGGGTCCGTGACTGAATTACAGTATATACCTATGCCGAAGCCTTTTTTTTAGTATTGGTATTGTCATCTGATAAAGTCATGTCAATTATAAAATACAGTTTTCTCTGCTTTCAAATCTTTCTGAACCCGTTGACCTGGAACTTATCAAATATTGGTAATATTAATTATTTGGAAAACAAAAGGTCCTGGAATGGTGTATCTTTTTAATCCACAGCATTGTCCTATATTAGATACCTTAGAAAGTCTTGCTGATTGCTGATTAAAATACTACAACAGGGAACAATTTGACAATGATTGAATTTAGTAGTGTCAGCCCATTGATTATGACCCGTGTTTATAGCAAAACAGGTAACAGGTGAATAGACTATTTGTATCGGTATCGGATTCGACCCGGAACTTGTTAATTATTGGCAATATTAGTTATGTGGAAAACGAAAGGGTCTGGAGTGGTGTAATTTTTAATGTACACCATTGTCCTATATTAGCTATATAGATTTGAATTCTTTGATTTGTCATTTTTACCCGATGACGGCTGACAAATTGGACCTCGTTATTTTAGTATTATAGATGTATTATGATTATCTAGAGACTACATGACACAGAAATTAACAACTATAGGTCATCATACTGCCCCCAATAATTAGAAAAGCCTCCGCATAGTCAGCTATAAAAGAGGGACGAAAGATACCAGAGGGAGAGTCCCCAAAATACTGTATTGCAGACAGTGTTATTTATGTTAGTTTCTTTGGTTACCTTCTGTTAGAAACTTATTTATTTTGTAGATCCCATTCAAGGGTGATAAGCCCTCGTCCGTGGTAAGCCAATTAGCCTGTCAAGGGTGATACACACTTGTAATGATTGGATGAACAAAATGAGCAGTTATATAAGGCCTGCCTGACATTCAGTCCTCTCAAGGAAAGCCAAGCTTTCCACCTCCCTGTTTATAAGCGCATACTACATGGGTCCTTGTAATAAGGGTTTATGGAAGTATAAATTACTATATTTCTACTTTCAAACGTATGTAAAACGGAATCTTCGAAATTTCATCCGCAAAACAAAATAAAAATGTTAAAAAACACGAACCAATATTAAAACAAATTCAATTTATAATGTTTTAAATAAGTTTTTACAGCTCTTGATCATGTTGATCATATACAAAGTAATAGCTAGTATATTTGAGGATTAAAATGACAAAGCTATGTGAAAAAAAACGGATGTCCAACGTTACATTTATGAAAAACTGTTTTAACTCTTATGTATAGTGATCCTATTTCTTATTCTCTGATCTTCTTGATTCTTGGCAGGAACAACGACATGTGTCGGTTCTTTGTGGCGTTCACTCCGTTATTTTGCCAAATTACATTTGACTCGGTGGCTGCATATTAAGCTGGAAAAAGTAAAAATGTCCAACGACGTTTTTCGTTAATTCAACGACTGAAAATGATTTTTATAAGTAGATATAGCAGAAAATGAATAAAAAGAGTAAGACAATAATAATATCTACCAAAGTACAAATATTTGCCTCATTGTTCGTGTGTTCAAATATTTCTGAATCAATAAAATGTTCTCTACACAGTCGTTTTTTCAAACGGTAGCCATTTTGTCCAAGTTGATATTTCATTTTTCAAAGCAGTTAACGCGTATTTTTTATAATTGATCAACACAAAAGTTAGATACACGAAGAGTAAATAACGCCAAGATTCTTCTCTTATTAACTACATATTTGGGTCTTAAAGGAATAAAATGCTTCCACACATTACAAACGGTACACTGCCAATTAGTCCAAACGTCTGAAAACGTTAAAATCCGAAAGAGGCTGATTTCAGATATTACATGTGCTAATGTTTCAAATAAATGTTCATAATAATTGAACAAAATTGTGTTATGAAATTTAGAAAAAAGAGGTTGATGATTGCTGCCGAAAAAAAAAGAATATTGCATGTTGCTATAGACTCCGCCCGGGGAATAGGCTGGACACAGGTTAAATTTTGCAATTTTTATTAATCGTTTAGAGCTTTTAACGATTTATTTAAAAGAATGGTTAAATCGGGGGGAAATCTAATTTTATGAACTTCGTCCAACTTTTGCAAAGACAAATTGGAGACACAAAGACAGTTCTCTAAATGTAAAATGCGAATTGAAATTTATGGTGCGGAAGTACTCTGAAATAGATCATTTAAAGTCGTCACTTCAGTAAGGTGCAATCACCAATATTAAAAAGACTTAATACCAGTTCACGGAATGTTTTACTTCGCGATTTGTCCTGCTATTCATGTTATAACTGTCGTGGCCGGAACTTTTCGTCAATATAAACTTGTGCATGAAATAGAGGCAATTGAAAGACGAATCCCAAACAGCGATAAAAACCGTTTCGTCGAATTAATAAAAACCCGGGATTATACTAGCCGTTTTCGCGGACAATCCAGGAGTAGATTACAATATTTTAAAATGTATATCAGAAGTTAAACACTATAGATAACTTGGGAAATAATTCTCAAGCCAAGGTTCAAGAAATTGAAGGGGTGCATTTCGACAACCTATGTGCCAGGGAAAATACAATTCTATTCAAATTTTTGACCATGGGTAAACATGTTCGATTTACTTGCAGAGTGTCAGATATATTTGTATTGTGGTTGAATTAAGATATAGAAATTTTACAATGACAGATGATATGCACTTTAAAAGTGTTATATTAATGTTATATTAAGATGTCTTTGTAGTATAAAATGTATCTTTATGCAATAGCGATATCACATAACAGTTTAGTAAAATGACAAATCAGTATGAAAACGTAGCTCCATGCTATATCCATATGTCTTCATACATGTAGTATGAAATATTATCTTCGTAACACAGTGAAATGACAGAATAGTATAAAAAGGTAGCTCAATGTTACATCAAAGTGTCTTTATAGTATATAAATTTACCTTAGTGTTATAGCAAACTAACAGAGTATTATAGTCAAATGCCGTTATAGTATATAAATTTACCTTAGTGATTTAGCAAATTAACAGTCTGAGAGTATAATAGTCAAATGCCGTTATAGTATATAAATTTACCTTAGTGATAAAGCAAATTGCCAGAGTATTATAGTCAAATGCCGTTATAGTATATAAATGTACCTTAGTGATATAACAAATTGCCAGAGTATTATAGTCAAATGCCGTTATAGTAAATAAATTGATCTTAGTGATAAAGCAAATGGACAGAGTATTATAGTCAAATGCCGTTATAGTATATAAATGTACCTTAGTGATATAGCGAATTGACAGAGTATTGTAGTCTAATGTCTTTATAGTATATAAATGTATCTAAGTGATATAGCTAATTGACAGAGTATTATAGTCAAATGTCTTTATAGTATATAATTGTATCTTAGTGATATAGCGAATTGACAGAGTATTATAGTCAAATGTCTTTATAGTATATAAATGTATCTAAGTGATATAGCTAATTGACAGAGTATTATAGTCAAATGTCTTAATAGTATATAAATGTATCTTAGTGATATAGCGAATGGACAGAGTATTATAGTCAAATGTCTTTATAGTATATAAATGTATTTTAGTGATATAGCGAATTGACAGAGTATTACAGTCCAATGTCTTTAAGAGTATAGAAAATTTGCTTCATGACATATTTTTAACCTTAATGATATGGTTATTCTTATCATAAGGCAGTTTTGGTGTTCCATAATTTTGTTTTCTATGTTGTAAAATGTGTATTGTTGTTCATGGCGTTGTCAATTTATTTTTTGACTTTGAGTTCGAATGTCCCTTTGGTATCTTTTATTTCTTTATAAATGTAACTTAACAATGAACGCGAAACAAATTCATTTCACGCACACACTAAACAAATCCATTGACAATATGTTGCATATAAAGTCGTGTTTTGTTTTTCGGTATCAAATGTATTACATCCCAGCTCCTTTGTTTTAACAGGGGTGATCTGAGTCGTATCACCCCTACCAGATCAACCCAATTTGAGTTTCTTTGTTATTCATGCTTTCCCTTGTTCTCCAGGCTAACATTTTGGCGGGATTGTCAAATCCACTACAAAACTTATAATTAAATATACAATTATACGGAAAAGACTATCCATCAAAATTCACGTAGAAAAAAATCCAGTGTATATGCTGGGATTAGAACTCGTGATCTTTAGCATATCAAGCCACGACACATACCACTACACCAGGACGACTGGATACTTAAAAGAAGCAAAATATTTTCTTTATAAGTGGGGCGAGTTGGCAGACCTTTATTCAATGGGGTTTAAACCCTTTTCGTTAATACGTGAGTTGTCAGACTGATTGTTAATTTGATTTTACACATTTTCAAAAGTGGGGATATTTATTTTTATTAAGTGGCGATATAGTGTGGGCCGATTGGCCAGTGGGGCGAGTTGACATCGTTTGATATCTACTCATCGTGTTCGGGGGTCATAAAGGGTATAAATCATATAGTAATATATAAAGTATATCATAATGTTTGTGTGGGCCAGGCGTTCTAAACGAGATTTTATGAATTGTAAATGGTTTTTCGTCTTATCTAAAACAGCTGGGATGTAAAATAGTTATCCCACTCGGACTTGGTGTGTCAGTGTTAGATCCCCCTCTGGCCTCCGGTCATCGGGGTGATCTTACACTGACACACCAAGTCCGAGTGGGATAACTATTAATGATTTATGCATTTTTGCATACAACTTGACACCATTTATATTCTGCCAAGCACCTACCACAAATCCATTCAGAATACAATGCTCAGGTAAGGGACGAATAATAAACTTTCTTTGAATTGTCACATGCAGATCGATGTTACTATCATTTCAAAAAACGTAATCTGTATCATTATTTGCTACATCAAAATAAGACTTTATCAAAACAGATAAATATTAAAAACCAATTCTTCAGAGAACAATTGAAGGTCTTTCCACCTCGATAATAAAAATGAAATTTAAAAAAACGATGTTTGAAAATGTCACTTCTTGTTAATGTAATTTGGTTCTTCAAATTGATAAAAAAAAATAAGATTAATAGGTATATGCAGAAGACTCAATTGTTTTATTATGAACAGAAAATAACTTTTAGCAAAAGTCAAAATCTAGAACGTCAAATTGACATATTACCTTGGACTCAATTCCAAGGTCATAGGTCAGTGATCTCAAATCAAATGACTCCAGGGCAATCATTTGTATGGTTGTGGAGAAATACTGATTTCAAATACATAAGGGGAGAAAACTGCTATAAGGGTTAACCAAAACACTTTGACTGAAATAGGTTGAAGTTGCGCCTTATTGTAAACAGTTATTTAGCAAACACATCATATCATTTACTGTCACAGTTTTGAATAACGATAACAAGCAAAATTCAAAATTTAGAACATGACCTAGACCTTTGATCTTGACTTCAATTTCCTTCAAATGGACCAAGGACTTCATATCAAAAGACTGTATGTCTCTACGACTTATAACGTATGAATGTATCCAACAAATCGACTATTTTAAATTTTTAAAGGGAAATAATTCCCATTAGATGTCTTCCGATTAATTAAGTCAAAATAAACCAAATCATTCTCAAGAGTAGACGAACAATTTCGTGAAAACAGTTTGCTAAAATCTTTTACGGTTTTAGAAATAAAGCGATAACAAGGAAAGGGGGACGCGGGCAGATAACTCCTATAAAAATAAGTGTTCGGTCACACAGGGTTAGTTTTGAAACCCCCATAATTGTACAAAATCATTGGCCAAAAAATCTATTCGATATGTGGTAAGACAAAAAAGCATCCCAGACGGCAGAAGAAGAAAAAATAATCAGAAGAAAAACAAAAGGTCTTTCCACGAATTGTCCAACAACAGCATCATTACCTCCATATATATTTATGGTAACATTTCCTATAGGGGCATTTTGTAACCTTGAAAATTTGGAAGAGTTTAATGATTATTATTACTCCATGTTTGTTGTACTATAAAATGATTCATAACTGTCAATGGCATTTGTTAGCAAGTACTAAACTACACTTTCCCCACAAAAGTTCCCGTACATTTTGACGTCGTTATAGAAATATCTGACGTCACAATGGACAAGTAAACAACCGATACCGGAAACACCGGAAGGAACTTGCACGAGAGACACTATTATGGGTTTTGCGCACGAGATGCACCTGATATGGGTTATCAGCCCGGGTGGGAAATTATGGCTTGTGTACTTCCGGTCATTACACATAATGCAAAAGATATCATATCAGTGCTAATTATATGATAAAAAGAACATAACATATCATTTCTCATATCAAACCCCTTTAATACACCTTATCGCTAATCCCGGCTGACCCGGCCGCTTGAACTTTTGACGCATACAACAATCACTTTTCCATTGTGGCGTCAGATATTTTGTTTTATGACGTCAAAATTTTACGGGAACCTGTGTGATATCCAGTAATGGCGGACAAATAGCGATAAGGTGTATATCAGCCCATGGTCAAAATCATGACGTAGGGCTGATAAGGGGCTGATAAGGGGTCTGATATGAAAAATCCCATGTTACAATCTATATTTAACACAGGGATCTCCATGGATGAAAATTGAACGATGGAGGAACTTTCACCATCACCAACCGTGCGTACGCCGTACAGTGAAGCGTAATCGAAAGTATAACTTCCTTCCACATAAGGATTGGTGAGCATGCTAACTCGTTGCTTATTTTAATTATATTCATTTGAATTTTCATTGTAAATAGAAGTATAAATATTTTCAATAACTTCAAAGGCCAAGCCTTTATGCCCCAACTTTAGTCGAGAATGACCAAAAGCTGTCATGAAGGTCCCCATGTAGTTTTCTTGCTATTTTTGGCAATTGTTATGGGGGTTAAAAATCATGTAGAGCTTATTTTTCACGGACACTTGTCAAATTCAGAAGTCATGAACCCATTACCGGTATGGCTGATTTGCAGCAACAACAACACCAATCGTACGGGTTATGTTAAACATTCTAATTATACTGCATGAAAGAAGCATTTGAAAATTAAATAAAAAACAAAATAAATATATGTATCTGTTTCGTATTTTCTGTTAATAAATTTATTGATATAATTCAACAATGTCATGTGATATTGTTTTTAACATGACGTGATTGATCTAAACTAACAGTTTGACATATCATCTTCCGAAACTTGATGTATTTGTCAATATTAGGATAACATGGATAAGATGTAAAGGAAAGGTTTGACATATTATTTCATTGGCGTTTATTGTATTCCATTTGTTTGTTTTTTTGTTTTGTTTTTTTATTGTTAGAGATATTAATTTTGATTTTTTAAAACATGTCGAAATGAACAATACAAAAATGTTCGCTTTTATTGTATAGTTTCTTCTCGCTTATTTAAATCTATCTGAATTTGCTTAAAAATATTCCAATACTAATGTGTTGGACAATTTGTTGTATATTACTGCTAGAATTTAAGCCATGAGCGACGCATTCGTGTACTGAAATCGCGAAAACTATATCACATGAAAAGATCGACGTTTCTAATACATGTACGTGGCACTTTATATGACTTTTTTTTAAACTTTTTTATTCTCTCGTCATTGATTAATCTTTTTACATTTAACTTGCGCCTGAAGTACAAAATATTAATCCTGGTTTATACTGCACTAGGCCTATTTGAGCAGTCATAATGCGTTGATTGTATATTTCTATGTCATATACAGTCACTGACCCGATATCACTTTTCCTCATGAATGTTTAAATAGAAATTGCCGAAATAATATTGAATTATTCATATGACCTCTTCAGTCTGTTCTTGTTTCCAATGCATACAACGATGCGTGGAGCGACTCAACATTGCATATTATTGGAAAAACATATGTAATGTGTTAATATTTTTTTGTTTGCAACCTATAAATCATTATGTTTTACGCTTATGGTTGATATTTAAGTCCATACTCAAACGATTTCGTTCACCATCGAGTGTTGGTAAATGTAACTTTCATTGTGTTGTGTATTTCTCCGCGAGCATGATGTGAGGCCTTTTTAAAGGGTATTTCCCCAATATTTAAATCAAATAAATAACCTTAACGCATTAAACAACAATTAAAAATGTTTTTTTTAGATTGCAGTATAAAGACAATAATAGTGCATTTACTTGACATATCAACGATATAAGGATTCGGCACAGCCTCGCATTTCCCCGTTTCAAAGCCTCATCCTTATATCGTTGATATGTCAAGTCAATGCACTATTATTGTCTTTATATCTGCGGAGTTTATTGCAAATATATCTAAAATTGTTTGATTATCTATAATACTAAAATTACGAGGTCCAATTTGTCAGCCGTCATCACGCAAAAACGACGAATCAAAGAATTCAACTTTATATATAACTAATATAGTACAAAGATGCAGATTAAAAATTACACCACTCCAGGCCCTTTTGTTTTCCACGTAATTAATATTAATAATAAAGAAGCTCCGGGTTGAATCCGATACCGATACCAATAGTATATTCACCTGTTACTTATTACCTTATTTGTACGTTCCGCATCTGACAGGCGCACCACCAAACGGTGTATTCAGGATTAATATGTTATATACACGGGTCATATTCACAGGGTTGACACTACTAGATTGTCAAATTGTTACCTATTGTTTCATTTTAATCAGTAAAACTTTCTGAGATAACAATACGAATACTAAAAATCTGGACTAAAATAAGGCATATAGGTACAGTTTTCAATTTGTTAGTGGGCATGACGTGAAACAGCGAATCAAAGAATTCAACTTTATAACTAATGTAGGACAATGCTGTTGATTAAAAAAACTAATTAATACTACCAATACTTGATAAGTTCCAGTTCGACCGATTCAAACAGAAAGATTTGAAAGCACAGAAAACTGCGTATCTTATAATCGGCATGACTTTATCAGATGACAATACTAATATCAAAATAAGGCTTGCGCATAGTTATATACTTTAATTCAGTCACGGACCCGCGATATCACGGGTGTGTTCCAGTAGATTTGAAAAATATAAACACTAAACTTCCTCAGATAAAGTTGACCTTAAACGGATTTGGCTATTTTTTAAGTCCTTTTTGATAATATAGTGCATCAACTATATGTGACCTTTTCGTATATTTATCTAAAACGTACTGTAACCAAACACTATGTCATGTTACATGTTTTACGACTTATGTGTTACAATATTAATTAAACGAGTCTTATTGAATATATGCATATACCGTTGTTATTCCCGTTTGAATGGTTTTACAAGTATAATTTTCGGGGGCCATTTATAGCTTGATGCTCGGTGTGAGCCAAGGCCCCGTTTTGAAGGCCGTACTGTGACCTATAATGGTTTACTTTTATAAATTGTTATTTGATGGAGAGTTGTCTCATTGGCACTCATATCACATCTTCCTATATCTATCATGAGACTATTCGATGACGACTTTTTAGCTCACCAAAGGGCCAAGTGAGCTTTTCTCATCACTTGGCGTCCGTCGTTTGGCGTCCGTCGTCTGTCGTCCGTCGTCCGTCGTCCTTCGTCTGTAAACTTTTACAAAAATCTTCTCCTCTGAAACTAATGGCCAAATTTAACCTAACTTGGCCACAATCATCCTTGGGGGTATCTAGCTTTAAAAATGTGTCGAATGACCCGGCCATCCGACCACGATGGCCGTCATGGCTAAAAATTAAGAGGAAATCTGACAAGGGAAAAAAATGATTATCGGGTTAAGATCTATCTGCCCTAAAATTTTCAGACAAATCATACAACCCGTTGTTGGGTTGCTGCCCCCGAATTTGTAATTTTAAGAAAATTTTGAAGTTTTTGGTTATTATCTTGAATATTATAAAAGATAGAGATAAACTGTAAACTGCAATAATGTTCAGGAAAGTAAGTTATACAAATAAGTCAAGTGATCAAAATTGTCAGTTCACCCCTTAAGGAGTTATTGCCCTTCATAGTAAATTTTTAAACGTTTTTCTAAAATTTTAGTAACTTTTTAAAAATATCTTCTCCTCTGAAACTACTCGACCAAATTTAACCAAAATTTGTCACAATCATCCTCTGGGTACTTAGTTTTAAAAATGTGTCCGATGACCTGGTCAACCAACCAAGATGGCTGCCATGGCTTGAAACAGAACATAGGGGTAACATGTAGATTTTGGCTGATATCTGTGAAACAAAAGCATTTAGAACAAATCTGACAGGGTAAAATTGTTAATCAGATCAAGATATATCTGCCTTAAGATTTTCAGACAAATAAGGCAACCTGTTGTTGGGTTGCTGCCCCTGAATTCGGAATTTTAAGAACATTTTTGCAGTTCTTGGTTATTATCTTCAATATTATCTTAGATAAAGATAAACTGTAAACAACAATTATGCAAAGCAAAATAAGATCTACAAATAAGTCAACTTGACCAAAACGGTCAATTGACCCTTTAAGGAGTAATTGCTCTTTATAGTAAATTTTAAACAATTTTCGTAAATTTTTGTAAACTTTTACAAAATATTTTTCTTTGAACTACTGAGACAAGTTCATTATAGATAGAGAAAATTGTAAATAGCAAGAATATTCAGTAAAGTAAGATTGACAAACACATCATCATCAACAAAACAATTTTCTCAGGAATTCTATTCTCATCTACAATATATGTCCTTTTTTTTTGTATGATCATAGACCAAGGTGAACGACACGGGCTCTTTAGAGCCTCTGGTTTTATTATCGAAGGCACTTATTTATAAAATACAAAATTATTGTACTTGTAATTTCCAACTATTTGAATACAAATTTCAAATGAATTAAATGTACTCCAAATTCAAACAGTTCTTAACTGTCTTAAAGAAAATGTAATTTAAACTTGTTGTAATGAAACAAGTATATTATTTGACAAAGAAAGAATTAAGAATTACATTTTGAATTGTCTTTTAACTTAGATTGATGATGCATGTCTCTACTCCACATAGGATTCAATTAACAGTTTGAAGGTATTTGTTCTCATATATGAGTGTCTTGATTGGGGTTTACAGAATAGAAGATAATGGGCGAAGGAAATAAATAAATAGAAAGAAAAAAAATAGACCCAAATGAATTAAGCATATGAATAACTCGATTCTAAAATTTAAAAAAAATATAGAGAATAATGGGCAACAAATATAAAGAATAGCCTTTCAAAAATACAAAAATGAAGGACCCCCATCCATACCCTCATTTATGCATTTTGTTACATTGCATTTATTGTGGTTATATTTTGAACTTAATTAATAAAAATCTATAGAGCAGAGAATAGTTTGTTTTATCGATTTAATATGTAGATTCAAATATTTTTCTATTTAAACGGAAGACTTCTCTAGACCTTATATAGGCTGTATAGGTCAGAAGCCAAGGTAAAGTGTTTACTTTCAATTTATACATTATTTTATCGGGCCTGAACTTATGAAGTCAGTGGATGAATCTATTTTTTTTCTATTTTTCTTTTCTTTTGCTTTTTTTTTTGGGGGGGGAGGGGCACAGCTTCAATGTAGGTGCATTTTTTGCAATGCCACTGTAACGTTTGTATGGTACCTGAACGTTTTAGAAAACTGCAACTATAAGTTAATTACTAATATATTTAAAATCTACCATACAAACCTAGTTTACGACATAATGGGAAATTTATGAAAAATACGGTTTCTGGTCTTTTCTGTTTACTTATTCATGTTATTATTTGAGTGACTATACATCACATATATTCACGTCAATCGTTTTATACTTACCGACTGTCCCTTGTATTAATAGATATTTGTTTTTCTTCTGTAAATCCATTTAAGAAGCTTGTACACTTATGGAACGTAAAATATTTTACAGTTTGTGTCAAATGTATTGTTACGGTTTAGGGGTAGGATAAGCTGTAGGTTTGTACACACGACTCTATCGGGCTATTCAGAAAACACTCATTTCTATTTTCGCGTTCGTCGGTTACTGTTAGCCAACGCGTATACAAAGACATTTGATGAACATTGTATATACTTTTATTGTTATTGTATGTAAATAGTGTAACAGTGCGGGAATTTCTCGCTACATTGAAGACCTGTTGGTGACCCTCTGCTGTTGTTTTTTATTTGGTCGGGTTGTTGTCTCTTTGACACATTCCCCATTTCCATTCTCAATTTTATTAGTAAGGTCTCTGGGAATAATAGCATAGAGTTCGTCTTTATTGTTTGACCTGACTGAACGACTGTTCCCACCTCCTGTTTACCCTTATTTCACACGTTCCCGCTTTATTACCTTGTAATTTTATTAACGTAAGGCATGAATATTGCAACCGTGGCCAATACATGCTAAGAGTAAGCTTATATAAGTCCCGTTTGTCCATTTCCCGACTCGACAGAGTGTCAACATTCTGATCGCCGCCATTTGCATCACTATGTTTATTGACGTCAGTGACCTAATGACATGAGATCAACATCCAATCAGCTTAACGTTATTTTGCCCACCATCTCCATAGGGGCACGGGACGTTGGTGGGACAGATGTATAGATGTATAAAAGCAAGTGCATAACAGTCTTCAGGAGTCTGCGTCCCGCTACCAGGGCAGTGAGATACCAAGGAACTTACCATGGCAAACCAAAAGTGCCGCAGTCGATGCAATACATGTACATTGGTATTGTATGCATCCCTTTTGAATAAATGGACCAAACCATAATTGACCTAGATGTTTTACTACGTTCACTACGATGTTGACAAACGAGTAACGTACCGAAAAGGGGGGTGTCTGTATATTTTATTAAGTGTTCTGTTAGGTTTTCATGTGATTTATACTTGGAATAGTATTGAATGTTTTGTATATAATAAATTGTGAAGCTTTAATAATCTTGTTATCTGTTGTACATGTAATTAGTAAGTCAATGTAAATGAGTTTCTGTGCTACCATATTTATACCAGTGCCTTAACTGTTTTGCCTGCAAAACTACCATAGTATTAACTATTTGGCCAGCTACGCTACCAGTATTACTTAGTTTGTAGCTCGACACCAGTGTTGACAGATCTATATTAGAATTTAACAAGAGTATAGTAACCATGGTGTTAACCTTATAGAAATACCTTTACTTATGGGGCACCCCTGTTCCGTTACAGTATGTAGACAAAAGAGTCTAAAATAATTCTCACATAAACGTGTATGTGCCATGCGAATGTTTAACATGACATTTATATTAAAATAATTAATGTCGGTGTTTTTTCTATCAATGACGTTATAATCCTATGTAACGTGTACACAGGGTAAGCGTTTCCATTTCTATTTAAGAATGAGTTCGTTACCAGTTTGATACTGGATCCAAAATTTTCTATTTACAGAATATATAACAAATAATCTTTATTCAAATATTAACGTCAATGACCAAAATATCTACAACTGCTCTTTGCAATCTTTAATAACCTATCTATAAATTATTCTATTTTTTAAATATATGATTAGGGATAGCAAGGCATCAAAATTTTCTTAGACAAGCAATTTTTCGCCGTTTTATACTCAGGAAAAACAAGCATTTTCTTATCGTTTTGTTAATTCGTACTAGTTAAATTTTACATATAAAGAAAGCTTACAAAAAGTAACTTAGAAAATTTCAAAAACGTGAAAGCTACCACAAAAAGTAATTTGTTCACAGAAGAATGAAATAAAGAAATTAAAACTTGATATAGACAAAACCAAAACTGTTGAAGCCGAAAAAAGGAAGACAGTAAAAAACTTAACTTATTATAAGAGACAAAATAGTGAATTAAAACAAAACGACTCGGAACAAAAACAACTGATATCAAAACTCCAAAAAGAAGTTTCCGAAAGAGACAGGAACATTGTTAGTTTGACGGAACAGGTCACTGTTCTTCTTGATGATCAAATTTCTATTAATACATTTTCCGATGGGAAGTACCTTCCAGCTGTCCGTCAAGTGGTTCAAGACTTGCATTCTTTTGGTGTAGGAGTTAAACATATCGGCCAAACTATAAACTCAGTGCTAAAACATTTATTGGGGGTTGATGAATTGAAACTTCCGTCCGAATCTTCTAATCGAAGAATGATTTTGGAATCTAACTTACTAGCAAAAATGCAAATTGGTGAAGTATTATTACGCAGTCAAAATTCGAACACATTACATTTTGATGGTACATCGGACGCACAGAGACACTTTTTGGGCTTTCAAATTACAACTCCCCAGGAAAACTTATCGTTGGCTTTGAATGAAAACGTACGAGGTGACACACAGACTCAGGTCGAAACAATTAAAGAAAATTTTTTGGAGATAGCGAATTTAGTTTCACAATCAAATGAAGATATAAATGAAAATTATGCAAAATTAATGCTTAGTATTAAAAACATGATGTCTGATCAACATATAGTTAATAAAAATTTCTATGATGAATTTGTTAAAATGAGGAGTGAGCTTTTGCAAAAATTTGAAAGTAACTGGTACACAATGTCAGAAAATGAACAAGAAAAAGCGGCTGAAATACATCAATGGTTTTGTCACTTGCACCTTTTGGCGAATATGGGAGATAGTATTAATAAAGCTTTAAAAGAATATGAAAAAATTATAACAGATGGCACTGGTAAACTTGGAAGAAGTCAACTTCCCACATTTTCAAGTTGGTCTGACAAGGACAGTGCAGCTGTTAGATGCATACGTACTGTTTGCAGTGCTTTGGTGTCCGGTGGTAATGCATCGTCTGGCTGCCCAGAAGATTTCAAAACTTATCTCTTTTCGAAAGGAAAAACTTGTAGATTGAAAAGATTTGAACATACTAGATTCAATATTATTTTTGAAAATGCAGGTGCTGTGATTTATCACAGAAATGATATTATTGAATTTTTCTCAAAATCGTCATCATCATCCCTTAATATGCTTCAAAAGTCTGTGTTATCTGATCTTCAAGATAAAACGATATTTCAGGAGATTTTATCGGTGGCAAGTATTGGACAAATTATAACCACTCCATTTCTGAGGCTTATTGATAGCAAAACAGTTGCAACACACATTTGGGATTTAAATCAACATTTTTTACAATTACAAATAAATTTAAAACAGTGGTCAAAAGATCCAAGTGACTTAATATCAGGTGAAACTGTTTTGTTCCCTGAAGTTCCGCCATGCAAAGATGACATCTTTGATGCCGTATTTTTAAACCATCTGTTACCAGATACAGATGTGATTTCAGAATCAGCCAGTTTAATGTCCACTCATCTGTATCTTACTGTGTCTCGCCTCTTAAAAAATCAGTTACCCGAAGGTTGTCATGGTGCTGATAACGAAACAATACGTGAAGAATCGTTAACGGTTCCAAAACACAATCGTACAAGTGAAAAGAACTTTGCAGATTTTAAGCAGATTCGCCACTTTAAACCAAATGCATCCATTGAACACATAGAGGCTACTTTAATGTGGGTTAACAACAAAACTGTCGAATGGCTTGATTTAATGGATCCTGAAATTAAAAATGCTAAAATTACTTTAGCTATGAAACGAGCGCCTGAATTTATCAGTAAATGGCATGAGCGTAAAATTCAATTAAAACAAAACCGTCTTGAAAAGTTAAAAGAAAAGGAAACCGAAAAGGCAAGGAAAGATGCTCAAAGTATAAAAAATAAACAGACTGCATTAGATACACTTCAAATGCTCAATTTACAGCCATGCAACACAGTCCAAGATGTATCTGAAATGCTCCAGAAATGTAAGACTGAAAATGAAAAAGAATCCGCCTTAAAAGCTCAAATTACATTTTACAAATTTGTGATTATCCTTCCAAATGTTGAACACAAACTCTTTTTCTTTTCTAAAGATAAAAAGAAATTTAATTCAGAACAGTTAATGTTGAATTTTGTGAAAATTCTAAATAAAAAAACGGATTTGTTATTGGCCTGTAATGACGACAATGAACTAGTATCCAATGAAAGAAGAAAACAGTTGCTTAAAGAGAAGAAAGACAATCTGCTTTCTAATCAAAAGAAATCTGTTGAAAGTGTTGTTGAAGAATAAAATATAGTTTAATGCCTTAGCTTGATGCCTGGAGTTAATTATATAATATTTGAGCTTTTATTTCTTTAACCTATAAAATAAGGAGATGTGGTATTAATCCCTTTGAGAAAAATTAAGACGACACAAATGGAGCATTTCTGATTATCGTAAATGTTATAACATTCTTAGATATTGACTTATTATGTCATAACTTCCTTACTTCTTGTTATTAAAATTCAACTGTGTCATTTTTCACTGGTATTTTTCTCTTATTTAATGAGTTCATATTGACAGTATTAGAACAACAGTTGTATTCACTTCCATTGATACCCTTCTAGCCTGTTTTTTCTTCTTTCTGTTACATATTTAGGTGCACTCCATACAGTCAATCAAGTCGACGTGTCATATATATCTTAAAACTAGTAGAAATATTAAAGAAAAAGTATTGCTGCCCTGGAAAATTACGAAATTTCAATTTTTGATTTTTGCATTAAATTGGTTGCCATGGTAACAAAAAATATTTTTGTCACTTATTTTTACAGTTATATATTCATTTTATTGTCACAAGATATTTGTAATAATATATGAAAGATAAAAAAAATCAACTCAAAAATTTTGAAAAAAAACCCTTAGATTTGCCTTTAAAATAAAGACAATTTTATGCAATTTTTAGTGAAAAAACACCAAATTTTTTTTTTTTTAATAAAAATATTTGAATTGAGACTTTGAATGATACACATTTGATAGAAATACGTTAAAAGATACCGATTTTATATGATATTTTCCTAAGAAAATCATGTTACAAATGATTTTATGCTAAAATTGGTCAATTTTGCACGTCTAAAAGTTAAGATTTTGGGCAAAAAATGAAAAAAATGAACTTTTGAGATTTCAGATTTAATTCATCATAAATTTTTTTATCTAAAAAAAACTTCAGAATTTTGAATATCTATCTAACCATGTGCAAAAACAGTAAAAACAAATTATATTTATCCTCTTTGATTGTAGAATAATTTACTCGTAATATGTCCAACAATTGGATATCTATCAAATCGACAAAATGACCCCAAAATACCTTTAATTTAATAATCTTAAAAATGGTCTGTACTTTTCAGTTCTTGTCCGAATTAAACAATCAAAGGTGATTTCTCCATGGAAAAGTGATCTGTCTTACTTAATACTGATATTTTTTTATTTTTAATGTATATAATTTTTCCATTACTATCCCTAATATGATACACTGGTACAAATTTGTACTCTTACAATAATGTACCCTACAAGTTTACATACTTGTCTATGTTCTGTTGGTACCATTTTGTGCTTTACGGTACAAGTACAAGTCCGAATTTCTAACAGGCACTAACCTGTTCCTTATTACCTAAGTGTAATAATAACTCTATTTCTAATTATATATAAGAGACAGCGATCTCGAATATAAACGTACCGTACCTTGGTCTTATGTCTCCAAAGACTTATGACAATCGACCCTGAGCTAGGAATATCTCCTGTTTATATACCCCCATTTAAACTGTACCATTATTGAAGGTGTTCTATCAAAGTGCCTTCTTACCAGTATCTGAGTTTCTTAAGGAACACCCATTTACATTTGACCTGACCCAAAGTTTACCCGCGAAACATCTTATTATTTTCTATGTTTAATTAAGTATATACGAATACATAAAATAAGGCTTCTGCCGAACTGTAACCAATGTAAACAATCTAACCTTAGATACAAAATCATCACATAAGCCACGCCTCAAAAACACATGCGTCCCGCATGACTAAAATAAAACTAACAAGATATAAATGTTCTACACAACTATTTTAATACATCAACATAAAGTCTAAATGGATTCCTTCAAGTCGGTTATCTTTATCCTTGTTGAGCCTTCACGGTAATAATGAAATTAACGGTACCAATTTTCTTGCACCAGATGCGCATTTCGACAAAACATGTCTCTTCAGTGATGCTCGTGGCCAAAATATTTGAAATCCAAAGCTTATATAAAAGATGAAGAGCTATAATCCAAAAGGTCAAAACAGTATAGCCAAATCCGTGAAGGGAATCAGAGCTTTGCATGAGGGAGATACATTCCTTAATTTATAACAATTTCTATCATTTTGTAACAGCAAATTTTAATAACACAAAAAAAAATCCGTATGTCCATGCCAGTACCGAAGTACTGGCTACTGGGCTGGTGATACCCTCGGGGACTAATAGTCCACCAGCAGAGGCATCGACCCAGTGGTAGTAATAAAATTAACGGTACAAATTTTCTGGTAACTTGTCTCAGTTTTGGTGTAAAATATAGGATCTGTTTGTACACCACAAGCAACAGAAAGCTTCTTCTTTGAGCAAGTAGGACAAAGTGTCGTCTGTTGAATACAAATATCTTTCACAATTTTATTGTTCTCTAAAGATTCAATCTGATTAGCACAAAAGTCTTCTCTTTTTTCCTGAACCAAACTTGTAATATCAATTGTTTTATTGGAACCCTTCGTAGAAATGGGCTTAATATGATCTCTTCTCAGCCTCGGAATGTTTTCCAGGTAGCCTTGGCGAGGTCTTTTGTCGTAGATTTCTACCTTTTCCTTAGGCTCTAAAGCCCACGTATGTGCAGGGATATCTTTAACGGATGGTGGCATTTCATACATGATGTCTAAAGGGGTTGATAGTTCCCTACCTAACATGAGACTATTTGGCGTTTGCCCAGTCGTCTCGTGTTTGGATGCCCTATGTGCCATCATGCAGAAGGAATGTATTCATCCCAGTCTCTCTGGTTCTGTTCTACAAACTAACTTAACATTGTTGTAAGAGTCTGATCATGTAAACCTTTCCACCATACCATCAGATTTTGAATGATATGGAGTGGTACGTGTTTTCTCAATGTTTAGAATACAACACATCTCTTTAAACAACAAGCTTTAAATTGCCTGCCTTTATCTGAGTGTATCCAATGAGGAACACCAAATCTCACAATGATTTCTTCAACTATGATCTTAGCCACAGTCTTAGCATCCATATTTGGCATGGCAAAATATTCCGTCCACTTTGTGTAGTAGTCAGAAACTACCAAGATATATTTGTTACCACTTTCTGTTTCGGGCAACTCACCAAGGATATCTGTTGCTATCCTTTCCATTGGCCCATTAGCTTCTACTAAAGCCATTGGAGCTCTTTTGGACTTTTGTGGACTTTTTCTCTTTGTACATTTGTCACATCCGTTTACATAAGTCCTAACGTCATTTTGTAACCCAGGCCAATAATAAGATTGTCTAATTTTTGCTAAAGTTTTATGGATACCAAAATAAGCAAAATAATTTACCTTTCAATTGATCAAAAGCTTCTTGACAATCTGTGGTCCAAACAAACTTAGTTTCTTTCTCTGTTATTTTGTGTAATGGTTTAGCAATGTGGGCAAAGTTTTTATTAAATTTCCTATAGTACCACAAAGACCTAAAAAGGAACAAACTTCAGTTATATTTGTAGGGGTGGGCCACTCTTTAACAGCTGTCATCTTATCGGGATCAGTGGAAATTCCTTCATCAGAGACAATATGTCCTAAGAATCTAACCTTAGTGGTATACAAGGTGCACTTCTTTGCCTTCAGCTTTCAACCAGCCGATTTAAGCCTTGCATATTGTAAACAAGACATGTATCCCACTGTAAACCAGCAAATAGGTTTCCAACAATCGCTCAAATGTCTGTGCAGCGTAACACAACCCAAACGGCGTGACCCGAAATTGAAATAAACCCCTTCTCGTTGCAAAAGCTGTTTTGTGTTTGTCATTTTCGGCCAGCTCCACCTGCCAATATCCTGAACAGCAGTCCAAAGTACTATACCATTTATTTCCCGATAAATGATCTAACGAATCGTCAATCCTCGGTAAATGATACGCGTCTTTATTTAAGGTCACACTGTTTAAGCGTCTATAATCTACGCAAAAGCGATAAATGTCGTCCTTTTTCTTAACTAAGACTATCCCTGCCGCCCAGGGACTATGGGAGGGTTCAATAATCCTTTTTTGTAACATTTTGTCAAGGTAGTCATGTACTACCTTGTTCAAATGATAAGGTATGATCTTGCGTTTCCCGTATTGATTTCTTGTTTTACAAGATTGGTCCTTCCCAAGTCAATATCAGAAGAAGCGAACAAGTTCTGTTTTTCTATCAACAAAGATTTAACTTTTTGTTTGTCTTTCGGCGTCAATTCATCTGATGTCCTGTCTAACAGATTTTGTATCAATCATATTTCTGTTCATTTGAACTAATACTACCATCAAGTACTTGATCAACACCAGACATTTGGGCTATAGTTGTACCTGGACAGACTGTCTTAGGATCTAGTTCTGTGTTCATTAATCTAACAGGGACGTTTTCGCCTGACCTTACCAACGTTTTAGCAGTCAAAATGTAGTATTTTTCTGCATGATCATTTGCTTCTAACAAAGCATTGTCAAGCAGGTGATTTTTGACCTTCTGCTAAGCAAACCGTGCCATTAATGAAAATTTCCGATCTTGGCGATATGACAACCGCTTCTGAAGCAACCACTCAGTAACAGTCTATTGATCCCTGAAAACACAAATCTACTTTAAAATCCCCAATACAAAAGAGCCCATTCTTAACATCGATCAAGTAAACAATTATGTCGTTTCATGAAGTCCAAATCAAGTATGCATCAACTTACGCGATCAGTCACAACAGCTTCAGATTGCAACATATTTGGGGCCTGCCTTTTCCTCGAAGCTCTAGCTTATTGCCTCACACTGACCTAACAGTTGTCTTAACTTCACTTAGATATAATTTATCTAATGGAGTCAATATATCGTATAACTTAGAATATACCAATGTCAAAGTTGCTCCTGTGTCAACCACAAACTTAGCTTCAATGTCTTCTACAATTAGTTTGACATACAACCCAGCATCTTCAGATGCTGTTGTAACCGCACCTTCTTTTGTTTTACGGTTATCTTGTTTCCTAGTTTTCATTAATGTTCTGACAGACCCATCCCCCTTATTTCCATTATAATTGTTCGCATTTATTCGGGATAGGCGACAGTCCCTTGCTAAATGACCAAATTTGCCACAATTGTAACAACCCTTATGTGTCCTCTTACTTTGGGTATATCTCGTTTTATTATTAGAAGACCCCTCATTTGTACCACTAGTTTTTAATTTTGCCAATTCAGTCGTAAGAGTACTTAGACTTTTCTCCATTGTTTGCATCCATGATGCAATGTCTTTCGTTGTAGATTCACTACTTGTACTCTTTTCTTCTCTATCTTACTCGTCATCGATCACTGTTTGTCGTAAATAACCTCGTCCCTCTCTTACATTATTTTCGGCTTTATTGTACGCCTCTAATTCGACGGCAAGTCTCACGGCATCATTTAAACCTTTCGGGCTCGATTGTTTTTTCCTAAGTCGCATTTCCGAATCAACGAGCGCGTCAATAAATTGCTCTTTCCCGAGAGTTTCCGTACGTCCAATGGAGCAGATGGATATGCCAAGTTGGACAATCTCCGAATTGACTGACCTAATTCGTGAAGTGATTCGCTGGCTTTTCTGCGTCTTTCTTTAAACTGAACTCTGTATACCTCAGTTTGACAAGAAGGCGCAAATCGCTCTTCAAGCGCACTAACTAATTCGGAAAACTTTTGTCTTTTCTCACTTGGTAAATCTCCAAGTACCTGTCCCATTAACGATACCGCCAATTATAACCCTTTCCGATTTTCCGACCAATTATTTACAAGTGCACACATTTCAAAATGGGACAAATAGTGCGTCCATGATGTGCTACCATCATATCGACATGGTTTAATTTTTACACCATAATTATCTGTGTTAGCAGTATGTCGGTACTTTGATTTGTCAGTTTTGTCTTTTTCCCTAACTTAACTTTTATATATAGGTAAAGGCAAAATATCCCCTTCCTCTAAATCAAATTTTGGAAAATTGAACAGTTTTGTGCGTATTCGGGTTGTTCAATGTTGGTAAATCACCTTTTTTTATTATCTCCCTTTCTTGACAATGAGGACTCTCTTGGTCCTAGACCAGAATCACTTCTCGATACAATATCATATGTTGGACGAACACCTTGATCTGTGGGTATTGACGAAACAAAACTAATTCTATAAGTTGTTCCTTCTTCCATATCATATATATATATTTGTTTTGTGTACTCGTCGATTGTATCATCAAAAGACATGTTTGTACTTTAATTTGCAATTTAACCATGCATACACAACATCATAAATGTCAACACGATGTCAAAATAGTTATCAGAAGTACCAGGATTATAATTTAGTACGCCAGACGCGCGTTTCGTCTACGTAAGACTCATCAATGACGCTCATTTCAAAATATTTATATAGCCAAACAAGTACAAAGTTGAAGAGCAACGAGCATTGCATAAATGTACAATGTAATAAATGTCAAAATCAAAATATGGCCTGTACCACTATCGATCGTTAATCCCTAATGTCAATAATATGCGCAACTGAAGCGTCGGAAATTTAAAACGTTAACAGGACAATTTTGATCTTTGAAAAAGTGAACAGTAAATTCTCACAAGACAGTTTGGATATAAGTTTAAAAGATGATCACATTTGGATATAATCTCTCGCTATGGATATAAAAACGAACAATTTGGATCCATGCACCGCTAGCCACCAAATTATGTAACGTGTACACAGGGTAAGCGTGTCTATTTCTATTTAAGAATGAGTCTGTTACCAGTTTGATACTGGATCCAAAATGTTCTATTTACAGAATATATAACAAATAATCTTTATTCAAATATTAACGTCAATGACCAAAATATCTACAACTGCTCTTTGCAATCTTTAATAAACTATCTATAAACTATTCTACTTTTTAAATATATGAAACACTTGTACAAGTTTGTACTCGTACAAATTTGTCCTGGGTCAGGAACAAACTTGTCCTCTTGATACAATAATGTACCCTACAAGTTTACACACTTGTCTTTGTTTTGTTGGTACAATTTTGTACTTTACAAGGTGGTCACACATACTCACGCTTGTCCTATACGGTACAATACGGTTCAGCTTGTAAACGTACAAGTCCGTATTTCTAACAGGCACTAACCTGTTCTTTATTACCTAAGTGTAATAATAACATTATATATAGTATATAAGAGACAGCGATCTCGAATATAAACGTACCGTACCTTGGTCTTATGTCTCCGAAGACTTATGACAATCGACCCTGAGCTAGGAATATCTCCTGCTTATATACCCCGATTTAAACTGTACCATTCTTGAAGGAGGGTGTTCTATCAAAGTGCCTTCTTACCAGTATCTGAGTTTCCTAAGGAACCCCTCTTTACATTTGACCTGACCCAAAGTTTACCCCAAAACATCTTCTTTTCTGTGTTTATTTAAGTATATACGAGTACATAAAATGAGGGTTCTGCCGAACTGTAACCAATGTCAACAATTTAACCTTAGATACATGTAAAATCATCACACCTACAAGACTGGAAATGTCATGGCGGGTTACATATTTAAAGGCCAAGGGTGTATTAAGTAGGAAATGTAATTGGAAATAGGACAAAAGAGTCATAAACCAATAGTCAACGTGGAAGATTGCCTGATGAATATGTATTTTGTAAACCGGTATTTTGTAAATCATGTTAGTACCGAACAACTAACTATTCTGTCGATGATAACCTCGGGGATTGATAATCTACCAGCAGTGGTATTCAACAAGTGCTATCAAAAATTATTATAACATTTATTAATGTTGGGTAGCCGACGCAACTGTTTTCTAAAATCATGCTGTATAATAATTTCCTGTCTATATAAAGTGCGATTCGGCTAGTTAATTGTTTACTGTCATATTACATTATTACTATAATTGTAATAACATTAACGGTATAATTTTTCTGCACCAGATGCGCATTTCGACAATACATGTCTCTTCAGTGATGCTCGTGGCCAAAATATGTAAATCCAAAGCTTATATAATAGATGAAGAGCTATAATTCAAAAGTTCCAACACGTATAGCTAAATCCGTGAAAGGAATCAGGGCTTTGCATTAGGGAGATACATTCCTCAATTTATAATAATTTTTAACATTTTGTAACAGCAAATTTAATAACACAAACAATCTGTATTTTCATGCCAGTACTGGAGTACTGGCTACTTGGCTGGTGATACCCTCGGGGACTAACAGTCCACCAGCAAAGGCATCGACCCAGTGGTAGTAATAACATAAACGGTACCATTTTTTCTGCACCAGATGCGCATTTCGACAATACATGTCTCTTCAGTGATGATCGTGGCCAACATATTTAAAATCCAAAGCTTATATAAAAGATGAAGAGCTATAATCCAAAAGTTGCAAAAAGTATAGCCAAATCCGTGAAAGGAATCAGAGCTTTGAATGAGGGAGATACATTCCTTAATTTATTATAATTTTGTGAACTGTGTTTGTTAACATTTGAAAATACAAACTATTTAACTATAACATATGTTTCACATGACGATGGAAATCTTCTTATCGTCGTGAATGCAATCCCGTTCTATTTTCCCCGAATATGACCTAATGAATAAAACCACGGTTTTTCCTTACATACGCAACGGCTGCCACAGCTAGGCGGTATTATTCCTACACTTTTGGAGCAGCTGAAATCCTCCCCAGGTTTTGGTGGGTTTCCTGTTGCTCAGTCTTTATTTTTCTCTGTTGCGTTTTGTCTACTGTTTTTATCAGTTAGTATTTTTTTCTTTGTAAGACATGGCGTCATCAATTTTTACTTTTGAGTTGGGATGTCCAATTGGTATATTTTAGTTCTAAATCAATCCTAATTCTATCTCATTTTTGAATGATAGTTTTTCATATGTGACGTCATGCTGTTTCTAAATTTCATAAATTCAAATGTGGCATAACGTTTCTGCCTTTTCGCCATCGTATGTGACGTCACAATTTTTTTAATTATGTTGACGCTTGGACTGATTCGGATGTGTGTCTATTTTGTGATAAACTTGGGTTTAGTTTTCTGTAATTAGTTAATATTTCAGTTTCATTATGTATATCTCTTTCATATTCATTTGTTAACATTTACTGTTTGCAATAGCATTAAGTATTCTATATAATAAGGATGTTCTTATCCCGTGCATAAAAACAATGCCGTATTTGTCAAAACCTTTTCAACTTTTAATCTTCAGTGCTGTACAACTTTGTACCTTTTTCACGTTCGATCTTTTATATCTAGGCGTTATGTATTCAGGTTTAGTTTTCTGTAATTAGTTAATACTTTAGTTTCTTTGTGTATATCTCTTTCATATTCATTTGATAAAATTTACTGTTTGCAATAGCATGAATTGTTCTATATAGTAAGAATGTTCTTATCCCGGGCATAAAAACAATGCCGTATTTTGCGAAACCTTTTCAACTTTTGATCTTCAGTGCTGTACAACTTTGTACTTTTTTTCACTTTCGATCTTTTATATCTGGGCGTCACTGGTGAGTCTTGTGTGGGCAAGGCGCGTTTTTGGCGTATTGAATTTTAAACCTGATACTTTTTGTTATCTATTAATCATGTTTTTCTGTGTCTAATATGTTCTCCTATTTATTTGTATTGTAGTCCTGTAATATTATGTTGTCATTTCAATGTTATATTTAACTTTGCCATTAAAGTGCGAGGTTTGGCATGCCTTAAAACCAGGTTCAACCCACCACTTTTATTCCCCTTTAAAAGTGTCCTGTACCAAGTCAGGAAGATGGTCATTGTTATATATTGTTCGTTTCTCTTTGTGTTGCATTTTAACGTTGAGTCGTTTGTGTTTTCTCTTATTTTTGAGATATTGAGATAAGACGTGGCACGGTACTTGTCTATCCCAAATTCATGTATTTGGTTTTCATATTACATTTGTTATTCTCGTGGTGTTTTGTCTGATGATTGGTCTGTTTCTGTGTGTGTTGCGTTTCGATGTTGTGTCGTTGTTCTCCTCTTATATTTAATGCGTTTCGCTCGGTTTTGGTTTGTTACCCCGATTTTGTTTTTTGTCCATGGATTTATGAGTTTTGAACAGCGGTATACTACTGTTGCCTTTATTTACCTATATTTTTATTAGAAAATTACTTGACTATGTACACTTGCAGATATTTTTTATTTGAATTTATCGACTAAAAGAAAAGCACTACGACATAACTGTTTTCGGGCCAGTTCAAGAATTTGCAATGAACGATAGTAAATTAAAAAAATATATAAAGACAACGAACCATGAAAACTTGTGGAGTTTAGTCTTTTAACATTTATCAATGAAATTTAACAACGGGTTTCTCATTAGTTGTGACAATTTGGAATATCCACATGCATGTGTCTGATTTAATTGTAAACATCGCGAAACAAAGACCCTAAGGAACTCTTGATTGAACTACAAATAGTAGTATGGTTTGTTGACTCGAAAACTAAAAGTGACAGCGCGTTTTGTGACTTTTCAATGTTTATTTTCAAAAAGGGTGCTTATGTAATATTATTAGTTAGTATGGTATTTCAGGATTTTCACTTAAAGATGTACCAAGGTGAAATTGATAAAAAAAACTAGAATTCAAAACCCATATACTTAATAATGTCATAAGAACATTATAAATTTAGTTAAAAGAACAAAATTATCTACAAATATTGATAGTTTATTGATTTCCTTTTCGAGATATTTAAGATAGATCAACGGTATCATTTTCCCGAAATATATTTTTCTAATACTTTGCTAGAATGAAGATTTGTCTATGGTCTTTCCAAAATAATATAAGAAGGATTGACACCGTGCTATTTTTTAAGATATGAGTCGTTGGAAATTGTCTAAATTTGCTTTGAATGATCATGCAAAAGGACTTTTTTGTGCATAAAAAGAAATCTATGCAATAGAATTTTAAAATAAATTGTGAGAAGATAGGTTTTACGACATGTTTTAAGAAAATAAAAAGAAAAAAATGCGTCACCGAACTTGTTTTCTTGCTTAAACTAAAAATTGAAAATTTCCATATCAAACCAGTTTAATATGTATAATTTTTTTTATAAAAGAGTTATCTTTCACTTTAATGGCTCAGTTGAAACAAAATGATTGTAGAACAAAAATGTTTGGTATTTGTTTGAATATTTTAGATAATGAAATAAACCAGCAAGTTTTCTTCATATAACAGTCTAACCAACATAATTGAACATCTGTCTACACATTTGCAGATTTGGGCAGATAACTAGACTGAATGTGTGCGAGAAAAGGCTGTCTCGGGCTTTTACTGTTTTTTTGCATTGATATTAATACAGAAATCTAGAATCTGCTTGAATTTTGGTAGATAAACTTTTATGAGCTATTGGGTTCTTATATTAAAGGAAAAATGGGTATTATGATGCAAAAACGTTTACCCTATATCGTAGGAGGAAAACAAGTACAAACAATTGACAAAACTTCCAAAACCTCACCTTAATACATCCTTTATAAACAGTTGATTATAAAAGTCCAAAGTACGTTAAAATATGAATTGACTAAAATAAAATCCCCGACATGATTCATGTTACAACAATGAACGAAAATAACATACATGTATAACAGCCAGCAACTAACGCAATCTCTGCCTTGCATACTTTGAATTGTTTCACATTAGTCATTTCGCAGCCTTTTATAGCTGACTATGCGGTAATTGCTTTGCTCGTTGTTGAAGGCAGTACGGTGACCATTGGTCCGAGACCACAATGAATTCGTAGTGCATTTCTTTTAGAACATAAATGAAAATTTAAAAAATCCCACCTCCGCTTTCTCAATGAAATTTTTACAGTGTGTTGTACTAGTTTTGGGACAAATTATATCAAAATTATAGAAAACTTCATCGGCTCTAACTCAAAATATGAACAATTTGATGTTTAGGGCGTCTTGAAATCTTTTGACAGCTTTCGAAGTGCTAATTTTTAACCTTTTTCAGCCGGACTAAATCACTACTTTCCTTTGAAATTCTGGACCCATTTTTTTTACAGTATAATTTCACCCCCCCCCCCCCCCCCCCACCTCCCATCTTCCCATTTGAGGCATAAAACATGGAGGAATAAATTTGGAAGGGGTGTGAAAATTATTGGCAAGTAACCCACTGTCAACACTAGGGACTATATTCGTATCAAGGAACGACAATTGTGGTCTCGGACCTCATTGACAGGGATATACATTGTTGATGATACGATAAGGTTTTGGTCCTATACAGCATTGTTGTGCAAATAAAGCAAATAACAATTATCTCTTAAAGATCCACAAAGTCTTGTCAATATCTATTATACAAATCAAATTGATCATAATAATGATTGTGATCATATTCATACTTATAATATCACCAATAGACCGATTTTTACCCACCTAATACATATCATACCTTACCCAATTCTTTCGTATAATAATCAGACTAAAAAATGTTTTGTTATACCAAGGTACAAATCATGAATAAACTACCAGAAATATCTGTCATATCAATGATATCAATCATGTTGTTCATAACAACAATATCTATTAACGGATCTGATTTGTGACCATCATGACTTGTTTATAAGCATACCGAAAGCAGACTTTGGTTTAACTTTTACACCGTTGGGTTTACCGTTTGAATATTTTTACACTAGTAAATGTTGGGCTCTTTATAGCTTGCTGTTCGATGTGAGTCTAGTCTCCGTGTTGAAGACCATACCTTGACCTATAATGGTTTACTTTTATAATTGTGACTTGGATTGAGAGTTGTCTCATTGGCACTCATACCACATCTATCTATATATATTTGTATTGCGATAAGATTAGTGTATCACTTACCATACCAAACTGTTATGAATAGTCAATCACAATTCATCAGTCATACCTTTCATCAATTGTGAATAAAACATTAATCATATCAATTCGACTAGATATGATCAAGGTAGTTTTCAAGCAGTTATCAACCAGTTAAAGTGATTAAATAAATCGAGTTCGATTGTATGAAATAGCTATAGGTACGATCATAGTATGTATAATTGAAAGAATTAATATAATATATTGAAAGATTCATCTTGTACTACCATCTTTCATAGGTATGTCATTGCTGGCGTACAATATCATGAGTCGGGAAGATTGAATAATTTTCATTTTTATTCTAATTGTCAGTTTTATTAAATGTGATAATACATATAAAGCTTTAATCAAAATTTTCACTATATATTTTCAGACCAAATCCAATAATGGAAACGTTATCCAGAGTAGGTGCTTTCATGAACAACTGGCAAACACCGCTTTTTAACTTTGGTAGCAATGAACATGACTTACAAAATTTAATTTCAAGAAATGAACATTTACAGAACATTAATCCTGCAGATTTTGAAGAAAATAGTCGTACAACAGATGAAATTCTTAGAATAGTGATGCAAGGAATACGTAGATTTGCAGGAGAGCAGTTTGAAGGGTTGGTTATTCACGATCAGCTAATCAAATTTGGTAGTTCGAGAGAAGGGCTAAAAGTCATCGATGCTTTAGAATTTGATAGCATCCTCGTATTTGATATAAATGGATTGGAGTTAGAACCAGTTCTAGGAAATACTCTGGGATTGGTAAGACTTCAGGTTAATAATGCAGAAGAACTATTAGAAAAGTATCCTTGGATTAAAAAATACGGAGTATTTAAACAAGTATTTAGGAACAAATATTTAATCAACTCAAGGAATCTACACTTAAAAGTGTTCGAATCTATCATCGACAAAACCCGTGAACTTGTGAATGAAATGCTTCGAGACACAGAATATTCCTTCGATAGAATTGCAAAACCACCAACAATAAACATTAGAATACTCTTGAATAAAGAGAAAGGTATACCTGATTTATACGATAAGTTATCTATCATCACCTTGCAAAGCGAATCGTTAGAAGCCAAAGAATCCAAGCCATCTTTGGATATTGATATTGTTCCAGCACTACTTATACGAAACGATTCTGTTCCAGATCCTAATGCGAGGGGCGCAAAAATGCCCTGTCCTGTATATGCTGTAATGAAATGGGTCAATTTAAGCCAAGACACAGAGATGGCAATGTACAAGGATTTTTTGTGGAGAGTTTGTACATCTGGATACGAAAGACACATTCTAGACGTTTGCCAAACGAATCCCAGTCAGCAGTTTTTGATAACGGCCTGTCGAATCCTGAAAACGTACGTTTCTAACCAAGACGGCACCAATCAGATTCACAAAGTTGCAACTTCTTATCACCTGAAAACAATATGTTTCCACTGTATAACATTACTAACGATACCAAAGGACCATAACTCTTTATCTGGAGTCAAGGAAGCACTGGGTTATTTTCTGTCGTTTTTGAACTTATGTATCAATTCTGCAACGTTGCCACATTTCTTCCATGGAAATCCCTGTTTAGTCCTCATGTTCCCTGAATGTAGCTTCGGGGAAGAAGAACACATCAAAAATGTGTATGGATCAATGAGTTCCGAAACGTTCCATCAGGCTAAGATTTGCTACAACAAAATGCTACGGGACCTACTTGGATTGTATACTGATAATGCTCTTCTTGATGATAATCGTTTAGATCGATTTGCAAAACTACTAGACCTCCAGCACACCGTCAGAAAACCCAAAGATGCGTACAAGTTATGAAATACTAGTACTTTTTTATGTAACTAAATAGTTAAATTAAATCATAATTGAGAGTATTTCAAGTTGTTATGTTTCCAAAAAAAGGGATTCACATTATTGAATAATTGGATTTCTTGTCATATTGTGAACAATATTTATTTGTTCTTTAATGTTAATATAAATTGTGCGCATAAAAAAATGTCAAGGTTATATTTTCCTGTAAGACAGACCTATAAATATACATATATGCACACATTACAATCATTGCATACATGGCAAGTATGGATAACTTATATTCATATTTCTTTTTAAGTTTACTTATCTGCATAAACTAACATTCACTTATGACCAAATGTTTTATTTATTACAAATCGAACGTAAACAAAAACGCTAAGGCTGGTCATTATCTTGTCTTTTTATCAAGCTTTAGATAACTTATATGATATGAAATTATAGAATCTGAAGTGAGATTATGTATCAAATATTATACGTTTTAAAGACAGAAAAGCCAGCTCAAACACGCCTGATCATTAAAATATTTAATAGACTTTCTGTTTTCGATAAAGCAATTACCCAAACAAACTGTCACCAGGGGCAAGGATGTCAATTGAAGCTTTACAAAACTCAATTTAGTATATTTCTTTAATATCTTTTTCCAGCGGAATTTATGATTATGCACAAAAAAGATCCACTGGTATTTGAACCTACCACAATCGGCTGGGTTTTTTTTAGTTTGTCAATAGTTTAAAATTTTACAATTATTTCGAAGCTCTATACCAAAGTTTGAGTAAAAACACATTAATAAGATGCATTTAATCCTAAACTATGCTTCGCTTAAGAGGATTTCATAATATGCTCGTTCTGACATATGATATTTCATTGTATGGCTTGGGTATTGTTTTAAACTAGATATGCCCGTTTTGAAATATTTCACTTTGTCATTTAGACTTTTAGTTTACTTTCCAAACTTGTTTTTCATTTTACATCTCCGACCTACATATCTTATAACATCGAAGCTAAAAGTCAAGCTAGGACTTTTCTACTGCCAGACATGTGCCCGTCAGATGCAACATCGCTTTGGCAATTTATGTATTTGAGTGTCTTCTCTTACCAAAAAATAAGCCCTGCGGCAAACATTCTAGCAAGCATTGCCGCAAGCTTGCAGCAAACGTTTGCTGAAAACTTGCCGCAACCATTTTACCATGCAAATAAGGTTTGCGGCAAGCTTGCTGCAAACATCATTATGCAAATTATGTTTGCCGCAAGCTTGCAGCAATTGTTTGCTGCAAGCTTGCGGCAATTGTTTGTTACAAACTTGTGGCAAAGTTGCTGTAACTACACATATACCAAAGTCATAGGTGAAGACAAATTCAATTTGTCTCTTTCAAATTACACAGCAACATTTTTAAAAAGTCAGTTCCTGTCTTTATACAAACAGTCATTTAGTCTTGGATGCATGATTTTTTTATTAGTTGTTAGTGGCTTTGAACTAGCTGTCAGATAACTACTCTCAGATCTGTCTATTGTGTTTATTTGTGTCGGGATGTATAAGTACCCGGCCACTTCCACTTGTATTTTTGTCCATCTGATGAGTTAAGCTTTTTTCAACTGATTTTTATAGTTCGCTCTTATGTTGTACTGTTATACCACTGTCCCAGGTTAGGGGAGGGTTGGGATCCCGCTAACATGTTTAACCCCGCCACATTATTTATGTATGTGCCTGTCCCAAGTCAGGAGCCTGTAATTCAGTGGTTGTCGTTTATTTATGTGTAACATATTTGTTTTTCGTTCATTTTTTTTATATACATAAGGCCGTTAGTTTCTCGTTTGAATTGTTTTACATTTTCTTATCGGGACCCTTTATAGCTGACTATGCGGTATGGGCTTAGCTCATTGTTTAAGGCCGTACGGTGACCTTTAGTTGTTAATGTCTGTGTCATTTTGGTCTCTTGTGGACAGTTGTCTCATTGGCAATCATATCACATCTTCTATTTTACATTGAAAGAAATCTTGCAAACTCATGAGATTTAAGGAAATACATACATGCATTTGAGTTTTGAAAAGGGGGACATTTCTCATTCTCAAATGACATAATATACCTGTATCAAAAAATGAAGAAGGTTAAATCTCAAATGTGTATTAAGTATAAAGCTAGGTTATAATTGCATTATAGAATTTAACTTAATTTTAATTATTATATGGTCATGATTGTGCAGTACATAAGTTACAAAATTCAAACTTATAATAGCTTAAGTTTTTTAATCACACATACATGTATATATAGTTGCTTACTTAATTATGTATGATGATAACATCAATTATTTTATTAAACATACACTTCTATTGATCATTTGTACTTACAAAATTACATATATCCCACTTTATTTAACCAAAATGCACCCTTGATCTTTTATATGTGAAATGCATTTGCAAACACAACCCAGCAAAACAAAATATTCATAGTTTTATATTCATAACAATATTTAACATTTTCCTGTATCTTTATTATCACTGGTTCCATGTTAGCTATTATTGAAATCTATATGAATATAGCTACAGTCTGAAAATAAACTATACTTTTAATCAACAGACATGACATTTTCGAATGTGTCACATGGGTCGTAACCGATTTTAAAGGTCAGCATAGGCCCGTTTATGACCATACCAGCAAAGGAGTAGGTCCGGTAAGGACCGATTTTGGCCTCAAATTTCAGGTTCATCTTACGAAAGATTTTGACCACTTTTTAAACACTTAAGTGTCTATTTCATTTGAATCAATTAATTTATGTGAAAGATTTTAACTGATTTAGTCATTAAAAACAACCCGATTCAAGCTCAAATATGAAAAATCTACCAAATATGCCGAAAAATGTCACTTTTCAGATGATTTTTGTCAAAAATGAAAGTGGCCGCATCCGTGTTCATCCTCAACCTTTATATATGTTATGTAATATCATAAAATACAACTTACAAATCAATATTAAGGATGAACACGAATGCGGCCGTTTTCGTTTCACACGAAAACTGTCTAAAATTTAGCTAAAATGCTAGAATTGTAAAGATTTCAGTAATTTAGCATGACTTAATGGTGCTAGTACCCGATATATGTGCATTGTATTGTCAAAAACAGCCCATATTTATGTAGCAGAAGCATTCTACTGTCCAATAAATAACTAAAAGTTTACATTTTAACAATTTTGTAAAACTGCTATATTTTGGGGCCAAAAAGGGGTCTTACTGGACCTACTCCTTTAGAAACTTCACATATTACAGACATGCGAAGATCTCTTATACAAATCAATAATACAATCAGTCATTTATGTATGATTGATTAAGATTATTATAGCGATTGCAACTACGACAGTTATATCTGCATTGTATCGTTGGTCATAACAAGTAAGCTAATGAAAATGAACATGGTATAATTGCTAGTGAAACAAGAATGACAGTTCTGATATAGAATAAAAAGGCGATCTCGTATGATTGGCAATGAGACAAATATTAACCAAAATGTAATGGATGTAAGCAAATATAGGCAACCGTAAGGCCTTCTACAATGAGACTTGTCGATACCGAATGGTCAACTATGAACAATTGAAATGATAACACTACCAGCCTACTTTATATCGTAACAATCTACGAAAAAAATGATGAACAATAACCATAAACAACTACTGAACTACAGCTTCCTGACTTGTGTGTGTGATATAACAATACAACCTACGAACATACCATAAAAAAACAGTTGAAAAAGGCTTAACTCATCATATGAGTTCAAATACAATTACATCTATCAAAAACACAGAGTGTATGTAGCATTAGTACGTATACAACACTTAGTACAGGTCGGAGAAAACTTGCAATTACTGACAGCTAGTTCAAGTTAATAACAAAAAATAAAAACAGTTCATGTATCTAAGACTAAAATCTCAATCAGTTCACATCCATCATCCAATTGATTTAGTGTTAATGTGTCATTAACAGCCAACAGAAAATAGACTATTCACAACACAAGTGTAGTTATTATGCATTTTGTACACAATAATCTGTAAAGACCCCTGTTATAAAGTTAACTCAATTCTCAAAGTACTAAATACAACATAATGATAAATGCAACTTTTTCAACCAAGGAATCAAATAAGGAAATTTGCATTTTACTCACGATTGAGAAATTGCAAAGTTTGGTTTGCACATACACAATGATACACACACAGAAATAAATAAATATATATAGCATGCTTATAAGTAGATATAGGAAGTAAAATGAAATTTAGAAAATACATGATTTAATAAAACGATCAATGAATAAAACATTTTGCATTTTTGTATTAATTGATGTCTTTTGTGATTAAAATCAAGCATATCATATTCCCTTGATGGATTTACATAGCTATTGGGTAATAAGCTTTGACAAAAATGTGTTTTTACATATACATGTAAAATACAAATAAATATATTTAAGGTGGAGATATTGTATTGATCAATTAAAGTTTGATAAAGATTTCTAAAATGAGATAGCAGTGACATTGTAAATATCATTATATTTGAAAGGGTTTAAACTTTGCATACATGAAATAGACACCATATTTCACGTATATTTTTGTCATGAGATAGCAAATTTTTATTTTACATACATATACAGATTTTTTAAAAAGAAAGCTTTTTCTACGTAAGAAGTCATAATACTACTACGTATACTTGTTAAAGCTCTGAATGTGTGAAATTTATTCAAATGTTTGTTTAGTTGACAATTCTATGGGACTACATATTTACATTACTTAAAAGATGTATCACAGCAGTAACTAATTTGAACTATGACAGATGCGTATTTAAATTCGTCATCAATTCAAGGATCGTAGATAGACCTTCATAACATTCACTACAGACCGGTTACCTCAAATGTAAAGATAGTAAGCAAATTTCAATCATTTTGGTATTTTAATTAACTAGTTTATTGTTTAAAACATTATTATATTATTCAATATCTTCATTGTTATCGGTATCGTTATATATCATGTTGTTGGGGTTTTTTTTGGTACTTTTTATTTATCTGTTAATTTCTAATTTGTATATATCTCCCAATTGATACGATAATCCCGGGCTGGTATTTCCTATCATGATTTACTCGATAGAGAGTTGAATGTTCACAAGGACGCTTTTAAACCAAAAGTTCCAAATGGTGAAGTTGAAATCATCCCTTCTTTAATTTTACGGACGCAATCACGAGTTGGTTGATTGTTATGGAATAACGTTTCACAGATGTTATTGGATATGTTCCTTATGTCGTAACTACAACCCACTTCCCTTTCATTGCGAACGTGACCTACCGAATCGGACTTTTTACCGGGTTTGTAATAATACTAAGCAACACGACGGGTGTCCATTGTGGAGCAGGATCTGCTTACCCTTCCGGAGCACCTGCGATTACCGTCAGTTTTTGGTGTTGCCTAGTCTTAATTTTCTTTATTGGGTCTTGTGTACTCTTCTGTGTCTGTTGGTCTTTTTATATTAAGCCATTGCGTTGTCAGTTTATTTTCGATTTAGAGAGTTTGACTGTCCCTCTGGTATCTTTCGCCCCCCTTCTATGAATTTTTTTATATTTTAAAGGATTGTCTTTTTAAAATATGCAACTCTATTTCTATTAGAGTAAAACATGTTCAGCTTCTTTCAAATTTTCAAGATTGATAGTTGACTTGTAGATCAGATTTGAATGAAGATCCAATCGGAAATCGATTAAATCTTTCTCTGTCTAAATTTGTCTTTACTTAAATGCATTCTTATCATTCAAAAGATGGACGACGAGAGATATCAGATGAACACTCAAACTCATCCATCGAAAATAAACTGACAACGTCCTGGCTAAAAAAGATATCAAAAGTACCAAGATTATAATTTAGTACGCCAGACGCGCGTTTCGTCTACATAAGACTCATCAGTGACGATCATTCCAAAATAATTATAAAGCCAAACAAGTACAAAGTTGAAGAGCATTAAGGATCCAAAATTCCAAAAGGTTGTGCCAAATACGTCTAAGGTAATCTATTCCTAGGACAAGAAAATCAATAGTTTTTCGAAAAATTCAAAGTTTTGTTAACAGGAAATTTATAAAAATTACCACATAATTGATATTCATGTCAACACCGAAGTGCTGACTACTGGGCTGGTGATACCCACGGGGACGAAACGTCCACCAGCAGTGGCATCGACCTAGTGGTGTAAATAGTTATCAAAAGTACCAGGATTATAATTTAGTATGCCAGACGCGCGTTTCGTCTACATAAGACTCATCAGTGACGCTCATATTAAAGTACAAGTTGAAGAGCGTTGAAGAAAGTGACAACAGACAAACAGACAAATAATAGTACACAAGACACAACATAGGAAAACTAAAGACTAAACAAAACCCCCACCAAACACTGAGGGTGATCTCAGGGTCTCTGGAAGGGTGAGCAGATCCGGTTCCTAATGTGTGTTTGTAATATTGCCAATATATTGATTAAGAATGTCATATATTTGGTTCACGACAATAAATGCCCTAATATTGGTTCCATTAAAAAGTAAAATTAAAAAACCTGATCTCCGAGGAAAATTCAAAACGGAAACATGTGAAAGTCCCTTATCAAATGACAAATTCAAAGGATAAAACACATCAAACGAATGAACCACAACTGTCAAGTTCCTGACTTGGTACAGGCATTTTCAAATGTTTTTAATTGATAACCTTCACTACAAACTGCTCAGAGTCTGAATTGACCAGTTTTCGTGCTCGACCAGTAAAATCGAGCACACGTTTTACTCGACTAGTCTCGACATTGTCTCGACTGTACTTAAATGTACTTAAGTGTACTCGACTAGGTCTCGACTTTACTTAATTAGTCTGATTCAGTACTTGATGATCTTTGTGTAGTCTGAAATGGTCTTGACCAAGGCTCGACCTGTCTTGACTAGTCTCGACTTGTCTCGACTAGTCTCGACTCAGTCTCAACCAGTCTCGACCTGTCTCGATTAGTCTTGACCTTCAAATTTAGTTTTGACTGGTGTAAATCAGCCCATCTAACTAAATTAAATATTGATTTTACAAAATTCAAGCTTATTAGGTAGTTTGATTTATTGATGTGAAATGAAAGAATTTAATTTTACAATAGGTAAAAATAAAAATAATTATATAAAAATTCAGATAGGCATCTTTAATTTTTTTTATAACTTTTTCAAATCAACTTGGATTTTCATCAAACTATGCAGCTATCTTAGATATATATCAAGCTTACTGAATCCCATTTCATTTAGTTTTTTGTTGTATTGCTGTAAAATTTAAGAATGAAAGTAATCTTGGTAGAAAAAGCTAGGATTTGCGATTTGGACAAAATAGAGATAGTACACTTTAATTTTTTTAATAACTTTTTCAAATCAACTTGGATTTTCATCAAACTATGCAGCTATCTTAGATATATATCAAGCTTACTGAATCACATTTCATTTAGTTTTTTGTTGTATTGCTGTAAAATTTAAGAATTAAAGTAATCTTGGTAAAAAAAGCTAGGATTTGCAATTCGAACAAAATAATGGTAGTACACTTTAATTTTTTTAATTACTTTTTCAAATCAACTTTGATTTTCATCAAACTATGCAGTTATCTTAAATATATATTAAGCTTACTGAATCCCAGGTCATTTTGTTTTTTGTTGTATTGCTGTCAAATTCAAGTATTAAATTAATCTAGGTAAAAAAAGCTAGAATTTGCAGTTCGAACAAAATAGAGATAGTACACTTTAAATTAATAACTTTTTCAAATCAACTTGGATTTTCATCAAACTATGCAGCTATCTTAGATATATAATAAGCTTACTGAATCCCAGGTCATTTTGTTTTTTGTTGTATTACTGTCAAATTCAAGAATTAAATTAATCTAGGTTAAAAAAGCTCGAATTTGCAGTTCGAACAAAATAGAGATAGTACACTTTAAGTTTTTTAATAACTTTTTCAAATCAACTTGGATTTTATTCAAACTATATAGCTACCTTGGTGATGTACTAATCTTACTGAATACAGGTTGTTATGAAGTTTGGTGTACTGCTGTCAAATTTAAGAATTAATTTAATCTAGGTAAAAAAAGCTAGGATTTGCAGATTTTGTTTAAGCTGATTTGAAAAAGTGATGAAATCTTAAAAAAGACACTTTTTTTTTTGTTAAAACAAAAAATTAATATCATTTATATATGAGTAAAGATATCTTTCTAACATTGTCTAATATCCTAGCTTTTTGACCTACATGTAGATTAAGTAAATTTGACAGAAATAAACCAAACTAAATAACAACCTATGGTTTAGTAAGATCAATATATTGCAAAGATAGGTGTAGAGTTTGATGAAAATCTAAGTTGATTTGAAAAGGTTATGAAAAAAATTAAAGTGTACTATCTCTTTTTTGTCAAAACTGCAAATTGTTTACCTAGATTAAATTAATTCTTAAATTTGACAGCAGTACACCAAACTTCATAACAGCCTGGTATTCAGTAAGATTAGTACATCACCAAGGTAGCTAAATAGTTCGAATAAAATCCAAGTTGATTTGAAAAAGTTATTAAAAACTTAAAGTGTACTATCTCTATTTTGTTCGAACTGCAAATTTTAGCTTTTTTTACCTAGATTAATTTAATTATTGAAATTGACAGCAATATACCAAAAAACAAAATGACCTGGGATTAAGTAAGCTTTATATATATCTAAGATAGCTGCATTGTTTGATGAAAATCCAAGTTGATTTGAAAAAGTTATTTAAAAATTTAAAGTGTACTATCTCTATTTTGTTCGAACTGCAAATTCTAGCTTTTTTAACCTAGGTTAATTTAATTCTTGAATTTGACAGTAATACAACAAAAAACAAAATGACCTGGGATTCAGTAAGCTTATAATTATTATATATCTAAGATAGCTGCATAGTTTGATGAAAATCCAAGTTGATTTGAAAAAGTTATTAAAAAAAATAAAGTGTACTATCTCTATTTTGTTCAAATGGCAAATTCTAGCTTTTTTTACCAAGATTACTTTAATTCTTAAATTTTACAGCAATTACAACAAAAAACTAAATGAAATGGGATTCAGTAAGCTTGATATATATCTAAGATAGCTGCATAGTTTGATGAAAATCCAAGTTGATTTGAAAAAGTTATAAAAAAAAATTCAGATGCCTATCTGAATTTTTATATAATTATTTTAGTTTTTACCTATTGTAAAATTAAATTCTTTCATTTCACAGCAATAAATCAAACTACCTAATAAGCTTGAATTTTGTAAGATCAATATTTAATTTAGTTAGATGGGCTGATTTACACCTGTCAAAACTAAATTTGAAGGTCAAGACTAATCGAGACAGGTCGAGACTGGTTGAGACTGAGTCGAGACTAGTCAAGACAGGTCGAGACAGGTCGAGCCTTGGTCAAGACCATTTCAGACTACACAAAGATCATCAAGTACTGAATCAGACTAATTAAGTAAAGTTGAGACCTAGTCGAGTACACTTAAGTACATTTAAGTACAGTCGAGACAATGTCGAGACTAGTCGAGTAAAATGTGTGCTCGATTTTACTGGTCGAGCACGAAAACTGGTCAATTCAGACTCTGAGCAGTTTGTAGTGCTTTAAATAAATATCGTGTCTAAATGGACATTCTTTATAAGAAACTACAAAATAAAATGAGGATGTCATATCTCGAAAAAAAAAAAATTGAACAGATTCAGCCAAACTGTCAAACCAAATCTTTGAATTATAGAATTTGATAAGGTTTTTATCGTTCTGTTATAACTTAATTTATTTATGAAAAATAAACCAATTATACATAAATTGCGTTAAACTATATGTGTCATGAACGTACATATCAACATTTCATTATTGAAAGTATGTCTACTTTTATGATCAAATGATTGTTATAACTATCATACCATTATTACATTACATTAGATATAAAAGAGCCCTTAATCAGGTCATGTGATATGTAAGCTTGCACCTGAAATCTTTATGTGACTGTTTCAAAAGAGGGACGAAAGATATCAGAGGGAAAGTCAAACTCTTATAAGTTGAAAATAAACTGACAACGCCATGGCGTAAAATAAAAAGGCAAAAAAAAATAAAAGTACAGAAAACACAACATGGAAAACTAAAGACTAAGCAACACGAACCCCACCAAAAACTGGGGGTGATCTCAGGTGCTCCAGAAGGGTAAGCAGATCCCGCAAATGTAATTCATGAAACTATCATTGATAAAACTTTTAGGAATCAAAATCTTATTTGAAACAAGATATTACTATTGTCGTTAAAATATTTGTAACATGTTAGCTACGCTTCATAAGACTTTTCAAATATGATTTTATGACATCAAGTTCGTTTGTGCTTCAACAAAATTTTATTCATAATAGGTAGATTTCAATAGCTGTCGAAATATAAAGAGGTACATGAATAAAGAATCATAAAATCGTAATTTAATTTTGACAAACTCGTGCATACATGTATTTTTATGTAATAAGAATTTTAAAAGGAGAGATTGTACTGATCAAATAAAGTATCCTATAGATTTAAGAAAGAGATAGGATTATGTATGTGAATAATTATCATATGGGTAAAAATTGAACTTTGTAAACATGCAATCTATATACATATATCCTGAGTGAACAGATCATTTTGATCAAGTACACTTTTATAAAGATTTTTAAGGAGATAGCCGTGTCTCTGTAAGTATTCAAATATTTGTACGGATTGATGTTAAGACTGTTGATACATGCAATTTATCATGTTTATTACGTTTTGTTTTAGTTGGCACATTTATAAGACTATAAATCTATATATATTAAAACATAAATAAGAGTGGATTTTGTTTTGTAAGGAATTTGTAAAAAGTTTCCATACAATGCATTACAGGCTGGTTTGTCTTCAAATGTATAGCTCAGCAGGATTGTATCAATTTGCCACTTTCCTAATTTACTCTTTGAATCTCATATTAATTTTACCTTATGTTTTGACCACATCTTTCTAACGATACTCCATATCTTCATTGTTGTAACTATGTTATTATTTTTGTTGGATTTTTTTCGTTTTTGGAGGGGGCTGGTAGGGGGATTTTATTCTGTTTTTATTTCTGTTTTGATTTTTTTTAAAGATTAAAAGCAATAGGAAAATTATTTATGTTTAATTAATAATTTTGCCGAGGGAACAGTTATAAGATTTTATGTATTTTTTGTATTTTTGTATTTTTTTTTAACAATTGCAAGTCTTGATAATTCAATTTATATAAGAGGATACGAAAATTTCAAAAATAACTTGAGCCAGTGCTTAAAAATAATACAATAATATGATCAAAATCTGATTGAATTGGTACAAAAAACCAGCTTTTTACACACTATTTTTGATAGTTTTTAAATAATATTTATGATAGTGTCGTCTACCTATGATCTTGAGATGAGAAGACAAAATTAATCACGTCAATTGAAGATAGTACTTTGATTTGTTCAGATATTGTTGAGGATTGTACTTGAATATATACAGATCTTTAATCTTTCGTAACCGTAGTCAAATGTTATCAGGTTACGGTATCTACTACAAGTATTATGTAGTATTTATAACTTCATTTTTCACGTTGTGTTTTAACAAATGTTATTATAATGTTTACCGCAATCGTATATCAACTATTTTCCTGTAAACGCACACTGCGATGTTTTCAAAAATAAAACATTAACTAGTTAATATGTGTACCACATAAGGAAAATAATTCAATTCAGCTTTTAGTATGAATTTAGATTCCATGCACGCATCTACAGTTTTCAATTTTATTGGAAGTACTGTTTAACAGTTAAAAAAAGATATTCAAATGCTGTTCTTATTTCCTAGAAGGATCTTTTTGAAATATAATAGAACGTAACTGAGCATTACACAACGTTTAATTGTAGTTGACAATTCAATGAGAATGTAATATCACATTTCACTGACTGCAACCGAGAAGACCCCATGTCCAATGTCTTTCATTATTTTTTTGGGTTTCATAAACATCTTTTAACCTTGTTACATGTTTATAAGATTCTCCACCAAATATTAATGTTTTTTTCAACACTATTAACGACCGACCATATAATATGTGATTGGGTGACTTTAATAGCTGCCATGTCATTAACCTAATAAAAATAATAAAAATATGAAGGTGACATTTCTATAAAAAAAAAACATACTTGAGTAAGTGTATCTTATTTGACTATGAGTGATTTATTTTATTTTTTAACTACTTTTCAGCGTTACCATTTCGTTTCAAATGTGCAAATTTGTTCGTAATATGTTTATAATCTCACTTCTGTCGTCATTGTTTCGACAAGCCTGCATGGATGTTTTTGTTGGTACTAAATTCTTAAGAAAATGCCTGTACAAAGTATGGAATATGGCAGTTGTTTTATATTCGTTTGAGCTATTGGTTTTGATTGTGCCATTTGACAAGAGACGTTAATTTTGAGCTTCCTCGGATTTCAGATTTTTTTAATTTAACTTTTTTCTTACTGTTCTCTAGTCTTCTCCATCTGTTCCCATTTTTTGCTGTATAATTGATTAAGAATACAAAACATAACTAGGTTGAACACAAAATTCATTCATTTACTACTAGTCTTCAAAGCAGCGAGAAAATCCCGCATCCGGAGGCGTGCTTCAAGTGGCCTATAATCAAAAATGTATACTAGTTCAGTGATAATGGTCGTCATACTAAACTCTGAAATATATAAAAGAAACTAAAATTGAAAATCCTACAAGACGATAACAGGCCAGAGGCTCCTAATTTGGGACAGGTGCAAAAATGCATTGGGGTTAAACAAGAGATATCAACCCTGAGGCGCCATATACCTCTAGCAAATGAAGAAAAATCATTACATGACAAAAGCAAAGTAAAACTCAGTTTAAAAGAAATCCGAGTCCGATGTCAGAATAGGTTACAAAAGAAACTAAAAAAAATGTCAATGAAACATGAATTAACAACGGACTTCTAGCAGTTACTGACATGCCAGCTTGTCTTTTTTTCGAAATTTAGGTCTCAGCCATAATACTTTTTCGTTATTTACCTATCATTATAAAATGACTAAGTTTTTCATTTACGTACTCTTCAATAGGTACGTCACATTTATTTAAATCGGTTAAATGTATTTCTGTCTTAATTCGTTAAATGTTAAATGCATACTAATCATTGCCTTTTAATTATTTTTGAAATATTGCCAATATCAATATAGAATGTCATATTCTTTTCACGACAACGTGGGATAAGAAGTAGAAATTCTTTAATTTAAATTTAAGAACGTCTGTTTATTTAGAATGCAGTTTAGATAATTCTTTAAACAAGGAATTCGTTCTGGAAACGTTTTCTGTTAGTTTTACTTCTGTTTAAATATACGCTGTCCAGGGTTTCATATTTAGTTTTTACGGAGATCTAACGAAAAAAAATTATATAAAAACAAATTGACTGAGTGCTATTATGCACAAGTCAAAATATAATTGAAATTGTCACCACGTGACAGATTCAATATGTTAAATCTCAATAAAAGAAGACAAAATGCAATATATCTGTGTGAGGTAGAAAAGTAGACAAAGTTGAGTAAACAAAAAACTTCATTTTGACCAGGTAACTTACTTCTCATTTTGCATAAGTTGGTCGTTTGCTTTTGAGTTGAAACAGCATTTAATTTTTTTTTCATTGATTAAAGAGATCATTATCATGTTTAAACCTTAATGATAATTTATTTTTAAAAATCTAAACGGATATGCGAGTCAATTTTAAAATACATTATACTTATGTTTTTACTTCTTGCTTTGAACTTAGACTTAGACAAGGGAAAATGAGCACTTCGTCAGATGGAATTCCAACAGAAATGTCTGAAGACGAAAACAAAACACTTCACAGACATACTGATAGAAGGTAAGGAACGAATCAATTATCTAGCTGCCAAAACATATGGAAGGCAAACACTTTCGCCGTGATGCTGGAACTAATCTTAATACTGATGTGAACATACATATGTAATGTGAATGTGACTCGAAATACCGTCATTTCTAAGTTTGATATTTATTGGAAACGAGTATAGGTTGCACTTTGTAAATACAGCTGTTTCTCAAAACACGCCTCTTTTGGGGAGTAATTGAATATTCATAGAAAATTAATTTTGTTTACATACTGGTTCCCAGTTATGCTCTCTGTGTTCCATATCGCAGAGACAGAACTTGGGAATGTTACCAGTAAATAAACACGTGCATATTGTTTACATTGAAATCTGTGATAACCTTTCATTCGAGGTAGGGGTAGTTAAGAAAATTAGTGTAAGTTTAAACTCTGAGAAGTTCGGGGCATATAAACGTTGAAAATATGCCGCACAGCCCTATATTTTGACCTTTGAAAAAATTGTGGTGTATATGAATTTTCAATTCTAGGATAAGATTTTTTTTAAAACTTCATAGTAAAAGTGGTACAGTTTTAGCCGTAAAAGGAGTTCCTATGGGAAATTGCATTGTCAATATTTACAGAAATGCAACCTATAATGCTAGATGGTTTATTTGGTTATAAAGTTACTCGTGGATTGTTGCATAACAATATACTTTCTCTAGTAGTAGACTCTCTATAATTATTACCAACGGAAGTGAAAAGCTCATGTTTTGTCAGTTTCCGTTTTCAGTTGTTGTCCTTGTCCTTGTCATCATTGACTGTCATCAGTATCTAGGCTGCAAGGGACCCTTGCGCTGACTGTATTTATCCTTAGGACCAGGCTGAGCTCAGGACAAAGCAATTCTCCTGACAGGAGTACAATGTTAATCATTAGGACTTTATAGAATGAGGGAAATATATTGTTTATATATTAGTCTGACCGTCTATCACTACACTACTGCACTTAGGACAAAGGAGTAAGAATGCATGTCTACATTTCCTGTGATATCATTTGACTCTTTACCAATTCTCTTACAAAATAATATGTTTGCTATAGAAGAGGGACGAAAGATACCAAAGGGACAGTCAAACTCATAAATCTAAAACAAACTGACAACGCCATGGCTAAAAATGAAAAAGACAAACAGAAAAACAATAGTACACACGGCACAACACAGAAAACTAAAGAATAAACAACACGAACCCCACCAAAAACTAGGGGTGATCTCAGGTGCTCCGGAAGGGTAAGCAGATCCTGCTCCACATGCGGCACCCGTCGTGTTGCTTATGTGATAACAAATCCGGTAAATAGTCTAATTCGGTAGGTCACATTCAGGAAAGGGAAGGGGATTGTAGTTACGACGTAAGGAACATATCCGATATCATTTGTGATACGGTTATTCCATAACGGTCTTTTTTATGTTATGCTTTTGTTTTAAATGTCGTCGAATTCTGTAATCCAACTACATGTTGCTATTGAGAAAATTACCGATTTTCTCGTTACAAATTCTACACAAATACAATTATTACAAATGTGTCAAAAAGCTTTCAAAAATATTTCTTAATATAATGCCTCTTGTATAGATAGTGCTATGCCTTCTGCACGTTAAGAACCCTTATAACTAAATTTTAATAATCAAAATGGCAAAATCAAGCAAAATCAAAAGCTCAAACACATCAAGGGAATAGAAAATTACTTTCATGTTCCTGCATTGTTACAGGCATTTACCTATGTAAGTACATGTTGATGGATTAAACCTGTGTGTATAGCTCGCTTAATTTCTCACTTGAAAGACAGTTGCACAAATATCCATCACATCGATAACGATGTACAGAAAACAAACCGACTCATTATGTTAAATGTCAAAAATCAGGGTACAGTAGTATGAATTGTTCTTATTTTACCTCAGTTTACGGGTGCCACATGTGGAGCAGGATCTGCTTACCCTTCCGGAGCACCTGAGATCACCCCTAGTTTTTGGTGGGGTTCGTGTTGCTTATTCTTTAGTTTTCTATGTTGTGTCATGTGTACTATTGTTTGTCTGTTTTGATTTTTAGACATGGCGTTGTTAGTTTATTTTCGATTTATGAGTTTGACTGTCCCTCTGGTTCCTTTCGTCCCTCTTTTATCATGATTAACTTCTTTAACTGGACTTATTTTTTAATATATCATTTACTTGATCTCACCATGAAAATGCAATAAAAAGTTAACATCGGATGTTAAGCAAAAAACGATAAAGCATCCACTTTAACGATATTAATTTAAAACGACTAATTTTGATATTACTAACACTTCAAATAAGTAGATAACATTCTAGTAAATTGGTTACATTTTTGTTTGTCTTAATTCTTTGTTGACTTAAATGCATATCATTCAAAGCGTGATTGAAATAATGTTAATATTGATTAAGAATATCATATCTCGTTCACGACGACTTGGGATTAAAAAAAATAAATATAAAACCAAGATATATTTTAAAAAAATCAATTAGTTTTATTTGACCCATGGTTAGAATGGCCATGTGGTCATGGGTTTTTTTTATGGTTTATTGTGATTGTACGAAAGTCAATGTGTGTTGAGACTAGTTGTCTGAGTAGACACATTTCCGCCTTTTTCGTCTGTAAATGACAATTGTTTTCCACTAGGTCTGTTGATTTGTAACATTTTGTTTAATGGTTTTTATAGAATACCCCTTTTTCAATTTGTCTTAAGAGTTTATTGATTTGTTTACCATTTACTTTCCTATCTCTTTTTCTGAATTTAAACACAAAAAAAATGAAAAATAAAAACTGTGCATTGATTTAAAGAGTTAAAACAATGTACCTATTCATGTTTAAACACTTTCAATAACATAGTTCAACAAATATCAATGATAATGCGTTTCAACTAAAAAGTACATTATACCTATGTCTGCATACTTTTCTTTTACTTAAGGATTAGACAAGAGAATATGAACACTTCATCGGATGGAACTCCAACAGAAATGTCAGTAGACGAAATCGTTAAACTCGACAGATATAATGAATCAAGGTAATGACGAATCAGGTGTAAACCTACTGAATCATAAAAAAAAATGAAAAAGCTGAAAAAAGCGCCATGATTTTCCATTTATTTTTAAACTGATGTTTACTTTTAACTAACTGGAAATAATTCGGAAGAGCTCATTTCTGCATCTCTGGGAGTATTAACTAGCTCGATTGCAGTAAACATCTTTGCATTAATTATGAGTTTAAATTACTGTAAACCAGCTGTTTTCTGTGAGCGAGTTAAAAAAAATTTCCAACTTTCACGTTTCGAAGCATTTGGTGAATATTAATTGTCACGCTTAGGTTAATAAAATTAACGGTACCAATTTTCTTGCACCAGATGCGCATTTCGACAATACATGTCTCTTCAGTGATGCTCGTGGCCAAAATATTTGAAATCCAAAGCTTAAATAAAAGATGAAGAGCTATAATCCAAAAGGTCCAAAAAGTATAGCCAAATCCGTGAAAGGAATCAGAGCTTTGCATGAGGGAGATACATTCCTTAATTTATAATAATTTCTATCATTTTGTAACAGTAAATTTTAATAACACAAAAAATCCGTATTTTCATGCCAGTACCGAAGTACTGGCTACTGGGGTGGTGGTTAACGTGGATTTTCTTTTATAATATATCATGAAAATAAGCAAAACGTTATGACATTTTAGAAGCGAAAAATTTTAAATAATATATCATAGATCATAAAAGATTTTTTTTTAAATCTTGCTTTACATACAAAATAACATATGTGATTATCTATTTTGTCATAAAAATTGAAATTTTACCACTAAACCAAATTCCTATTGATGCATACCAATAAATTTTATTTTTATTTTACCAAGATAATTAAACATGCTATTACGATTTCATATATACATGATTATTTTTTCACCAAAGGTACGCAAATACTTTTTTTCAAAGTTGAGTATTTTAGAATTGGAAATAAACTATTTTGTCTAGTCAAAATAATTTTAAAACAGCTTACGTTTACAATACATATATGTAGATACACATTAGACCTTCAAGGCAGCTGTAAGGAAGAATGTGGAAGTGACTATATTGGTGGCCTAACAATCAAAAATAAAACACTACCCCGCGATGTAAGTATGTGGGATTTTTTCAACATATTAATTTCCCTCCCTTCCACAGACATGTGGATTATTTAAAACTCGTACCATTGAGGTTTAATCATAAGCAATTTCTTAAATACAATTTTATACAATGAATAAATATACTTAATACTATCTAAACGACATATCTTTAACTCATTATTAACATGAAAACATGGTATGAATAATTGGTTTTAATTCAAAGGTTATCATGTACTTCTTAGATCGCTGTTTTCCATTCTTTCGAAATAAGTCGTTTCTTACACAGGGTTTTAGTCAGACAAAGTAAATATTCAATCTTAAAATAATCCAACTATTTTATTTAATATAGACGTTACTGATTTAGAAACACTCATTTTAGTTGAATGCATATTGATTAGTTTTTTATTTGGTAAACGACAAGGACCTAGCACTGTCAGGCAAAACTATCAATTTTTACTTTTATTATATATATAATCTCATAACAAATTATTTATAATCTAACACGACAATCAACTTCAACCATATACGCTGAGAATGAATTGATATCCGATGTCATAGGCATATAACGTCGAATATATTTTTGCATCTAATAAATCGCTTCTAACACACACAAAATCTGGAATGTTATTGAATATCGCTATTGGTATACTAAATTCTACGCGGTATGATAGGCTCATTGCATCAGTTCTCGAATGATTTTTGAATATTTTGTTCAGTTGTATGTTAATTAATTTTGAAATGTTTAAGAAACTAAGGTTTTAACTCTCTCTTAGTTAAGGTTGGTAGAATTTTAGTCTCTGCTCAGATATTTTTAAATCCGTGGCTTTCAATTTTTTGGGCTTGAACGTTTCTGATGCAAGGAAATCTAGAAAACGCTTCGGATCCCCAATATATTTTAAAGTGGTGTTTTATTTGCTAAATAATTTAAAATTAAAATAAACTTATCAAAGAGATACAATGTAGGGTTATGGTTTGCTTAAATTTGAACTTGATTTTTTTTACGGATATTACTCCGCAAAATATTTCAGAAGGTCTATAAAACAAAGTCTATAAAACAGGTGATACGTGTGGATCAGCATTTGCTTACATGTTTGGTTAAACTGCCTTTATCTCTATTTTATGTTGACTGTTTCACTGAATCTTCGTGTTTCTATGTATGAATTTGGGGAATTGGTTAGGGATTTGTCGTCTGATCTGTTAGAACATTTATCTAAAAATAATTCGACCTATATTTATTGGTTTTTGGTTTATTACTCGCTGTAATGGCATACAAGTTTAGCTTTCTAAACAATTAGCGTTTTCTAGCTTTCTGACAATTTGTTTTAATGTGATATTCAGATATTAGAAGCTTAAAAATGTACCAAATTCTTGTTGCATTCTACATCAATTGTTGTCAAAAATGGTATAACTCTATCACAAATCAATAAAATCAGTAGGTTTCTGGTGTGAATGATGTAATTTATGATAACGGTCTAAAATTAAATGTTAGTGATATAAGTTAATGCTTCATATAACAAGATTCAGTTTGGTATTTTAATGTGTAAATACATGAAATAATAGCTGTTAAAATGCGGACTGTTAATGTTTTGCAGACGAAACAACTACCTTCTGTTGATGAAAGAAAAAGAGATTCGAGACTGACTTATGAGTCGAACAAAGAGGATAAGGATACAGTTGATATAAAATCCATTAAATTGGTTGTCTCGGATGTCGAGACAATCGGTAATATCACAGATGAGGCGACATCTCAACAGAATTTAATGTCTATTGCTGCATGCTCAGAAAACGTTTTAGAGTCGGAGAGTATGGACTACCCTATCAAGAGAAATCCAAATGATGATAGTTCTTACCATACTGATAGTAATGATCATAATCAGTCTGCCAATGCAAATATGACACCTAATCCACAATCGTTGGAAACGTCAAGGTCACTAAAATACACGGAACACAAACCTGCAGAACCACACGAACAGGAAAGTCAGGATATGAAACCAATCAACGAAAGAACAGATGGCTATCTGAAAACTACCTTCACATTAGATTTAAGTTTAACAGACCGCCAACAAAGCCTTGTGAAGTCACAGCCACATGGTAACCAGAACGTTAATAGAAACAATTTCGTTATAAATGTAGAAAAATCGAATGACGTTTCAGAAACAACACAAAACATTTCTAAGAGTCCAGATCGTGATGATAATAACCAGTCATCACAGTCAACAAGAACAACCACAGCACAAATCTTGGAGTCGCAAGAAAGACCGGACTTTGATAATAACCATGTGGAAACAAAAATAGAAAACACAGATGATGACCTAAACATAAACGAAGATATTTTGGAGAAAAAAGATTGTAAAGAATACAATCAGATAATTGATTTCGGCATCGCACATAGCTCACCAATTACAGAGACATCAGAAAAACAAAACAACACGGAAACAAAAATAAAAACAAGAGAGGACAAAGCAGTGAGAGAACTGCATTCAAGTCCAGAACAGTCTAGTGAATGTATGCATACACCAGGTCAGCAAGATAAACCAATATCTGAAATCAAAGATACATATATGGAAACGCAGGAACACGAGACAACAATGTCAGCACGACAATTAGCTATCCTCGAATTTATGGGTAAATTCGGTTTAGATACAGTATATCCTCAGAAACTTACACTTGTAGACGTTATGAAAATACGGACACAATCAGAAGAAATCACTCTTACCCAATTACCATGGACGGTTTTAGAAAATTTAATGATGATGAACTCTACCTGCCGTGATAAAATGCTGCAAGAGTTTCTGGAGAGAATCTCCAAAGAAGACAATACTGATGAAAATTTCAAAACATGTGTTGACAAGGAGGATGATTGGGCAGAATTAAGTATGTTTGACACTGAAATAGAAGACACGCAAAGCAATGTGAATCCGCTTGACCTTTTGGTAGCCATATTCATCTGCAGTTCTCAATCCCTTAGGAATGTTTTAGCAGCAAAATTATTCATGTGCAAACTAGCAATCCCCGTTGTTGTTCCATCTGCAATAAACGAACTGACTCTAACAAACTCTGTTTTCCATTCTGTTGTATTGGACGAAACAACACCTAATAATCTCGTTAGACAAACATTGGCGATAAATTGCCACTGTCACATTGTAAGCTTTGTTCGATTTGGGAGACCATCCATTTCAAAGTCAAAACTCATAAACACCTTACTTTCCGACAGCAACCATGAAACATTCTTTAACGAAAACTGTCCTCTAGGAACTACACCTAAAACAATTAGCCAAGGTATTATAGAAGCTGCTTGGTTTCTTCCATCAAGAGAAACAAAGAACTTTGAAAACATTACGATGTTTTTGAACTTGAGAGGGAATTCTCAGACGGAACAAAAACAGTTGCAATTGCTCTCAAGACTTTCATCTGTAATGGTAATTTTAGTCGATCTAGACACTCTTCAGGACACAAATACGCAAGACACTTTGCATAATTTGCAAACTGTAGTTACTGGTGGAGTTGTTTTGGCTTTAGATGCCTACAAATATGACAGTAGAACGTCTAAAGAAATATGTCAAAAGTATTCAAAACAGATCCCTGAGCAAAACATGAAAACTAAACTGTGTCCTTTGGCAATGAATAAACAAAATGTGCCCGTATCTGAAGTTAAAAGGATCCTATTGGCGCAATTGTCATCTATGCTAAAGAAGACAGATGCGGAACCTCTTTCTACAAGGATAGTTGCAGAAACTGACACAGATTATAAACGGAATAAAGATTCAGATGACCTTAGAAAAGCAAGAGAAAAGGCTACAGATGTATTAAAACTATTTCCTAAAGAAGTAATCGATGTTAAGAAACTTATAACTCCCTTGCAAGGAGAGCCATGGCATATCTGGAGCGAAAATTCTAAAATTATTTACAGAGCATCTAAATGCACCTCCCCTCAAGAAAGGTCATCTTATCAAGAAGAGATGAAAAAACAGCGTCAGTTACAACTTAAAACCGTAGCAAATATGCATGAATTCATGCAGATGACAATATATACTTTTGTAGAGTTTTTAAATAATGATCACTGTTTTGGTGTGGTCACTGAATGGATGAAACTTATGTTGAATGATCGATCAAGAACCGTGACGTCTAATTGTTTGGCACAATACCAATCTGATTGCCAAACACTGGAGTTAGCTAAAGGGGTAAACAAAGATATTAGCGAAGCAGAAGAACAAGTAAAGAAAAGCAAAGCAAATCTCAATAGGGCTCCTTTTCGGTTTGAACATTTAATGAGAGAATGCGGACAAATTTTTGAATCAGTTGAAACATGTAAAAGTTACGAGGATGGAATGAGTAATGCAACTGAAATGTTATCAACAAAGCTCCCAAAAATTGCAGCAAAACTTCTTTTACTTGGGGAGCCCTTGGAAATTCTTGATGGCGATACCACACACGTTCCATTAATGTGGGTTGAAGCTGTTCTTTATCAAGTCAAACAATTAATACATGATAAAAAACTTTTGTCTATATCCGTTGTTGGCCTCCAAAGTTCCGGAAAATCAACACTACTCAACACACTGTTCGGGTTACAATTCGCAGTAAATGCCGGTAGATGTACAAGTGGTGTTTTTATGCAATTAGTTCCCGTTAGCAAAGGGAATTCTGGGTTTGATTATATTGTTGTCTTTGATACAGAAGGATTACGTTCTCAAAGGTATGACGGAACAGGCGAATTAAGACATGATAATATGCTCGCTACGTTTGTTATCGGTTTGGGAGATATAACAATAGTCAATGTGAAAGGCGAAAACACTTCAGAAGTCAAAGACATCCTTCAAATTGCAGTTCATGCATTTTTAAGACTAAAGCTTGTCAACAAAAAACTAAATCTTAAGCAAAGCTGTTTATTCATTCATCAAAATGTTTCGGATGCCGGTGCAATTAGTAAAATGCTGGAGGAAAGACAGATATTTGTTCAAAGCTTAGACGAAATGGCAAAAGCAGCTGCCGAACAAGAAGACGTCGCAGATATTCAAACGTTCAGTCAAGTTATTGATTTCGACTGTGAGAAAAATGTTTCGTATTTTTCAGATCTCTGGCTTGGAGATCCACCAATGGCACCTGTAAATCCAGGTTATTGTAAGCGTGTAGGTGAAGTTAGAAATACAATCCTTAACAATCTTGCATCAAAAAGAAAGACATATTTGACTATTACAGACACAATAACGCGCATAAAAGACATCTGGAATGGAATTTTAAAAGACGACTTTGTATACAGCTTCCGTAACAGTTTGGAACTAAAGGCTTACAACGAAATTGAAAGAGTGTATCATGCCATAGTATGGGAACTTGAAAAGTTTCAGTATGAATTTGTATCGACAGTTACAATGGGCAAACTCAGTCAGGAGTGTATCGATAATTTGGACGCATCCGTAAATGACTCTCTTCGTACCTTTTCATCAGAATTAGAAACAAAAATGAACGCTCAAAGAAAACGGTTGGTTTCTTTTATTGAAACAAGCAATTTAACGGAAGTCATGATTCAGTGGAAAGAAATGAAACTTAAAAGGATGAATATAATTTCTGAAAACTTGATAATAAAATCCAAAACTGACATGAATAATATAAAAGAGGAAATAAAAGCAAAAATGATTCAACGAAAAGAGAGAGTTAAATACGAAAAACAAATAAATGAACTTGCCCAAAAATTTGCCAGGAACTTACAAGGTAAAAAGCCAAGCAAAGAAGCAATAAAAGATACGTTTGACCAGAGATGGAGTACCTGGTTGAATGAGTTGAATTTTAAGGACATAAAGAACTCATCTTCAGTCGCAGATCGAATTGAAGCAATGTTATTTGAAGAATTTCAATCAGAGCTGGGTTTCATGCACAGCAGAGGGGATTGCAGTGTTGTTAAAAGGGAAAATTTGAAAGGGAGTATTAAGAGTAATAGCATTTTGGATGAACATATTAGCGTCAGGAACATGTTAAATACAGATGAGCAGGAGGTAGAATCGATTGATGTGTACAGGGAGCAAGCTGCATCAATAACTGATGATATTTTCCACCAAATAGACAGAAGAATACAGGAACTTCGCAAGCTTGATGTAAGATTTGACAACTTGCATGTCCGTGAAATCCTTAACATAATATCTGCGAACTTTAAAGATCATAATGAACATACTGCCAATGACTACAAGTTCAATTTGCACTCTACATATAGAGCTTTTATAATAGAACATGTCGTTCGACATTTAGTAATTGTATTTACAGAGTTAGATCAACAGTACGACTCAAAACATAGTCCTCGGAGTCAAATGGAGGAATATAAACACACAGTCTGGACTCTTTTTACAAATCTTTTTGAACAAAAAACAGAGGACATGATAACTGTTGGCTTTTTTAAAGACGCTATGTTGAAAATTGTGACTGATCATGTTTCTACTCTAGTTCCTATGGATGTAGCTAACAAGGTGATGGTCTCATTTTCTCGGGAAAAGTATACCTTGATGAAAACAATTATGATCGAACTAGCACGAAACGATAATTTTGATGCATACATGACCTTTGTTAAGGAACCAGCTACTTTTACTAGAAATTGGCTTTCGGACTATTTGTACAAATACATTTTCCATAACAAAACTGATGATATCCACCATTACGGCTTACTTGCAAAGAGCAGAACAACTAAAATATTCGAAACGGTATTAACGGCGATATCTGAAACTACAATACTCTTAGAAAAGAAGGAAAAAGTTTGTTCATCTAAATGGATAAATGTGTTTGTTCGTAAAATGAAAAAATATGATATATTACCAGTTACTGAAGAGATCTTTGTCCATGTACTGGACCGAAATATATCCGATATTTTAAATTTTAAGAAGGTTCTTTTCGAAGAAATGAACAAGGTAGAAAACCAAGTCAACAACACATTTATTGAAACCACAAGCGATAACGTGCAGTGGAAGCAAGACGTTCTTGGTTTAATTATGGAAAAGTTATGGGGCTGTGAGGAAAAGTGTATGTTCTGTGCAGAACCATGTATGATTACTGATAAATACCATGTTACGGAAGGCAGACCACATCAATGTATACAACATCGTCCAAAAGGCATCCGCGGCTTCACTTACGAGTGGAACAAGTCACTTGTAGTAAACTTTTGCAATGAAATAATCCAAACAGAAGCCGACTATGTGGCCTATGACATAGATGAATATAAGGGGAAATCACGACAATATAAAGACTACAAAAAACATTACCCGGACTGGGACATTCAACCAACACATGACACGTCAAAATACTGGATGTACGTTATGTGCACTTATCAACAAAAACTAACCGACAGATATCAAAAGAAGACACTACCCGATATTCCCACTATTTGGTACGGTATAACGCTCGAAGAAGCCATAAACAGCTTGTAACTATGTTAACTAAGTGCGTTATATACCAAACAAGGAACTGCATATAGTGAGAAATATTACTATTTTTTTCCCATATTAGTCTTTGTTGAATTGACACTTTTCAAACAATTGTGCATAATTTAGCTTTGTTTTAAAAAAAACCAAATACTTGGCGTCAGCATGGTTTTAACCAGTTCTACAGACAAATTATTCAATCAAATGGTCGCCTCTAATTTCCTGTTTACAAGCTTAAGGACCATGAAACTCAAGTTTCAACATTTTAAATAGAAACCCCAAATAAAAAGAATCGAGCTTTAAAACAATTAAGAACTATGTGTATGTCTCAAAATCAATTTCTGTAATGAAATGCAGAGCTAAATACCTACAACTGTTATATTCTAGGTGATTATTTTTTCGATCATTTTTTCTGTATGAAATCAGATGTAATGTACTATATATATTGTGTTTCACAAAAAAAATATTTGACGAGAAGGTTGAGAAGAAAGCAGTGTCACCTTTTATATGCATTAAAGATGTCAACTTAATATATAAAACTCCAAATGAATATGTACTGTTCTTTTTGTGAAATTCGACACTATGTGAGCACAGGAATTTCAACAAATCTGTTTTGCAAGAACAATATTTGTAGAATTTTTTTTTTTTAAATCAATAAAAACATGTGGCAGTATAAAGTATATAGAGCATAACAAGGCTATCAAAACAGTTCTTTGTATGTTCAAGTTTAAAATAACAGTAATCTTTTTTTGCACTGCTTAATATATATTTGATTTTACTTCTTTTGGTCGCTCTTATTTTGACTGAGTACCTAGATGTCCAACCGCAGAGTAGGTAACTTATATTAACAGAGTCAAATTTCGGTAATATAAAGATAGTCTATTGCCTAATAGTAATTACTTTTGTTGGATTGTTTTCACATTTTAGACACACTGTGTAATATGAGATTTCTGATAATTTCTGTATTATATATTTAGATTTTTTTATTCATTATTTGTCAAACTAGGCATATTTAGAATTCAATTTGTTCATAATGATATTTGATTTGCACATTAATTTTTAATTCATTTTTTATTGATGAAATTACATGGTTAGTCGGTTGTCGCATGACCATTGCTAATATTCCCCTTTTACTATGGAAAAACATTATCATTTTTTTATGACACATATTTCGTCATATATATATATATATTTATAGCAAAGGAAGATATGTTTATAAAATTACTTTTTTATTGTTATCGATTTTTATCATCGATTGTTACCAAATTGCAAACTAAATGTAGTCTTTACTTTAATCACGAATAATCAATATAGGTTGCATTTGTAAATACAGGTGTTTCACAAGCCACACCACTTTTGGGACGATATGTAATATTCATTGATATGTTAATTTGTTAAAGTACTGGGTCCTAGGTATGATCTCTGTGTTTCATCTCATAGAGATATAACTTTGAAATGTTACAAGTATAGAACAACATGGAATCGCCTTAAATTTAATTCTTGGGAGGTCCAAAAGTGGAGGAACGGTAGCATAGAATTTTAGTATAGTTTAAACTCTTAAAAGTTCAAGGCATATAAATGTTGAAAATATGCTGCACAGGCATATTTTGACCTTTGAAAAACATAAAAGTGAATATCAACTTTCGGTTCTGGGATGTAATTTTTCACGAAACTTCATAGTAAAGGTGGCACAGTTTAAGCCGCAAAGGTAGTTCCTATGGGAAATTACATTTTCTGTTTTTACAGAATTGCAACCTATATGTATGAATTATCTATGTTTTATTTACTATGTAAACGACATATATACTACTAACATAAGAGACTTGCTTTTAGTAACCTAGCTAAGTGTAACCACTTTCCTTAATTAAAATGAACGAACTAAATGCAGAGTAATACATTACCAATATCATATAGTTAAGCTTATCATCATGAGACTCAATATAATATGTATAAATAAAGGCAACAGTAGTATACCGCTGTTTAAAACTCGTAAATCTATGGACAAAAAACAAAATTGGGGTAACAAACCAAAACTGAGGGAAGTGCATTAAATACAAGAGGAGAACAACGACACAACATTAAAATGTAACATACACAGATACGGACTAAGCATTATACAAAATCCGATGAAAATAACAAATATAACATCAAAACCAAATACATGAATTTTGGATAGAAAAATACCTTGACACGACTTATAGTAATGTGTTTACACTCAAATATAAGAGAAAACAAACGACACAACGGAAACACAACGTTAAAATGTTACACACACAGAAACGAGCTATAAGCCTGAGGTGCCAATAGAGTGTCTACTGTTGGTCAAAGGATGGTCAACAGAAATACAAAAACGTTCCCGAAGTTTGTCATGATATTTAACATTGATCAATGACGTCATTTACAATCGAAAAAAGGAATTTTTTTTTCAATTTGATTAACGTTTTAACACAAAATGCTTCTTAAAATAGTTATTTTATAAACAATCTATATAGTTTTACCTAAAACTTGTAAGAACCTGTTTATTGTTTGAACAATCGGATGTGGGGCGAAATAGGACCCATGATATGGGACAATATCCCTAATGCGCCTCTGATTGAAGAACACAAAAGTTGTTTGTAAACAAAAAATATCTCTGTATTGATATTGGACATAAATTTTTTACAAGTGACTGAGCTTAATTTTTTGTGTTAATCTGGAAAGTATAGGACCTTATAATAAATGTGTAAAAACTATGGAGTTATAGTAATAGAGCGTATGTAAACTGTAAGAATTTCAGGAGAGGTATCAAAAGTCAAAGGTACTTGGGGACTGAGCACATTTTTTGGCCCTCTCCCTTTTTCAAAATACCGATTTTTATTCCTTCTGTTTTTCTGTATACTATGAACATACATATATACTATAATTACTATAAACGCCGTGAATAGTAAAGAGCCCCCCCCCCCCCCCCCCCCCCCCCCCAGTAAACCATTGGAATTTATAGTAAGTTATAGCAGGTACAATTTATTCATAGTATATGTATGTAGTATACAGAAATATATATCAGTGTCCCTTGTGGATAGAAAACTATTGGTATTGATAGTGAATTGCAAATACACTTTGTTTATAGTATATATGTATGATAATAATATACAGAGAAAAACGTGGAAATAATTGTCCTGTCCCAAGAACTTGTGGAAATTATGGTTATTTTTTAAACAGGCCTAAAGGGCATCGAAAGTCTTTTATATTTCTAAAGTTATAGGTACTTCGGGTCGAGGGAATTATTTTTTAACCCCTCCTCCTTTTTTCCCAAAATTCCCATTTTTTTGTTTTCTATTCATTTCAATATGAACATACGTGTAGTATATTATGAACTTTCATTACTATAAATAAAATGTGTTTGGTTTTTACTATTAATTCTCAGTTTACTATTCAATCCACGACGGTCATTGAAATATTTTATAGACCCTCTCTATTTAATATAATTAGTGACCCGATGAATTTTGTAAAAGATTTTATGACCGGAGAATTTCAGAAAAGGTATCAAAAGTCATGGTATTTTTGGACACGAAAATTGTTATTCTAGCTCGGCTCCTCATTTTTTCCCTCTAAAATTCCCTTTTTTTATTTGTTTTTATATTAATTTCAATAATGTTAGCGTTTATCTGTATTTAAAAAAAACTCTGTGACCGCCGATAATAGTTAACATGAAAATGATAGCAGATAGCAAATACACTTTATTAATAATCTTTGTATGTTCAAAGTACGAAAAACGCAAACCGGAAGTCTGGTCTGACTTAAAATTTCGTCCAATGACGGGGAAAATATCCGGACGCATTTTTTTTCTCCCGAAATAACCCAAACTATGTTATCATAAGGATGGATGACAAATGCTACTATGCATGGTACCTATAGGACACAGAGGTATGATGATTAATTTATTGTGGAAGGAAGAGAAGCGACACACAAAATGAGGTCTTCTCGTTTAATAGTATAGAGTATTGTGTGAAAAAAGGGACTTTTTATCATGAAGAGCCGCATCACAAAAGTATTTTCAAGGTATGCTAATTTACGGAAAAATGAATCACACTTCGTACCCGAAAATTAAACCACATAATTATGTGAAAATGTCTCAGCTTCGAAACAAGCCATCATACATATACAAGTTTACGATATGGTCTGAGCTACAGAAGAAAACGTTACCATTACCGTCTATGGAGAAACAATTACGCATATTGCCCCATATACCAAGGTATGCTGACAAGAAATTCTTACTTCAATTTGTATTACATATGCAGAATGTAGCATGTGGAATTTTCTTTAAGTATATGATAAATGATATTATTCCCTATAATTATGATTTTAGTAGGTTTTGCATAAAAATATTTTTTCTAATACAGCTTATTCGCCTGAAGAAAATGTATACAACTGCTGTAAAAGGTTAAAAACTAAATTCACCCAGCGCATTTCATTTTAAAATATGGGAATTGTCTGACATATAATTTTTTAACAAAAATCGTATGTTGATTTCTTTAAATTCTTTGTTTTTTTGTCGAAATATGGACTTTTTAACAATAGATATTTAATCAAATTTTGCTTCGATCAATATATTATTTAATTGATTTTGAAAAAAATATTGATTTCGATCGTTCGAATTATAGATATAGCATATTTTCTAAGCTCAGTTAAACTTAATTAGAAGATATCATTAAAGTCTCAAAACGAAGTTTGTCATTTTGGTAATCGCCATTCCTCGTCTTTTCAGAATGTTCAAATGACTTGTAAAATAAATTGAAAACAAGAAGTTAAATAATTTCTTGCGTCCGAAGTGCTTTTCAGGATTTACCTTCATCAAGAACGCTCAAAGCCAAACATTCGAAATCCGAAGATGTATAACCACTGAAAATCGTTGAAGAACTATATATCAAATACCTAAAAACGATAGTCAAATTCATCTAAAGCCAACTTTTGCCTGAGGGAGTTGAAACCTTAGTTTCATAATAATTTCAAAATTTATTAACGGACAATTTTATCAAAGTTTGTTAAATAATGTCAGTACCGAAATACTGACTACTAAGTGGTGATACCCTCGGGGACTGATAGTACACCAGCAGAGGTATCAACCGGATGGTCTAGATCCCCATCAATAAACCATATACTTTCTCCATTGACATGTATGTGTGTTAACAAAGCACAAGGAATTCATAGATCAATTTTTATTCTTATTACAATACAAAGAATTCAAATTTTCAAAAAAGCATGAAATCTTAATCTTCCATTTATCTATTACTATTCGTATATGTACGAACTGGTTGTAATCACCACCACTTAAACATATATTTGCTTGTTTGTCAAGCCAACACTATCTGAAGTATAAAAGTTTGGAGTCATGTTTGCATATATATAACATATTTTATTCATTTCAATTATAAACTTTTAAGATCTTCAATTGGCCAATATTTTGGTAGCTCATTGAACTGACAGAATTACATATCAATCGACTTATACACGAGCATTGTTAATTTGTTATAAATTTGCATGCGGTTTTTTATTGTGTATGTTTGACATGTATGTATATATGTTTATTGTGTTAATATATATTGGTCACAAACTGTAATGTTTAAACGACACTAACATTTTTGATTTAAATAAAAATAAAAAACAAAATTTTAAATTGTTAATATCACTTTCATAACGGAAAAGTATTTATCTTTAAATTTATAATGCATACAAATAGGTTTACATTTGTAACTTAAGAGACATCTTGCGTTTAATTATTGGGAAAAGAAAGATATTTATGTCAGTTTTATTGTTATTGATTGTTAGCTAAGATTGTTAGGCTAACTGTAGTCTCTGTGTTTTCAAGAAAATAAGCAGTAATGTTTATGAATGAATTTTTTTACGTTTATTTACTCTGTGAATGAAAGTTAATGAATTTTTGAGATCTCTATCCTAAACTATATTTTTTCTCTCGCTTTTCGAGTTATTATAATTGAATGATATATATGGTCAAAACCTTGGGGTATATATATGTTCCGGACCATATAAGTATTTGGACCATACGCGTATGGTCATAACCATATGCGTATACTCATATGGTCCGACCGTACGCGTATGGTCGGACCATATGAGTATAATACTCGTTTGGTTATTTATGGGCCGGACCATATGAGTATTTGGACCATAGAGGTATTCTTTATTTGAATTACATTATAAAAATTTCAATAATACAAAAACTTAATCTGAAAAAGAACAATGAAGGTTACATGACAATGTATTATTTTTATAATTCAAATTCTATCATGACTACGTAAAAAAAATACGTCTGCGTTTATTTTTTAAAAATCTAGATCTCCAATATCGTAAAATGACTGCAATACACCGGTGCACTATATTCACAAGACAAAGTAAATAAACTATGTTACTTTCCAGGGACTTCTTGTGTAACAGTTCATTAAGATATAAGTCGACATATTGCCATTCACTCGTAATAACAAATCGGTAATGATTATCGGTAAAAAATGTGTTTATTATAGTTTTGACAAGTAATTAAATTAACTATATTCAACTTCAAATTTTTATTTAGCTAATCTTTTTATTATAATATAATAATAAAATTACCTATATGAAAGCGTCTTTTTAATAAATGGTCATACCATATGAAGAGTTTAAAGTATTAAAAGTAAATCATAACAGAGTGTTAATCACCCCCGACCATACGAGTATATACCCATATGTTCATGACCATACGCGTATGGTCTAAATACTCATATGGTTCGGAACATATATGTGTACAAGTACTTCGTTTGACAGATGTTACAATCATTCTTGATTTATATTATTTAACTGTAATATCTTTTTACTCTATGACCTACAGTTATAACCATTGGAAACTTTCTTTTATTGTCTTTATTGTAACAATTTTTTTGAAATAAAAATGAACGAAAAAATTACAGAGTACATCATTACCTATTTCATTCATTAAGTCCCGCTTGTCAACCCTGGACTACCGTATTTACGCTTTACAGATTTGGTACGTTAAAGCGCTTTAATACAGTTACCTTCATCAGTAGATATAGGAAGATGTTGCACGAGTGCCAATGAGACAACTCTCCATCCAAGTCACAATTTATAAAAGTAAACCTTTATAGGTCAATGTACGGCCTTCAACGCGGAGCCTTTGCTCACACCGAATAACAAGCTATAAAGGGCCCCAAAATTACTAGTGTAAAGCCATTCAAATGGGAAAACCAACGGTCTAATCAATATAAAAAAACGAGAAACGAGAAACACGTATAAATTACATAAACAAAGGACAACTTCGTATACTGTACATAGGCAAATTTCACTCACATCAATTTCACGTGAATTTAAATTCATCTGAATCTCACGTGAAATTCACATCAATTTCACCTCAAACGAGCTTATACGTGAAACTCACGTGAAAACAATTTTTGCGAGTTTCATGTGATTCTTGTGTGAAACTCATGTGAATTTCACATGAAAATCACGTAAAATTTTTCATGTGAAATTGACATGAATTTTTAAAATAGAATAAGTCAAATAACATCTAAATTTTTAAATTTAATTAAAATCATAAAACATAGCAAATTTTTTTGTTGTAAATTTCACGTGAAATTGATGTGAAAAATTTCACATCAGATTCATGTGAATCTCAATTCACGTGAAATTCACATGAAAATTTTCACGTGAGTTTCATGTATAAGCTCGATTGAGGTGAATCTTACGTGAAATTTTTCATGTGAATTTCACGTGAGATTGATGTGAAATTCATGTGAGCAAATTTTGCCTGTGTACATCAGATTCCCGACTTAAGCAGGTGCAAAATTTCCAGTAGATAATTACGCTCTTCTATCAAGTAGAAATGGAGAACGGTCATCTTTACTTTGAATGTCCCTACTACGGGGGCGTGGTACTCCCTCAACATCGTTTCTGAAGTACACGATAGCTATTCATTCCTTGATAATAATTATCCTCTAAAAGTTGTTATAACTTAAAAAGCATATAATAAGACATTAAGACGTGTTAATTGCTAGTGACATTTTGAAGCTGAATGGCTCAATCGAAGCTGTATCAGTATACATATCAACGATGTAAATTTCCTACGCCGCAAATGTCAACGTAAAGAATGTCCATAATTTAATTAAAAGCATCCTTTTCTTCTTTTACACAATTTTGTTTATCTAAATAACAAGGAGGTCATGCAATATCACCGTATGTTCGGTTAAATATCAAGGTTATCTATCCTGTCAAGTGTACCAATGATATCTATTTCAGTAGTTTACACACTTTAGTTAATATCAGAAAACTATATATCTCTAATACTAAAATAACGAGGTCCCATTTGTTAGCCGTCATGGGGTAAAAACGACAAAATCAAAGAATTCAACTTTATTTATAGGACAATAGTGTTGATTACAAATTACACCATTCCAGACCCTTTCGTTTTCATTGCCAATACAATACAAGTTCCGGGTCGAATCCGATACCGATACCAATAGTATATTCACCTATGTATTACCTGATCTGCACGTTCCGCATCTGACAGGCGCACCACCAAACGGTGTATTTAGGATTTGCTACAGATATACACGGGTCATAATCACAGGGTTGACACTACTAAATTCCATCATTGTGACTGAGTATATAATGCACCAACTATTGCCATTTATACCCTTTTTTATATTTCTAATATAATGTTATAATTTTAATATTCACCCCCCCCCCCCTCCCACCCCCCCCCCCCCCCCCCCACAAAAATATCCTGTTGTCCGGTGAAGTATTCTGAAAACTGATCCATTCAAAGAATATCCTAATTAAGTAAACAGGCTTCGGATTTCCACCAATATGATAGATCATATAGAAAACGAGTCCCTTACTGATCTGATTTTATTATAGCTAAGCATAATGGTACAATTTTGCATTTTAAGGGTCTTTCAAAGTTTGTCCCAAGAGGTGATTTCCCTCCTGTAACCACTGGGTTTTTTTCACCAGTGGAAATGTTTGAAAGACCAAGATTTGACCTCTAGTAATGTCATGAGAAGAGCATAAATTCATGCATGTATATATAGGCAATTGGCAGCCAGTTTGATAAATCCGAACTCCCTAAAGATCATAATTTAGAGAAAAATAATAGTGTTGTTCTCTCCTGCTACAGCTTTTTTTGTACCTTCTGAGATTATTTCGTTGTCAGCAATATAACAGTACATGTGTTTTTATAGTATCTTATCAAATTAGACATTTTCAGATATTGTCTCTCCTACAAATACAGCTTATTTCTTTGTAACATCAGACTACAATAGTGAATACCTTACCAATAAGACATAAATATAGAAGATGCAGAGGCATTCAAGAACAGCCTCACATCTAGAGTAGTCACCCAACAAACATTTAATTTTAATTTCACTTGTAAATTGAGTTTTTAATGAGCACCATATTGAATGACTTAATTATAACTTGTGTAATGGGTCTTAGACCCTTCGCATTTCAACGATGTAGATGAGGTCATGGTCAAATAAAAGATGAAAACTTCGCAAGATATGGCATCATCAAAGTCAAGAACCTGATGTTCAGTGCCGTGGTTCATTTTTATTTTCTTATTTGAACTTCTAGTCAGCCAGTGAGGTATTGTGGCTCTTTTATTGAGCACTTCCTGTGATTGGAATCGAGAACAGGGTAATGTAATGTGCTGTCTTGTGTGTTTAATATTTGAATTAATGTAAATGTCATGATGATTAATTTGTCTACATTGTATGGAACACCAATAGTATGCATAATAAGACAGTTTTGGCATTCCATAAATGTACTATACGTGTATGTAATCATTTGGAATTATTCCTTTTAATCTGTTATGTAATAAAACCATAGCTCCATTTATGTCTATGTTAAATTCAGCAATATCGAGCATTCATACAGTTATTTTGTCTCCAATTCAAATAGTCCTGCTATGTAAAAACTTTATCTTATTGAGACTTGTGCTGAAAACGTATACCTTTGATTGCATATGTAAAGCATGATTTAGAGCGCCGTACTGTTTCCCCGAAGTTTAGAAGTATAAAAAGGTACTTTTGATCTTAACAGCAGGTCGAAGATGCTCTTATGCTACATGTAATATCTTAATTCCATACTTTCAGAAATTTTCCACAGGGGCTGTAGTGATTCCAATTTCATAAGGGACTTTTCATTTTTTATCTGGGAAGGGGGGGGGGGCTAGTCAAAATACGAGAGGTCATGTTTTTTTCTGTATGTGGAAAAGGGGGGTTCAAGGTTTTTTTTAAATTTAAAGTGGGGGAACAATATTTTTTGGGACAAGGAAATAAGTAGTTCACATACTTCAAGAAACAAAATGTCAAGAAAAACATTACAACAGTGAAATCCAAATATATTTTTAACACCATTGATATACAATTAAGTAAGACATCACAAGACATTGGTGATGTAGGAAGCTGCCATTTTGTGTTTTTTGTCGATATAAAATGCATTGGTTTTGTTATTATCAGCTTGAGAGAATAAGTATACAAAAATGTATTTAAAATTAGAACGAAATCTACAGCAATTTGTGAAATTTTTTTACCAAAATTATAAATCACGCCACATCATGAAAGAATATAGTGTAGAGTAATAAATTCTCCAATAAATGATTAAATATTTTTCTACTCTGCATACAAACAGTTGAATATTGATACAAACGATGATTCTGAGATCATGAACAACACTAATGACCACTAATGTATATTTTTGTTTTTATTAAACGATATCCCTTTGGGTCCATTTATGCCTCTCACTCCCTCAAAATTAGTACTTTATTATGCTAATAAATCAAAATACTGAGTAATTGAATTGTTCAAGCTGAAAGCATGAACTATCCGTTTAAAAGTTTAGCGATTCAATGGAGGTTTCAATAAGGCCTTACGTAAATATTAAGTTTTAGCAGCGTTCAAGAGAGGGACATATAGTAGATCCCTCTTAGTAAATAATGTGTTGTTCCTGCTTCAAAAAGTTTACTTTTTAATGTATATTTTTATAGAGTTACTTAATTAGGATCAAGTTTTCTTTCATAGCCTAATATAAGAAATTAGACAACAAAACCAGAAAAAAGCTACGCAAAGCACTGGCTTGCTCTATCTACTAATATTCATGGAAGAGTCCTATTTCAAGGTAATTTAACTAATTTCCCCTAAAATATGTTTTTGGACTCAATCAATTGAGAATAATTTTATTAATGTTTTACGGGGGGATCAATCAAATATAGTGAAATATTATGGGGAGATCAAGAAATTTTGTATGTATGACTTCAAAATTACCAGTCCCTATTTCAAGGTTAAAAACGATAAGTCCCTTAGCTCTCATCTCACATCAAAATTACACAAATATTTTACTGATTGACAAAATTACAGCTAGGCGTAGGAACTATTTTGTTTAAATATTTACCAGGACTTTTTTCTCCGGTTTTTTCAGTCTGTTTCAAATTACCTTTACAAAAGTGTTTCATGCATGTCATGTGTCTCAGTAAATAATCAATTTATCAATTTAAATAAACCATTTACATGTTTACAGAAATGTTCTCATGTGTCTCTGTAAATTTAATCTAAATTATCACATGGACAAGAAAAGAGGTATGATTACAAATGAAACAACTCTCCATCAGATGTAAGTATATTGCACTATAACATGTTATCGTACGACCTTCAACAATGATCAAAATACAAACTGCATAGCAAGCTTTGGCATATTTAGAGAACCCGGAATGACAAAGTAAGAAACACTTGTGTAAAACAATTCAAAAGAGAAAACTAACGCACTTATTTTATAGTATGCTGAATATTACAAAACAGTCAACGAAAAACAAATATAAATGCAGCAATAATTGACAACTACATGTATCTACATGTAATTATTGTGATGTCCATACTTGAATGAATTTAGCTTCTTTGTTATTCATAGCATCCCAAAATATTTTATAGATTCTTGCACAACACAGTTTGACCTCCAAAACTGTGTCTCAGATTTTTCCTATTGCATTTCATTCTCTCATTAATCTTCAATGAAGTTTGCAACATCAATTCATAAGAGACCACTAAATTCAATTGGGTGTCAAATTTGTTCTATTGATGTTTTTTGGAAAACTGAGACACAGTTTTGGAGGTCAAACTGTGTTGTACAAGAATCTATAAAATATTTTGGGATGCTATGAAGAACAAAGACGCTAAATTCATTCAAGTGTGGACATCACAATATAGCAACTAATTACATAATAATTAATTATGTAATAATTATGTCATAATGACATTATCACAATTTGAAAGATAAATCTTTCTTCTTTCTTTTGGTACCTCATTTATAAAATATAAAGAAGTTTAAAGTTGACTGATTGGGAGTGAACAAATCTTTGTATTGTGCTACCTTAAAATAAATATCATACGGCAATTTTTTCACAAAAATATTTTTTTTATTTACAATAAAATTCACAAAATCATATTTGATCATAAGTAGAAAAAACCAATACTTGCAATATGGTGACCTATAGTTGTTAATTACTGTGTCATTTGGTCTTTTGCAGAGAGTTGTCTCATTGGCAATCAGACCTTGGATGTAAAGTTGTGTCATTGGCATTCATACCACATCTTCCTATATCTATTGACACATCTATGTCATCTCTGCTATCGTTCACTAAAATCTCGTCATTTGAGCTTTATTGACCAGCAAAACGTTGTAATTTAGGTTGGATTGGTCGGTCCGAAATATCTGCTTGATCAGGATTCGTTACTATCAGAGCTCCCTCTGCCTCTACATCAACCCCTACCACCACGTCCACGTGTTTTAGAAGATTTGGTGGCATGACTGTATTGTTTCCGAGACGGAAATCTACGTATTAATCAGAAATAGAAGGATTTGAATTGTATTGATAAAGAACACAATGTTGACGTTATAACTGTCATAACGTAGTAAGATCGCGACATGAACGTAAATTCTATAATCTTGGTAAGAACATACTATGATCGCAGTAAAAGCTTGGTAAGATCGTGTTGCAATCGGATTACTCGTGGTATGGTCGTAGTTAGAACGTAGAAAGATCTTTATAAGCGTAGTGAGGTCGCAGAATAAGCGCGGTGAGAACGTGGTACATTCGTAGCGGGATCGTTGTAGAAGCGTAATGAGGACGTAGTAGCATCGTGAAAGCAACGAAAATTAAAAATGTTCATGCCGCTCATATACCCCGACCTCACCACGATCTGAATTTATTTTAGATCGCGGTGAGCGTAGTGCGATCGTTGTCTAGTGGGACTGGGGCATTACAGAAATGTTCTCATGTGTCTCTGTAAATTTAATCTAAATTATCACATGGACAAGAAAAGAGGTATGATTACAAATGAAACAACTCTCCATCAGATGTAAGTATATTGCACTATAACATGTTATCGTACGACCTTCAACAATGATCAAAATACAAACTGCATAGCAAGCTTTGGCATATTTAGAGAACCCGGAATGACAAAGTAAGAAACACTTGTGTAAAACAATTCAAAAGAGAAAACTAACGCACTTATTTTATAGTATGCTGAATATTACAAAACAGTCAACGAAAAACAAATATAAATGCAGCAATAATTGACAACTACATGTATCTACATGTAATTACTGTGTCTGATGTAAATCTGTAAATTACGAAGACGAATTAAATCTTTACCAAAAACATCACTCATGGAGTTTATAATCCCCTGTATATGTTCGCATGTGTCTTTGAAAATTTCCAAGCCTACTAAACCCTTTACCACATACATCACTTTGTGAGGTTCATCGCCTGTATGTATTCTCATGTGTCCATGTAAATTCCTAAGTCGACTAAACCCTTTACCACATACATCACAGTTATGAGGTTCATCGCCTGTATGTATTCTCATGTGTCTTTGTACATTCCCAAGTCGACTAAACCCTTTACCACATACATTACTTTGTGAGGTTCATCGCCTGTATTTATTGTCATATGTATTTTTGAATGACAATGCTGACTAATCCCCTTTCCACATTCATATATATCACATTCACAAGGATTATCTCCCGAATGTGTTCTCATGTGATTCTTGAAATTCCGAAGCCGACTTAATCGTTTACCACATACATCACAGTTTACTTATGAGTTTTATCACCTGTATGTGTTTTCATTGGACGTTGTTAATAAGAAACTAACGATGAATAATCTTTTACAACATGTATAAGTCTAAATGGTTTTCTCACCATTATGGTTGTGTGTTCTCATGCGTTTCTGTAATTCACCCTCTACAAAATACATCAGTCATAAAGTGTGTTTACCTGAATGTGTTCTCATGTGTTTTTGTAAATAATCAAGCCGACTAAACAATTTACCACATACATCACAATCATGAGGTTTATCACCTGTATGTATGATCATGTGACGTTTTAAATGACTGTGACGTTTAAACTTTTTGTAACATACATTACAGCCATGCGGTTTATCACCTGTATGTGTTTTCATGTGTTTCTGTAAATATGTACGCTGTCTAAACCGTTTACCGCATACATTACAGTCATGATAATTTTCACTTGTATGTGTTATCATGTGTTTCTTTAAATATGTACGCCGACTAAACCGTTTACCACATACATCACACTCATGAGATTTATCACCTGTATGTATTGTCATGTGAAGTTTTAAATTACTAGGACGTTTAAACTTTTTGTAACATACATTACAGCCATGCGGTTTATCATCAGTATGTGTTATCATGTGTGTCTTTAAATATGTACGCTGAGTAAACCGTTTACCGCATACATCACAGACATGATAATTTTCACTTGTATGTGTTTTCATGTGTTTCTTTAAATATGCATGCTGACTAAACCGTTTACCACATACATTACAGTCATGCGGTTTATCACCAGTATGTGTATTCATGTGTTTCTGTAAATATGTATGCTGACTAAACCGTTTACCACATACATCACAGTCATAGTGTTTATGACTTGCATGTATTCTTATGTGTCTTTGTAATTGTCCAATCAGACGAAATCTTCTACCACATACATCACAATCATGAGGTGTATCCTCTGTGTGTGTTCTCATATGCTTCTGCAAATTATAATGCTGAATAAATCCCTTTCCACAAATATCACAGTCATAAGGTGTCTCACCTGTATGTATTCTCATGTGTCTACGTAACAGACCAAGCAGACTAAACCCATTACCACATACATCACAGCTATGAGGTTTATCTCCCGTATGTGTTCCCATGTGAAGCTGTAAATGACCACGCTGACTGAAAACTTTACCACATACATCGCACTCATGGTATTTATCACCTGTGTGTATTCTCGTGTGTCTCTTTAAACTACTTCGCTGGCTAAACCCTTTACCACATACATCACAGTTATGAGCTTTATTTCCCGTATGTACTGCCATGTGAATCAGTAAATTACTACGCTGTCTAAATCCTTTACCACATACATCACAGCTATGAGGTTTATCTCCCGTATGTGTTCTCGTATGTGTTCTCGTGTGAATCTGTAAATTACCATGCGGACTGAACACTTTATCACATACATTACATTCATGAGGTGTTTCACCTGAATATGTTTTGATGCCCTTTTTTACATAACTGACTTGACTTAACTTTTTACCGCATTCTTTACATTTATAAGTGTTATCTCCTGTATGTGTTTTCGTGTGTCTCATTTTGTGTCTCTTCAGATTACTAAAGTCGTTGGACCATGAACTAGGGATATAGAACCTGAAAATAGTTGACAAACTCAGATGTACTGATTCTGAGAAAGTACTAACAAGTGAAACTGCGAGCTACTGCTCACTGATGATACCCCCGCCGCAAGTGGATAATATTAATAGTGTAAAAATATGCAAGTGTTCGGTAAACAAGAAGTTGTCAAGTGATGAATCTGAAAACGCATCACACGGTATAGCTGACTTATAAAAATCCTGAAACCAAATTTCAGAAATCCTTGTATTGTAGTTCCTGAGAAAAATGTGACGAAAATTTTCAACTTGGCTATCATGTGTAAAATCAGACAAGTGTTCGGTAAACAGGAAGTTGTCAAGTGATGAATCTGAAAACGCATCACACGGTATGGCTGACATATATAAATGTTGATACCAAATTACAGAAAGGGTGGATGTGTAGTTCCTGAGAAAAATGTGACGAAAGTTTCATGGGACGGACTGACTGACGGACGGACTGACGGACGGACGAACTGATGGACGGACAGACAGAGGTAAAACAGTATACCCCCCCTTTTTTTAAAGCGGGGGTATAATAATGCAAATTTATAGAAAATAGTATTGTCTATGATTATTAGTTCCTATAAAACTAAGATATATGCAGAAAACTAAAAGTTGAAAATTTGTGATTTTAATTAAAGCCACCGTACAGCTGGTCGTTCTCAACAGAAATTAAATTCAATCAATCAATTTCGTGACGTCCTATATATTCCGAGATAAACACACATGTATACCATCGTAGTGTTTGACAAGAAAATGAACCTCGTAATTTTTTTTTTATCCAAGGACATATTTGACTTCAAATCACATTCAAAAGGATTATCTCCCGATGTGTTCTCATGTGATTCTTGATTCATTAGAGGGGGTACTTCCTTTATTTTTGATGGTATGAGTGTGCCGCAAAACAGGGTCGCTTTTTCATGCCCTGCTGGTTAGAACAGGGTCCCTTTTTCATGTCTGTTGGTTAGAACAGGGTCGCTTTTTCATGCCCTGCTTGTGAGAACACAGTCTTTTTTTTAAACAAAGTATTTGTCTAGAACTGGATCGCTTATTTAACTGTTTAAGACAAATTTAGAACCCGGGTCTAGAACAGGATCTTTTTTATACGGTCTAGAACAGGGTATACTTTTTCTGAGCATGTCTAGATCAGGGTGTGTTTTTCGATATTTCTGTTTAGAACAGGGTATGTTTTTCAATGTTTTCTGGTTAGAACAGGGTATGATTTGGCAAGTGCTGTCGGCACAGTTATACCCAAAATGATATTCAGTAACAACCTCCTCCCCCCGGGATTCAAACCAACGAATCACATGTGTTAATCAATTGTAATCTGTCATAATTATAAACACATATTTAAGTAAAACATTGAAACTGAATAATAGAAATTGTTAGTACAACTTACTTGACTGTACGAAAGTTTTCCTTGATCAAAAGAAGACTGAAGATCGAGTTTCTAGGACTAACCAGAGAAAAACGAACATCCCCGTGAAACTGAAAGGTCAATACCTAGTTCAATTAGTTATATATGTCATATATGAATCGTCGTTTTATATCGGCGCACACTTACCTGGGCATACATAAATAATTATACTGACACCTAATATTTCTGGGATAAGAAAAAAAAACGTTTGTCACTAAAATTAAGGAAGAATGACAGAAAAGGAGAGCACAAATATTTTTTAATAAATCTAAAATTCACAATTATTTTTTAATAAAGCTAAAGATTCAGCTGTTAGTCTCCAAGTTTCTGATCCATAGAAAAGTATCGATTTTGTATTTGAGTTGAAGATCCTTATTTTGGTGTTTGTTCTGAGTGCTTTGCTCCTCCAGACTGGTTTAAGGATTTCAATTTTTTGGATGTTGAGCTTTTCTTTTTCTTGATTGGATGTCCTCATCTGTCCCTCCTGATGTACTGATGACAGATATGCAATGATATGTATACTCTCCAACATCTTCACTTTTTGCATCTCTCACTTTGGTGTATACCCTCATAGATTTTGTCTTTTTTTACTTATGTACAGTCCTACTTGTTTTGCAGTTGTTTCACAGTTGGTGGCTTGGTCTTGTGAGTCATGGCGATAGGAAATCTGGCAGATGTCGTCTTCAGAGTCAAGGTATTCGAGGCATGACTGTAATGTCCATTAAACAGTCATTCCCAAAAAATGGGTACAATTACAAAATTTCAGTGTCGCCGGCAAATAACCACAAAATGCAAGCTTAACATATGTCACAGATAATCTTTTTTGTGTTCTAAGTGATTAATATGTATACTAAAATAAAATTATATTCTTTTGTGATGTATATCGTAAATATATTTGTGTGATTTTCTATTCAATACACGAATTCCGAATGTCGCCAAGAAAAACTCCAAATATCGGTGTGAATTAAAATACTTTATTTCATCTAAATCATGGTTAGATTTGCTTTTTTTATTTGACACTATATTGATTTTTATCCACAAAAATATTTTAGAATCAAAAGTTATAATATACACTTTGATTTACCCATTAAACCAATGTCGCAGATAAACGTATAACCTACCGTAACGTATCTTTAGGTACAGTCAAAACATATTTATATGATTGGAAATAATGCCCAATGTGACTTTAAGCAAAGTTGATACATCAAATTTTAAAATCCTGCCTTTAACTTTTATTGCAATGAAACGAAAAATAAAAAAAAATCTTCTCTTTCTCTTTTTTCCGATTGTCTCATATAAGAATCCAACCTACGTAACGCGTATTTTGGAACGCACTTACCAAGAACTTATCAAAATGATGATTATTTCATTGAAAGCACCCATAAAGCTTCTCAATAATCAGTTTTGAGAAAGCAACTCAACAATATTGTTACATATTTCCATGTATAATGATAATAAAACTAACCTCCGTTTAAATAACCTCCGTGACGCAGTTATTTACAGTTAAGTTGTCAGACTTTTTTTATCAGTATCAGCGGCTGCCGACACTGCCGAAAGTCATTTTTGTAGCAGACATCATTTATTATAAAGAAAACAGACAAACAAAATACAGATTTTGAGAAAAAAAATGTTGTTTTGAGAAAGGTAGGTTAACTTGTTTTTTCCCTATTATGTGAGCAACATCATAACGTTTAATAAACGTTATATCAGCCATTTTCTTAGATTTAAAATAGTCTACAACACAACTTGTGTAATTACGACGACAATCATAACTTTAACAGCGGTTTATGGCAAACATTTTCAAGATTATTTAGGACTCATCAATGTAACGGAGGTTATGCAAATAAAAAAAATCTAAAGATGCATGTAAACACGATCATACCAATTGAAATTCTTGTACATTGTTATAGATACCAAATCAGTTCATCAATTATCACTAATAAAAATCAAAAGGTGATGTCAATCATAGACTACATCATTGATTTACGTTACGGAGGATAGAAATTTAAGGAAAAAAAGTGTTTTTTCTCTAACAGGACTTTACTCTTTTTAGATAACGATTTACTAAGAAAAATGTTTAATTCTGTTGTCTTGTTTGTCATTTAATTCCAATATTTACATTCATTTATATGTTTGCTGTTGGTAAGAACTGGAATTGTCCGTTATGGAGGTTTTAAATGTCGTTACGGAGGATAGAAATTTTCGAAATGAAACTATTTTGACTCCAAAACTTCATAGTTGAGTATAATACATACATTATGGTGTGAAGGAAGATGACATTATCTGTATAGAGCTAATAAAATTAAGTTTAATAAACAGTATTCGGTTTAGGTAAAACATATTTCTGAATGAAAGTTCATGAATCGTTACGGAGATTTTGACAAGAACAAGTCCATTTGACTAAAAGAAACATATAACTTGATAGAAAACAGTTTTTTAGTTTAAATGTCAATAAATTGTTTAGAAAAGCTAGCATTAAAGAGTTAAGTGTTACTATGAATCAGCATTCAGATACTGGTTTGATATCAACCTCCGTAACAAAGATGGGGGTGTGGATTAATACAAGCATAAAAAATACATACAAGTGATTCAAAACATAAATACTAGGGTTTTTCCTGGAAAGCTGTATTATGAAATTAAAATATTATACAGCATAACATTTCACTAGTTTAAATTTATTACTAAATAAGTTGTGAAAACTACTTATCTGAATTATTTTTTAAACACTATATTAATTCAGACCTTAAAATTGGTATTTGCTTTCAATATATATAGAATAATACGTATAAATCAGTTTGCTATGGTGGTAAATGTATCCCATTTCACATGAGCCTGGATTTAAATCTTGTGTTTTTCTCTAATGCAATTGTTAAGATGACTTTATACAACACTAACCTCCGATACGTTCATACTTACCTTGTCTTACAAAAAATGCTAAAACTAGAAAACAACTAAAATGGTGTAAGTAAAAATTAAAAAAATGACAGACTAGATATAGACACAGAAGAAAACAACACTCTCTCTCTGCTCAGTTGAAATTTATTTTTTAACAGTGTCTACATTCGAATTGTACCCATTTTTTGGGAATGACTAAAATACCCAGATGACACAGGCACTTGTCTCAGATTCCCCCCAGGGCCGGATCCAGCCATTTTAAAAAGGGGGTTCCTAACCCAGGACAAAGTAGGGGTTCCAATTACATGTCCCCATTCAAATGCATTGATCGTCCAAAAAAAAAGGGTGGTTCCAACCCCCGGAACCCCCCCCCCCCCTCTGGATCCACGCCTGCCCCCCCTATATACCTTAATAACAGTTATATTAGAGTATATAGGGGGAAACAATTCTGAGACAAGTGCCTGTGCAAGATGAGTGTACATGCCCGATATTTATTTCTTTGTATATCTTTTCAGACCGACCAACCAGGATTTGTCATACCAAAAATCCGCAAAATAAATTTTTTTAAAAATGGCCATATGAATAGGCTTTAATACGGAATAGAGAATAATTGTTAAAATGCTCGAGCAAAATAAAAAAGAAGAGGTAGGGCAAATTTGCCCTGAATATTTTTTATAGAAGGGCCAATTTCAAAAAGTGCGGACAGAATATTTACTATAAAAAAAATTGCTTTTTGATCAATATCTCGATTTACATGTGTTATGATATTTGTGATAAATATTTAATTTAAAACGGGATGAGGTCCAATTTGCGGAATTTAGGGTGCGTTAGGGTGGAAAAAAGGGAACCCCCCCCCCCCCCCCCCCAGAAGGACATTTCAAACCAAAAAAAGGTTATGTTTTTTGTGACTGTTGTAATTTATACTACTTTTCCCTTCAAAAATGAAATTGGTTTAGTGTGTCTTTATTACACAAAAAAACAAAACAATTTTTAAAGACAAAAATGCAACATCGCTAAATTATACCGATATAGCTCCTTAATAAGAGAATTATAGTCACGCATTGCCGTGGCTACATCAGAGGAGCATAGGATACAACTACAAATAAAAGATTGTTTAAAGACAGGGTTCGAATCTCGCTTAACCTTTTGCTTTTTTTTTGTGTTGACGTTATATTACATTTTAATGTTTCTATCATATTTTTTCGGATGTTTGCTTAATTCATAGAATCATTCTGGTTCTTTTTGTCTATATAGTATACTAAGTATATCAATGTATCGATTTTTGCTTATTGTGTGCATTCATATGACCGTTTATACTCTTGACTTACTTTCTATTCATGTGTAACATATATGAAATGAACAACTGCCGTCAAACTGATGTAGGTACCTGTACATAACCAACAGCACGATAATTGATTCTATAGCAATGAAACACAAATGTTGCGAGTGTATTACTAATATACACATACATGTAACTTAAATAAGGCCATTGTATACAAGTTTCTTACAACACAAACATTAGAAAATTTAAACAACACCACAGAACAAATCAATAATTATTACACTACAAATCGTGATTGTAGGTAAAACATCAAGAAGCTGTTGCATCTGTATCACAACGAAGGGCCGATTTGTTAAAATGCCAGAAAAGGCAAAATGATATGTGTTAGAAACACAAGGTGTTCTATGGCCAACTGATGTAAGATGTTCTCCGGTTAAAATATTTATTATCTTATCTTATAGACGATAAACCTTAAAAGATCAGGACAAATACAGATATACATATATTCAGAATGAGAAAAACAGCATCCCATTTGACTTTGTTCCATATTATTTGGCTTCTTGACAAGTAACGTCATACGGTACCTTATGCGCATTAACAGGTCGGGAACTCTACCTTATATGGAAATGCATGAATTAGCATACTTATGTCCTCGCACATGTAATTGTTTATTTACGTGTGACGCAATATATTCTTACCTGAGTTTTAATATTGACCAATCAACAAAATGAGTAACAATGCATGATGGACTACTACGTGTTTACAATCAACCAAGAACACGTGTCATTTACTGAAATACAACAATTTTTTTCGTGCAATGAGGGATTAACAATTTCGCTTAGTTTTAATTTTTTGTATCCACATTTATAGTTCGTGATATAAAGTATTCGTTCCATGCTCAGATTAACAAAAAGTTGTTTCCATGTGAAGAAACAAGTGTTTGAGTTACCTGATATATAGCCATTAATATATTTGGTAATGGCACGGACATTTCATGTATTCGTCCACCAGACAGCAACGAAACAACAGAAAAAATCACAATTACCGAAAAGACAACTAACTAGTGTAAAAAACAGCCGGTGCTAATTTCCATTAGAGCAGCAATTTTCGTATAGATAGTTAAAAATAAAATTGTGATCCGCCTTGAATTTTATGCTCGTGAAAAAGGCGGACTCGGTTTTCCATTATAAAATATTTACATACATGACAGTGTAGACAGACTCTATAAGTATTGGTTTTTGCCATATTTTAGTATTTTGGACTTTCAAACTGTTCCCCATGTTCTGAAGGCAGCGAAGCAAGCAACTGTAGTCTCATTTTTTCGTCTTTGCAAGTTTTTTAACGGACACGGACATTTGCCAACCTCCAAAAAATCATTAATGACGTTATCCATGTTTATGTGCGACAAGGATGAAACTTTGATATGTTTTGTGAAAATTGCAGCGTTGGATCTAAACCTATTATATTTCTTTTATTCATTGGATAAATTTCTCCTACTTTTGTATATACAATTAGTTCGTTGTTTTAAAAAATGTACACAAGTAGGTGTTGGTCCTTTCATAGCTTACTTTTCAGCATTGAACTTATGATTGCGTACTTTACTAGATTGTGTCTTGGATGGAAAGATGTCTCATTTGGCACTCATATCTCATCTTCTTTCGTTATACAAAGTACGTTTTATAAAACTTAATAGGTAATATGACACCGAATATGATCCAGAGGATTTGAATAACTGGAGACATTGCAAATACGTCAATAGGACAGCAGCCGAACGATAAAAATACCTCTGAGATATATTTTGGGATAAAATAAGCAACAGACAGACTTTATCGATGGATGAAACTATACAAAATATGTTAAGATATTTATTTACCGTATAAAATTGAGAATGGAAATGAGGAATATGTCAAAGAGACAAAAACCCGATCATAGATCAGACAACAGCCGAAGGCCACCAATGGGTCTTCAATACAGCGAGAAACTCCCACACCCGGTGGAGACTTTCAGCTGGCCCCTAAACAAATATATATACTAGATGGACGTCATACTTAACTCCGAATTGTACACAAGAAACTAAAATTAAAATCATACAAGACTAACAAAGGCCAGATGCTCCTGACTTGGGTCAGGCGCAAAAATGCGGCGGGGTTAAACATGTTTTTTGAGATCTAAACCCAACCCCTATACCTCTAGCCAAATGTAGAAAAAAACAAACACACAACAGTACGCACAGTAAAATTCAGTTTAAGAGAAGTCCGAGTCCGATGTCGGATAGGTAACAAAAGAAACTTAACAAAATGACAATAATACATAAATTAACAAAAGACTACTAGCAGGTACTGACATGCCAGCTCCAGAACTCAATCATAAACTAATTGAAAGATTATTTCTTCATCATTCGAATATCAAGCACACTTCCTACCAGCTTTTATAACACTTATTTTTAGCATACTGAATATTGTGGTGCTCTTACATTTAGTTCAGGTCCTGATAAACAGAGTATACACCCAGTACAGATAGAAGTGTTTCAGTGCAAGTTTTCGTGTTTTTTTAGGCAGAAATGTTTTTAAAATGACATTATACAGGTTTTTAAGAGCTCAAAAAAATACATGCTGGACAGTGGTCACTTCATCTGAAATTTCACTGTATCATTCCATGAAATTATTACACAGGTACAATGTATAACAATGGAACAAACCTATTCAACTGCTTTTACAAGGCGAAAAAAGTCGAATAGTGAAGCCCGTGAACAATACGTTTTTAATCTGAGCATGCAAATTGAGGATTATGTTATAAATTTTACACTTAACATATTCGCAGAATAAAAACGTTTATTTTGAGAATCACAGACTCTATATTAGTTGACACTTTTCTCACTAATTCCACGTGTTATCAAGTGTAGTAAACTCGTAGTAGCCAACAATGCATTGAAGTTCATTGAGACGATTGGTCAGTTTTTCAAGGCCATCATTAGCCTTGTGTTTGGGAAATTACTATGCAAATATATTCTGACGTCAGGAAATCTAGAGTTCTCGACCTGATTAAGGTTGTTATCAATAAAAAAAAAATCAATAGTCTTGGCCTTGGTTTTGTAGGAATACCTGTTCAAGGTATGAAAATAGATGATGTGACGTATTTTCATGTACTATAATTAGCATCTATCGGGCTATCGAATGAAAGGAATTCACGGGAAAATTACTCTAGCTCTTTAAGAAAATTTAAAAGGTTTACAAAAATGGCCTGTGGAGAGGCATTATGTTTACAGAAAAGGGAAAATTGTTTAACACGATCGGAATAAATAGCTAAGGATAAAAAAAACCTGGCCGTATGGATAGGCTTCCCAGAATAGAGATTAATGGTTACAAGTGCGGAATAAAAAACAAAACAGAGAACCGAAAGGAAAATGGAGATCAAGTGAATCTGCGAGCTATACTGCTCACAAATATAGTTGACCTATTGCTTATAGTTTAAGACAAGAGTGCATATGCTGAAATGTCTCGCCTTCTTTATTAATCATTTATAGTCCTAAATATAAAGCTTTATTACAACTGTCACATAAACTTAACATTAACCAAGAAACTTAATATTTACCAATGAACCATGAAAATAAGGTCAAGGTCAAATGAACCATGACAGGGAAACATGTTCAGCTAACAATTCTTCCATACAACAAATATAGTTGACCTATTGCTAAGCCTTATAGTTTAAGAAAAACAGACCAAACCGTAAAAACTAAACACTGAGCAATGAACATGAAAATGAGGTCAAGGTCAAATAAAACCTGCACGACTGACATATAGATCATGATATATTTAAATACACCAAATATAGTTGACCTATTGCAAACAGTATAAGAAAAACAGACCAAACCACAAAAACGTAACTATAACCACTGAAGCATGAAAATAAGGTCAAGGTCAGATTACACCTGCAAGTTGGACATCTACACCTTACAGTCCTTCCATTCACCGATTATACTAGACCTAAACTTAACCTTGTTCACTGATCCATGAAATGAGGTCGAGGTTAAGTGAAAACTGTCTGCCGGGCATGAGGACATAGCAAGGTACGCACATACCAAATATAGTTATCCCATTACTTACAATAAGAGAGAATTTAATATTACAAAAAAATCTTAACTTCTTCTTTACACCGAACCATGATCATGAGGTTAAGGACATCTGGCATGTGACTGACGGAAACTTTGTAACATGAAGCATCTATATACAAAGTATGAAGCATCCAGGTATTCCACCTTCTAAGAAGTTAGCTAACGCAGCCGCAGGATCACTATCCCTATGTCGAGCTTTCTGCAACAAAAGTTGCTGGCTCGACAAAAATCAGACCAAAACACAAAAATTTAACACTTGTAGTGTCACTGAACCATGAAAATGTGGTCAACGACATAATTTGGACTTGTGACTGACGGAAACGTCTTAAAATGAAGCATCTATATACAAAGTATGAAGTATCCCGGTCTTCCACCTTCAAAATGTATAGCTTTTAAGAAGTAAACTAACGCCGCCGCCGGATAACTATCCCCATATTGAGCTTTAATATCTTTACAAAGGTTGCAGGCCCGACAAAATCAGACCAAAACTCAAAAAATTAATACTGAGAAATGAATCGTGAAAATGAGGTCAAGGTAAAAAAAGAAACCTTGGCGACTGACATATAGATCATAAAATATTTTCATACACCACATATAGTTGACCTATTCCATATATAGTATTAGAATAAAGGACCAAAACTCAAAAACTTAACTTTGACCACTGAACCATTAAAATGAGGTCAAGGTCAGACAAGGGTCGAAATTAAGCATGATTGTGTACAGGACAGCCGGACCAGTGAACTGAAAAGTATACTGGACCGGCTCCAAATCTACTGCTTGTACAAAAATAACATTCATTTGTCAAACGCTTATATAAATGGTAGTTTTTTGTTTTTTTTTTGTGCTGTTTTGATTGTTCATGAGCAAGTACAGTGACTAACTTAAAAATTGAAGATCCCGTTTTAAAAACACTTTTCTGTTCTATGTCTGTCAATGCAAATTTTTCACATGTTATGCAATTTATTACATTGCGATCTACAATATGATCTAACCAATCAGGATCTTTATTTCCAGGATTTTTTATATTTACGTTTCCTTTTGTCAATTTCATGAACTTTATTCCGATCTTCCTTTGAATGACAATTATTTAATTTTTTTGCTCGGCAGTTTAACTCTTTCCAAAAATATCCACATTTTCTTTTGTTGTGAAGAACGCTAACCCAGGATTAATCAATTAAATCAATTGTTATACTTAGTACCCCTAGTACCGAGTAATTGATTTCGAAGGTATTTTTTTGTTATCAAAACGATATTGCAATGCCGTCAGTGATTTTTATCAACAAATTTCTACTGGTCCGCCGGACAACCAGCTGACAAAATCTATTGGTCCGATGCAAATTTTACTGGTCTCGGACCACCGGACCAGCATTAATTGTGACCCCTGAGGTCAGATGACACCTGCCAGCTAGACATTTACACTTTACAATCATTCCATACACCAAATATAGAAGACCTATTGCATACAATATAAGGAAAAAAGACCAAAACACAAAAACTTTACTATAACCAATGAACCATGAAATTGAGATCAAGGCCATTGGATATATGCGCATGACTGATGGAAACTTTGTTACTTTGTTGTTTTGCACAGATATAGCTTTTAATAAGAAATTTATAGATCATAGAACTACAAATAAAAGATTTTTTTGAAGACAGGATTCGAATCTCGCTCATACCTTTTGCTTTTTTTTTGTGTTGTTATATTAAATTTTAATGTTTCTATCATATGTTTTCGGAGTTTTCTTCTTTCTTAGAATCATTCTGGTCCTTTTTGTCTATAAAGTGTACTAAGTATATCATTTTATTAAAGAATAAAATAATGTATCGCTTAGTGCTTATTGTGTGCATTCCGATGACTGTCTATACTCTTGACTTACTTTCTATTCATGTGTAACATATATGCAAGGAACAACTGCCGTACTGATGTAGGTACCTGTACACCTAATAACACGAGAATTGATTCTATAGCAATGAAGCCCAAATATTGCGAGTGTAATATAGACATACATGTAACTTAAAATAAGGCTATTGTATTCAAGTTTCAAAACAACACAAACATCAGAACCGACAGAACAGATCAATTACACTACAAATCGTGATTGTAGGTAAAACATCAAGAAGCTGTATCATCTGTATCACAACGAAGGGCCGATTTGTTAAAATACCAGAAAAGGCCACATGTGTTAGTAACACAAGGTGTTCTATGGACAACTGATGTAAGATGTTCTCCGGTTAAAATATATATTATCTTATAGACGATAAAACCTTAAAAGATCAGGACAAATACAGATATACATATATTCAGAATGAGAAAAACAGTATCCCATTTGAATGTGTTCGATATTTTTTGGCTTTTTGACAAGTAACGTGGTATGGTACCTTATGCGTATTTAGGATGTTAACAATTAAACAATATCAATATAAAAAAATCAATAGTCTTGGCCTTGGTTTTGTAGGAATACCTTCCAAGGTATGCAAATAGATGATGTGACGTATTATTTTCATGTACTATAATAAGCATCTATCGGGTTATTTCAAACAATGATTATCGAATGAAAGGAATTCACGGAAAATTTGGCTCTTTAAGAAAATTAGAAAAAATGGCCTGTGGAGAGGCTTTACAATGTTTACAGATCAGAATAAATAGCTAAGGATAAAAAAAAAAACCTGGCCGTATGAATAGGCTTCCCAGAATAGAGAATAATGGTTACAAGTGCGGAATAAAAAACAAAACAGAGAACCGAAAGGAAAATGGAGATCAAGTGAATCTGCGAGCTATACTGCTCACCGAAAATAGTTGAATAGGTCAATATATAGTTATATTTATTGACCTATTGCTTATAGTTTAAGACAAGAGTGTTGAAATGTCCCGCCTTCTTAACTTATCATTGATTTATGTTTAAAGTCCTAAATTTAAAGCTTTATTACAACTGTCACATAAACTTAACATTAACCAAGAAAACTTAACATTTACCAATGAACAATGAACATGAGGTCAAGGTCAGATGAACCATGACAGGAAGACATGATCAGCTAAGAATTCTTCCATACAACGAATATAGTTGACCTATTGCTAAGCCTTATAGTTTAAGAAAAACAGACCAAATCATAAAAACCAAACACTGAGAAAGGAACATGAAAATGAGGTCAAGGTCAAATAAAACCTGCACAACTGGCATATAGATCTTAAAATATTTCCTTACACCAATTATAGTTGACCTATTGCAAACACTATAAGAAAAACAGACCAAAACACAAAAAAGTAACTATAACCACTGAAGAATGAAAATGAGGTCAAGGTCAGATGACACCAGTTGGACATCTACATTTTGCAGTCCTTTCATTCACCGATTATACTAGACCTATTGATTATAGTTTCTGAGATATGGACTTGACTTCAAAAACTTAACCTTGTTCACTGATCCATGAGATGAGGTCGAGGTTAAATGAAAACTGTCTGCCGGGCATGAGGACCTTGCAAGGTACGCACATACCAAATATAATTATCCCATTACTTATAATAAGAGAGAATCTAATATTACAAAAAAATCTTAACTTCTTCTTTGAGTAGTCACCGAACCATGACCACGAGGTCAAGACCATTGCGCATGTGACTGACGGAAACATCGTAACAGGAAGCATATATATACAAAGTATGAAGCATCCAGGTATTCCACCTTTAAGGAAGTTAGCTAATGCAGCCGCCGGATCCCTATTCCTATGTCGAGCTTTCTGCAACAAAAGTTGCAGTTTCGACAAAAATCAGACCAAAACACAAAAATTTGAATCGTGAAAATGAGGTCAAGGTAAAAAAAAAAAACCTTGGCGACTGACATATAGATCATAAAATATTTTCATACACCAAATATAGTTGACCTATTTCATATATAGTATTAGAATAAAGGACCAAAACTCAAAAACTTAACTTTGACCACTGAACCATTAAAATGAGGTCAATGTCAGTTGACACCTGCAAGCTAGACATTTACACATTACAATAATTCCATACACCAAATATAGTAGACCCATTGCATACAATGTAAGGAAAACAGAACAAAACACAAAAACTTTACTTAAACCACTGAACCATGTAATTGAGATTAGGGACATTGGATATGTGCGCATGACTGACGGAAACTTTGTTACACGAGGCATCTATATACAAAGTATGAAGCATCCAGCACGTCCACCTTCTAAAATATACAGTTTTTAAGAAGTTAGCTAACGCTGCCGGATCATTATCCTTATGTGGAGCTTTCTACGACCAAAGTTGCAGGCTCGACTATAAAGAGATGAAGGAACCACTATTTTCTAGATTCTTATATGTTGCAACATGTCTCTGCAAATAAAAACATTTAGCAAAATATCGCATATATATATATATGAGAGCCCAGGTGGTCGTGTGGTCTAGCGGGACGGCTGCAGTGCAGGCGATTTGGTGTCACGATATCACAGTAGCATGGGTTCGAATCCCGGTGAGGGAAGAACCAAAAATTTGCGAAAGCAAATTTACAGATCTAACATTGTTGGGTTGATGTTGAGACGAGTTGTATATACATTATGTACACAGCCATGTATCACCATCATTGATGGCGATCCGATGGATACATCTGTTGTAGGGTTGTCACTGACTCAGACGTACTTATGAATATAATTATTTTCTGTGACTGTATCTTACATTAATTTGTAGGATCCTTTACTATAGATAATTTAGCTGATCTGTAACAATAACATCTTCATGCCTTATATATCATGTACTGTAGTACGCCGCTAGATTAAAACTGACGTGGAAAGGTAACACATGCCCACCGAAAGCTCTTTTATTTGAGAGCCCAGGTGGTCGTGTGGTCTAGCGGGACGGCTGCAGTACAGGCGATTTGGTGTCACGATATCACAGTAGCATGGGTTCGAATCCCGGTGAGGGAAGAACCAAAAATTTGCGAAAGCAAATTTACAGATCTAACATTGTTGGGTTGATGTTTAGACGAGTTGTATATATATATATATATATATATATATATAGAGTCTATACGAATCTACCAACCAGTAAACTTAATAGGTATTGGATCATCAAAATTGACAATACTACACAAACAGGAAAAATTATATGAGTCTGAAAGATTGTGTAACAATACCGATAAATAGATGGAAAACAAAACACTAAAAAGTGTTGAATATCATTGCACAAAGATGGAAAAACTGAACAGATGATATAAATTATACAATAATTGCAAATATTTCGGCTCAACAAATGGCCTTCTTCGGTGACAAAAGTTTTAACAATAATGAGATATAATGTATAAGGTGTAAACATAGATCACTAATAATACAGGTAAGTTTTGGTCGATTGATTTTAATCCAAAATCCTGAATATAATAATATAAACACTAGACTGTAAATTTAATTATGTCTTTCTATTGATTCCATCTGGATGGAGGACACCCAGTGTTTTTATCCAAAAACTCTCCCGATTTTCTCTTTGCCTATGTTGCCATGTACAATCCTGTTCGATCACAAGGATCTTCATGTGATCAAAATCTTTCAGATTGTGATCTGGTAACCTGAAATGTTGGCTGACAGGAATATACAGTTTTTTTGTGAGGTCACTCCTGTGGCCATTGAGGCGTTTGTGAAATGGCTGCATAGATTCACCAACATATTGGAGACCACATCTAGGACACTCAAGAACGTAAATCACGTTTGAGCTTTTGCAGTTGACATTGCAGAAGATCTTGTATGTCTTTTCTGTGGTCTTACTGTGAAATGTTGATGAATGCTGCAATTGGTTGCAACATTTGCAGCGCTTATCCCCACAAGGCTGACAATTACCTACGGTATGGTTAGGTTTGGAAAGGTCAGCACGGACAAGTATATTTCTCAGGCTGTTAGGTTGTTTGAAGGCAATCATGGGAGGCTCAGGAAAGATTTTGGATAACTTCGAATGTTTCTCGATTGCTGTCCAATGATCACGAATGGTCTTGAAACTATTTCTCAGGCATGGATGGTAGGTGAGCACACATGGGAATCTTTTACTTTTCTGTTTATCTTTGTAAGTTAGCAGACTGCTTCTGGGGATGGATTCCGCTTTTCGAAAACTATTTTTGATGTTTTTGTGTTTATATCCCCTTCTTTTCAAATGTCCTTTAAGCTGCCCCAGACGTTGTTTTGCAGTGTCTTCAGAGGAGCAGATTCGCCTTATTCTTAGAGCTTGGCTGTATGGAATGCTCTTCGTGCAGTGTGGAGGATGGCAACTTTCAGGCGACAAGTATTGATGAGTATCTGTAGGTTTAGAGTATATATCTGTGTTTATTATACCTACAGAGAGGGTGCTAGATGTATCAAGGAAGTTTATGGTGGAATTAGATGTTTCATGGGTGAATTTGATGGTAGGGTGTTGATTGTTAGCATTTGTTATAAAAGTTTGTAATTTTTGGTCTCCCTTGTCCCATTTCATGTCAACGTCATCAATAAATCGATACCAGGAAAGCGGTTTTTCGATGGAGCACTCCAGCAGTTGCTTTTCAAATTTACCCATGAATATATTGGCATAAGATGGAGCCATTTTTGTACCCATAGCAGTGCCATTTGTCTGTAAATAGTGTTCTCCTTGGAATGTGAAGTTGTTCTTTTTCAAGACCATAGTAAGCATTTCAACTAAGCAATCAGTAGGTGGAATTTTAAGAGATCGAGAGTCCCAAACTTCTCTACATGCTTCAATACCATCCGCATGGGGAATATTCGTATAGAGAGAGGTGACATCCATAGTGACAAGAGTAGTATTGGCAGGTAGAGGGTTTAAATCCTGCATCTTTAGTAAGTAATCTGTAGAATCTTTAATAAAAGATGGCAAGTTTTCTACATGAGGTCGAAGATAGTAATCAACGAATTCGGATATTTTTTCTGTGGGATGACCATTAGCTGAGACGATTGGTCTACCAGGGTTACCAGGTTTATGAATTTTAGGGAGCAGGTAGAATCGCCCAGGTTTTGAATTTTCAGGTTTTAAATATTTGAAAGTATCTATATCAATGATGTTATTGTCACACATTTCCTTTAAACATTCTGTTATTTCCTCGCTGAATTGGAGGGTGGGGTCCGAATTAAGTTTTCTGTAAAACCGGTCATCATCTAATTGGCGAATGGCCTCTTGGACATAGTTAGATTTGTCCATGACGACAACTGCATTCCCTTTGTCTGCAGGTTTAATAACAATGTCGTCATTATCTCTCAAATTTGTCAAAGCCACACGTTCATCAGGTGTTAAATTATCATAGGTCTGATTGTTTATTTTTACATTTGTAAGTATATCCGTTTTAACATTGTCTATAAATGATTCTAAGGTGGTGTTTTTGCTTGGTTTAGGGACCCAGTTGCTTTTCTTTATAAATCTATATTCGTTGGAGTCATCAGAGTCACTATCTGAGGTGGTGCTATCGTCCTCTTTCGATGCAAAATGTTCCTTGATGCGGAGGCTCCTGGCAAAATAATCCAGTTCCTCAGACAATTTAGTATCATTCACTGGACCTGGGACTGGACAAAAGTTTAGGCCTCTGGATAGTAATGACGTTTCGTCCTCAGTAAGTTGTTTGCTGGAAAGATTAACAACGGTATTGATCTTGTTGCTAAGGACTTGAGGTCTACGTCTAAAATGTCTGTTTTTGGTTTTATTATTCTTTTTTTCTTTTGTACTAACGGATGGGAGAGAAGTACCATCCCGTTGAAATTTGCATCTTTGTCTGGAGCGGAGAGTGGCGGTCTTAGTGTTGGTTATATCTCTCAGACGCTCTTGGATGTTCTCGAATTCACTTGCTGTTAGATCTGTTTTGCAAGCCTGAGACAAGGAGTCAAATTGAAGTGTTAGGTTTTTAAGATGTTCAATACAGTGTTCTCTAAGAAGTATGAGTAGACGGAGGGAACAGTGAAATAGGGTTTGATCCCACCTGCGAAGAAATGTATTAGACAGGTTGCCGGTAGTTTGAGGCAGTGCTTTAATACATAAGCCACTGGGAATAACATTATTGTCAATATAATGACAGTAATTAGAAAGATGGTGTCTAGTACTAATTTGTTGTTGTTAAGTGATCCTTAGTTGTTTAAAATATTGATCATAATTCATGTTGTACACAGTTGGAATATAAGTCTGCTGGGATCATGAAAAACACAATGCAGGTAGCCCAAAAATAATATAGAGTCTATACGAATCTACCAACCAGTAAACCTAATAGGTATTGGATCATCAAAATTGACAATACTACACAAACAGGAAAAATTATATGAGTCTGAAAGATTGTGTAACAATACCGATAAATAGATGGAAAACAAAACACTAAAAAGTGTTGAATATCATTGCACAAAGATGGAAAAACTGAACAGATGATATAAATTATACAATAATTGCAAATATTTCGGCTCAACAAATGGCCTTCTTCGGTGACAAAAGTTTTAACAATAATGAGATATAATGTATAAGGTGTAAACATAGATCACTAATAATACAGGTAAGTTTTGGTCGATTGATTTTAATCCAAAATCCTGAATATAATAATATAAACACTAGACTGTAAATTTAATTATGTCTTTCTATTGATTCCATCTGGATGGAGGACACCCAGTGTTTTTATCCAAAAACTCTCCCGATTTTCTCTATATATTTGTATATATATATATATATATATAAGTATATATATACAACTCGTCTAAACATCAACCCAACAATGTTAGATCGAGATTCGAACCAATGCTACTGTGATATCGTGACACTGAGAGCCCAGGTGGTCGTGTGGTCTAGCGGGACGGCTGCAGTGCAGGCGATTTGGTGAGGGAAGAACCAAAAATTTGCGAAAGCAAATTTACAGATCTAACATTGTTGGGTTGATGTTTAGACGAGTTTATATATATATAAATGTGTCTTTGTTAGTCATTATTTCCATTACTATCAAACCGCAAACTCTCTACTTATACATGTACATGTTATATATAGTATACTCACACATGTCACATGTGTCCAAGTTTCCATTATTATTCCATACCAGAGGGACAGTCAAACTCGTAAATCGAAAATAAACTGACAACGCATGGCTAAAAATGAAAAATACAAACAGACAAACAATAGAACACATGACACAACATAGAAAACTAAAGTTTAAGCAACACGAACCCCTCCAAACACTAGCGGTGATCTCAGATGCTTCGGAAGGGAAAACAGATCCTGCTCCACATGTGGCACCCGTCGTGTTGCTTTTAGAATGATCTATTCTATGGCAATTCTGGTTGATTTGTTGTTTTTGGTTGTTGTGATCCATGGTGTTGTGGATATGTCTTTCTGCATCATAACTGCTATTTGTATTTTGTTGGCCAAAGAATCTTTCTTTTGAAGAAGTTTTATTGTTTTCACTTGGTTCTTTAGCTTTTGTTCTAATTTTGTTACATAACCATGTAGCTCCATATCCCGGTTATTTATACCGGTATTTAGTCTTGAAGTGGTTATGTTGAAGTTGAGAAGTTAGAAGTTTTTGTTATCTTATTTATAGTTATACTATTGTTGCTGTTCAGAGTATTATTGGTTTCTTTCATAGAAGTTACATTAGACTGAATATTGGTGGTTTTCTTCGAAAGGAATTTGGTCAATCGGAATATTGATTATTTCTTTTGCAACAGAGTGGTCAACAGGAGTGTTGATGTCAAGTGCATTTTGGTCACTCTTACTCTTGCTATACTCTTTGGTTGACGTTTGGTCATTAACACTTTTAGCTTGGTTTGAGTAGTTCAACAAGATTGGATTACTTTTCTCATTATGGATGGATTTAGTTTGATACCTTCAATGGTTGATGTTTTAATTAATGAACCTGAAGGTTGGTTTTCATGGGCTTTTGCTAGTGGAGGTAATATGCCAAGATTTAGATGCGTTGTACGGTCATCATTATATAGTTCGTACTCATTACAACCATTGCATATGTAAGGTACGTTTGGGTCAATCTTGTTTACCTTGCTTTTTAATAAAACAACACAGCTATAGTGGAACCAGTGATCACAACTTTCACATGCTATGGTGTCTTTATCTGCTTTACCATTGCATACTGGACATAAATATTCCTATTCCTCATCTAGATCAGTTTTCGATGCTATTAGGTGACACGGAGAGTCAATAAATGAAGCTTCCTATGTGTATGTTTGGTCTCTGTCATAATCTTGAGTGTGATTTCTGACAAGATTGCTGTGACTTATTGCTTGAGTAATTTTGTTGTTCATATCACATATGGTGTCTTCCTTTTGTGACAAATAGTTTTAAATTTACGGGAGTATAGTTTCCATAATAAATTGTGAGTGGTATAAATTTATGGTATATTTCTGGTATGCCTTAGCATGATCATGCTTTGGGGCAGATACTTTAAGCCTTATCTCTATTTCATGGCCTTTTTTATCTTTTACTCTCTCTTTTAAGACTGAAAAGTGTACTAAAAAGTCATTCTCCTCTTGTATTTCAAAAAGTGTTTGTTTAAAGATAAGATATGATGATGTATTAAGTTGAATACAAAGATTTTTCTTTTTTTTACATAAATAAGGCCGTTAGTTTTCTAGTTTGAATTGTTATACATTGTCTTATCGGGGCCTTTCAAAGCTGACTATGCGGTATGGGCTTTGCTCATTGTTGAAGGCCGTACGTTGACCTATAGTTGTTAATGTATGTGTCATTTTGGTCTTTTGTGGATAGTTGTCTCATTGGCATTCATACCACATCTTCTTTTTTATATATTGTTAGCTCAGCATTTATTGTTTAAACGAACTACTTTTATACATTTGTATTATATACAGACTCATACAGTTTTTGTTATAGCATGGATTAATCATGTAGAATCGTTGATGGCTGGTTAGATCTGATTTCATGATAGGTATAGCGCGGTACAACCACACTGACCTAGTAGATATATGTTGTATTATTTTTTTTGAAGATTTACGATTTTAGTTTAGATCCAACAGTCTCTGATAATTATCAGCGTGAATTTCTTTGACTTTTGCCAAAAGAGGAGTTATTAAGTTGAATACAAAGATTTTTCTTTTGATTCATTTCATATCTGATCATAGAGTCTGAGCAACCTGTCAGTATCTTGATGATAGCCTTATTGACATTGAGTTGGTAGTCTTTCTGAAAAGTAGGTATTTTATTATCAACATGATTTGGTGTTGTATCTGATCCTCTTAGATTTGTATTATATCTTTGACTGCGACGCAGTGATAGAGACTGATTATCGCCCACCTCATTACCAGTGCTACGGTTTACCATTTTATGCTAGTGCTGTTTTAATCCAAAAACATGTATAGAGGGTTTAGTGCGGTACAACAACACTTATCCAGGGTAAATTGTGCGTGTTTGCTCTTTAGATAGATTTCAGCCCAATATTTTGTTATTTTCCTTCTATGATAGGTTATAGCACAGATCAACCATCCTTACAACAGGTGAGATTTGACAAGTTAATTTTGTTTGCTATTTAGATAATTTATGAAAGAGATGATTTGTTCACCAAGATTTTGCTACTCCACTATTTAAATTATGCGGTATATCGCGGCACTAACCCACGACCAAGAAAATAGAGATATGCTTTGTAAACCCAGGTTTTGCTATAACATAACTTTGATAAGGTATAGCGCGGCACAACCACACTTACCAGGAGAAATTTGTTTGTTTGGTCTTACTTTTTGAACAAATACTGGAATATGCTTTGTCAGCCAAGATTTCGTTACCCTCTGCTTAAATGACAAGGTACAGCGCGGAACACTACACTTACTAGGGATCAGGAAAATAAAATGGAAATATACTTTATTAACCAATGTGTGCAGTTATGCTACTATAGTTATGATTACTGGATATATTGCGGTACAACCACACTTACCCGGCGATATAAAATGTAAACTTGCCACGTCCACTTGTATTTTTGTCCATCTGATGAGTTAAGCCTTTTTCAACTGATTTTTATAGTTCGTTCTTATGTTGTACTGTTATACTACTGTCCCAGCTTAGGGGGAGGGTTGGGATCCCGGTAACATGTTTAACCCCGCCACATTATTTATGTATGTGCTTGTCCCAAGTCAGGAGCCTGTAATTCAGTGGTTGTCGTTTGTTTATGTGTTACATATTTGTTTTTCATTCATTTTTTTACATAAATAAGGCCGTTAGTTTTCTCGTTTGAATTGTTTTACATTGTCTTATCGGGGCCTTTTATAGCTGACTATGCGGTATGGGCTTTGCTCATTGTTGAAGGCCGTACGTTGACCTATAGTTGTTAGTGTATGTGTCATTTTGGTCATTTGTGGATAGTTGTCTCATTGGCATTCATACCACATCTTCTTTTCTATATATTGTTAGCTCAGCATTTATTGTTTGAACGAACTACTTTTATACATTTGTATATATATACAGAGTCATACAGTTTTTGTTATAGCATGGATTAATCATGTAGAATCGTTGATGGCTGGTTAGATCTGATTTTATGATATGTATAGCGCGGTACAACCACACTGACCTAGTAGATATATGTTATATTTTTTTTGAAGATTTACGATCTTAGTTTAGATCCAACAGTCTCTGATAATTATCAGCGTGAATTTCTTTGACTTTTGCCAAAAGAGAAGTTAGGTGGATGCCTTTTCTATATAAATTTGTCTTTATCCGTATGTGTACTGTATCTTGAAGTCCTGTATCGTATGAGAAGTCTTGAGAAAAGTTGTTGAGAGTAGTATTTAAAAATTCGATACTTGAATTTAGAGCTGAGACTTGGGTGTCAAGAATTTTGTCCTGTTCCAGATATTCAATTGGGTTCATATGACCATGAGGATAATTCCACTTTCTTATGGAATATATTGGTATTGCTATACTTAAGGGAGTAGACCTTGGTTCAGGGAGATAACTCTTTAAATCAATTATGCGTTTGTTAAAGTCAAGTTTTGTCAATGAATTTTAAGCATTTACCTGAAACAGATTGGAAATAGTCTATGTATCCTAGAAGCTTAGAACATATTGATGAAAATGGCTGACACAAACGTACTGATGATTTTAAGAGTTATTTCCCTTAACCTAGGTCTAACTCCTTAAGACGGATTAAAGAATATGCTCGGTCTGACATGTACTATTTCATTGTGGGGGCTAAGGTATAGTTTCTATCGTACTTATAACTAGACATATCCAGTCAAAATGAAATTTGAAAGAATTTGAAATTACAAAAACCACACCAATTAAAACTAAAACGTTTTGCACTATTTGTATTAATCAACGTCCCTTACAACAAAAATTAAGCATACCATACATACTGGATGAATTAACATAGTATTTTAAAAAGAGGTTCTTAAATTACAAATGATAAAATCGGTAATAAGTTGTAAAAACCTGTGCTTACATGTAATATATACATAAATATATTTAAAGTGCATGTATTGCAATGATCAACTTAGCCTAATAAATATTTTTAAGAGAGTCAGTATTGTCTATGTAATGACGTATTATAAGTGCACAGATTTAGACTCTACATACATGAAATAAATATATATATATATATTTCCAGAGACAGAAGATTTAATTGATCGAATGCACGCATAAAGATTTTTTTAACAGATAGCTGTTTCTATGTAAATATTCATAATATTTGTACCTATTTCTGTTAAAGCTATGCATGTGTGAAATTTATTTAAATGTTTGTTTAGTTGACAATACAAATTTCTATTACTTAAAATATATAATAAGTCAGTAATAGATGTGACCTGTGGCATTCGGATCTTACGTCGTTAGCAGTTCAAAGTTAGGTAGACAGATCTCTATAACCAGCACTACAGACCGGTTACATGTAAATAATTAGCAAGTAAGCATATTTCAATTTATCTCATTTCGTTATTTTTTGTAACTAGTTTATTGTTAGAATCAATATTTTAATGTTTAATTTATTATCTTCATTATTATAAGAATCATTATGTATCATGTTGAATTTTTTTTCTGAACAAGTATTTTTTTTCTGTTTTTTTTTAAGTGGCAAAAAGCATAGGAAATCTCCTTCTGGTCAACATTATACTTACCACTGTACACTCATGAGAGTTTGATATGACAGTTGGTACAGTAAACATGTAAATACATTGATGTTTTGATGACCTAGGTTTATCCTGTAATGCAAAATCTCACATTTTCCTTCCTTTTTCTGTGTTATATTTAGTTAACATTATAGATTATTTTAATTTATGAATGTGAGCGACAGCCAAAGCATATAATATATTTACTATAAAAAAATATCATTCAAATATCATGCCCAAATAAATAAAATGTACCAGGAAATTAATATTGATTTAGAATGTGATATTCTTTCGGGGGTCTGGTTTAAATTACATCAAGATATATATTCTTGAAAACTTTTTAAGTGAGTTTTATTTGACCAATGTTATAATAAACATGGACTTAGGTTTCTTCTTACGTTTTCCTGATTACTTACGCAAGGTAATGTGTCTTATTACAAGTAGAACTTGGCGATAGACACAGTGTAAGTAACGGTACTGATACATTATTTCAAATCTCATTAAGAGAATAGTAAACCAGTTTAAATCATATAGATAACCTCTTTGTGTACCGAACGGCAATATTTCTTACTCACTGTTTAGGTTACATAATTTGCTTGCAATTGTTTCATTGTAAATTATACAAAATCGATATTGTGTTGACTTAAGGGATCATAGCAACGTTCATCTTTATATTTAAATCCTTCTAATAAAATAGTTTAACAAGTCTTAAAGAATATGTGATTCAACTTTAAAGTAGATTACAATGTTTTGCATTTCATACTTTATCCCATAGACTTAACCAAGAGAACATGAGTTCTTCGTCAGATGGAATTGCAAAAGAAATGTCAGTAGACGAAAACGAAAAACTTGACAGACATAATGATACAAGGTAGGGAACGAATTAAGTGTTTTGCTATCACAACATGTATGTCACGTGGGAAAAAAATATGCAGCCATGATTTATGCTTGAAGAATTCTTATAACTGATGTTTACATTTAATGCACTTGAGAAAGATTCTAAAGAGTACATATCTGCATTTTCAGGCATTCCATTCTGACTCTGGACCAGCTCCACTGCAACATGACTGTTTTGCTATAGCTATTGGTTTTTATGTCTTCGACTACTGTAAACGAACTAGTTTGTTGCCAGTGATATATGTTTTCGACTTGTACAATTAGAAATATTTCGCGAATATAAATCGTTGCAAATGTGTCAAACTAGTATCTTTCATCATATAAAAATACTGCAAAAAAAAGTAAATTGCCAAAAAAAGTTTCGCGAAATCGACTTCAAAGGCCGAATGCAAAATATTCAAACCACGGAAATAGTTGAATTACAGTACCATTAGTTGTCCCATTTGAACCTTGACCTCCAGTTTTATGGTACATTTTTTTTCTTAAAATGTCCTGTACCAAGTCAGGAAAATGGCCGTTGTAATATTATAGTTTGTTTCTGTGTGTGCTACATTTTAGTGTTGTGTTTCTGTTGTGCCGTAGTTCTGCTCTTGAATTTGATGTGTTTCCTTCAGTTTCAGTTTGTAACCCGGATTTAAGTTTTTTTTTCTCAATCGATTTAGAAATTTCGAACAGCGATATACTTCTGTTGCCTTTATTTATCTACATATTTTAGAAAATCCCATATATTAGCCGTCGTAGAGTTAATAATTCAATTGGACCATATATTTCTTGTTCGTATCATCAGACATTTTCAACGATAGGTTCTTCTTTTTTTTTTTTACTTTTTTTTTAGGGGGGGAGGGGGTCTGGATGTCTTTTTACTTTAAACGTCCGATCACTTTACTCCCGTGGCACATGTAGAAAAAGTGTCACGCCATATGCAGGTTAAAAACTTTGCAATAAACTTCGAAAGTTCCGTAGGTAGCCTGTTCAAAGGGTCATGTTTGGTTTCTATCATATCTACTCTCACTTTCATTCGCTTCATTCCGATCGACCCCTTTAACTAAACCACTTATATTATGTAGACATAATTTTTTCACTACCTGAATATGCGGGAAATATTTGCCAGTTGATGTAAAGCAACACACAATTAATCAACTTTTCTTAATAAATAAATGAATGTTAAAAGACTAATTATGATATAATTACGAACACTTGAAACAAGTAGATGACATCCAGGGCAATCGCTTAAAACCATGTATGTCTTAATTCTTTGTTAACTTATACTGGTAAATACAAACAAATCATTTAAAGTGCTTTTGGAATATTGCCAATATTTTTTCAGTTTGTCACGTACAAGATTCAGTACAATGTACCAGGAAATTGATATTGATTAAAAATGATATATATTTTTTGAGTCTGGTTTAAATTACATCAAGATATATATTCTTGAAACTTTTTAAGTGAGTTTTATTTGACTTATTTTATAATAAACATGAACTTAGGTTTCTTCTTACGTTTTCCTTGGAACTTACGCAAGGTAATGTGTCTTATAACAAGTAGAACTTGGCGATAGACACAGTGTAAGAAACGGTACTGATACATTATTTCAAATCTCATTAAGAGAATAGTATACCAGTTTAAATCATATAAATAACCTCTTTGTGTACCGAAAGGCAATATTTCTTACTCACTGTTTATTTTACATAATTTGCTTGCAATTGTTTCATTGTAAATTAAACAAAATCTATATTGTATTGACTTTAGGGATCATAGTAACGTTCATCTTTATATTTGAATCCTTCTAATAAAATAGTTTAACAAGTCTTAAAGAATATGTGATTCAACTTTAAAGTAGACTACCATGTTTTGCATTTCATACTTTATCCCTTAGACTTAACCAAAAGAACATGAGTTCTTCGTCAGATGGAATTGCAAAAGAAATGTCAGCAGACGAAAACGAAAAACTTGACAGACATAATGATACAAGGTAGGGAACGAATTAAGTGTTTTGCTATCACAACATGTATGTCACGTGGGAAAAAAATATGCAGCCATGATTTATGCTTGAAGAATTCTTATAACTGATGTTTACATTTAATGCACTTGAGAAAGATTCTCAAGAGTACATATCTGCATTTTCAGGCATTTCATTCTGACTCTGGACCAGCTCCACTGCAACATGACTGTTTTGCTATAGCTATTGGTTTCTATGTCTTCGACTACTGTAAACGAACTAGTTTGTTGCCAGTGATATATGTTTTCGACTTGTACAATTAGAAATATTTCGCGAATATAAATCGTTGCATATGTGTCAAACTAGTATCTTTCATCATATAAAAACAATGCAAAAAAAGTAAATTGCCAAAAAAAGTTTCGCGAAATCGACTTGAAAGACCGAATGCAAAATATTTAAACCACGGAAATAGTTGAATTACAGTACCATTAGTTGTCCCATTTGAACCTTGACCTCCAGTTTTGTGGTACATTTTTTTCTTAAAATGTCCTGTACCAAGTCAGGAAAATGGCCGTTGTAATATTATATTTTGTTTCTGTGTGTGTTACATTTTAGTGTTGTGTTTCTGTTGTGCCGTAGTTCTGCTCTTATATTTGATGTGTTTCCCTCAGTTTCAGTTTGTAACCCGGATTTGTTTTTTCCTCAATCGATTTAGGAATTTTGAAAAGCGGCATACTATTATTAGTACTTCTATTGCCTTTAGGTATCTATGCACTTTATAATATCTTATGAATTTGCCGGTGTAAAGATAATAATTCAATTGGCCTATATATTTCTTGTTCGTATCATCAGACATTTTCAACGATAGGTTCTCTTCTTTTTTTTTATTCTTTTTTTTTGGGGGGGGAGGGGGTCTGGATGTCTTTTTACTTTAAACGTCCGATCACTTTACTCCCGTGGCACATGTAGAGAAAGTGTCACGCCATATGCAGGTTGAAAAACTTTGCAATAAACGTAGAAAGTTCCGTAGGTAGCCTGTTCAAAGGGTCATGTTTGGTTTCTATCATATCTACTCTCACTTTCCCTCGCTTCATTTCGATCGACCCCTTTAACTAAACCACTTATGTTATGTAGACATAATTTTTTCACTACCCGACTATGCAAGAAATATTTGCCAGTTGATGTAAAATAAGACACAATTAATCAACTTTTCTTAATAAATAAATGAATGTTAAATGACTAATTATGATATAATTACGAACATTTGAAACAAGTAGATGACATCCAGGGCAATCGGTTAAAACCATGTATGTCTTAATTCTTTGTTTACTTAAACTGGTAAATACAAACAAATCATTTAAAGTGCTTTTGGAATATTGCCAATATTTTTTCAGTTTGTCACGTACAAGATTCAGTACAATGTACCAGTTAATTGATATTGATTAAGAATGATACATATTTTTTGGAGTCTGGTTTAAATTACATCAAGATATATATTCTTGAAACTTTTTCAGTGAGTTTTATTTGACCTATTTTATAATAAACATGGACTTAGGTTTCTTCTTACGTTTACCTAGGAACTTGCGCAAGGTAATGTGTCTTATTACAAGTAGAACTTGGCGATAGACACAGTGTAAGTGACGGTACTGATACATTATTTCAAATCTCATTAAGAGAATAGTATACCAGTTTAAATCATATAAATAACCTCTTTGTGTACCGAAAGGCAATATTTCTTACTCACTGTTTATGTTACATAATTTGCTTGCAATTGTTTCATTGTAAATTAAACAAAATCGATATTGTGTTGACTTAAGGGATCATAGCAACGTTCATCTTTATATTTAAATCCTTCTAATAAAATAGTTTAACAAGTCTTAAAGAATATGTGATTCAACTTTAAAGTAGATTACAGTGTTTTGCATTTCATACTTTATCCCTTAGACTTAACCAAGAGAACATGAGTTCTTCGTCAGATGGAATTGCAAAAGAAATGTCAGCAGACGAAAACGAAAAACTTGACAGACATAATGATACAAGGTAGGGAACGAATTAAGTGTTTTGCTATCACAACATGTATGTCACGTGGGAAAAAATATGCAGCCATGATTTATGCTTGAAGAATTCTTATAACTGATGTTTACATTTAATGCACTTGAGAAAGATTCTCAAGAGTACATATCTGCATTTTCAGGCATTTCATTCTGACTCTGGACCAGCTCAACTGCAACATGACTGTTTTGCTATAGCTATTGGTTTTTATGTCTTCGACTACTGTAAACGAACTAGTTTGTTGCCAGTGATATATGTTTTCGACTTGTACAATTAGAAATATTTCGCGAATATAAATCGTTGCAAATGTGTCAAACTAGTATCATTCATCATATAAAAACACTGCAAAAAAAGTAAATTGCCAAAAAATGTTTCGCGAAATCGACTTGAAAGGCCGAATGCAAAATATTCAATCCACGGAAATAGTTGATTTACAGTACCATTGGTTGTCCGATTTAAACCTTGACCTCCAGTTTTATGGTACATTTTTTTCTTAAAATGTCCTGTACCAAGTCAGGAAAATGGCCGTTGTAATATTATATTTTGTTTCTGTGTGTGTTACATTTTAGTGTTGTATTTCTATTGTGTCGAAGTTCTGCTCTTGTATTTGATGTGTTTCCCTCAATTTCAGTTTGTAACCGGGATTTTAATTTTTTTCTGAATCGATTTAGGAATTTCGAACAGCGGTATACTTCTGTTGCCTTTATTTATCTATGTATTTTAGAATATCACATGAATTTTCCGATGTAGAGTTAATAATTCAATTGGCCAAAATATTTCTTGTTCGTATCATCAGACAACTTCAACGATTTTCTTCTTTTTCGTTTATAATTTTAGTTTTCTGGGTTTTTTTCTGGGGGGTCTGGGTTTCTGTTTTACTTTAAACGTCCGTTCACTTTACTCCCGTAGCACGTGTAGAGAAAGTGCCACGCCTTATGCAGGTTGAAAACCTTTGCAACTAAAAGTTCCGTAGGTAGCCTGTTCAAAGGGTCATGTTAGGTTCCTATCATATCTACTCTCACTTTCCTTCGCTTCATTCCGATCGACCCCTTCAGCTAAACCACTTATTTTGTGAAGACATAATTTGTTTACTACCTGCATGCATATGAGAAAAATATTTGCCAGTTGATGTTAAGCAACACACAATTAATCAACTTTTTTTTATAAACACATGAATGTTAAATGACTAATTATGATATAATTACGAACATGTCTGTCTTAATTCTTTGTTAACTTAAAATGCAAACAAATCATTTAAAGTGCGTTTGGAATATTGCCAATATTTATTTAGTTTGTCATATCTCGTTCACGACAACTCGGGATAAAAAAAAATATTTATTGACTACGCTTTAAATGTATGTACGTTTTATGTTAAGAGTCATGTTTAAATTACACAAAACTTTTAATTCTTTTAAGTTAGTTTTGGTTCACCTATGTTTAAATATACATTACCAAGGGGTTTTGGAACTTAAGATAATGTGTATTAAGACTAGTTGTCTGTGTCGTCTAAGGCGATAGACAGTGTGTAAGTAGTATTGGCACGATGTTACTGATACATTATTTTAAATCCCAATTGGGCAAGTCAAAAATGTATTATGCGTGTGAGGGGTGGAATTATCAGTTCAAATCATGTATATAACTCTTTTTTTTCTGTACGGCCAGATTACCTTTTTTCCATGCTTTCTGTTTATCTTTAGTATACATTGCTTTTAGCTTGAAAAATAACAATAATTACTATTCATTGATTTTGGGGATCATATCAATATGTTTATCCTTGTAATAATACATGAAATATAGTTTAACGAATCTTAAAGGATATGCGATTCAGCTTAAAAGTTCAATTTTTGACAATTGTTGTTTGCATTTCTTGCTATTATCCTTAGGCTGAGCCAAGATAACATTATTACTTCGTCAGATAGAATTGCAAAAGAAATGCCAGTAGACAAAAACGAAAAACTTGATAAACATAATGTTACAAGGTAAGATACGAATAAAGTTTTTAGCTGTCAAAACATTTAGATCATATGGAAGGCATAAAACTTGCGTTATTGTTTTTCATTTCATTAGATATCTTTAATAATATATCATTTGGGTTTTCTAGATGTTTTTAACTTACCACGTCTGATAAAAAAAGGACATTTCCTCCATTGTATCGTGTACAGAGCTTACTGCACCCTCTGCACGTTACAAACCCTTGCAATAAAATGTTGATGTGTTCATTGGTGGTATTTTGCAATTTTGCTCCTATCCAATTTATCCTAATTTCTCTTTTGCTTCATCCTAATTGTCGCCTTTAACTGGACCATCCATTTTATGTGTTGTTTATTTGTTCTTGTCCTGAACATGCAAATGGACGTTACGCAACCAACAATCAATCAGTCAATCAGCTAACCAAACATGCTTAAGTTTGTTACTCCTTTATATATTTCCAGTTGGTTCTCTGTCATATTATAAAAACAATATTTTTATATCAGTTGAGTTCAATTATAGAGCTGGTATGTTAGTATGGTAGTATATCGCTCATTGTTGAAAGCCGTACGATGACCCATAGTTGTTAATTTCTGTGTCATTTGGTCTCTTGTGGAGAGTTGTGTCATTGGCAATCATACAACATTTTTATCTTTATTAATCTATGTACAATACTATCATATTGCTTGTTTTCTTCTCGTGCCTTTTCTAACATTGGGACTCGGACTTCTTTCAAATGAGTTATAATGTGGATATTGATGTGTGTATGTTTAATCAACATCGATAATGATAAGGGGGAGTGTTTTATTTCAAAAAAAACTGTTTGATCATGCCACATGTTTTGCTCGGACCCAAGTTAGGAACCTCTGGCCTTTATTAGTCTTGTGTGTTGGTTGTTTTTTAAATTGGTTCAATACACAATATTTTTAGAGTTAAGTCCATTTCGATGAACTAGTATACATTATTGTTTAGGGGCCAGGCGAAAGCAGACTCCGGGTAATGATTGTCTCGCTGCGTTGAAGACACATGGGTGGCCTTGGGCTGTTTTCTGTTCTTTGGTCTTTTTTATTCTTTGACAGATTCCCCATTTCCTACTACACCTATTACTATTTACTACACCTTTTTTGTTTGCGTCTTTAGAATATAAAAAGTATGTTTTTGACTTCATACAAGGTAGACGTTTAGCTGGTTATTAAACTAGGTTACACCCAACATTTTCTTATGGTAGTTGTTTTTCACTTGTTCTGTTGATTGATCGCATTTGGTTTTATAATTTTTTATTGACTTACCCTTATTATATTTGTTACTCTTTGTTTTCCATTCTTTATTCCATCGCTTGTTAGCTATTAAATTCGACAAAATAAAAATAAATGCTTTGCGTTGATTTTAAGAATCATAACAATGTACCTCTTCGTGTTCAAACCCTTATAATAATATAGTTCAATAAATCTTAAAGGTAATGCATTTCAGCTTAATATTACATTATATTTATATCTGCACTTCTTTCTTGAAAACTTAGACTTAGACAAGAAAACATGGACGCTTATTCGGATGGAATTCCAGAAGAAATGTCAATAGACGAAACCGAAAAACTTGGCAGAAATAAGGATACAAAGTAAGGAACGTATCAAGTGTATATCATCCAGAACATATAATTCATGCGAAAAGCATAAATATTGCGCAATGATTTATAATACAACTAATTTTTAAAACGATATTGACATATTACGCGCTATATACATTTCGAAATGGCTTATGTCTGCATTCCCGGGCAAATTGTGCTGCATATTTACCAACTCGACTGAAATACGCATCTCTGTCATAGTAATAACTTTTGAGATAAGAAATATTTCTTGAAGATATATCGTCTCGTTTGTGTAAAACTTTTTTTACATTAACTTATTACGAAAACAAGCAAAACGCGACGAAATCTCTCGAGCAGAAGAACTTTAAATGATAAATCTTTTAAGTATGAAAAGAAAGACTTGCATTACAGACAGAATAAACAGAGGTTGGTTTTCTTTTGTCAGGAGAAATTAAGGTTTTCTTAACTAAACCAAATATCATCTTGTTGTAGAATGCATGACATAAAAAATGTATGTTTATTTCACCAAGATGATAAAACATGCTGATACGATATATATTGTAAAAAAACAAGCTACAGCAAAATAACAACAAAGTTATTCTAATAGAAGTTTCATATACCTATGTTCTTTTTCCTTACACAAAAAAAAATAAAGTGTTATTGATGGTACGCCTTTACTTTTTGAAATTGGCTTACTTAGAATTTGAACTAAACTGTTGGTAAAACAAAATGAACTTATTGTGTTACGCTGATTAATTTATGATAACTTTTAGTAGTGATTTATGAACAGTTTACATTTTCGATACATGTTTATAGGGATGCCTTAGACCTTCAAGGAAGTTGTAAGGAAGAAAGTAGTAGTGACTATATTGGTGGCCTAACAGTCAAAAATAAAACAGAACCGAGTGATGTATGTATTTTTGTTAAATAGGTATTTTAAAAAGCAAAACTAGCCGAACTCCAAGAAAAATGCAAACAATAAGACCTTTAAAAGATTGCAAACTCAAAAGGTCAATCAAATCAAACAAATTGAAACGCTTCTGACACACACGTTTGTTAAGTATCTTTTTTTTTTATTGAACATCGCTATTAGTATACTTAGCTCGAAGCGGTATGGAAAGCTTAGTTTTCAAATGATTTTTAACATACTTTCTTCGGATATATAAATTCAAAATGTTCAAGAAGTTAAGGTTCAAACTCTCTGTAAGTTAACATTGGATGACTGTGAGTAGTTATTAAGGTATATATTTCTCTTACAGCTCTTACAGATTCTCCTGTATTTAGTTTATTTTTGTGTTCATCCGTGGCTGTCAAATGTTTTAAGCTTGAACGTTCCTGATGTAAGGAATTCTAGGAATGTAAGGAAATCTTGAAAAAGCGCACCGACCCACAAAACTATATTAAGTGTTATTTTCATATTCTAAAGATTATTTCAAGATTCAGAAAATAACTTTTCAAAGGGATGGAACATGATGTTGTTACAATTCGAATTTGTAATGTTTTTTTCTTTCTTTTTCATCATTCCGTGTTATATATATGATAGATTCTCTAATGTGTTATGACTTCTCAACGGATATGACTCATCACAACAGTTCACAATATTATGTGATGCAAGTCACATCAACTGTAAGTCGGGACTTTTTCAAAAATCAATAAAAATAGAAACTCTCCGGTCATTTTAGTCCGATATGAATTATTCAATTTATGGTGAGGACCTCACATTTCTAGTTGTGATGATATAAAATTATGCTGAATATAACAGGGCTTAGATTTTTTTTACTGTAATGTTTTAATATCTGCTTTGTTAAATGCGGACTATATGTTTTTGCAGAAGATAGACATGATAGACGTTTCTACTGTCAATGAAAGTAAAAGAGAGTTAAAACTGCCTACTGAAATGAACGAGGAAGATAAGTATACACTTGATTTGAATTCAATTGACGTGAGTCTCTCGAATGTCGAGACAATTGGTGATATCATAACTGAAGAGGCGTCTAAAAAGTCTACTGATCCATGCTCAGAAAACTTTTTTAAGACAGACTGTACAAATAAACCTGGCATGAGAAATCAAACTAATGATTTTTTTCAGCATAATAATAGCAATGATGATATTCAGACTGCCAATGCAAACATAATTTATCAGCAACAATCGGTGGAAACATCACAGCCACTAGAAAACACTGACTACGACAGACGATATTTAGATAGAAAGATTGAAAACGTAGTTGATGATTTTGACACAACCTATGATATTTTGGAAAACCGGGATACTTATGAGAATAATGTGACTTCCGAGACCAGTATGATAGGCATTGAACAGATACCTGAGGGACCGCACCTACAAGAAAGTCAAGACTTCCAAACAATCGATGTAAATACAGATAGCAATCTGAAAACAACCCTTATGTTCGATTCCAGCTTAACAGACGACCAACAACGCCATGTGGAGTCATCATTACAAGAAAACCAAAACATTGATAGAAACAATTTTGTCACAAATATAGAAAAAGCAGACGACGTTCCGGAAACAGTCCAAAATATTTCTGAGAGTACAGATCGTAATAAGCAGTCTTTAGAGTCAACAATAACAACCAGCGCACAAAACTTAGAAAAATTACAGTCGGAAGAAAGTCAGGACTTTGATAACCACAAAGTGGAATCAAAGGCGGAAAAAACAGATGACGATCTGAAAACAAACGAAGATTATCTGAAGAAAACGGATTGTAAATATTATGATCAGATATTAGATTCCGGCATCGCACACAGCTCACAAGCCACAGCGACATCACAACTACCAAAAGGGACGGAAAGAAGCAAAATAAAAATCGAGGATACCACAAAGAGTGAACTGCCTCCAAGTCCAGAACAGTATAATACATGTCTGCAGACACTAGACCAGCAAGATGAAGTAACATCTGGAATAAGAGAAACATATAAAAAAACGGAGGAAGATGAATTTATGAGTAAATTTGGTTTAAATACAGTATATCCTCAGAAGATTACACTTGTGGACGTGATGACAATACGGTCTCAATCAGAAAAAATAACTCTATCCCAAGTACCATGGATGGTTTTAAAAAATCTAATGATGATGAACTCTACCTGCCGCGACAAAATGATGGAAGAGTTCCTGGAGAGAATCTCCAAAGATGACTGTAATGACGAAAATTCCAATACATGTGTTGACGATGACGATGATTTGGCAGAATTGAGTATATTTGACAACGACATAAATGATTCGCAAATCAAAGTGAACCCGCTTGACCTTTTGGTAGCCGTATTCAATTGCATTCTCAATCCCTCAGAAATATTTTAGCAGTCAAATTGTTCATGTGCAAACTAGCAATTCCACTTGTCGTTCCATCTGCAATAAACGAACTGACTTTAACAAATTCTCTACTCCATTCTATTGTTCTGGACGAAACAACACATAATAACCTAGTTAGACAAACATTAGCAATAAATTGTGATTGTCACATATTAAGCTTTGTTCGATTAGGGATACCATCCGTTTCGAAGTCAAAGCTAATCAACACAGTTCTTTCTGACAGTAATCATGAAACATTCTATAACAAAAACTGTCCCCTAGGAACTACACCAAAAACAATTAGCAAAGGCATTATAGAAGCTGCCTGGTTTCTTCCATCAGGTGGAATTAACGATTTTGACAAAATCACGATGTTTATGAACTTAAGGGGGAATTCTCAATTCGAACAAAAACAACTCCAATTTCTCTCAAAACTTTCCACTGTAATGGTTATTTTAGTTGATTTAGACAATCTTCAGGACAAGAATACGCAAGAAATATTGCATAATTTGCAAAATGTCGTTACTGGTGGTATTGTTTTGACTTTAGATGCATTCAAATATGACCATAGGACGTCTAAAGAAATATATCAAAGCTATTTAAAAGGGATCCCTGCACAAAGCAAGAAACCTAAACTGTGTCTATTGGCAGTAAATAATCAATTTGTTACCGTGCCTGAAGTTAAAAAGAACCTACATGCGCAATTATCATCTACATTGAAGAAGATAGATGTTAAACCACTTTCTGAAATGTTAGACGCAGCCACTGACATTGATTTAAAACGAGATACAGATTCAACTGATCTTAGAACAGCTAGGAAAAGGGTTGAAAATATATTAGAAGAAATTCCAAAAGATGTAATCAATGTGCAGGAACTAATCACGCCATTACAAGGAAAGCCTTGGCATAGCTGGTGCAAACACTCAGAAATTGTTAACAGAACATCTAAATGTACCTCAATTCAAGAGAGGTCCATTCATCAAGAGGAAATGAAAAAACAGCGTCGTTTACAACTTGAAACCATACCAAATATGCACTCGTTTATGACAAAGGCGATAAATACATTTGAAGATTATTTAAACAACGATAAATGTTTTGTTTTGTTCATTGAGTGGATAAAATTAATGTTGAATGATCGATCACGAACAGTGACGTCTGATTGCTTGGCACAATACCAATCAGACTGTCAAGCTCTTGAGTCAACAAAACTCGAAAAGGGTGATATCATCGAAGCAGAACAAAAAGTAAATAAGAGCAAAGCAAATCTCAATAAAGCTTCTTTTATGTTTGAACATTTAATGAGAGAATGTGGACAAATTTTCGAATCAGTTGAAACATGTAAAAGTTACGCACTTGAGATTCTTAGTAAAAAACTCAATAGATTTCAGCAGCTCCCAAAAATTGCAGCAAAACTTTTATTACTTGGTCAGCCTTTGGAAATTCTTGATGGCGATACCACATACGTTCCATTAATTTGGGTTGAAGCGGTTCTTTTTCAAGTTAAAGAATTGATACATGATAAAAAGCTGTTATCTATATCAGTAGTTGGCCTCCAAAGCTCGGGAAAGTCAACGCTTCTCAACACACTGTTCGGGTTACAGTTCGCAGTGAATGCCGGCAGATGTACCAGTGGCGTTTTTATGCAATTGGTTCCTGTTAGCATTGAAAAATCTAAATACGACTACATTGTTGTTTTCGACACAGAAGGTCTACGTTCTCAAAGACTTGAAGGAAAAGGTGAAGTAAGACATGATAATATGCTTGCAACTTTTGTGATCGGTTTGGGAGATATCACAATAGTTAATGTTAAGGGCGAAAACACCTCAGAAGTTAAAGATATCCTTCAAATAGCAGTTCATGCATTTTTGAGACTAAAGCTTGTAAATAAAAATCTGAATCTGAAGCAAAGCTGTTTATTCATTCATCAAAATGTTTCGGATGCCGGTGCAATCAGTAAAATGCTAGAAGAAAGGCAGATATTTGTCCAAAGCTTGGACGAAATGGCAAAAGCAGCAGCCGAACAAGAAGACGTTGCAGATATTCAAACGTTCAATCAAATCATTGATTTCGACTGCGAGAAAAATGTTTCGTATTTTTCAGATCTTTGGCATGGCGATCCACCAATGGCACCGGTGAATCCAGGTTATTGTAAGCGGGCTGGCGAAGTTCAAAATATAATCCTTGACATCCTTGCATCCAAAAGAAAAACATATCTAACTATTACTGACACAATAACGCGCATAAAAGATATTTGGACAGGAATTTTAAAAGATGACTTCGTATATGGCTTCCGTAACAATTTAGAACGCAAGGCTTCCGACGATATTGATAGAGAATATCATACCATCGTATGGGAACTAGAAAAGTTCAAGTATACATTTATAACATCAGCCGAAATGGGAAAACTTAGTCACGATTGTATTAATAAATTGGACGAGTCCGTAAATGACTGTCTTCGTATCTTTTCAACAGAATTAGAAACAGAAATGAAATCCCAGAGAGAAAGGTTGGTTTCTTTTATTGAAACAAGCAATTTAACAGAGGTCATGAATCAGTGGAAAGAAGAAAAACTTAGAAGAATGAACCTTTTATCTGAAAACTTGATAGTTCAAACGAAGACTGACATGAATAAAATAAAAGATGAAATAAAAGCAAAAAAGATACAAACAGAAGAGAGAGTAAAGTACGAAAAAGAAATTAATGAACTTGCCCGAAAATTAGCTAGGGACATGAAAGGTGTTCAACCGAGTATTGAAGCAATTAAACAAAAATTTGACAAGATGTGGAATATTTGGCTGAATGAGTTGCATTTTTCAGATATAAAGAACTCTTCGTCAGTTGCAGACCGAATTGAAGCAATGCTTGTTGAAGAATTTCAATCTGAAGTTGGTTTTATGCACAGCAGGAGAGATTCCTGTGAAGGTAGATTAAAGTATCTGAAAGGTAGCATTTTGTGTGATAGTATTATGGATGGACATATTAGCGTGAGGAAAATGTTAAATACAAATGAGCAGGAGGTAGAATCGATTGATGTCTACAGAGAGCAAGCTGTATCAGTTACTGATAACATTTTCATAGAAATAGACAGAAAAATTAAAGAACTCAGCAAGCTTGACGTACGATTTGACAACTTATACGTCCGTGAAATTCTGAACATTATATCTACTAAGTTTAAAAATCACAATCAGCATTCTTCCAATGAATACAGATTCAATTTGCACTCAACATATAGAGCCTTTATCATAGAACATGTCGTTCGACATTTAGTAATGGTTTTTACAGAATTAGATCAACGATACGAGTCAAAACATAGTCCTCGAGGTCAAATGAAGGAGTATAAAAACACAGCCTGGACTCTATGTACAAATTTAGTTGAACAAAATACAGAAGACATGATATCTATTGGCTTTTTTAAAGACGCTATGATGAAAAGTGTTACTGCTCGTGTTTCTAAATTAATTCCTATGGATGTAGCAGAGAAGGTGTTAGTAGCATTTTCGAAAGAAAAGTATACGCTGATGAAAACAATAATGACCGAACTAGCAAAAGACGACAATTTTGATGGATACATGGCCTTTATTAAGGATCCAGCTACTTTTACTAGAAATTGGCTAACAGACTTCTTGTACAAATACATTTTTCATAACAAAACGGATGACATCCACCATTACGGCTTACTTGCCAAAGGAAGAACAACTAAAATATTCGAAACGGTAGCAATGGCGATATCTGAAACAACAATACTCTTAAAAGAAATGGAGAGTATTTGCTCATCTAAATGGATCAGTGTCTTTGTTAGCAAAATGAAAATATATGATATATTACCAGTTACCGAAAAGAACTTTGTTCATGTACTTGACCGAAATATATCCGATCTATCAAATTTTATGAAGGTTCTTTTCGAGGAAATGAAGAAGGTGGAAACCCAAGTCAACAATAAATTTGTTGAAACCACAAGTGATGACGTGCAATGGGAGAAAGACGTCCTTAGTTTAATTATGGGAAAGTTATGGGGCTGTGAGACAAAGTGTATGTTCTGTGCAGAACCATGCATGATGACTGACACAGAACATATTAAGTATGACAAACCACACAAATGTATACAACATCGTCCACAAGGAATCAGCGGATTTACTTACGAGTGGAACAAGTCACTTGTAGTAAACTTTTGCAATGAAATAATCCAAACTGAAGCCGACTATGTGGCCTATGACATAGATGAATATAAGGGGAAATCACGACAATATAAAGACTACAAAAAACATTACCCGGACTGGGACATTCAACCAACATATGACACGTCAAAATACTGGATGTACGTTATGTGTACATATAAACAAAAACTCACCGACATATATCAAAGGAAGACACTTCCCGATATTCCTGCTATTTGGTACGATATTACGCTTGAGGAAGCTTTAAACAGCTTGTAACAATATAAATGTTGACCGTGTGCGTTATAAATATTTTGAAAAATGTTTCCTTCAGTTTTTAAGTTGCCACATACTTGATGAATAGATTTTATCTGAAAATCGATGATATTTAACCACAAAGTCTTTAATTTAGTTTTATTCATATAATACCAATACATGACTTGTATAGAAAGATCACGAATACAGTTTTATCAATGGCAAAGTTCGACACGATTACTCGTTGTATAAGTGTCGATTATACAGATTTTTGTTTGTAATCGATCGCAGTCGATTACTTTATTAAAAGAAATTACAAGACATTTGTTGAGAATTTTTATTTTTTAATCATAATTATAAACAATATATATATATATGTAGAGTGAAAATGGGTTACATGTTTCTGTATACATATTTCTAAAGAACTTCAATGCATAATCGTGAGTTCGTTGTCAAAAGGAATTTGTGTAATGACTTATCAAATATTTATCTATTCTAAGCTAAAATTTCTTATTTAAATGTATTTTCTGTTTTGATATAAAAGGTCTTTAATTATTGACAATTTGCGCAAACACAGTCATTTGTTTTAAAAGCTGGATATACAGTACAATTTGGTAGAAGATCTAGTTGACAAAATACAGCTTTAAAAAATATATAGAAATAAGGAATGTGATAAAAACTTAAGTCATTTCAATACATTCTATTTTATCTATAAAGTTATGAATACATACATATTTTTATTTAAGATAGGTTATATTTCTTCAAACTATTTTATTTATGTAAACGGAAGGTAATCGAAAAGAGGAAAATAAATGGATGATAACATAACATCACAATGTTTGCTGTAATCGATTATATAACAATTACATGTAATCGAAAATATCATCTATAGATTACTATCAATTACTGGAAACACATGTAATCAATCACAATCGATTGCAATTTCAGATTACGATAATCGTATTCCTGATCAATGGAGTTTAAAAGAACAGTTGATAATGCATGACATTGTCTTTATTCATTATTATGGGCCGACACTTAGCCAGTCCGATATATGATATTGGTTTTAAGATTGTTGTTCTGCGAATCTATATTATAATTTTCTATGTATGCAAAATTAAAGGTTTTAGGTACAAATGTAATTGAAATAAATACTTTTATAAAAAAAAAAATTGCCATAAAAACCTTAAATGTATTTATAACAATGAATGTTTGTTGTTTTTTATGAACAGAAAGAGTGATTCATATTTTCGTCAATTCCAAAACCATTTTTAGATATGTAAACAAGGTACCATGTTCTAACAACAACTTTTCGTCGGAACATAGGAAATGATTTATAGTTCTTTTTTTCTCAAAATAGTTATTTTATATTCTATTTTGATTATTATATATACAGGTTTTATCATTTTGGGAAATATTCATAATAAAGATTTCTTTACTTTTAACGTATACGATATCTAGAGGTGTTTGTTTAGGTAGCATGTTTCAGTAACTTACAGTGATTTTCAAACCTTTCAAATATCAGCATGGTGTTTGTGAATATATAAAATGTCGTATAAATAATCAATACTACCAGAACTGGTTTACTACTTTGAATGATTGTGAAAAATTGTGTTTATATAGAAATTGAAAAATGAGTTATGTTTAGAAGATTACTTAAAGTATGATTTTAATATTGATATACTGACTAGACTGCGTAGTGGAACGTTAAAACAAAATATTGAAGTTGGTCGTTTTGACAATATTTTTTAGAGAAAATCGTATATGTAGATGCTGTCATATGAATTGTATTGAAAACGAGTACCATTTTGTTCTTGTATGTCCTGCCTTTAGATCATTGAGACAACAGTTTTTACCAAAATATTTTGTTCATGGCCAACTAATAGAAAGCTGGTATTTCTATTAAGGCTAACTCAAAGAGTCTTACTAAAAAATTGTGTAAATTTCTAAATGCGGCATGGAAGTTAAGATCACAAATAATCATTGCATACCCGTTGTAATTATGTGCGTGTGACCATATTGTGTTGTTCTCTGTTTGTTTACTGTCATTATTGTAATTGTATATTATGTTATTTTGCTATAGCATTTTGTTTGCTTTTGCGATAAAATATATGCATTCATTCATTCATAATACATTACAATGTTATTGCAACCCAATGCAACAGAAATGACAATATTTTAACAAAGATTTCTCAGCTGTTACTAAAAGAAAAATTTGCTATACTGTCTTAAGCATTCTGATTTTTTAGTTGTAGTATGTCAGCAGTTTTTTAGGCTGGTGTATACCCATAAAAATATGAAGGGATATGAAGTAAATTCACATAAGACAATATCAATAATGATAAATGGTTAAATCCAAAAATGGAATGTTTTTATTGTTGTGCATCATTTTCATGTCACCACAAAACATCCAAGAATGAGCAATATTACTCATATCTGGTAGTGAATTTAAATTGACCCCTTGAATCGGTTGCATTTGATCATGGTCCAGTTGGAATTTTCCTCGAGTTCAGTATTTTTGTGATTTTACATTTTTAGCTCTTCGTTCCAAATACCGGAGAGCTTTAGCCTTCACTTGGCGTCCGTGATCGAACGTCGTCGTCCATCGTCTGCTCTAAAACGACCGAACCAATTCCAACCATACTTAAGCTGAACGATCCTTATAATATACAGAATAAAGTTTGTGTTTTATTTTTTGTTTCGTCAAAAACATAGCCGGCATGGCTAAAAAAAGAACATAGGGATGAAATGCAGTTTTTTTTTTTTTTGGCTTATATCTTAAACACTAAAGCATTTAGAGCAAATTTGATGTACAATTGTTTATTAGGTTAAATTCTATCAGCCATGAAATTTTGAGATGAATCTAATAACCTATTGTTTGGTTGACGCCACTAACTTGGTTATGTTAATGAAATTATGCAGTTTTGGGGTATTATCTTGAATATGCTTTATGATAAAGATAAACCTTAAACAGCATAACTGATCAGAAAAGTTAGATCTACAAATAAGTATATATGACCAAAATTTGCAATTGACCGCCTGAGGAATTATTGCCCTTAATAGACATGTTTTAACAATTTGTTTATGTAGTTTGCTTACTTAAAAATAAAATCTTCTCCTTTGGAACTGCTGAATCAATTTGAATCAAACATAGGCTGAATGAGTTTCAGAGTTTCTAGTATAAATTTTGAATTTTATTTCCCTGTAAGTCAAAAACATAGCCACTATGGCTAAAATGGAACATAGGGGTAAAATGCATATTTTTGCTTTTGAAGAAAATATGACAGATACAACAAACATTTACACGGAATTCTTAAGCCACTTATTAATATATATTGAAAAGCAAAAAATATTTATTGCTGAAAGATTCAAGCTTAAAATTTCAGGTGCGCGATTAAGACTCTTGGGACTCTGTTGTTTTTTAGCAGGATTTATATTTTGATGTCTGTTTGTTGATACTTTAAAATGTCACCAAAACCGAAAAGAAATGAAAACATTATGCTATGATTTCTCAACCTTTACTGAGAGGAATAATTTGACATTTGTTTGCTTTAAGATTTTTATATCTTTTGTCAAACGAAGTTGGAGAAGGGATATAGTGTTTCATCTGTAAGTAACAAAGTTAAAGTTCATATATCTATGGAAGTATAAGTCATAGTTCCTGAGATTTATTTCATAAATGCGTCTTGAATAACCAGGTGGTCCTGATAAAAATAAGGTCATCTTGACCCACAATTCATATATGAGTGACTGATTAAAGTTTGAGTTAGAGTCCATATCTGAGATACAAGTTGTGGAGAAATAATATGTTGTCAGTCTTTAAAAGTCAGGAGGATCCTTAAAATATGTAGGCATTATATTCGTGATTATTTTTGCCCGAGCGATAGTGAGGGCTAAAATAACTCGAATATAATGCATACCAATAATGCATCGTATCTAGGTCAAATATGTCGATTTCGAAATGCAACACATTACAGTCATAATAAATGAATTAGTAACAACATGTGCATCATTTAAGAGTTTGGAAGTGTTTTAAATTAATGAAATTTATTAAATGCATGCCAATTTGAAAAAATTCAGTGTTCTGCAGTAGTCAATATACGCATGTGCAAAAAAAAATATTGGATTTAGAGCATGGGCTTATTCATAAAGCGAAAGAAGCACGTCATATTAGAATAATAGATAGTAATCTAAATCACAAGTATATCAATACTTGACAATTGTGATTTGTACTAACTAACATGATTGTTCAATGCATTTATGTATAACATCTGTATGTATTAAAATGTGTAACATTAAATCTAAAACCTGGTTAATTTTCTTTTTTTAAAGACACTTGTTTATAACCAAATTTAATTCTTTTCGTCTCGTTTTTATATATATTACATTTTTTATTCATTTTAATTATAAAGATCTTTATTTGGTCTCATATTAAAGTGATATTTCATTTTAATATTCATGTGAAGTTTTATTTCATTCTCATATATATTAGAAGTTTTATTTTATTTTTCAATTTACATTGTGAATCGCTTTACCCCCATATAATCAAAAAGCATCATCATTTTAAATGATGAAAGCAATAGTGTTAACACTTATTATTTACGAGACATATTTCGTCTAATATAAGCAAACAAAGATGTGTTTATCGGATTAGTGTTTACTGTTATTGATAGCAATCTGCGATTGTTACTAAACAAAATGTAGTTTTTCAAGAATGATTGACATAGTTTTATTTACTCTGTGAATGAATTATATGATATTTCTATATGAAACTCTTTTTTTTTAAGTCTCTATATGTTTGAATATATAAAAATTAATAATATAATTTGGCAAATTCTAAGTAAAAAGTAAGTTAAATAGTATGATGTATTATTTTTTTTTATCTTCGTATATTGATGTTATTAACTTTTTTTCTCCATTATATAATTTAACAATGACTGTCTCTTGTTTTTGTATATATATTTGTGTTTTTACTTTTGAAATTCTAAACACAATAGTACTAATATTCACATCGATCTTTGGGGTCATTGAAATATAAGATTTCTATGTGAAAAAAGGAAGTGTTCACCTTGGACTTCCCATCCCCTGTTTTGTAAGAATTTATGGTCAAGGGTCAATCGACAGATTACCAATAGTTGTGTTCATCTTCATCTAGGGTCATACCCAACCCCTGTCTTTAAAATTTGTCAAAACATGTAGATATTTGAGGTGCTCATCCTAAAACAATAATTTCCTTTTTTGTCAAGTATGTTGACTAGGTGCAAGGATGTCATTTTTATTCTTAGTACGTTATAAATAATAACAAGATTCAGGGTTACACAAATGACTGGACCGAATGACAGGACCAAATGAAAAATGCTAATAACTTTTTTCATTTCTCAAAGGATTGATCTCAAATTTGAAATATAATAGGATTTCATCATTTGATATATAGATTTTTTTTTTAAATTGAAAAAAAAAATGTAAGAAAGTTTAGAAAACGTGACATGACCAACTCATGACAGGACCAGCATCGACAATGACAGGAACAAATAAAAATGCTAATATCTTTTTTATTTTTCAAAGGAATTATCTCAGATTTAGAATATAAAATGATATGTCATATTTTTAAACCTAAATGATATAAAAACTACAGTTTTTTTTTTCAAAAATATTCGTAAACGTGACATGACCATCGCTGACTGACAGGACCAACCTCGACAATGACAGGACCAAATGAAATTGCTAATAACTTTTTCATTTCTCAAAGGATTGATCTCAAATTTGAAATATAATAAGATTTCATCATTTGATATATAGATTTAAGAAGAAAAAAAATGAAAGATTTATAAGAAACTTTAGAAAACGTGACACTCACCAACTTTGATAATGACAGGACCAACATCGACAATGACAAGACCAAATAAAAATGCTAAAAACTTTTTTATTTTTAAAAGGAATTATCTCAGATTTGAAATATAAAATGATATGTCATATTTTAAAACATAAATGTTATAAAAAATACAGATTTTTATTCAAAAACTTTTCAAAAACGTGACATGACCATCACTGACTGACAGGACCAACCTCGACAATGACAAGACCAGATGAAATGGCTAATTACTCTTTTATTTTTATCAAATGGTGGTTAAAAATCTTGACTTAGCTGCTAAACGTGTGTTGGCGGACAGAGAGTCACAGGACAAAAAGACACGTATGATAAGTATATTTAAGAAAGAGATCTCGAAATATTTACATGTTATTTATTACATATATAATCATTTGGGCGATACTTTTTGCGCCAAAAAGTAATTCATTGGCACCACAACTTAATTGCGCCAATACTTCTTTTGCGCCACCCAATTTTCAAAACTATAGGTATCAATTGCGCCAATAAAATAATCATCTAATTGCGCCAATTTTGTTTATTTTTATTCATATATAACAACTAAATGATTGACTTCCCTCCTCCTTTATCTGGGCTTGGGACCTGCAGTTTACCGACTCCGCATAACTTTTGTTATTAAAGTCATTTGAATAACAAAAGTTATGCTGAATTAAAATGAATATGATCTAATTCTCCGTTTAAAATAATTGTACACGATTCATCTGTTAATAACCTAGCACAACACTTAATTGTTTATCCTCACCTATTTCACCTGTTTTCTTCTACAATGATTCTACAATGATGACCGGTTTTCCTCTATCAGACTCTATTTTCTTGAATGGTATATCAGATAAACAATTTATTTTTTGGTGAGTTTTCTTAAATTTGATGAAGATTCAACATTGCATTATTTTTAAATCTAAATTTGATCTCCGATTTATGAATATTTGTATATCGATGAAATGATGGAAATCGTCACTCTTGAAACATATATTCATTTTCGTGTTTATCAAGCCAACATGATTTGAATTATAGACTTTGTTGGTCTTCATGAGTTGTCGCTACCCCCTGCCGTTTTACAATGTTCAGATATCTTAATAAATTGTTGAGATCTCTACCCTAAATCTATATATTTTATCGTTTTTCAAGTCAAGATGAACTGAGTGAAATAAATGTATAAGAACTTCGTTTGGGAGACTTAATAACAGAATCGTGTTACAATCATTATTGTTGTATGTTATGTTTAATCTAATTTGTAATTACATGAATTAGAAATAAATGAAATATCTATTATTATTGTAACCTCTTTTGAAATGAATGGTTGTATTGTTTAACCTAATTTTTATTAAAAATAGATGAAATTAATAGTATAGTTGTTGCCTCGTTGATCACTAACAATGGAAAAATAAATTTAATACAAAAATGAGAATATTATTTATAGATTTGGTACACATAAAATGCTCTTCGTTTTATGCCCCACCTACGGCAGTAGATGGGCATTATGTTTTCTAGTCTGTGCGTCCGTTCGTTTGTCCGTGCGTAAGTCGTTTCTTTCCTCCGTTCGTTCGTCTGTCTGTCTCACTCCAGGTTAAAGTTTTTGGTCAAGGTAGTTTTTGATGAATTTAAAGTCCAATCAACTTGAAACTTAGTACACATGTTCCCTACGATATGAGCTTTCTGATTTTAATGCCAAATTAGAGTTTATGCCCCAATTTTACGGTCCACTGAACATAGAAAATAGTAGTGCAAGTAGGGCATCAGTGAACTGGGGACACATTTTTGTTCAATATTTATCATAAACGCTACAGTCTAACGTCGCTACCGGATTAATGAATAACAAACATAAGAAGGAAGACAAAATCAGGCGAAAACAACAAAAATAGTAAAGATAATCTCCGGCATAGTGAATAAATCTGGTTCAAGTTTATACTAGTACCTCAGATACCCTTTGCAATAGTCATTTGATTATTTGTTATTGCGATCAATTTTAATTTACCCTTTCTGTCTACTTTAAATACTTCACCTTTTCTGTGCTTGGTTATGGAAATTGTATTCGATCTTGTGTATCAATTATGTTTATTTTGATTGTTCAATATAACGCAACTATATGATAAAGACAGAATCTTTCAATCAGTTTAATTGAGGTGTGGAACGGCTATGTCAGTAATTGCCAGTAGTTCTTTGTTAATTTATGTATCATTGTCACTTTGCTTAGTTTCTTTTGTTAACTTTTCTTACATCGGACTTGCACTTCTTTTAAACCGAGTTTTACTGTGTATATTGCTATGTGTTTCTTTTTTCTACATTGGCTATATGTATAGGGAAGGGAGAGATCTCACAAATCATGTTTAATCCCCGCTGCATGTTTGCGCCTGTCCAACATCAGGAGTCTCTGATCTGTGTTAGTCTTGTATTTATCAAATTTGGTTCATTTATATGTTTTGGAGAGTAGTGTGAAGTCTATTTTCACTGAACTAGAACATCTTTTTATTTAAGAGCCTGCTGCTGACCTCTTTCGGGTGCGGGATTTTCTCGCTGCGTTGAGGACTCATTCATGTCATTAGTGGCCTTCGGCTGATGTCTGCTCTTTAGTCGGATTGTGGTCTCTTGACATATTCCCCATTTTCATTTTCAATTTTATTACCAGCTGTTATACAAGCGGGAGGCTAAGCTAGATATAAAACTAGTATAAACACACTTCTTTTTAGACTTACAAGGATTTCTGAAGAAAAAAATTGTTTAATAATTTGTGCTCGGGTAAAATATATATATTCTTTCATTTTTGCTAATGTATTTTGTCTATTTACCCTTTCTGTGCTTCTTTGTCACATGTAACGGTGCTCTGTACTTATACATCCCGAAATTTAGTTATTGTGCTATGGTTAGTTTTCGTAATTTTGTCTTCCATTTTTGCTCATGAGCTTTGTCTAAATGCCTTTTGTGTTTCTTTCTTATATCTGTACCTTTAGGGTGAAGTTGATAGAAAAATCATAAAATACGCTTCGTACGCACCAATTAATGTATTGATTTTTTCTTCATTTCAAAAGCAATAATACCAAGTTTCGAATTGACTAATGTTTTTCACAGATAATGATTTGTTCAAATTACAGGGACATTTACCTTTTATTTATATTCTCTCGAAAAAGAATTTCACGTGGTTTTCGTTACAAAAATGTAAGTATCATCTTGTACAGATTTAAAACGATATTTGAAAAACACATCATATGAAATTGAAAACCCGTAATCGTCTAAAATAATCTAAATTGATTATTGACTTTAAATGCTGACGAAACGTTTATATGTCATTTTTCTGTCACATAAATCATTTATTTAAATTGATGAAAGTTTTATTAATTGACCCTTAACGGTTTAGTTTTTCAGATTTTGGTAATCAAAAACCTGTGCACATTTAAAACAAATATGCAAGTTTATAGAGAGGCAGACAATATCGTGACAAAGTTGTTTTTTTAAATTGGGTTTGGAAAAAAATAAATAAATGAACTGTGGCCCAGATGCAATTTGGTGATAACTAGGATTTAAGGTAACTGACCAAACACTTTATGTACTTGTGACTAGTTGCGGCAAGGCATAGCATTTTTTTTTAGATAAATTGTTTGATTCTTAATTTTTTAAAGACAGGAAGAAAACAATTCAGTTGTATTTAGTTTGGGCATTCCATTGCGTTCCAAAGTGAGAACATATTTACAGATATAAGTAAATATGTGAATCTAAGAGAAGAACAACTTTTTCTTAGTAAATGGAAATTTTATACTGAAAGCTTTGGATGACAACACTCACCAACAATGAATTTTGGTGAATGGTCGAGTTAAGGAGCACTTCGTGCATCCCTTAAAAGATGGCAACGTCAATACAGGATGTACATATAGTGTAATATAGAGCAGTCTATAGTGCCTTGTGAAATGATGTATCTTACATATTTGTATTGTGCATCGTTCAATGGGTAATGATGTTTGGGATATATTCATTTACTTTGGTGTATCTTTTAGTTTCCTTTTTTCTGTTTTCTTTTGGAGGGAAGGGATATATCGCACGCTTTATTGGATATTGTGAATTGCATTATGGGTATTTTGGATTACGCGCACGTGATATCGCGGTTGTAATATTAGCAAAGACAATGATCTACCGTTTGTAAAACAAAACATTTGATTGGTGTGATATCATGTATGCTAAACAAAACTGGAATGACGAGAAGGAGATGGTATAAAAGGAATCTTTAACCGGATTTAGAATTGATCGAGGAAAAATTTCAAAAAATGGTTTATATTAGAAAAAGCGAACCTTTTCACTTTAAAATAAAAAGAAAGACACACAATCCAAACCGGACACTTTTCAATGTATCTACCGCGAAAAACATTATCAAACCGTAACCAACAGAAAACTGGAATATCATCCTTTTCTTGCTATCAGCATACAAAAAAAATATTATTTTATTACATAGAAAATATCTAAGGACTAGATTTGAACACATCAAAGTCATAAGTGTTATTTTCATTTAGAAAAAAATATTTCACTTTGTACAAATGTTGTATGTAACATATTATGTTAAACTTCCTACAATAACATTACATTACTGAAATAAGACTTCATGATTAGTTTTCTTCTTGAAATATATTTCTTTGAAATATTTATATCTTAATTACACCTTATGTAAGAATCCTGGGTTTTAATTGGTTGATAGCCAGTGTATTTTTCACCAATGTACTGTTATCAAATGAATATCGTTCATTTTTAACGCCGCCCGGGTATTTCCATGAAGGATATGCCTTTTTTATCCTCTCTGCCGCGGTATTTGCCCGACTCTATCCGACTGGACGCTTGTAACGTCACGATCATCAATGCGTTTTTGAACGTTGACATTCGGTGTAATTAAACAGATATAGCATGTTCTTGAGGGGTGTTTGCGAAAAATACCAGTCTTGAGATTAATGAATTTCCCTCGCCTTACGGCTCGTGAAATTTTACATTCTCTCGACTGGTATTTTCGCAAATACCCCTCCTTAAGGTGGTATGGGTGTCTTCCTCCATCTTTGATTGTAAAAAACAGAGAATCGAAGGTCCAGATTTTCCATCAAGTTAGCAAAATTTGATGCAGGAATGCAGATGTTTAATGTACATTTTCATTTAAAAGTACCAATTTATAAGAATATAACTTCTAAATATTGATATGTTAATTACTTTTGGTTGTTTTTATTTTTTTTTTTCTTTTAAATTGTTATTTTAAGGGGAGGTTACTCTAAAAAAAAGTGCATTTTCTGAAGGATTCTGTATGGAATTTTCCTATTTTGTATTTTAGCCGGAAAAAACGTACGGTGACCCTATCTTTTCTTTTGATATTCTCAAAGCAGTGTCTGAAAACTATCTTTTCCTGAAGTATTTAACAATTCTATCATTTTGTTTAGTTTCTAATCACAAAATGGTGTTTTTTCCTATATAATCCATACAAAATGTGTCATTTTGCCCCGTCCTGTAGCTTGACAAAATGCGCGGTGACCTATCATTTTTATTATATTTTTCAACATGCATCAATAGATACAACGTTTTGTCAAAGTATGAACAAACTCTATCATTTTTATTTTAGACTCCCATACCACCTTAACATGATATATCTGTTCAAAATACAACCCACTGATACAATATTCGTTGGAATTGTTTTATACATAAAGTGTTTATAAAAACATTAATTTCGTTTCATTCCGTATTAAACATGTAATTCAATGGTTTGGTTCATTTTCCGGAGCGACTTAGAAAGTTCTATGAGACAAACAAAATCGAATTATCAAACAAACATGCACTCCTTTTAATTCCGTCTTACTTTCATGCCTTTGTAAATAGCTGTTTGTGTTTTAATCGTTTTCGGGTATTTTTTTCATGGCGTCATTTTGTCGTCGATTTATGGGTTTGAATATTTGTTGGTATCTTCTTTTTTAAATCAGTTATTCTATATAAAGGCATATTCTTTGATATTTTCGCCATGATCTGTTTGTTATATGTTTTCCTAAAGTACTATACAAAAGACCTATTTTCCTAAAACTAAAATCATATCTTAGAGACTTTTATAGAGAACGCGTAAAATATTGAAGAAGAGTTCTACTTAAAAGGAGGAGACAATATCGTATTGTATTGATTAAAAGCATGTTGAGTTTATAATAACATAAATAAAGAGATTACATCACTGCCCAATGAAACATGTCATCAAAAAGATAACTAAAATTCAGCAGACATTAACGAATAAAAGGAACACACAATGGGTTGATATAACAATTTTTATATTGTCAAAATGACAAAATACGCGTGAAAATGAAGAAATAGACAATTTTGAATAATGAACATGATGACATGGATATATTTTGAATAATAAGACGAACAGCTGCGACCCTTTCAGTCCCTAATTACATATATACCTTATGCTTCAATCAAAAGCTTGGCAATAGAGAAACAAAAGGTGTATAGTCAATATGTTCCGCAACGCATATCAGTGGAGTAATAAAGGACTTAAATATTGAAATACGCGTGAATAATTAAGAAATAACTCATGAATAATGATATGGAATGATGCGACCCGTCAGCCCCTAATTAAAGAAAACTTTATATACAGTTTGAAAGCTTATTGATAGAGGAACAAAATGGTCAAAAACTATATGTACAGCAAACACCATTAGAGGGGTTACGAAGGCAAAATACGAGTGAAGATAAAGAAATTGACAATTTTGAATAAGAAATGGATCTTGAAATACGGAAGGGACTGCTGCGATCCTCTAGCCCCTTGTTACAAATATATCGTTTACCTCATTCGACCCGAAACCCCTCTAATTGTGATTGCAGTCAAATCAGCATGTTATATCGTTATATCAGGGGATGCAGAATAGTAATGATCCAGTGAAAAAGACAACGTAGAGAATTTTATTTTTATACATATATATATAGCCCAGGTGGTCGTGTGCTCTAGCGGGACGGCTGCAGTGCAGGCGATTTGGTGTCACGATATCACAGTAGCATGGGTTCGAATCCCGGCGAGGGAAGAACCAAAAATTTGCGAAAGCAAATTTACAGATCTAACATTGTTGGGTTGATGTTTAGACGAGTTATATATATATATATATATATATATATATATAAACTGATTAAGGCCATCCATACTTTAGACTAAGAATTTCTGTTAAAAGTAGTTAGGGAAAACCACTAGTCTATCCTTTGAAATTTAATAAATAAATTTAAACAATTCAAAGAGTGTTTTGATTATTTTTTTTCTGATATTAATTTGTATTTATTTAGATAACACCAAAATGACGAATTCTTAAATGCTGAATATATTGTCACAGTCATTTTTTTATTTCATTATTCACCGCTTCAACTTGAATACTGAAATATAAACTTTTTTTATTATTCATTATTCTTTACTTAACGTTGAATAGTGAATAATGAACTATATTATTATTCATTATTCTTTACTTAACGTTGAACAGTGAATAATGAACTATATTATTATTCATTATTCTTTACTTAACGTTGAATAGTGAATAATGAACTATATTATTATTCATTATTCTTTACTTAACGTTGAACAGTGAATAATGAACTATATTATTATTCATTATTCTTTACTTAACGTTGAACAGTGAATAATGAACTTTATTATTATTCATGAATAATTGACATACTGCAGTGCGGTGATTATTTCAGTGTTTAAATTTATAAATATCTCACTGTTGATGTGTTGAAAATGTGTTGGTAATGTTGCAAGCACGATTTCTGACAAACTATTGATTGGTCATCTTCCACATTCCAAACTAAAAGACAAATTGAAAGAGTTGGTATTACTTTGCTTCATAAAAAAGAATGGCCAACGTAGATACAAGTATCTTGTCTTAGGGAGGGATAAATCCTACTTTGTAAAGAATCACTCTGATTCAAACAAAAAATTCTCTGAAACTGATATTATCAAGATGCTTGATTTCTTGATTGACAACATATTTGTTACGTTCGGAGGACGTGTTTTTCAACAGACTGTCGGCATTCCAATGGGAACAAACTGTGCTCCTCTACTCGCCGACTTGTTTCTTTATTATTATGAGGCTGACTTCATGCAGGAACTTCTTAGGAAGAAAGACAAGAAGTTAGCAATATCCTTTAACTCTACTTTCCGCTATATAGATGATGTTCTTTCACTAAACAATTCAAAATTTGGTGACTATGTGGAACGCATCTATCCAATCGCACTAGAGATAAAGGATACTACAGATACAGTTAAGTCGGCTTCATATCTTGACTTACATCTAGAAATTGACAATGAAGGTCGGTTGAAAACAAAACTTTACGACAAAAGAGATGATTTCAGCTTTCCAATTGTGAACTTTCCATTTTTAAGTAGCAACATTCCAGCAGCACCTGCATACGGGGTATATATCTCCCAATTGATACGATATTCCCGTGCTTGCATTTCCTTGCTTGCATAGAGGTTTGCTGCTCACAAGGAAGCTATTAAACCAAGAGTTCCAAATGGTGAAGTTGAAATCATCCCTCCGTAAATTTTACGGACGCCATCACGAGTTGGTTGACCGTTATGGAATAACCGTTTCACAAATGATATCGGATATGTTACTTACGTCGTAACTACAATCCCCTTCCCTTTCATGAATATGACCTACCGAATTAGACTATTTACCGGATTTGTAATCACATAAGCAACACGACGGGTGCCACATGTGGAGCAGGATCTGCTTACCCTTCCGGAGCACCTGAGATCACCCCTAGTTTTTGGTGGGGGTGGTGTTGTTTATTCTTTAGTTTTCTATGTTGTGTCGTGTGTACTATTCTTTTTCTGTTTGTCTTTTTCATTTTTAGCCATGGCGTTGGCAGTTTGTTTTAGATTTATGAGTTTGACTGTCCCTTTGGTATCTTTCGTCCCTCTTTTACAATATAATACGTTTACCTTCATTTCTAGCATCACACTATTTAATTATGAATTGAAATTTCAAGTTCTCTTCAGTTATTACAGTAAAGTTTGCAAAGGTGTTGTCCTAATAAAAATACAATACAAATAGGAAACACAACAAGCATTACGAAATGATAAATATGTATGTAATTAAATTTTTGCTTCAAAGACACTGTTGAAAGTTTGACACCAAATAAAACCTGAACATTCAGCAACTTGTGAATTTTCTGCAACTGATATTTATCAAGTTCGCATTCATCTGCAAAAAAGCCTCTTAGATCAAAAAGAACTTTGCCATAATCATATATCGCAATAAGATTCGTAATCGGGTCGATATTTTCATAAAGATTCTTCATTATCAGTTCCTGTCCAAACGTGCATTGTGGGAACAGATTATGCAAGTCTTGGTTCCCATAAAAGTATCCGAGCGCTTGTCGTACTCCAGAAATAACAATGTTTCCCGTATTTGTTTGGTCAACTTTAAAAATGGACATCAAATGGAGACAAACCGTCTTAAGATGATAAGATTCAAAAACTTTATGTAAACGTTCAAGTTTATATTTCCGATCGTGTATCCAAGATTTTACAACACGACAGGCCGTCATCAAATAAAGTTGACTTGGATGTAATTCCTTTTGGCCAAATATTAATCCTTCATACCCGCTAGAACATGTTTGCCAAATATACTGGTTTTCTGATGGAATCGGGGAGTTCCTCCATTTCATAACGGCATAAACCGAGAGTTTTGAACCATCTAATAATATTTCATCCTCATACAAAACCATAGCCGGGACTTATCTATGTGTAATATTTGGAGTGTTCGGCATCCTACCAGCCTGTAGACCAAAAATGCTGAAGGTTTCGTTGACATTCATCACTGTCTCTGTGTCTAAGGTAAGGTCAATACCAACAGTAGGTGGTAGACGGTCCTTTATCAAATGCATTGTTTTATTTATGATGATTCTAAAAACTCTCTCTTGTAAATTTTTAGAATTTATGTAGTAATTACCATCTTTTCCTGTCTCGAATATTTCCAAATCGTATATCCATGCATATCTGAACATTAAATGTTCAGCATTCTTTACTTCTAGCTTCAAAAGATCGACATTACATCTATTACGTAGTCTTACTTCTGATGTTATCATTTGATTTATGTCAAAAAGTAATTTGCAGTCGAATTCTAGGGAATTTTCTATCTTGAGACCTTCTTGTGCGCTTCCTTGCTTAACGTATCCAAGTATCTTTAATCCTTCGAAATTTTCATTTGTAAACGTTTTAACCCCTTGTTCTATTGTTTTTAATTGTTTATCTATAGCTTGACAATGCTTATCCCATTCGTCAGCGTTAATGTTTATATGTTTTAATACTTCAAGTCTGAGAATGCTTCTTTTAAGCTCTATTTCGATTTCACCAAATTTAAGAACTGGTCTTTTCCATCTGTTCCATTCCAACTGTGTTTGATTTGTTGCCAAACTTGTTACATGAGATCACAAAGTGTGCCTACTCCTTGAGTTGAGTTGACTTAATAGATTGAACATCTACCTAAGGGAATATAAAAAAAATGGTTGTGGAAAGGTCTCAAATGTGGTTCATTTAGTGCAAAAAAAAACCAAATTGAATCTGTTTAATTCTTATACTACTCTAGTGTAAATTTGAGGCGATTATACTCTAAATCCCCAAACTTGCAAGTGTTCGGTATGCAAAAGATGAAAAATTTGTAAGATCGAAAGCTTTATCCTTTTGTAATGTTGGATTTCCTGCATTAAGCTTTGAGCACAAGTCATTGAAAATAAATTGTCCGAATGCGCAAATTGTGAATTGAATTAGAATTGGTATCATGTCATGATGTATACCACAAAATAGTATATTTTCTAATTAGTTTTTAAAAATGATTGATTGATTGATTGATTGATTTATTGTGAATGTAGGTCAGGTCAAAACAAAAAAAAGGTGATAAATCGATTCGATCAAAACTAATTCAAATATTTAAACAAAGGCTGTTTTTAAAATCTTCATCTAAAATTAAAAACAAAAAATTTACTTTTTTACAAATAGAACTAAACACTAAGACTACTTGATAATAAAAATCTGAAAAAAAATTAACCATGACATTTCCTTTAAAACACGAAAACATCATCCAGTAACATTTGTACTATAGTAGGGGCATTGATAAAATACTTTACATTAGATTCATAATAAATCTTTATAATTTTTTTGTAGATTTCGTGGCTTATTTTCAGATTTAATATAATTGTAAAGAAGAACGCCGTAAAATTGTAATATAACGATTTTGATGTGAAACTTTTTACTTTTAATAAAGTGGAAAGAGTCTTGCTTGAATATTGCAGAACATGCCACAGTATCAAGAGATTCTAAACTGACTCCAGGTACACCTTCATCTGATATGGGTTGGGCAATAAAAAAGGAAAGGAAAAATCAGAGGTTCACAGAAAATGTAAAAACATACCTAAGAGCTATATTCAACGCAGGTGAACAAAGTGGCAGAAAATCAAATGCAGATGATGTATCTAGGAACATGCGTGTTTGTAGAGATGAAAATGGACACAAAATGTTTCAACCAGAAGAATGCCTCAAACCTTGTCAGATTGCTTCTTTTTTCTCTCGCCTCTGTGTCATGAACAGAAATACAAGACCACAAACAATTGAGGATGAAGACTTGGAGCCGGTCCTTAATTTAATTGACGCTATGGAGGCTATAGATGTTTTAAATTCATAATTTGCATAAATATGTACATTTATTACAACTTTTATTGCATTAGAATTATTTACTCAACAACAAAATAAAAGCACTATATTTCTAAATCTAGTTCTGCTATACAGATTTTTTTCCCCTAAGATATCACCTTTTCAAACAAAAAATTAACTTTTTTACTTAATTTTCTTCAAACTCATAAATAAATTTTTATAAGATATGCATATAAGAAAAACATTGTTCCTTATTCTTATGGCCATATATCTCCTGAGGCTTATTTGATTAACATGAAACTTGAATTTTCACTCAGAACTTGAAAACCTAAAATTAAATTGACATTCTGTTAAAATTCAGGAAAACTGATATTTTGGTAATTTTTACTATACCCACAATGATCTGGTAAACAAAAATCTTAAACTTTAACTGCAAGAGCTTTTCATTAATCATCTGAGTTCTTACCAAAAATCTTATAATTCAGTTAACAAAATGATGGCTATTTTAACATTAAATAAATTAAATTCAGTTGAGGCATGAATGGAAACATATATTTCGAGGATTTTTATCATTTCCAAGGGACATAACTCCAATACAGTTTGTACAAATAATATTGACAAAATCAACCTTAAACTGTAATATGGGATCTTAAACTTGCATACAAAAATAGGAATGATTTATAAACAAAGCCTTTGGAGTAAAAGTCAGGGGAAATAATATTTTGGTAAAATTTGATATTTTAAAGGGCATACCTAAAAAAAAAATGTATCAACATCAATTTCAAACTTTATCTATAACTTAATACTATGAACCTGTAAACTAAAAATGAAATCATTAAGTGGAAGTTATGTTGAACAAAATACTGGAAAACAGCTATTTTTGGAGAATTTTGCTTGTGTTCATTGGGCAAAACTACATTATGTGTGTATGGAAGTGGTATGTGATATGGTTTGAAAAAAAGCAAAATTTGAAAATCAGGTGACAAATGCCATTTCTATTTTCTGTATTCTGTAGGGAAGCATTTTTTTTATTACATGTAGATAAAGAATTCATCAGTTAAGATACTTGTGCATTTTTAAACTTATATATGTTGAAAACAGAGACCTTAAAATGGACCTTCTGGAATCAATATTGTTGGACCTCTTTCAAACATGGCAGACTTAATTTGAGGTGAATTATTGTACCAAAGGTTTTTATTAATCAACTTGTATGTAAGTCAAATGTCATCACCTGTATTTTTGAATGCTTTATGGTCTGAGTACCTTGAAAATACCCTTATGACCGATATTAATAACAAATGACAACCACTGGATTACAGGCTCCTTGTTTTGGACAGGCACTTTAACCCATCCCTTCATTAAGACAGTGGTGACTAAACAACAAAAGAACGTTAACTTAGATCCAGAGGCTCTCATTTACATTAGAAAATGTATGGAAATTACATTAACTTTGGCAATAAGTGTGCTCAATAAGGCCCACATTCTCTAATAATAAGTTCAATTGATTAAAGGTACCAATATCCAAATACCCTTTAGGTAAAAATCATCAAAATTCATTCCAAACTATGCCAAAGACATATAATTGCTCAAAATGATCTTTAAATTTATAAAGTGAGGCCATTTGATAGAATTCCATCAATTTCAAATGGGAAAAACTCTTGTCAAGACAACAAAAAAAAATGACCTAAAATGTGCATTTTGAGAAAATATACAATTTTCCATGCTACTTTCTAGAGAAATTTCTGTATGTGCACCTGGTGAATTTTTGTGAGGTAAATATATTGTATTTAAGCTGTTTATACATAATAATAAAGTTGTATTATCATTAAGGGTAATATTGAAATTTTTGTAGTACATTTATGTATGTTTTTCAAATTTTCTAGGAAATGGTTGCTAAGGAAAAACATGGTGTTAGAAATATTCAAATGTCATTGTTGATGCAAAATCTTAAAATCCACTTGCTCAAGTGTAGATATCCTTTGATACATGAATATTATAATTCCATTTCATACTTTTTTTTTATTGATGTATACATGAGTCAATTACTTTCAAATTCCTACTATTTTAAGCAGTAAAATATGTGTTGCTATGGAACTTGTTTATCTTGACAACAAAGTATAAAATAAAGTATGCAGTGATCAAATACTCAAATGTTTGTTGTTTTGCATCATTTTAAACAAGAATTTCATTAATTCATGATTTGAGATGAATCACCCTCTGCATGATTCTTAGGTGGACAGGTACTTAACTATACAATAATGAAACATAAAATGAATACAGCAACACGAGATTATTACCTCTGCGTCTGAAATCTCAATTTTTAAAACTTTTGGACTACGCAACGCAGTCTCGTTCCATATTTGTTCCAAGGAAAAGATTACCTTAGATGTATTTGGCACAATTTTTGAATTTTGGGTCCTCAATGCTCTTCAACTTTGTACTTGTTTGACTTTATAATTATTTTGATCTGAGCGTCACTGATGAGTCTGATGTAGACGAAACGGCGTCTGGCGTATTGAATTATAATTCTGGTACCTTTGATAACTATTTACACCACTAAGTCGATGCCACTGCTGGTGGACGTTTCGTCCTCGAGGGTATTACCAGCTCAGTAGTCAGTACTTCGGTGTTGACATGAATATAAATTATATGGTCATTTTTTTTTTATAAATTTCCTGTTACAAAACTTTGAATTTTTCGAAAAACTAAGGATTTTCTTATCTCAGGAATGTATTACCTTAGACGTTTTGGCACAACTTTTTGGAATTTTGGGTCCTCAATACTCTTCAACTTTGTAATTGTCTGGCTTTATAATTATTTTTATATGAGTGTCACTGATGAGTCTTATGTAGACGAAACGCGCGTCTGACGTATTAAATTATAATCCTGGTACCTTTATGATAACTAATTCCATATTTTTGGCATGGCAACCTCGGGTCTTCTGATAAACTATTATGTATTTAAAATTGGTGCAATGCTGAATTATACCACTGCTTTCATTCAGTTTTACCAAGTCAGATATATGACAGTTCTTCTTCATGTGGCTTTTGATTTTGCTATTTGCTTAAGGACTTTCCGTTTATAATCATCCTCAGAGTACGTTTTTATGTTTCTTTTATTTGAAGGAAATATTTTGAAACATATAAATATGTATGTCGAAACGGTTACTATTTATAATCAGCTTTGTAGAAAATCAAAGTTTTGAAAAAATACCGGTTTTTTTTAGTTACATGGCTATCTAGTTTTCAATAGGTGTCCGATGACCCAACCTGTCAACCAAGATAGTCGATATGGCCAAAAATAGAACATAGGGGTAAAATGCGAGGTTTTTTAATATTTGAGAAACTGTTATAAACAAAGAAAATTGACACGAGCATAAATGTTCGCAATGTCTAGCTATGTTTATTCTTATTGTTTATTTTCTTCAAAACTGTCTTTATATAGACGAACTTAATGACAAATTTTACCAATTCTTTTTCCATTTTTACATATAGTCTTTAAAACTTTAAAAGATAGAAAGAAACATGAATATGCAAATGTGATATAAGCAAGAAAGGTTCTAAGAATAAATTGTTTAAAAGTCGAAAGACTTCTTAGTAGATGTATTGCCCTTTCATGACGATTTAATGATTTTTTTACTTTTTTCTGATACATTTATTTTAAAAATCATAACAGATAATAGAGACTTTACTTAGCAAAAAAAAAGTCAAGACTTTCGAGTCAGTTTTTTGTACTCATACTAAAAAATCATCTAATCAAATGCTGGATTTCATGTTTCGAGTATGATTTTGGTGTGTTTTGTGACTTTATGAAAATCTTCCCAAGTCTCCTTATGGAGTTATTGCCCTTTAATGACACATTTTACAATTATTTGGCGTGTTACCTTGTATGTTAAATTTTTTTGTTATAACTGTATTACAATTTTGTAAGATAAAAATTCAGAAACATGAATACTTATGACCGACCAGTTAATATATCTTTTTGAAAATAAAAGGGATTTGTCTGCTCTTTTGTCGGGTTGTTGTCTTTTTGACATATTCCCCATTTCCATTCTCAATTATATTGCAATGTATAATATTTTTTGGATTTCGAATTCAGGAGGCCAAAAAGTGAACTTATCATACCTTCTTTCTTCAATAAATTTCAAACAGTCCTTGCGTCATTCAGAAACACTAATATTTTTTTTTATAATTTACATCAATTCAATGATGCAGTCCTCCATCTATCAGATGGGAGGCGAAACTGTGAGGGACTGACAGACAAAAGGATTCATGAATACAAAATATGATGACACGTTAACTACTAGTGAGGAAAAACAATATAATTTTCAGGTCGAAGTGGCTATTTTTATAACCAATGACAAAGAATACCAGATAGCCAGTTTACTACCTTCTACAACTATCAATTGCTTTGCTTAATTGAACGAAAGCAAACACAACACTTATTGAAATGGTCAGGATATAATCCATCTGTATCAATTCAAATCCAATCTAGAGAGTGGCACTTAAGTTATCCAAAACTATTTAGTTCGGACATATATACAGCAAAAACACTAGACTGGCTAGATAGTAATGTATGAATTCATTTAGAACGAGCGTCGGTACAGTAAATGTCCCCTGTTATGGTTTCATCAACCTCATTTATAAAGTTTTATTTAATCGTAATGTGTATTTTTAGAACGTGTATCATGGTCCTTCTAATTTTTCTAAATGGTTGTATGAAAAATTAACAGTTTTAAACGATGACAACAAACAACCCATTTATGCAAAAAATATAAAAAATTCTGGGTTTTTTATCGATGTTTTGTAAAAATGTAGTCATGTTGCCAATATACGCAAGTATTGCTATGCACGCAAAGAAGTCTTTTCACTTAAGGTTGTCTGAAAAGATAGGAAAAGTGTATATTTTAGTATAAAATTCAAAACAATCATTTCCTAGATATTTCAGTTTGGCAAAATGTTAAGATTTTCCTTTCAAAAACTTCCAATACCAAAACTTTTTCGCGTCTTGTTTAGTTTTTAAAATACATTTAGACTATGTACTTGATGTCATCATTAATTATGACAACCTCGTACTAAAAATTATATTAAATGATATGGAACGAATTACAAGCCCTCCTTTTTTGAAAACTATACCTAAACGCATGCCCAATTATTATCAATTTGACTCTGTAGTAAGATATTTGAAATAAGAAATATTTCTTTGATAATTCTCATGCAATATTTCGATAGCATTCAATACTGTTAGACTGCCCCTTTAATATTTCAATCCTTTATGGGTGGATTTGACATACATAAATAAAATACTAAAATAAGAAAGATATGAATAGTTATCATAAGTACCAGGATTATAATTTAATACGCCAGAAGCATGTTCCGTCTACATAAGACTCATCAGTGACGCTCAGATCAAAACAGTTAGAAAGCCAATCAAGTATAAAGTTGAAGAGCATTGAGGACATAAACATCCAAAGTTTGTCTACCCTACCTGAGCACCTGAGATCACCCCTAGTTTTTGGTGGGGTTCGTGCTGCTTATTCTCTAGTTTTCTATGTTGTGTCATGTGTACTATTGTGTGTCTGTTTGTCTTTTTCATTTTTAACCATGGCGTTGTCAGTTTATTTTCGATTTATGAGTTTGGCTGTCCCTTTGGTATCTTTCGTCCCTCTTTTCCAAAAAGTCGTGCCAAATACGTCTAAGGTAATCCATTCCTGGGATAAGAAAATCCTTAGTTTTTCGAAAAATTTTGTAACGGGAAATTTATGATAATGACCATATATAATTGATATTCATGTCAACACTGAAGCGCCAACTACTGGGTTGGTGATACCTTCGTGGACTAAACGTCCACGAGCAGTGCCATCGACCCAGTGTTGTAAATTGTTATCAAAGGTACAAGGATTATAATTTAATACGCAAGACGCGCGTTTCGGCTTCATAAGACTCATCAGCGACGCTTATATCAAAACAGTTATAAAGCCAAATAAGGTTGTTAATTTTGATATATGTCGTTTTGTGCTTCTTTTAGATTATAAACAATGTTGACTGCTGTACCCTTAATTTGACTTTTTTAACCATTATGTCTGTTTGTTTTGTTCACGCATCATTGTCAATATACTTGAATTTGATGCGACTGACAAACAAGTGAGAGGTTTAGCGCTTTAAAACGAGGTTCAATTCACCAATTTTTACATAAGAAAATGCCTTACCAAGTCAGAATATGGCAGTTGTTATACATTAGTTGGATGTGTTTGAGCTTTTGATTTTACCATTTGATTATGAACTTTCCGTTTTGAATTTTCCTCGGAGTTCAGTATTCTTGTAATTTTACTTTTCCCTACAATAAGTTATTGCTTTCAGGACGTCATGATAATAACATATTTTGTATTTACATTTCATGCTCATAAATACAGGCAAGGCTGACCTACGATAATAGGATTCTATATGAAATTTGTAAAAGTAAATTCGAAGTCCACTTTGATAGGTGTATGCTGGGAAAGGCAGTTTTCGACCAAAGGATTAGACATTATATATAGCTATTTAGCACCTTCACCCTTCCCCTATCATTGCAACTGCAAAATAAATGCGCCGTATTTTCATAAGCAAACATAAGATAATTACTAAAAACAAATCTCTAAAATTTTTCTTCATTATCCTGTTCTTTAATATTTTTGTTCAACTTCGTTCATTCTATATCTAGTCATGTATCCTATCATAAAAAACGTTCCGGCCATAAGGATAAAGAAGGAGACGCGGATAAAACCTTCCTCATAATACCACATCCAGATCAGTACTACTACTAGTAGAACGAATGTTAAAGCAATCAATTGCTGGTAAGTTTTGTCATTTACGATTTCGGTGAACATTTCAATATCTTCTCCAATTGAACGCATAAAATTCTGCAAAATTTTTCTCCCATGTTTGAATTTATTTATGAAGGGTATATAAATGAACATTTTACGTTATCTCATTTCATTTTCTATTTTAGGATCTTGATTGTGTAGTATTGAATGTAATTCATAATTTACGCATAACACTGCTGATTACAAATTATACATGTTATATACTTGATAAAAATACTACTAGTCAAATACAGCATATCCAATTATAGTATATCTGCATTGGCAGTGATTTGTTTCCTTTTTATATGAAGCAAGTAAGCAAGATCATGCCATTTAAATGTAAATTAAACTGTCAATCATGTGTTTTGATTGGTGACATTTTACCTGTATAAATTGTGAAAAGGAAATGATTTTTAGAATAATTACACCTTATGTAAGAATCCTGGGTTTTGATTGGTTGATAGCCAGTGTATTTTTCACCAATTTACTGCTATCAAATGACGATCGTTCATTTTTAACGTTGCCGGGATATATGCAAAAAGGATATGCCTTTATACCCTCTCTGGCGTGGTATTTGCCAAAAAATACTCTATCCGACTGGACGCTTGTAACGTCACGATCATCAATGCGTTTTAGACATACGGTGTAATTAAACAGATATAGCATGTTCTTGAGGGGTATTTGCGAAAAATACCAGTCTTGAGAATGAAATTGCCTCGCCTTACGGCTCGCGAAATTTAACATTCTCTCGACTGGTATTTTTCGCAAATACCCCTCCTTAACATGATATATCTGTTCAATAACGATGTTATTGGCAGTTATATATATTATTCTCGTGGGATTTTGTCTATGTGTGTTACATTTTAGTGTTATGTCGTTGTTCTCCTCTTATATTTAATGCGTTTCCCTCGGTTTTAGTTTGTTATCCCGATTTTGTTTTTTGTCCATGGATTTATGAGTTTTGAACAGCGGTATACTACTGTTGCCTTTATTTATTGAATCATATTTAGTAAAATACAAAATTTACAAATGTAAACATCATTTGATAAACTTATCCTACCTCTTATTTTTATTTTCAACGTAAAAATTGTCAGAAATGAGCGCTTTTTGTTATAATTGGATGTAGCGTTGACTGTGTGCACATTTGGATATATGAACTGCAGAAATATATACCTCAGTTAACGAATAAAAGGTAAGCAACTCTAAAATAACATAACATATAAATAAATTTTCATTAAATATACCAATCTAATAATTTAGTATGTCTAACCCTTGTTTCGTCCCATTAATATATATATTATATATGTATTTATTTGAAGTTGTCAGTGAGAGATATTTTGCGTTAAATATTCGTAAAATCACAAATATATTTACTGACCCAAGAAAATTTACTTTAAAAGAGGGACGAAAGATACCAAAGGGACAGTCAAAGTCATAAATCGAAAATAAACTGGCAACGCCATGGCTAAAAATGAAAAAGACAAAAAGACAAACAATAGTAAACATGACACAACATATAAAACTTAAGAATAAACAACACTAACCCCAAATGACTCAAATTTGTTAAAGGTCGTTCAGCAAATTTTTACATTTACGTCGTTTGGTCATTGGTGGAAAATTGTCGTATTGGCAATCATACCACATCTTGTATTATTTTTTTTTTAGATAAACAGCAATATTTGTCCTTTCCCTGATTTAAGGAAATTTTCGGGCCAGGTGAGCTAATAAAGTAGAAGGGACAGAAAAAGCCTTTCTCGTGAAACAGTGTGCAGAGCAATGCTACTAGCAGTAAAACGGACGTTATAATTATCATTCGCCGGTAAGTTTTGTCATTTCTTACTAATTCGTAGAACATTTCAACTTTTTTATTTACAGAGTTTTCTTCATCAACCGAAGGAATATCAATAAGAAATTTCTCCCATGTCTGAGTTTATTTATAACCGGTATGTAATTGAAAATTTTACGTTATCTCATTTTAATCAGATTCTATTTTAGGACCTTGATTATATATTTTGAAAGGCATGTCTTATTCACACATAAAATCTCATTAAAGATACCAGGCTTATAATTTGGAACGACTATCTCTCGTTTCATCTACTTACTGATCATCAATAGCATTTAATTTTTTAAATATCTGTCATTCTTTTTTTATTTTCTGTTGTTGAATATATTGATATACTTTTAATCAACCAAATTTAAATGCATCAAATTGATCGATTGTTATAGATGTGTAACGGTTATTTATAGTTTCTAGTTTTCCAAAAACCATTATATCTGGGTCAGTAGAAAGAAGAATGACGTGTACATTTACGTGAGAGATGGAGTAACCGTGCAGGTTTGACTTCTTATTTCATTTGCTTTCGATATTTCTATAATTGTTCTTTTATTCATATTTGTTTGAAATTAAATGCTTGAATAGCTTTTTGAAATTATGTGTAAATTGGCAATTTTTCATGATTGCACAAATCAATGTGTACTATATTTATCATTATAAATTTACTTTCACTTTCTGTCTTCTACGACTACGCCATTCGCGTTATTCGAAAAGAAATGATAGTTAAGAGGGTCGGAATGGTTGTACCTTCATGACGAATTACAGTAAAAGTTCTTGCCAAATGACGTTAACGGTAATTTTTGGTGTATGACGATAAAATGTACTACTTTTAGACGATAACAACATAGACTGATTTTGACGAATCACGTTATTTTTTCTCCAAAAGTGACGGTAACGATAATTATTTGAGACTTCTGACGAATCCCGATAAGGTAGCAATGAACAGTTAGGAAAAAAATACTAAAATTTGCCCTTATGAATTTTACCATCCCCTTTTCATTGATTTTTTGCAATATCAAGCTTACTGTGTGTGTCATATATGGGCATATGTATGTAACCAGAATCTTCCATAGATTTTATATCCAGTATATAAAATGGTAAAATATAAATTCTTTTTGGTGTATCCATGGCAACAATCCGCATTTATTTGTTATAAAATATTGCGAAAAGGGGGGGAAAGATGTCACATTTTTCCCCACAATTTGGCTAAAAGTAGAATTTCAATCGCTTGAAGTAATACCTTTTCTGAAACTGTGTACATATATCATTCAGCAAATCCAATGAAAATCATATGTCTTTCATCTCATTTGTTTGTAAAATTGCGTCAAAAACTTCGTGTAGAAAAAGAGTGTTTGTAAACAGTACATTAATTTCTGGACCGATGGCCTGTCTAGCTTTGACAATACGGATTGTCAAACAGAAAACAACCCATAAAACATGTAAAAAATAATCTTGATGCTCTTATAAACCATCTTTGAAGGCTAAATTAGCACTCATCTGTCTAAAAATGAATTTTATTACACAATAACTTTTCTATTTGAAAAATTCACAGGGACCAAAATGCGAAACTAAACTCCTAACTGTGTAATGCTACCTAAGGATATTTTGACGAATCACGGTAAAATTTTAACGGTATCCGAAATGACTCATTGACGGCTGACGTTTAATGGCAATACTACCCTCAGTTAACGGTGTATCGATTTATAATTAAAAAATTCTTTATTTAATGATGGATGCATAAGCTTTCCCTTCCTAAATATGAAACCCTGTATCAAACAATATCGTTTATAAGTATCCTCACTGTTTTATTTATCAAATTGATTTGTTTGTATGTAATTTGTTTGGACCAAACCAAGTCTATTCTCTTAAAAAGAGATCAAATGATGTGATTGAGAGACAACACGTTTCTCTACCAGCTGTGTACATGATTTATCTAATAAAATATATGATACTGGACGTTAATCAATCAATTAATCAATGAATCATTTTACGTCTCACATCCCTACCTACGAAGTCAAAGAGGACAATAGGTGTGCACTCCGGCCGTCTGTATTTCCGCCAGTCTGTCTACAAGACAGTCCGACAAATCCGTTTTACTCTTTTCTTCTTGCTGAAAGGTATTACTTTGAAATTTAATATATTGTTTTTCATGACCAGTAACATATCAAGTCCGAAACAGACGTCATCATGGACACGGTGTCGTCTGATATGGCAGGTGTCCCCCTCATCACCAGACATGACAAATATGACTGTCCCTGGTATCGTTCGTCCTTCTTTTATAACCACTGCGTCGATATCTCTGCTGGTGGACAATTTGTCCCCGAGAACATCAACCACCCAGAAGCAAAACTAAAATTGCACGCACTTTCGAAGATCAAACAGGAAATTTGCTCGGACGTCGCCCAGTATAAAAAGGTCCGAAACAGACGTCACCATGGACACGGTGTTGTCTGGTATGGTAGGTTTCCCCCCCCCCCCCCCCAACCATCACCAGACATGACAAATATGACTGTCCCTCTGGTATCCTTCGTCCCTCTTTCTGAATTTTATCCCAATATCATGATTTTGATGAGTAATGGTTATTTGATTCACGCAAATAGTCTGTTTTATGCATTTGGGTTTTTCTCATCCTGCTTGGAGAAATTGATTTTAATAGTTGTTAAAAAGTTTACATCAGGAGATATTATAGATCAAGTTAGCATTTTATTTTATAATGGAATATTTACCGGTAGGGGACTATATTTTGCCGAGCAAAACTACGAATGCTTGTTTGGTTTTATATAGTGACAATAGAATATACATACTGCTATTAATATGATTCATTTATTTGTTTTAATTCAAATTTGACAAAACGATTAGCCAAAACTAAACTGTCTGCAAAGTAAAATTACAAAATGAATTTTCGAAAGTTTTCTCCGAAGCAATGTTAAGAAACCAATTTTGAATTCCAAAGTATGAACTGTTTGAGATCAATAAATATTAATAAACTACGATAAAGCAAAACTATATAAGCTCGGAACATATGTTTTGTCTGATGATTATCATATCTTTATAATATGTGATAAAAACCAAGAAGGTCGAATTTAAGAAACACTAAAGATTTAAACAGGGGACATATTAATCATGCAAAAAGAAAATTACAAAAATATTGAGCCCAAAGGAAAATCCAAAAAGGAATTCCCTCATCAAACGACAAAGCTCGAACATTCCAACGAATGGAAAACAACTGTCAAATTCTTATCTAGACTCAGACATCTGCAGAAAATTGGGAACTAAATGTCTTATAGCTAACCAAGTCTCTTACATACATTCCATTATATTGACAACAATGTGTGAAGAAAACAAACAGACACATAGACAAAAAATCAAAAATAGTGATACAGCCGTCAACATTGTGTTCAACATACACCAAATCTTAGTTATGTCAATAGAGTATTGACCTAGATATAAATAAATTTATTTAAATAGCGTTGACTGTGTGCACATTTTGGTATATGAACTGCAGAAAAATATACGTCGGTTAACAAATAAGAGGTAATCAACTCTTAAATAACATAACATATAAATAAAATCTCATTAAATATACCAAGCTAATAATTGTGTACGCCTAATCCTCGTTGCTTCCACTTACTGCTCATTAATCATTTTTAATAGCATTTGTTTTCATATATATTTCTATCATTTGATTTCCCTTTGTTGAATATATTGATATACTTTTTAAAGGTGAAGTGAAATCGCTTTTTTTTCAATCAAGGAATTTAAATGTATCACATTAATCGATGTCTTTAGCATGTTAAGATGTGTAACGGTTATTTATAGTTTCTAGTTTTCCAAAAACCATCAGTATATCTGGGTCAGTAGAAAGAAGAATGACGTGTACATTTACGTGAGAGATGGAGTAACTGTGCAGGTATGACTTCTTATTTCATTTGCTTTCGATATTCATATAATTGTTCTTTTATTCATATTTGTTTGAATACTTGAATAGCTTTGTGAAATTATGTGTTAATTGCCATAATTATTTTTCATGATTGCAAAAATAAATGTGTACTATATTTGTCGTCATAAATTTACTTTTACTTTCTGTCTTCTACGACTACGCCATTGGCGTTAATCAAAAAGAAATGATAGTTAAGAGGGTCGCAATGGGGGTACCTTCATGACAAATAACAGTAAAAGTTCTTGCCAAATGATGTTAACGGTAATTTTTGGTGTATAACGATAAAATGTACTACTTTTAGACGATAACAACATAGACTGATTTTGACGAATCACGTTATTTTATCTCCAAAAGTGACGGTAACGATAATTATTTGAGACTTCTGACGAATCCCGATAAGGTAGCAATGAACAGTTAGGAAAAAATACTAAATTTTGCCCTTATGAATTTTACCATGTATGTAATCAGAATCTTCCATAGATTTTATATCCAGTATATAAAATGGTAAAATATAAATTCTTTTGGTGTATCCATGGCAACAATCTGCATTTATTTGTTATAAAACATTGCGAAAAGGGGGGAAAGATGTCACATATTTCCCCACAATTTGGCTAAAAGTAGAATTTCAATAAAATTGAGAATGGAAATGGGGAATGTGTCAAAGAGACAACAACCCGACCAAATAAAAAACAACAGCAGAGGGTCACCAACAGGTCTTCAATGTAGCGAGAAATTCCCGCACCCGGAGGCGTCCTTCAGCTGGCCCCTAAACAAATATATACTAGTCCAGTGATAATGAACGCCATACTAATTTCCAAATTGTACACAAGAAACTAAAATTAAAATAATACAAGACTGACAAAGGCCAGAGGCTCCTGACTTGGGACAGGCGCAAAAATGCGGCGGGGTTAAACATGTTTGTGAGATCTCAACCCTCCCCCTATACCTCTAACCAATGTAGTAAAGTAAACGCATAACAATACGCACATTAAAATTCAGTTCAAGAGAAATCCGAGTCTGATGTCAGAAGATGTAACCAAAGAAAATAAACAAAATGACAAAAATACATAAATAACAACAGACTACTAGCAGTTAACTGACATGCCAGCTCCAGACTTCAATTAAACTGACTGAAAGATTATGATTTCATCATATGAACATCAGGCACAATCCTTCCCGTTAGGGGTTTAGTATCATACCATCATAACATATATGAGAAGAACATAACCCGTGTCATGCCAACAACTGTTTTTAAAAAAAAAAAAAAAAAAAAAAATGTGTTTAGTTCCGATGCAAAGACCTTATCAGTGACTCAATATTAACGCCAAAATATGCAATCTTTAATGACTTGACAACAGTATCGTAATTATATCCCTTCTTAATAAGTCTATTCAAAGGTTTTGTAAGTTTCTGAGGTGAATACTGACACCTTTGTGCTTTATAAAGAATATTACCATAAAAAATTGGATGTGAAATACCTGAACGTATTAGAAGTCTGCATGTTGAGCTATATTTACGAATGATGTCTTTATACCGATGATAAAATTTAGTAAATGTTTTGACTAGTTTGTGATATCGAAAACCCTGGTGTAATAATTTTTCAGTAATACATAAATTTCTCTCGTTAAAATCTGAAACATTGTTACATACACGAGCGAATCGTACAAGTTGAGATATATAAACACCGTAGGATGGTGACAAGGGAACGTCACCATCTAAAAACGGATAATTAACGATAGGAAATGAAAAATCATCCCTTTTATCATAAATTTTAGTATTCAGCTTTCCATTAGTGATATAGATATCAAGATCGAGAAAAGGGCAGTGGTCATTGTTAGTATTAGCTTTATTTAAAGTAAGTTCAACAGGATAAATTTCATTAATATACATACTGAAGTCGTCATTATTGAGAGCCAAAATATCATCCAAATATCTAAAAGTATTATTAAATTTGTTTATCAAATGTTTTTCAATCGCTTGAAGTAATACCTTTTCTGAAACTGTGTACATATATCATTCAGCAAATCCAATGAAAATCATGTCTTTCATCTCATTTTTTTTGTAAAATTGCGTCAAAAGCTTCGTGTAGAAAAAGAGTGTTTGTAAACAGTACATTAATTTCTGGACCGATGGCCTGTCTAGCTTTGACAATACGGATTGTCAAACAGAAAACAACCCATAAAACATGTAAAAAATAATCTTGATGCTCTTATAAACCATCTTTGAAGGCTAAATGAGGGACGAAAGATACCAAAGGGACAGTCAAACTCATAAATCTAAAACAAACTGACAACGCCATGGCTAAAAATGAAAAAGACAAACAGAAAAACAATAGTACACATGACACAACATAGAAAACTAAAGAATAAACAACACGAACCCCACCAAAAACTAGGGGTGATCTCAGGTGCTCCGGAAGGGTAAGCAGATCCTGCTCCACATGTGGCACCCGTCGTGTTGCTTATGTGATTACAAATCCGGTAAATAGTCTAATTCGGTAGGTCACATTCATGAAAGGGAAGGGGATTGTAATTAGCACTCATCTGTCTAAGATGAATTTTATTACACAATAACTTTTCTATTTGAAAAATTCACAGGGACCAAAATGCGAAACTAAACTCCTAACTGTGTAATGCTACCTAAGGATATTTTGACGAATCACGGTAAAATTTTAACCAATTTGACGCTAACGGTATCCGAAATGACTGATTGACGCTCGGATTGACGACTGACGTTTAATGGCATTACTACCCTCAGTTAACGGTGTATCGATTTATAATTAAAAAATTCTTTATTTAATGATGAATGCATAAGCTTTCCCTTCCTACATATGAAAACCTGTATCAAACAATATCGTTTATAAGTATCCTCACTGTTTTATTTATCAAATTGATTTGTTTGTATGTAATTTTGTGTGAAGAAAACAAACAGACACATAGTCAAAAAATCAAAAATAGTGATACAGCCGTCAACATTGTGTTCAACATACACCGAATCTTAGTCATGTCAATAGAGTATTGACCTAGATATAAATAAATTTATTTAAATAGCGTTGACTGTGTGCACATTTTGGTATATGAACTGCAGAAAAATATACGTCGGTTAACGAATAAGAGGTAATCAACTCTTAAATAACATAACATATAAATAAAATCTCATTAAATATACCAAGCTAATAATTGTGTACGCCTAATCCTCGTTGCTTCCACTTACTGCTCATTAATAGCATTTGTTTTCATATATATTTCTATCATTTGATTTCCCTTTGTTGAATATATTGATATACTTTTTAAAGGTGAAGTGAAATCGCTTTTTTTTTCAATCAAGGAATTTAAATGTATCACATTAATCGATGTCTTTAGCATGTTAAGATGTGTAACGGTTATTTATAGTTTCTAGTTTTCCAAAAACCATCAGTATATCTGGGTCAGTAGAAAGAAGAATGACGTGTATGGTATACATATAAAAGACGTTTGGTCTGATCATACAAACACTTTCACTGATTTAAATATTAATTAAAAACTGATAAAAAGTTTCATTGCCGTTCCCTCCGAGGTTCCCTCTTAAAGAACGCTGTCACAATGCAATTTCTTTAAATAATTGTTATCATGTTTTATGTATACAAACCCTTGAATGTTAATTAGGTGCAAATGTCAATTTGGTCGGATTTATTGCATCTGTCACTGGCATCAGTGGAAATACCACATCAGAATAAATAGAGTTTAATTGGTTTGACAAATAACTGATGCATTTACGACTTTGGTTTAACAGCATCAAAAATATATACGGACATCTGATTAGTTTCAGATACTTATGATATAATCAAGCAAGTGATAATATCAACCTATTGATATATTTAATCTGGATTTCTCACCCTTTTCATATATCATAGAGCATGAAAAAGTGACCTATTCCAGCGGCTCATCCCTACCACTAATTATATAGTAAGGGGCCCCCCCCCCCCGAGGTATGGTGTACATTTACGTGAGAGTAACCGGGCAGATTTGACTTCTTATTTCATTTGCTTTAGATATTTCTATAATTGTTCTTTTATTCATATTTGTTTGAATACTTGAACAGCTTTATAAAATTATGTGTTAATTGCCATAATTATTTTTCATGATGGCAAAAATTATTTTTTACTATATTCATCATAATGATTATAAATTTACTTTCAGTTTCTGTCTTCTACCTCCATGAAAAATACCAGTAAAGGTTCTTGCCAAATGACGTTAACGATTTTTGGTGTATGACAAGAAAACGTTCAACTTCTTTTACACGATAAAAACATAGACTGATTTTTCACGAATCACGTTATTTTTTTCTCCGAAAATGACAGTAACGGTAATTATTTGAGACCTCTGACGAATCACGATAAGGATATTTTGACGAATCACGGTAAAATTTTAACCAATTTGACGCTAACAGTAGCCGAAATCACTGTTTGACGCCTGGCGTTTGATGGCATTACTACCTTCAGTTAATGGTGTATCGATTTATAATAAAAATATTCTTTATTTAATGACGGATGCATAAGCTTTCCTTCCTAAATATGAAAACCTGTGTCAAACAATATCATTTATAAGTATCCACACTGTTTTATTTATCAAATTGATTTGATTGTATGTAATTTGTTTGGACCAAACCAAGTCTGTTCTCTTAAAAAGAGATCAAATCATATGTATGAGAGACAACACGTTTCTCGAACAGCTGTGTACATGATTTATCTAATGAAATATATGATACTGGACGTTAATCAATCAATTAATCAATTAATCATTTTACTTCTCACATCATGATTTTATTGGTTCCCTACCTACGAAGTCAAAGAGAACAATAGGTTTGTACTCCTTCCGTCTACTTTCCCCCAGTCTTTCGACCAGTCAGTCCGACAATCAGTTTTCATCTTTTCTTCTTGCTAAAAATATTAATTTGATATTTTTTATATATTATGACCAGTAACATATCAAGTTTGAATTTTGTCCCGATATCATGATTTTGATGAGGATGGTCATTTCCTTCACACAAATAGTCTGTTTTTCCAGATTATTTTTTTTTAAAGTTCATGTTACTTGGATATATTGATTTAATAGTTGTTAAAAAGTTTACATTAGGAGATACTATAGATCTCATTTTTTTAATTCAAAAATTGACAAAACGATTTATTCAAACAAGATTTTCTGCAAAGTTGCAATATTATACTAAAATTACAAAATAGATTTCCGGAAGTTTTCCCCGAATCAATGTTCAGAAATCAATTTTAAGTTTCCAAAGTATGAACTGTTTAAGATCAATAAATATTAATAAACTAAGATAAAGCCTAAAAATATGAGCTCGGAACATATGTTAATTTAGTCTGATAATTATCGTATCTGCATAATACATGTATTTGAATAAAACCAGGAAGGCCGAATGTAAGAAATACTAAAGATTTAAACAGGGGAAATATTTATTATAGAAAAAGAAAATTACAAAAATACGTAATTCCCGTACCAAACGGCAAAACCAAAGCTCGAACATACCAACGAATTGAAAACAACTGTCACATTCCTGACTTGACACAGACATCCTCACATGCAGAAAATGGTAGACCAAATATCCTATAGCTAACCATAGCTAACCAAACCTCTCACCTGTATGACATTCGCATATATTCCATTATACTGACAACAATGTGTGATCAAAACAAACACACACATAGGAAAAAATTCAAACATAGTGGTACATCCGTCAACATTGTGTTCAACACCAAATCTTTCGCGTTTGTCACCGGAAAAAAACCTCGCCAATTATGCACGCCTTTATGACGCCATTTACCAGATAGAGGGTACCGCCTGTATCCCTGCACTATTAATGTTCACCAAGCGTTTTAGTGATCGTCATTGTGCAGGATAAACTAAATCTAATATTTGTTCCGTAGGTAACTTATCACAATTCCCTTATGATAACAGTGCTGAATATAAATTTTAAAATTTTAATTTGACGAATAATTCGTTCAATATAGCATTATCACTTTTCCACTAATCGCTTAACAAAGGAACGGACTTGACGACACCCCGAAGCGCACGAATGGTTTTCACTAAAACCAAAGTTTTTGACAGATTTGCAACGAACTCGAAAGTTGTCTATTATGTCAATGATTTATTGACCTCGATATATATATATATATGAATATTTCATTAAATTTCAACCCTATAGTTACACACAATTTATTTTGCGATTCCAAATAAAGTAATTATTCCGATCATTTATATCACAACAATAGGAGAATACCATTGATATCAATCGTACCAAAGAAACATGTCTTACCAATCGTAACATCCAAATCTTTCTTACCAATCGTACAACTATACATTTGTAACACTCAGAAGCGAGTCCGATTCCCTCAGACGTATCTATATAACGTTATTGAACTCCGAAACATGTCTAGTTGTAAAAGGCGCTAAAGCATGTCATTCTTTAACACCCAATCGGGTTCATTATTTTTTTTTATATATAAACGCCCAAATGTGTCCTCGTTACTTGTTTATTGCTTTTTCGTTGACTCAAACTCTTTTTATCATTTAATTACTAGTTAAAATAATATCCTTAAGGTCTTTATCAAACTAACAGTATATACCTTACCAAGGCTGTGCAAGAAGTAAAAATACGCAACAATGTCATGTTGAAATGTGGATATCAAATAAGATACCTCCTTCTCTCTATACATCAAAAGTATTAACTCTTTCAGGGTGCCGTCAGTGGTATGCTGAAATTCCACTCTGTTGTCCCCGTACATATGTTATAGATAATGCATATTTTAAGGTTTTCCTTGTCGTAGAACACACCGAGGGGTGTCAGTATTGATCAAATGAAAGACCGACCGGAGGGAGGTCTTTCTTTGAACAATCCTGACACCCCAAGTTGTTTCTACAACAAGAAAAACCTTAAAATATGCATTATCTGACTTATATACCGTCAAAAAAATATTAATTTTATAAAGATTTGTAAAATTTAGTGTCCTATTTTACCGACAACACTAAAGTGGGATATTCCTTTCTAATGTGTTCAGGTTTTAATACGCCCTGCGGCTCATGTAGAATGTGAAATAAAACTCACTAAATAATTTAGATATAAACCTTTTAAAAATTATTATCCATACACAATAAAAATATTACTGTAACTGCATGAAGTAAGACACAAATGTATTGTCATCATCCTATAACGGTGTATGACAAATACAAGACACATTGTAAGTAATTTATAGTACCATTTAGCTTATGGAAAAGGGGGAGGGGGTATGTTTTTTTTTCTCTATTTGTTATGTTATTTCTATCGCGGAAAAGTGGTTATTTTTTTTAACAATTTTACTTGAATCGAATGAAAAATTCAGAAAGATTGTCTTTTGAATAGCAATACATTTTATTAAAATATAATCAGGATATAATTATATACCCTCCGCACCCGACCCTTACGTGAGTTACGTTAATGTTATTCAATAGAATATCAGATTATCTTATTAGTTGATCATTTGATAGAGTAAAAGGTAAACATAAATTTTAAAAAGTTCAGAACTGACACGAAGACGATTATGAACACATGTTGGTCACAGTATGATTTCCTATTCATTGTATATCGTTCAGTGAACATCAATGAAATATTTGCCACTGGACGTTAAGTGACACGAATATGTTAAATCTTGATTTATTTTATGAAAGTCTACATTAAAATTCATCTGAAATATATGATAATGTTTCTTTATTGAAGCGATCAATTAACAAAACTTCACGTTATTTGTTTCTAAAATTAAAATGCGGGACTACAATGACGGTTTCTTTTACACCCATCATCGATTGAACTTTAAAAAATAAATTTCCAAATCGGAAACAACAAACTATTAGACGAATAAAGTTTTGAAGTAAATCATAGATTGCATGTTTATCAAGGAAAATAATGACCTCACACAGGTCATTATTTTCTGCCTTGAAGCATATATCATTGAAACATGGCATCGTCCGGGTTGATTCTGAAAAAGAATGACCTGTCGTTCTGAAAGAAAATAACTCCATATAGGTATATAAAGCCTTATTATCTAGTGGTAGTTAGAATTTCCCCAACTTTAATTGCAAACGGCATCTGATATATAAAGAGGAATGAAGGACTGTCTTGTGAATGCATTTTTCATCTTCTTAAGATTTATGCAATTGGAACCCAACATTTCCAATTGCGTAATTGTCGTAAATTACTACGTTATTGACGTTACTGAGAACTAAAAGTTTTGAGAAGTTCAAGCGTTTTAAAAAGAACATGTTTCGGCAAATAACAATTACTTGGCACGTTTGAGGGTTATGAAATCGGACACGCTTGTGCGATATCAACTTTTAAAGACACGTTTCGGGAAATCGGACACATTTTGGGGAACGGGCAAAATCAATACCAATCGTACCAATCGTACCAACCATACCATAAATACCACTCTTACACACCATTAATATCGTACCAATCGTACAAATCAAATTCTTATATGCTCCACCAAACCTTTCTTATTCGTTTAACAAACTATACGAAGCAATATCATCGATTGAGCGTATATAAAAAAAATCTATCAATTTTTTTGTTTATTATTTTATCGACTTTGGAGTTTATATTTCATATGTGTGATTTAAATCTTTTGATTGTCATTACCTGGCCGAGTATCAGGATGTTCTACTAAAGTCAGTCAAAAGTCGGTAATATTGAAAAAGTCTTTTTCTTTGGTTACATCTTCTGACATCAGACTCGGATTTCTCTTGAACTGAATTTTAATGTGCGTATTGTTATGCGTTTACTTTACTACATTGGTTAGAGGTATAGGGGGAGGGTTGAGATCTCACAAACATGTTTAACCCCGCCGCATTTTTTGCGCCTGTCCCAAGTCAGGAGCCTCTGGCCTTTGTTAGTCTTGTATTATTTTAATTTTAGTTTCTTGTGTACAATTTGGAAATTAGTATGGCGTTCATTATCACTGGACTAGTATATATTTGTTTAGGGGCAAACTGAAGGACGCCTCCGGGTGCGGGAATTTCTCGCTACATTGAAGACCTGTTGGTGACCCTCTGCTGTTGTTTTTTATTTGGTCGGGTTGTTGTCTCTTTGACACATTCCCCATTTCCATTCTCAATTTTATTTCAAACATACCGAACTTTATGAGTATATAAATCGTACTATTGAATGAACATCCTTTAGAATAGCTCACGATTAAGATTTGATTTTTAGTTTATTAGATGTGAAATATCTTTAAGTATGTTCCACTTCCGTCTTTGTTTGGCCTTTTAAATATTTCGTATAAGGGTGTGACTGTTGTGTAGAAGAAACACGCGTCTGGCACCTATCTTTGGTGAGGATTCTTGTTCAACTTAAACTTATATAGTCATAAATTTGCTATAATTATATTTATGTATGAAATATATATTTTCAGACCCAACTAGACCATGGCCACGTTGCAATCAGTAGGTGTTAATATGAACAACTGGCGTAAACCGCTTTATATCTTTGGTCCCAATGAACAGGACCTCCAATATTTAATTTCAAGAAATGAACATTTGCAGAATATCAATCCTAAAAATTTTGAAGATCACCGTCGTACAACAGATGAAGTTCTCAAGGTAGTAATGCAAGGAATACGTAAATTTTCAGGAGAACAGTTTGAAGGGTTGGTTCTCCATGATGAGTTGATAAAGTTTGGTAGTTCAAGAGAGGGATTGAAAGTCATTGATGCTCTTGAGTTTGATAGCATCCTCATATTTGATATAAATGGAATGATTGTAGAACCTGCCCCAGGTGATGCTCTTGGGTTGGTGCGGCTTCGGGTCATCAATGCTGAGGCTTTGTTAGAAAGATACCCATGGACCAGAAAATGTGAAGTGTTTCAAAAAGTCGGTATGAACAAATACTTCATCAACTCAAGGAATCTACACTTAAAAGTATTCGAATCTATTATCGACAAAACCCGTGAACTGGTGAATGAACAACTACGGGCAGGAGAGACAAACTTTTCTCTAAGACGAATTGCCAAGCCACCAACATTAGACATTAATATAACCTTAAATAATGAAAGAGATATAAACGATTTATTCAACTCGTTTTCTAACATTACTTTGGAAGGACAATCTACTAGAATGGAATCCAGATCATTCAATAAATCTTTGGATATGGATATTGTTCCAGCCCTTCTTTTGCGACACGATTATGTTCCAGATCCTAATACGACCAACTCGCCCAATGGGATTCGACAAATGGTTTGCCCTGTATATGCCGTAATGAAATGGGTCCATACGCCGAACTCAGTAATGACAAGCGACAAGGACTCCTTGTGGAGAGTTTGTACGTCTGGATATGAGAGACATATTCTAGACGTCTGCCAGTTGAATCCTAGTCAACAGTTCTTGATGACGGCTTGTCGAATCTTAAAGACATACGTTTCCAATCAGGACGGCACGAATCAGCTTCACACAGTTGCGGCATCAAATCACCTGAAAACAATATGTTTCCATTGTATAACATTACTAACGATACCAAAAGAGCATAACTCATTGTCAGGCGTCAAAGAGGCCATGGGTTATTTTCTGTCGTTTCTGGATTTATGTATTAGATCCAAAACGCTGCCACACTTTTTCTATGGAAATCCCTGGTTAGTTCTAATGTTTCCCGACACCAGCTTTGGACAAGAGGACGACATCAAAAACTTGTATGGATCAATGAGTCCCGATACCTTCAGACAGGCTACTTTAAGTTATGCCAAGATGTTACTAGACCTGAAAAGATTTTATACGGAGATTGAATGTCTTGATGCCGATCGCATAGGCCGGTTTAAGGAACTGCTTGGCCTTCAGCACGCCTACAGAAAACCTGGTGGTGTACACATGTTTTGAAAAACTATTTTTCTTTATGTGAAACTCAACTTATAAATCATAGTGGTGTTTGTGTCAAGCTTTGGTGTTTGAACGCTTCATATATAAAACTAACTTTTGTCGTTGAGTGTAAATGCATGTAGTCGTTCATGTAATTGCAACTGGTTTGGGTTTTTTCAATGTGCAGATTTCGTTTCTTTATAGATACGTGTGTGTAAAATTCGGAATTTCTGCATGTTATGTATTATGGTATCATGAAAATTTTATCAATGGTGTTTTGTGGAATCTTTTAGTTACCAGGTAAACTAACAAATAAATTATCTATAATCCTTTTCATACAGTGAAAGTTTACTACTGCGAAATCGACTATTCAATTGACATCGTTTTTATTTGTTTAAACATATTCAACATTACTTCAAGTTAGTTTCCTTTATCAAAGATGCCAGTTTTAATTGTTTGAAGTTAGACAGGTAATCCAGAAAACTGGTAATCCTTGGCAATTAAAATCAGAGTCGCGTGCACCTTCTCAGAGAGCGATGATTGAACTCCCACAATATTTCAACCAGAGACAAATACTTTGCCTTTGCATCTCATGTCAATAGCAAATATTTCTCTGTAAATCTGTTGTATCCATCGTTTATTTGCCTCTCAATTGGTTTTGGTTTGTTTCCCTTATGGGTTTAAAGTTTGATATTTTTAATTGTTTAACATATATAGGCTAAAGGTTTTTCTTGAGTATAGATTCTCGTCTTTCGGAATGCATGTGCTTTGATTTGAAGTAATTATTTTGAACTTGAAATGTTCGGATTTTCAGGTCACTCGTACGTCGACGAATAGTAAACTAGTCAAACATTTATATCTTCTACTTTATATTAAACAGATAAAAAATTGGATTTATTTTTATTAGCTCTGAAACAAAAAAATGACAGTTCTAAAGCATACCTACGTATTCATCATTCCTTGATATTGAAAAGCAAAACCAAATTTCATTTAACTAACACGGAATTTAGCAGAAATCAGATATGAGCTTTAGCTCGCCTGAAAATTAAAATTCAATAAAGAAGACTAGTCACTAAAGCCCGAATTGATTACCAAGTTGAAAGGTCTGGTCACCAAAATGCACATTTACAGATAACATAGAAGTAGCAATGATGCAGTATTTCATAAATAAAAGTACGCAAGACGAAGTCAATTAATTGTTATCAGTAGGGCGACATAAATAAATTTATGTTTTACTTTAGTCTTTTAATACTAGTAATAATTTTAGATTTTCAATAAAAGATGAACCTTTGGGGACAGAAATGCAACTCCTTTGAATTGCGATAATTCTACACTCTCGACAGTTAATTTTAATTATTTCAAAAGTTTGGCAAGCCTCGCGCTTTAAATATTAACATTTAATTGTCTCCAGTGGAGAAATATCGTAACACACCTGTTGCAGTGATGGAATCTATATATCTCTCACCGTTATTCAAAATCAATAAATATAATCATGAAAATACTGAAATTAAAAATTAAAAAAATAGCTTTAGTCATAAAAAAAAACTGCAGTTTCTTTAACTTTTTAGGAAGGTTTTATAGAGTTATTAATTTGTAACAAACTTGGAGTCCGGACGGTATCAATGTGTTAACAATGTAAACTAAAGTCCAATTATAAGTTAAATACAGAAACATCTAAAAAATATCTTCAATTTTTTTTTAATTTGGTACAACTCATCTTCTGTCCAAATTTCGTAAAATTCCATGAGGATTTGATAAAGTAATTGATGACTGAAACACTCCAGACAGAAGAAAAAGATTGACAGTCAAACTCATAGATTGAAAATAAACTGACAACGCCATGGCTAAAATTAAAAAAAGGCAAACAGACAAATAATAGTACAGAAGACAAAACATTAAAAAAAATAAAGACTGAGCAACACGAACCCCACCAAAAACTTGGGCTGATCTCAGGTTCTCCAGAAGGTAAGCAGATCCTGCTCCACATGTGACACCCGTCTTCAAGAGATATTCGAAAGATACCAGAGTAAAATCCTAACTCATAGATCGAAAACTGACAACGCTATGGCTAAAAAAGAAAAAGTCAAACAGACAAATAATAATACACCAAACACAACAAAGAAACACAAGACTTAGCAACACAAACCCCACCAACATAGGGGTGTGGTCTCAGGTGCTCCGGAAAGGAGCAGGTTATTTTTCAAGTTATTGAATGGACAATGTTAGGCAGCCGTCCGTTCGACCGCCTTGCCGCCTTCCGTACATCACAAAGTTAAAAACCTATATTTTTCTTTGGAATTTCGGTTTTATTTATTTATTTTTTAATTATCGATTCTTTATACTAGTACATAACAACCTCAATGGTCTGAATAATCTGCTATTTATGGTGATTTCCCCTTCCTTTGGCAGTTTATTGCTAATTCAAAATAATAGTAAGCTTGTTATTCTGGTCTCATACATGAATGAATGAATGAATGAATGAATGAAACTTTATTTCCTCCATGTATATTTTGCATACAAAAAGAAATTAATGATTATTTACACAATAAACAAAATATCATACATTTTGAGATAAATACCCAATAAATAATTAAAACAAACATATCTAGATAAACACACAATACACATATTCTAGTATACACAACAAAAACACAATGTTTTTCAATCAACTTTTATCAAAGTCTATTTAAAATTCAAAATTAAACCTGTTTTCAGAAAATACATGTCTGAATTTTTAACATGTTTTGCTATGTAATACATCATTCTAGACCAATCTATAGGATCGAGATCCTATACGATATCATTAACAACACCTAATAGTACTTCAAGAAGGTCATCGTCGTCTTAATTGAAAATGTGTACAATTTTATAAAACATAACATTTCTCTCTGTTATAGAACATGACACTCCATAGTTAAATGTTTAACGATATCAAACGATATCAAAAGACTGTTTGTTACTTAGAGTACATGTAGCTTTCTTAATGGCTGCCGATCCTAAAGCTACAAGTACTAGCAGTTCGAGTTTTGCATCGGGATATAAAACTGTCAGGACAGGTTGGTAAAGGCAGAGCCACTTCAATAAATTTAATAAGTTATATTACTGGGAAATACAGATTTCTATTATATCAAGTTTTGTGTATGTTATGGATAACTTTGCTTTAGTATTTGAAGTTTAAATTGGAACTGACAATTTTTTTTGGCAAAAACCTATGTGCGACATCGTTGTAGAAAATTTAACCATTCATTGTTGACATTTTTTAATAAAAAGCAGAATTCACATGTTGAAATGTTTGCTTACTTTACCTATCATGATTGAACTCGTGTTTAAAGTCTGCAACATAAAGGTTTTACTATCATATAAACTCTACATTATGAACGATCCATGTGTATAGGGTCAAGGTCAAAAGTACTCTAGTTAAGCTGTTGTATTTAAAGGTTTTGATTCTGGTATCATTGCTACCGTTGAAAGAATGCAGCAAAATCAAACTACAGTATTTGTCTTTAAATGAAAAAGTACTGGTAGGCCTCTTATTAACTATTGTCAAATTTCTAAGCATTTGGCAGAAATATTCATGTTTTCTGCAACTAATTAATTAATTGATTGATGTCTGTCAGCTTAATTTCCAGTTGCAAACATTTCCTGCATATTCAAGACAAAATTCTCTAATAACTCAATCATTTCAAACGAAAGTGTACTATCAGTGTAATTGTTGTAAATTTATATCAGGTTTATAAGAGGTTAAATCAACATGCTTATCAAACCTGACGTGTGATCATGATGATAGTAGAAAATAGGTTATCTGTAATGAGTCAATACAGGTATACTGATAAACAGAATATAGGTTAACAGATATAAATCGGAAAACAGATGTTATAAACTTGAACTGGTAAAATAAATATGGACCACAGACATTTGTGTCACTTGATATCATGGAAGGGTCATCTCAAAACCTATTAAACTTATTATTGTGCAGGAAAAGATCAACATGAAAACATGCACAGGTAGACATAATCTAAGCTAGATTACAATACAATGTGTAAAAACTGATCGTCTATAGTTCTTCAATACTTCAATTAATTTTCTGAAAATTTGCTGATACAAAATAAAAATGAATATTTTAATACCAGAGTTAATTTTATAACTGTTCACTGTAGTTGCTTCATAACAAATAGCACACATAATTATATTTAACTATACTTCTACAGAATTAGAATCAATACATGTGTAAATACAAAAGTCTGTAGAGTACTGACAATAAAAAATGATGATAAAATATTTTTGAGACAGCCCCTCAAACAGGAGGACATTTAAGCAAAATTCTACTTACAATCAGCATTTATCAGACATCTATTAAACGAATAACATTGTTTTATTTCAAAATCTTCCATATCATTGACCATGATGGCTCAAGAAGCAAAAGTGGACATTGAATTTACTATTCCATCAGTGTGCCAAATATGTGATACTTCCTCCAACATCAAGTGGCTGTGCCTTGAATGTGATTTATTTTTCTGTCTTCAATGTGAATCAAAATTTCATACCAAAAGCAAAACGTTAGCCGCACACAGTAAAATTGACATTGAAAAGTGTGGAAACAAAAATATTGCTGAAGTTATTCGTAAAGGTGAACTTCAGAATATTCAGTGTGATATACATGCTGATAAGAAATGTTCCCTTTTTTGTCGAGAATGTGGACAGACAATCTGCACCAACTGTGTAATGACAAACTCTCATAAAGACCATAAACTTAATTCCATTGAAGAAGTTTATGATGGTAAAGTTCAAGAGATGAAAGATTTTCAGAAAAGAATTCAATCTGAAATTCCATTGTATCAGAAAACTGAAGATAATCTCAAAGATGTTCTAGCCAAAGCATTTAAACAATACAGTTACATCAAAGAACATGTCACATGGAAAGAAAAAGAAATAATTAATGAAACCAAAAACTATGCCAAGAAACTTTTAGATGAAGCAGAAACTGAGTGGAAAACAGTTGGACAACAAATCAATCAAGAAATTACTGTAGTGAAAAATATCAAAGAAAACTTTAAGAATGAAAGGGAAGTAAAAAGCCATACATTGCCAGTATCCAAATTATTAACTAAAACGTTTCCGACCGTAGATAACACCTACTCACCTGATGTAGAAGTTCATCAAATAAAGGCACAGCAACATTATTTCAAGTTCCAGAGTTTTAAAATAAAAGAGTTCTTTGGATACTTGTCTAAAGGTCCTGGTTTAAAGTTGGTTGAAACGTATCAAACAAATTTTGATGGTTTCACAAAGATTTTGCCACTGGACTATGGCCGAGCTGTTATTTCTAGCTGGAATAGTCGAGTCGTACAGGAAGTCCATTTTGATAAACACAATATGATAGTAGGAAGAAATTACCCAAAGACCCAAGTTTATGATATGGCAGTGACACAGAACGGAGACATTCTCGTGTCAAAACAGGAAAGTGAATTAAAATTGCTAAAGGCTATAGAAACTATTGAGACTTTTCATTCGTTCATTCCATTTAAAACATTTGGTATCCATGTCAACAAAGAAAATGAGATTCTAGTAGGGCTTGCTAGCAGTAGCCATGACGGTGATGGCAGAATTGTAGTTCTTGATTCCGAAGGAACAGTAAAAAGAACATTTGAGAATGATAAGGAAACAGGTAAATTCAAGTTATTTTCATGTCCATTGAGAATAGTTACAAACTTTGACAATTCAATATGTTTTATTGAAAAATCCAATTACAGATCCAACACTCGCGGAAGACTAGTAGTTATAAACAATGAAGGAACACTCAAATGGACATTCAGTTTCAGTAAAACTGGAACAGATTTGCAACCAGTAGACTTGTCAGCAGTATTGTCATCTGGGTTAATAATAGTTACTACTGACTCTTTTAACACTAGATTGCATGTGTTTAACCAAAAAGGTGATACAATTTGCCAAGGTTCACTAGAACAACTTTCTAATACCAAATATATATGCCGTGTGGGTTCTGCATGTATAGCTGTTGATAGTGAAGGGATGTTGTTTGTAGCAGGGGGAGGGAAGCAAGCTCAAATGGCTACTTTTAAGATTATTGGGCAATTGTGATTCAAAATTTAAAACCTAATAAATTTATGTGTAGACTTACAACCGTAGTTTCATTTCAAAAACATTTGAGTGTACTGTTTTATACAAGACAACAAATAATTGTTCTCAGGTAGACCACTATTACTTGTTGTTTATGAATTGACGTATAGGATATGGGTTTGATTTTCTTTTTTGCCTAGGAAAGAGGGATGAAAGATACCAGAGATCTCATAGATTGAAAATAAACTGACAACGCCATGGCTAAAAATAATAAGACAAACATTCAAATAATAATGCAGAAGACAAAACATAGAAAACTAAAGACAAAGCAGCACGAACCCCAGCAAAGACTGGTGGTGAACTCAGATGCTCCTGAAGGGTAAGCAGATCCTGCTCCACATGTGGCACACGTCGTGTTGCTTTTATTATTTCCAATCCGGAAGGTCATATTCGTAAAAAGGGAAGAGTTTTGTAGTTACGACATAACCGATATCATCTGTAAAACGGTTTTTCCATGACGGTCAACCAACTCGTGATGGCGTCAGTAAAATTTACGAAAGGATGATTTCAACTTCACAATTTGGAACTCTGGGTTTAAAAGCTCCCTTGAGAGCACAAATCCTCTTTCAAGAAAATTATGATAGGAAATACAAGCCCGGGGATATCGTCTCTATTGGGTAATATATACTCCGTATGCGCATGACACAGGCGCTGCTAGAATGTTGCTCCATAGAAATAGAAAGTTCACAATTGGAAAGCTGAAATCATCTCTTTTGTCGTAAAGTTTTGTTTTCAACCGACCCTCATTGTCAATTTCTAGATGTAAGTCAAGATATGAGGCAGATTTAACTGTATCTGAAGTATCATTTATCTTTAGTTCGATTGGATAGATTCGTTTAAAATAATCATCAAATTTTCTATCATTTAGTAAGAGAACATCATCTATATAGCGGAACGTAAAGTTAAAGGATACTGTTAACTGTATGAAATCAGCCTCATAATAATAAAGGCACATGATTCCTGTATTGCGATATTAGAAATAGCATATAGAAATTATAAACAACTAATTTCACAAGCACTCCATTTTGGTTAAATTTATGAGTGGTGGAATAACATGAATATATATCTTTCCTGAAGAAAGTAAAAATAGCTCACAGTTTCTGTATGTTAGGCAAAAATTGGGTTCTAGAAAAGAGTAGTGAAAAAGAAAAGCTACTTTTGGTAGATACCAATATAAGGAAAACCAGATGCACCGCAGGGCACAGCTTTATACGACCGCAGACACATTAAAGAAGGAAAAAGGTAATTATTTACACTTGATAAAAGATTAAATAGATTCTTTTTCTCTGCGTACCTGAATAAGGTTGCAGGAGTATTAAAGTTGTATATACGCACCGGGTAACAGGTGCAAAGCGACTGTGCGGAAATACGTGCACTGGTTAGGCAGTGCACAGGCTGAACAAGCCAGATAGTGCACAGGATAGCGGTGCGCAGGATAGTAGTGCAAAGGTAGAATATAGCAAATATTATAAATTTCCATAGCAATGTAAACAAAACAAAACCGAAAGTAGACAACTGCTCAATTTTCAAACATCACGAGTTCGTATAACAATGTTTCAGCTTGATAAAAGAAATAAGAAGATGAACCCTAGTAAAATAAAACAGGTGAACCATGTTCATCATATTATGAACTTAAAAAAAATATTTGCTTTTAAGCAATATACTGCTGTTGAATATTAATCCCCTAGACTGCCAAAAAAATTTGCGGTCGTATAAAATCCTATACAAATGTATGTCTCCTCTTCATGAAGTACATGTAAATTCAGAATTTATTTTTGTTAGGGTGGCAAACTGGACAGTTTGAGATATCTTAGATTAATAATGTAAACTGTATCCTAGAAAGTCCTTCATGACAATCAATAATAAACACACTTATGCCAATTTTCGATATTAGGTTGTCAGTGCATGACCTCATGTGACAAAAGTATCTGAAATATCATGGGAATTAATAATATACATGTAGACGGCTGTGAATCTTCAAAATGTTTCAACATTTGATATGAGAAGACTGCCAGAAAGGTCAAAGATCAAGGTCATATGTAGTCTATGCTTTTTTTTAAAACACACTGTCTTATTGCAGTTCTCCTGCAATAAAAAATACCATAATTTTCTATAAAAAGGTCAAGCAGATTTGACCATATTTTTGAAAGGTTGTATGAAAACAAGACTTGTCTGAACCATACTGGACATAAAAGCCTCTCCTTTTTTATTTGGCTTTCTGTTAACAGACATGACAACAGTCACTATAAAATAAAGATACTGTTATTTTATTTGAATTCTAACAAAGGAAATTTGTCACAAAATAAATATTTTTCATTTTATAAGCTTAAGTGCAGGTTCACAATTTCAAGGTGGTGTTAAAGTAGGAAATGAGTTATGAATTTTGCTAGATTTAAACTTGAACTACAAACATTAAAAGTAGGACAAATTGTTATGCTATCATGCATACTATAGGACAATTCCGTCTGTGATTAAAATTACACTGTTATCATGTAAGAGAGTTACAAAATTTCAGTTTAAAACAGAATTTACAAAAAATTGCTTCTTAGTATATGAATATGTGTGCATCTTAATTCAAATATCAAACATGACTGCTTGAAACTATCCTGACATCATGACAACAGAGATAGAGAATCAGGAGCAAGTTTATAAGAATCGTTTCTCAATCAATAATCTGTGAAATTCAACTGTAGATTATAAAGGTTCAGATCAACAAAACTATTATCAGTAACTGACCAATTTATTCAAATAAATAAAGTATAAAATCTATCTATGAAATATCACTATGACAAATATTAACACAAGTTTTCAAGCAATTGTAATTGCAAGGAACCTATTAAATTCAAATATATAATATTTCTAATCACTTTTAAACTAAGATCTAAAACTAAAATGCCTCCAATACTTAGTTACTAGTACTATAACTGCTGGTTGATAAGTTATACTTAGAGCATTCAACATTGGAATTAATATATTAACATTTCTTAATAAACTATAAAACACAAATTAAGTTTAATTTGAAAACTTCTTTGTTTAAAATAATTACCGCATTAAAAAGGTCTATGTTTGACAAATTTCTCTTATATTTTGTATTTTTGTTAAGGTATATATCGTCATCGATTGTGAAATGCAAACCTTGCTTTCAAGAAAATAAAATGTGATAACCATTCAGTACATAAAATATTGTAAAAGTGTGGCTTTTTATAGTGTTTCTATAATTAGAACTAATGCTATGATTGTACTCCTCCCGTAGAAGAAAGATTAAACAGTATAGACTTGAGATTCAGTGCTAGGAATGCTTGGTCAGTGGAACAGCCACGTAATATCTCCTGGATAATACCTACTATTGTGTACACATCAAAAAATCTTTTGTTGGTTCTGAAAATAGAAAAAAAACAGTTTTTTATTTTTTATAAGGGAGGAAATATTTTGTTGACACCAAATGGCAGTTATAAAAGAGACGAAGAATACAAAAGGTATATTAAATCTCATAAGTAGTAAACAAATTCCACACTTAAACAGACAAGCAAGATTACACAAAACACAACAAAGAAAACTAAAGACTTAGCAACACAAGTCCCACCAAGAACCAGGGGTGATCTCAGGTGCCCTAGTAGGGTAAGCAGACCCTGCTTTACATATAGCACCTGTTGAGTGGCTCTTGTAAGTACGAACCTGGTTAGCTACAGGGTTAAAATTGGATATTAAAACATTCTCCTTAAAGGATTTATACAATAACATCTAAAGAACTCCTTATAAAATTAACGTTTTGGCCTATATCAGAGAAAAGGATGGAGTATTTGTAAAAGGCAATGTTAAAATAATTGAACATTACACACAGTTTTGCAAAAATTCACCTGTCAAAAATCAAAAGAAGTTTGTGATTTAAAATGAAATTTCAGGTGAATATTTCCTTTGATATATCTAGACAATTTAGTGCATCTTACTGTTACCTCAGTTGTATAAATTATAATTCTGACCTTTTCCCTCCACTAAACAATTTTAAATGAACTTACTTGAATTTGGATAGTTTCTGGAGAATTATACTGAGTTTTTCCAATAACTTATTGTCTTGTGTAGGTGCTCTCAGTACCATAGCAACCGTTCTAAACCACTGCTCATTGCCACAACTCTCTAGGAATGGAGTCTGGAAAGGTGTGTCAGCTGACAACTGTAGGAAGATATCCATAGCAGCACCCATAAATGCCTGAAAGGATAAATCAGAGTTATTCAATATCCTCTAGCAGTCAACAATTTTTAACTATTAATAATTTTCCCAATAGATTAATATAAGTCTAACTTCATATACATAACTAACACTTTGTTTTTATTTCATCCTCTTTAAACATAACTTCATATGCATAACTAACACTTTGTTTTTATTTCATCCTCTTTAAACATAACTTCATATGCATAACTAACACTTTGTTTTTATTTCATCAACTTTAAACATAATGAAAATGTTGTTGTTATCTGTAATAACATTAAGAATTCCTATGCAACTCTATAACATCCTATAACATGCTTCCATCAATTTTATATTTCATATATGTTACAAATGCGTAATTTAAAAGCTCAAAATTTATCAGTCTGTAAAAAATGATATTAAAAATTTTTAATTGAAAATCATCTAAAAAGTAAAATTACAAAAAATACCTAACTCTGAGGAAATTCAAAATGAAACGACTAGTCAAATGGCAAAATCAAAAGCTCAAACACATCTTACTAATAAAAAACAACTGTCATATTCCAGACTGAATGCATGGGGTTTTCTTATATAGAAAATGGTTGATAAAACCTGATTTTATAGCTAGCTAAATGTCTCATTTGTATGGCAGTCATATAAAATTCAAGTATGTTGACAACAATATTTATTTGTCTTGTTCGTGTTTTCATTTTGTTTTGTTACTTGCCATGTGTTGTCAATTTATTTTTTTAATTGATAATTATTTTTCTAGAGCACCCAAGTTTACCTCTTTTTTTTTTTTTTTTTTTGTTGAGATTAATATATTTTATTGCAGAGTTTTGTGTGTCTTTTCACATTTGACAATTGTGTTTGCTTTTTTCTTAGACTCAGGGTTTTTAATTCCCACTCTGTATCTCCTGATCCTTTAATATCCTTTATTTTATCTTTTGCCATACCTTATTAATAGGTTTAAGATACTGTAATACAACGGGCGTAGCTTGATAATACAGGAACAATTCTTTACACACGTCCGACTTCAGATCATTCTTCAACACATCAAATGCATGGGCTACTAGATCAACTGTTGGATAAATATACAAGTACATCATTAACATATAACAAAATCATCGTTAGTTCAACAAAGTTCAAATTTTCTAAAGTCTTTTATTCCAACTTTGGCAAAACCATGAAATCAATATGCACTAAAATACAATATTTACGAATTCACGAAAATGAAAACAAATAAATCGACAGCATGCGCTTAAATATAAAAGTTGATAGTCTACAAACATTTGTTATTTGCTAAGTTGAAAGGTAAATTTGTATCAGTAATGTCAGACAATACTGAATTTTCACATTTTCACAGCAAATGGACAAAATTTTGCCACATTTTGCACCTGTCCCAAGTCAGGAGCTTCTAGCCTTTGTTAGTCTGTATTTTTGGGAGTTTAGTGTGACATTCGTTTTCACTAATCTAGTACTTATTTTTGTCTAAGGGCATGATGAAGCCCACCTCCGGGTAAAGGATCTTCCTTGCTGTGTTCAAGACCCATTGGAGGCCTTGTGCTGTTTTCTGCTCTTTGGTCAGATTGTTGTCTCTTTGACACATTTTCATTCTCAATTTTCTTATTTTTTACATTGTATATTACTTGTATAAATAAAAATATGAAAGGGAGATAATTTGAATATTCTTAGATATTTCATCTCTTACTGATCATGAAGCAATGAAATTTCCAAACACACCCTCAACTTACCTTGAGATAAAGTTTTAAGTATAATAAGAGAGGACAAGAGCCTGACATGTTGGTTAGAACTTCTAAAATAGATGCCATCTTTTGATTTGTCTAACTTTGTTGGTGACAAAGGGAAATCACTCTTGTCACTACTAACATCCATAAACTTGACTGTTTTAGATCTGTATAATTCTTCTCCTAATCGTCTTAGTGTGGATGACAGGTTAGATTTCTGTAAATATATAAAAAATCATCAAAATCATAAAATGAAGAATTATTGCTTTATCCTTTATAAAACTTAATAAAAGTATTGGACACACTTCTCTTAAATCCAGGGGGTGCTTTACGGATGATTTTGGCTCTGGAAACTTCTGAAAAATCTGCAAATATTTGTTTAAATTTAAGGTTATAAATTTGAGCCTTAAAAGAGACATTATAATATAGCGTATAATTTAAAACAAAAATAGTGGATCTTCACAACTTGAAAGAGACCTATACGACACAGTTTTCCTATTGAAGTCTGTGGTTTTCTCAGGGCACTCTGGCTTCCTCCACCAATAACAACTCACCTCCACAAAATAGCCTAAATGTGGTGCTTAAAAGTGGCATTAAAACACCAACAATCAATCAATTCATCAACCACAACAAAGATATTGAGCTTCCCTGGGGAAACACATTTTTGGAATGGATCAAACAAAATTTACATAATGTTTTCCTACATTTCAACTTTCACTTATCTCAATCACTCTTTAGAATAATTGCTTTTTTACATATTTGGTGCAGCAATTATTATTTATTGACAGATACAATTACAATACTATAGGAATTATATTCTTGACATACCTGTTGGCCTGAAGCTTGCTCTACATTGATTAGGGACCAGTATATAAATTGTAAACAAGGGAGACTAATCCTGAAGTTATTTGGAGGGAATTCTCTCAGCATATCAACAGAGGTAGGTAAGATCTACAAAATATAAACAAACCATTTATTGTAAAACTATTGAAGTATTTCAATTTCAATTTTTTACTTATTTATACTATTGAATTGCAAATTAAAAATATATTACGTGGATATATATTTTTAATTATCAAACAATACATTAAAATTGAGAATAAATCAATGAGGCTTTCAAAAGTTTTAAAATTCATTAAATGTGCTTTGTAGGTTTTTTTTGTACTGATATTAAAATACATACTGTGAATTCATTTATTTTCATTGTAACCAATTTTCGTACATAGAGGAATACTTTTGATATTTAATTTTGTGGTTTTCCAAAATTCTGCATTTTATCTTACAGTAAATTTGCAGTTTTGCAGTTCTTTGACCATTTACATTCGTGGTTTCCCTGTAATCATGAAATTCACGAAAATTGGTATTGAATGAATAATAATGAATCGACATTATCTATAATTCAATGAATCACTTGTGATATTTTCAAATAAGGTTTTAATTTTTTTATGTCTTTCTGTAATTGGTGTTTGGTTGCTTTTTCACTGATGTATATTATACCCTGCATCTCAATCAAATTTATTCATAGGACATTTTTTAAAACTATACCTTTAAAACTCTTTCCAGTATGTACTCTGTTGATGAAAACCTTTCTATGGCTCTGGTTGGTTGGTCAGTAACAGCGTATCGTAGATGTGCATCACAGATCCAGTCCAGCAATATACCCATGATGTCATAACTACAGGAACTGGCGGAAAACTTGGAAAAAAGGTATAAAGAATCAAAATAAGTCTAAACCAGCTTCCTATCATTGCTCCTATCCAGAGAAAAAAACCCAGAGAGAATATAAAATTAAAACACTTTTCAATTATCTTAAAACGAAAGAAATAATCATCCTTAAAAGTATTTTCTCCCGATCAGTTCATAGAAACAATGACTTTAAACTTTAGATGTTGTACTATCTTCAAAAAGTTTCAAATTATTCTGAGTTATCTCCCATTGATTAAAAACATTATTTCTTTTGTACTAACTTTTGCTGTGTATTGATTTTTAAATTTGAAACTATGGTAATATATACAAAAAACTTACTAAATCAAAACCTGAAATTTTGTGCTGTTCAAAATCAAGGCTTTTTTGGATGTGTACTTATTGAATATTTTGTTTATGTTTATTTATCATTTTGGTTGAATTAGTGTGATATTGGATAAGAAATTTATTGTTTATATTTTCTAGTATATGTGTATTTCTGATCTAATGGGAACAAAATGATCTCCACATTCTTAGTAATATATATAGTTGGTGTAAAACCTTAATTAATTGAATTCATATCATTTTGAAATGTTTTAAATCAGCAAAATATTCTATACAATTTTCAACAAGTTCAAATGTATTTTCTGAGTTATTTCCCCTGGACCAAACTTCGCTCAGAATGATTTAGAAAACTGATATTGCTCAAGTCTGTATGATGCCCTGAAGATGTCCCTTAATAATGTTTTCATGTTGGCTTGCTGTCTCATTGATATAACCATATTTTTTTTTATTTTACAGTTTTGCCAAATTATGCAACAAATAATTGTGTTGAAGGCCTTACTTACCCTATAATGGTTTACTTTTATAAATTGTTACTTGGATGTCTCATTAGAACTCGTACTACATCTTCCTATATCTATTTATGAAATTTAAACTTTGTTGATAACTTATATCAATGAAATGAACGAAAATGAGAGCCTACGATTAATAAAGTATCTTTATATTTTGTTAACTAAAATTGAAAATGGAAATGGGGAATGTGTCAAAGAGACAACAACCCGATCATAGAGCAGACAACAGCAGTACATTTTCCCTACATTAAACATGTCATAAGTTACTTTTTTCTCCTTCTGTACTTTGTTTTCCCTTTGCTGTCCTTTCTGTTTAGGTACAGCGGTTGATAAGGCTATATTACCCAGTTCTACTTCCTTCTGTCTTTCTGTAAAGTCTTGCTTTCTCTAAAAAATTAAATAATTGCTGTCAGCTAATTTTGATATCATTTACTTTTAAGAGCTTGTCTATGAGAAAACCATGCAATATGCCAAAAATCGTCCGGAAGCTAGTTTCGAAATATAATGTTATGTGACATGTATCTGGAAGGCTACCATGTAGGGACTCTGTGTACACCATAAAAAGTGCAAATATTTGATTCTATTTTTAGAAATAAGCAATTCTATTTTTAGAACACATCCAAGCATTGGCACAAGCATTTTCTTATGAAAAAATGGCCACATTCGTAATTGTTTTTTTTGGTCTTTTTATAGCAAATGTAGTAATTTTCTTTGACAGAATGCAAGTTAAACATGTTTTCAACTGCATAAAACGGTTTTTACCGTCAAATGTTATGAATTGGCATCATGCCAACTTTTGAAAAATGATTGGTACAGAGAGGTTGATGCTGCTTACTGTTTTCAAAAGTTAATAATTTGCAAGATAACACCTGAATTTTGTTTCTGTTGTGCTTTTTATGTTTCATAAGGTTGATATCTTCAGAATCTGTAAGCTTTTGCTTTGCAAATAAGTTTGAATGACATTTTGAGCATGTCAAAAAATCTAAAATTTTAACGAAAAAAAAGAAGAATTTCAGGCAGAATATACTATTTACTTGTAAACAAACTCCTCAATTTTATCTCAAAGTTACTGGTATATAGAAAATGATTAAAGAGAAAAATTATAAACACAACATTATTTTTTTAACATCAAAATTGCGAAATTCAAGGGTTTTAGATAAATTTAATTATCAAAATGTTTTCCCTATCTTAATCCAATATTCATATACTAGAGTATTCATCAGGACATAACAGTTCAAATTTCAAATATTTATTTGGTAGATATATTTGATTTAATAATTTCAAACTTAATCTTAAATTTCTGTCTGTACAGAAAAATTAAGACAAAACCTTCATGGTGCCCCAGTAAAAAAATAATTTCCCTCCCCTGGTTGTACTCTTTAATGTTTACATTGGAGACAAAATGGAACCACATCTTCTGTTGCAATTGTATTTTATGGACAATCTGTTATTATGTAATTAATGCATAACTATGCAGTATGAGAGAAAGAATGAAATGAAATGAAATGTACATTTGCTTATAAATCTGAATGTGGACAATCATTGCATTATGCTTCAAATGTCCTGTGTATCCCTATAACCAAATGTGACAAACCCACAAGTACCCATTTACGTAGTCTTGGAGTGTAACTCCACGGACTATGAACTACCAGAAGGGGTTTTAATACTGTACAGAAGTGGGATATTTTCAATAGACTGTTCGTCATATGACATTTACATATGCCCGAAACACCGGGATGATTTTGGAATACATTGGAGGCGTCAAACAGGAAAGTGCCAGTCACCTACACATCCAGCCCAGAGTGTTGCAAAACCAAGCAGAGGCATATCAGCATCAGTATGCAAAGAGCTATGGATGACAAAGAGAATATCTCTGCCAGTTTGGTTCAGGTACAAATTTCTAGTAGGATTTAAAAGTGTGATAATATTTCTTTAGATAAAACTTTGTATGGAAAACGGGGGTGGGGGGCAGCGGGGGAGACATGTAAATGAACTTCATGTGAAATACTTAATTTAATAAAATTCTTACAAAACATTAAATGTCATGCATAAAAAAAAATATTTGGGAGATATTCTGAGACAATTTTATGGGGTGGTGGTGGTAGTTTTGGGGGGGGGGATTGCTACATTTACTATGCATACATGTATGTCAACACAGATTGGTACAAATGTATATGTTAAAAGTGTTAAGCTTGAATTGGTCTGGCCGAATAAAAATCAGTCTATATAATACACATTAATTATCAAAATTTTTGCATATGTACATGATCTACAAAGTTTATACATGTGCCAGCTTAAGGTCCCTATATAAAATAATAATACAATGAATGATTTTTTAGTCACTGTACATGGTCTCTTTTTCCCACTTGCATGATTAAGTAACATTTTGCTTTGTTATGGTATGAATTGTTTTAACTGAAAAATGACTTGAGACAAAGTTTGTATTTTATCTTTCAAGCCTACAATTTATATTTGAGTTACGGCCTTCAACACGGAGCCTTGGCTCACACTGGACAAAAAGCTATAAAGGGCCCCAAAATTACTAGTGTAAAACCATTCAAACGGGAAAACCAACGGTCTAATCTATATTAAAAACGAGAAACGAGAAACATGTATAAATTATATAAAATAACGACAACTACTGTACATAAGATATCTGACTTAGGACAGGTACAAACATTTGCAGCAGGATTAAACGTTTTAATTGTACCAAACCTTCTCCCTTTTTATGAAACAATAGCATAACATCACAACATAGAAAAAACCACACGATAAAATATCAATTGGAAGGCTTAACTTAATCAAAAACCGTAAATTAACACACTATGACCGAAAAAATTTGATATGCGATACCTGAATGCAAATGCACAGTTAACAAAATTTTTAATTCGTATAATGGGATCACGTTGCCGTCGTCAGAGAAGTCTGAAGACACATAGTTTCTTGATAATAACCTTAGTTCTGGTGAATGGATCTCTATAAAATCCAAACACAAAGTTTGAAACCAAAAAAGGAAGGTTGGGATTGATTTTTGGGGTTACAGATGGTTTTAACAGGTTAGGAATTAAGGGGCTAAAAGGGGTCCAAACAATCATTTTTCTAGTATCCAGACAACAATTTTTGTGTAAGTGAATGGATCTTTTAGAAATTAAACCACAAGGTTCCATAGCAAAAAAAGAAGGTTGGGATTGATTTTCTGGGTTATGGTCCAAACTGTTTAGGAAATAGGGGCTAAAAAGAGGCCAAAAGTTGAAAAACAATACTTATATAATACTTCGTATAAATTGCTTACTCCTTGACCAATTTCAATGGGTTTTATTCTTGAATTCCTTAATATGCTGAATCGAACCATGTATTTAGATTTTTGGCCCTTTATTAAATTGGTCCACATTGAGGTCAAAAGGGTCCAAAATTAAATTTTGTTTGAATTCATCAAAAATTGAATTATTGGGGTTCTTTGATATGCCGAATCTTCCTGCATGTGTATTTTGATTTTTAATTTTGGGTCTCGTTTTCAAATTGGTCTACATTATGATCCAAAGGGTCCAAAATTCAACTTAGTTTGATTTTAACAAAAATTTAATATATATATGGGTTCTTTGATATTGCTTAAACTATACATGTATTTAAATTTTTGATAATGGGCCCCAAATTTCAAGTTGGTCCAAATTGGGGTCCAAAATTAAACTTTGTTAGATTTCAAAGTGTACCAAAATTCTAAAAAAAACCATTATAATTTGATTTTTTTTTTCAGATTTAGAATGTGACTTTACACTATCATCACAGTCCACTCAGACATTTTCCCAGACCACAACCTCTGATTGGGAAGAAGAAAACATGGCTCCAAGGGAGATTTTCAATGCTGCAATGGAAATGCTTCTCAGAAATTTTCCAGCACTAAATTCACAGCTACAGTTGCCATGGACTAGCCTCTCAAAAAGTTCATCCTCATATTATACCAAAATTATTACAGAAGCTATCCAGCTGATTGCACAGTATGTTGCACCAGGTCAAGAAAATAATCTTTTGACGGATGTGTGCAAGAAATGGATATCATTAAAAGAAGACAAACCTGTTACAATGACTGAGGCAATGATTGCATCCTATCAACAGCAGAACAACAGATTAAGTTAGATGCAAATTTTATCCCTATTTTCAAATAAGCATACAAAGGAAAGATTAATGGAACTGGTACCAGGACTTAGTGTTTTTAAAATTGGTGCTGCCCGAAGACATGCAACATTAACATTTCCAGGACAATTAATAAATCCACCAAAGGAGATAATAAGAATTACAAAGGACCAGATTTATCTCTTTGTTTTCACTAATCTTCATTTGATTACATGCAGGTTGTTATTTTATGTATGTCAAACACTATATTATTTATATGTTCAGATGTTGAAATTATTGACTTTGAATAAGCATTGTAAACTGAAAACAGTTTTACATAAAGGCACTGGGGAGTATAATATTTAACCTGTCAAAGGGCCAATGCTACATTAAGGAAAATACAAAAACTTATAATAAAATTTTGAGGTCACTTATGTTTTTCATGTTAAAAAATCATACTTTCTGTAGAAAAGGGGCGAGTGATATCAGATAGACATGTAGTTGTTAATTAATGTTAATTTTTTTATAAAAAACAGCTTTTTCTGCTTTAGTAAAAGCATGTTGGATATAAATTTAAGCAAGGAAAAACCGACTATTCATGAATTCTTTTCAAAATATTTTGAAACAAAGTGGGTTACTTTATTTCTGAAAATTGTGTATTTGTTCTATTTAAGGTGGCTCGGGACTATTGGACTGCGCATAATTTCACGCATGAATTACAAAAGTATTTGTCGTAAATTCGACATATTTTTTCTAAATATTTTAATTGATTAGAAATGTTAAATCATTATTGTTATGTGACTAATAGAATATTTTCGTTATTATCCGTATTTGTTAAAGGGTCAAAATGACATTTTCCCCATTTTCCCGCCAAAATTTGGGTTTTAAGGCAAAATATTTTTTTTCCCTTATCGGTGACCTATGATTTTTATTGGCTCATTCTTTGAAACTATATTCCAGCTTTTCATATTACAGTTTTGGACCAATTGTCATAGAACGCGTTTTTGATATTTCGATAAAAATATGTCAACACCTCTATTTTTCCTATCATTTAATTGAAAAATGGTTCCTTTTACATACCTGTTTCAAAGTAAAATTTTGAGCTTAAATGGTCCGTGACCCCCTATTTTTTTCGACCAATTTGATTCATTTTGTTTAAAAAATAAAATAACCAAAAATATGGCACTTCTGATAGAAACTTCGAATAGGCCCGAGCCACCTTAACCTCCATATGATAAGTTATCTCCCTTTTTGATAGGACTGTTCTAAAATCTGTAAATGCATTATCACAATAGGTTTGTATTAGAATCTTATCATATCAACCTTTTCATGTTCTATTTATAATTCAGCAATATTTGATAAAGTACTTTCACAGAAAATAATTTGTTTTTTAACAGGCAAAAAATGGTGTTTAGCCACCCCCTCCCCAATCATCTTAAAGCAACCAAATACTGTGTGTTTATTATTTCTATGTAGTCAGTTTTTTATTAATTTTCATGTAGCCCAAATTTTAATATCTGGTAGAATTATTATTTTACAAAAAGTGTGTCATTTATTTATTTTGCCTTTGCTCAATTTTTTTGCCAACCAATAACACCATGATTTTTAATTGTCAATACCAACCGAGATATTTTAAAAGAATTATTTAATTTAATGTAGTCTCTTGTATAATCTGAGTAAAACCCCACTTCCAGTGTTCATTTTTAATAAGTCACTGTTTGCTTTATTGAATCTGGAATTTGATCAATTTTTCAGGTTTAAAAAAAAAGGGGGGATAGTAGATTGGAAATATTTTTTTTAATATTCAAATGCAAAGCAAAACCTGTTACATGGTAGCAAGTAAGACTTGAATTATTGTAAAAAAAGCAAAAAGAAAGAAATAAAAGTGTTATCTTAGTATATACAACCCTATGAACGTTGGAATTTTTTAGAAAATAGGAAATTTGGAAAATGGCTAAATTTACAGAGTTATCTGCCCTTGGGTAACTTCAAATTTTTTTTATTGCAGATATGGCTATGAAAAGGTCTTTGTATTATGTTTTACAATTGATGCCACTTTTGTTGATGATATGTTTATAAATACATTAAATATTGTTTCAAAATATGCTTATTTTGTGTATTTTCTATTGGTTTTCATCCGAAAATTTCCAAATTACAGGTGGCGCCCCCTACAGCCAAGATAAATAAATCAGATCAAAACATTATATTTATTTACAGTAGTTATGGTAAGGTTAACCTACAAACAAGATTTCATAAAGATTGGCAAATATTGATTCCGGACTATTTTGCATGGTTTTCTCATGGACAGGCTCTTAAAATTATATTGAAAAACAAAATGTGAAAGACAGCAAATGTTAACTTTGGTGTTTGTAAGCTTTACAACAACAAAAATATGAAATACAAAACATTGTATTGTTTGTACATGGTATTTTTTTCTGTAAATATATAGCTTTATGTAGTATTTGAATATTGTCTTTCTACATTCACAGTACTGATCAGTTAAACATCCATGCATGATATCAAATCATATTCTGGCTATTCCCTTGAAACACACAAACAAATCTATTTTTGTCTTTAAGTTTGTGTATGTGTTTTTAGAGAGTGGCATATTGTTTTTTGTTGTGTTTTAAAGGGGTTTTATAGTGTAAGCATGCTGTCCAAATCTATATAATATTCATTCTTAATAAAATAATGTACAATGCATCTAATTTCCATTAAGACAAAAACTAGAGGCTCTCAAGAGCCTGTATCTCTCACCTGATTCTACTTGGGGTTTTGAAATCATATAAAAAAAGATAAAATTTGGCTACAAATCAACAACACTAGGCCAGCACCTGATTAGGAAAGGGGCATTCATGCTATATTTGGTTTCATTCCATAAAGTTGTTCTCTAGAAGAAGACTTTTATGTACTTCCAATAGGGTCCTATGTCAAACTAAGCCCCTCGCTGGCGGCCATCTTGGATGATGGATTGGCTACAAAGTAACAACATTTGGTCAGCATCTCATCAGGAACATTCACGCTATGTTTGGTTTCATTCCATTCAGTGGTTCTCTAAAAGAAGAATTTTGTATGTATTTCCCATAGAGTCCTATGTTAAACTAAGTCCCCCCACTGGCAGCCATCTTGGATGTTGGATTGGCGACAAAGCAACAACACTTGGTAAGCACCTCATAAGGAACATTAATAATATCCTTGGTTTCATTCCATTCTGTGGTTCTCTAAAAGAAGTCATTTGTATTCATTTCCCGTAGGGTCCTATGTTAAACTAAGTCCCCTGCTGGCAGCCATCTTGGATGATGGATCGGCTACAAAGTAACAACACTTGGTCAGCACCTCATAAGGAACATTCATGCCATGTTTGATTTCATTCCATTCAGTGGTTTTCTAAAAGAAGTCCTTTGTATGCATTTCCCATAGGATTCTATGTTAAACTAAGTCCCCTGCTGGCGGTCATCTTGGATGATGGATCGGCTACAAAGTAACAATACTTGGTCAGCACCTCATAGGGAACATTCATGCCATGTTTGGTTTCATTCCATTCAGTGGTTCTCTAGCAGAAGTTCAAAATGTAAAAAGTTTTCCATAACGAAGACAGACGACGACGGACGACGGAAGAAGGATGCCAAGTGATGAGAGAAGCTCACTTGGCCCTTCAGGCCAGATGAGCTAAAAAGGGGGGGCAGCTGAAGCACGCCTCTGTGTGCTGGATTTTCTTGCTGCATTGAACACCCATTAGTGGCCTATGGCAGCTATCTGCTTTTTGGTCAGGTTGTTGTCTCTTTGACACATTCTCCACTTCCATTCTCTATTTTAAGATAATAGAAAAAGGAAACAAATCACCCTTAAGAATGAAAAGAAACAAGATTACAATATGCAATGTATCTTAACAAATCTACCACCATCAGCAATTCCTTAAACCTAAACTGATTTGAGATCTTACTTGTAAGTTTGTAAGTCTGGCTTGAACACTGACAGCTTGTTTCTCTAGCTTGTCATGCTGACTTTGTAATGTTTCAAACTGAAAAGAGAAACATGTATCAATATATCAAAAATAGTTAATAAATATTCAAATACCTTTTTTAGTTTAAGTTTCTTTTCTTTTTATTTTAAATATGAAGTTCTTATATTTAATTGTTGGTTTCTGGGGTTTTTGACACAAAATAATGTATGTGTGCTATGCATAGTAGTCCTTTTTGTCTTCCTGTTTAAATTGTTTATTTTCATTATATATATGTTATATATATATGTTATATGTGTTATTCTCGTGGGATTTTGTCTATGTGTATTACATTTTAGTGTTATGTCGTTGTTCTCCTCTTATATTTAATGCGTTTCCCTCGGTTTTAGTTTGTTATCCCGATTTTGTTTTTTGTCCATGGATTTATGAGTTTTGAACAGCGGTATACTACTGTTGCCTTTATCTATCTTTTTGAAATTAATCAGGTCATAAGATGCCTTTGATATGTTTTTGATAAATAGAGAATAATACATGGCAAAATCCGTATCATATGTCGTATCATCCCGAGACACCAATTTCAGCCCAAGGGCCTTTAGGCCCGAGGGATGATATTGGTCAAGGGTGATACGGCATGTGATACGGATTTTTCTATGTATTATACGCTTTACCATATATTTCAACAGAAGACTGTATTATATTATATGAACTGTTTTCTGATCTATAGCACTGGGTTACCTTCAGTTCTACTTTTGTCTTGATTCAAAGCCCTTAAAAGAACTGCTCAAGTACTTACCTTACTATTTGCGTGCTGTTGTTTTAAAAATATTTTATTTATTATTGTATTTTTTGTGTGTCTTGTATTTTTTTATAATTCCATTTAGTGTGCCAAAAATATAAAAGCGTATCGTTTGTGACGTCACATACCAAATAATGACATCATTCAAAAAATTGTGTCACGCCCAAAAGGCCGTTTTATTGGACCTATTTTGAGGAAATTTTTCTTAAGCAAAAAAAAAAAACAAACAAGAATGTGTCCATAGTACACGGATGCCCCACTCGCACTTTAATTTTCAATGTTCAGTGGACCGTGAAATTGGGGTCAAAACTTTAATTTGGAATTAAAATTAGAAAGATCATATCATAGGGAACATGTATACTAAGTTTCAAGTAGTTGTGACTCTAACTTCATCAAAAACTACCTTGACCAAAAACTTTAACCTGAACTTCGCACTTTCATTTTGTATGTTCAGTTGACCATGAAATTGGGGTCAAAACTATAATTTGGCATTAAAATTAGAAAGATCATATCATGGGGAACATGTGTACTAAGTTTCAAGTGGATTGGACTTCAACTTCATCAAAAACTACCTTGACCAAAAACTTTAACCTGAAGTCGGACGAACGAACGAACGAACGAACGGACGAACGAACGAACGGACGAACGAACGAACGGACGAACGAACGAACGGACGAACGAACCAGAAAACATAATGCCCCTCTACTATCGTAGGTGGGGCATAAAAAATGACTATGTAAAAAAAAAAAAAAAAAAAGTAGGGGTGTGATAAAGGGTAAAGGTGTGATAAAGGGTATGCGATAAAGGGTAGGGGTGTGATAAAGGGTATGCGATAAAGGGTGCGCATCAAAGTTGCGCGATATGGATTAAACAGCAGGCTATTTATCACATATTCAAAACTAATGTATTTACTACTAAACATATGATAAAGTATAATTATGATATTTTCCCCTTGATGCAAATATAAGGAGATGTAGTTTGATACCCAATAAGAAAGTTAACCACCAGAGAACAAAGAACCAGGATAGGAAGTATTAGAGGTCACAATGTAGCATTCAACAATGAGGTAACCCCATACTGTCATGAAGTCCTTGGATAAAAAAGTGAAACTATTCAAAAAAGAAATCTAATGGCCTGATTAAGGCTTCCTCGGAAATACTCGTTATTTTCTTCTTATGGTTAACTGATTGTTGCTTGCATAATCTCCAGTGACAACTATTTCATGCACATTCTGGGTGAAATTGTCAGAGTATCTATTTTCAATCAAATTGCACTGAAAGTGTAAATATCATATATTCATATCAGTTTCATCAGAAGCATATGACAATATGATCATATTAGACCCATTATGTAAATATTATGATAGTTTATCAACCCAGTAGGTGTAAATAAACTCATCATGTAAATAAAACCTGATTTGTGAACATAGTGATAGAAAAATAAATAGTTTATCTGCTTTTAGTAAATACATTTATACTGATATACAGAATTATACTGTCAACCATTTTTTTCAAAATATTTTATTTCATGTTTAGCCTTTTTAAGGTGACTTGCAGAGATTTATTTTTCTGTTAGCATATTTATGTAATGGAAGTTCCATTTAGTTTATCATACTTCCTTTGGTTTTCAACTTGCAAAAGTCACCAAAACAGATCTCATCCCAAAAAAAATGGTTAACAGTCTTTATACAAAAGTTTTGGGCTATGAACACTTGAGCATAATGCAGAGTATAATGTATACATCTGAAGCCTTGCCTATGAATTGATTGCAATTGTCAATCTTAAATACAATGCTCGAGAAATTATTTATTCAAACATAGCATACAAGCCAACTAAACCTTTACACGACAAGCTTTTGGAAAAGAAGCTCTAAATTGACTTAAAAAACTTGCATCTATTTTTCATGGCATCATTTGCCTTGACTAATGTTTCAAAGTTGTCTTTTAATCTTCTGTTTTCTTTAATTTTCTCCTTTAATTGTATTTCTATCTTCACTATCTCTTCTTTGTATTTCTGTAATAGAATAAAAAAGTTAACAGATAAACAAACAAAAAAACATTGGTACCTCCTCTCCTTATGAAAGTATCAAGCTGGGCAATGAAATACTGCTTACTTGAGATACTGTAAACCAACTTATTTTCGCGGATACTTTATTTAGCGTTAAGCCCTCTCTATCTATTTTCGCGGTGATTTAATTTTTAACGAAATGTAGTTGATTAAGGATTAATCTAATTTTACATATTTGCGAAGATTTATGTTCACATTTTTTTCTACTTGCGAAAGTTGCAAATTTATAACACTCGTGAAAATAAGTTGGTTTACAGTACCCAGCTTTATTTTTTAGCTTGATGTGGTAGCTTTTATTCAGTTTTTTTACTATAGCCCTAATTTCATATGCCTTCAGAACCCCATAATAAGAGTATTACAACATGCTATAAAGTAAAGACAAATGTTATATTGAACAAATATCTATCTATTCCAGCAACTTATATATTACATGCACATTCAACATAATTGTCCAAATTTCTAGTTTAGATCAAATTGAACTGAAAGGGTAACTATTAAATATTCATATCAGTTACATTAGAATCTTGTGTCAATATTGTGGCAATATTAATGAATGTATCAGACCCACACAGATTTTCTTGGTTTCCTTCACAGAAGTCTTATTGAGTAGTGGACATTTAATTGTATGTGTGTTTTACAAAATGTATTACCTACATGCAAACTGCTGCAGATTTATGACATTTAATTAAATGCAGTCATATTGCCCTCCATGAACATTAACCTAGAAATGTTGTGTTGTTTTTGGTGGTCTTGAAATGTTTTGTTGTATAATTCAACTTATGGTTCTATACAAATTGTAATGATTTTTGTTCAATAAGGTGTGAAGACCCCTTTTTTTCCCCACAAAAAACAAACAGTACTATCATTTTTCATACTGATCATCAATTGGACTCCTGTAACTAGAGTTTATATCATTTGTAAATATTCTATTATCATGCTGGATGAATATTAAAGGTAAACATCCTGTTCAAGATAAAAGAAGAACTTTGATTTTTGTTGTTGATACATATATATCACATATTTAGAGACAATAACAATATGGTCTACCTAAATAGAGGACTGTTGATAGAGGAGTTTTCAATTTTGATTTTATGAACGAATTACCACGTTTGACTTAGGGTCTTTCTGGGGTAAACGCAGCATAGGACATTGTGTTGTGAAGATATTTACTTTGTGACATTTAAAATGTTACAGAAAAAAGAACCAATTGGAAGATCATGTATGAATTGGGCTTTCTCATTTATCCTTCATTGTAAATGCCATTAACTGTCATTTAATAGACTAGAGATCTGTACATTTTAAAATATGTCTTCGTTAGGAGCTATTTGCATGACACAAGAGAGTACTGTGTGTGGAATATGTAATGATTCACCAATACTGAAATGGATATGTATTGAATGTGATTTATATTTATGCCAGGACTGTTATGTTAAATTTCATTCAAAAAGCAAAACATTGGCACACCACCTTGTAATGGACATAAAGGAATATGGAACTGAAAAAATGTTGGACAAAATTCTCAAAGTGAGGGTCAAGGAAATCAATTGTGAAGGTTCTGAACACTGTGACCAAAAATGCAGTATTTTTTGCTTAGATTGCAATAAACCAATCTGCTTCAGTTGTGTAATATGTCACAAAGACCATGACCTACACAAGCTTAGTGAAATTTTCGAGCAAAAAATGACCAAGCTAAAAGACTTGAGAGGTAAAAGTGAGCAGAATATTTCTGTATGTGAACACGAAGAGCAAAAACTGCAAGTTATGCTTTCTAAAGGAAATAAACAATATAAAGACATTCAGAGGGAAATTTTGCAAAACCAAAAAATGTTTATTGATCGTATACAAGATCATTTTGACAGCCTTTTAAAAAATGCTGAAAAACAGTGGAATTTAACAAGAGAGACAATCAATAGAGAAAAAGAATGTATCCAAGGAAATATTCAACAAACAAAAGATCAGAGGAAAAAAATAGACCAGATTCTTAATCACCACCAAATCTCAGAAATTCTAACATCAAATCATTCACATATCTCTCAAGTTTTACCATCAAAAAGTGTTTCTCAAATGTGTTTGCAACAGGCCAAGTTTATACGTGGTTCTCTATCAAAAGACAGTGATAGACGTTATAACTATGGACGGCTCTACAAAGGTCCTGATTACAAAATGATTGGATCTTATTCAGCAAAAATGAGAAATCATTCTAAAATAATTCACTTACAAAATAGGTCTTGCATCATTGCAAATCATAATGAGGAATTAATACAAAAAGTTAAATTTGAAAGTGATGAAATCAAGGTTGAAAATGAGATAAAGACAAAAGTGTTTGATCTAGCCATGATGCCTGATGGCAGACTTCTTCTTTCTAAAAAAACCTCAGATTTAGAACTCATAAATATGGATGGGGGTAAAGAATTGTTTCACTCTTTCTCTCCTTTCTTGACATTTGGTCTGTATGTTCATAAAGAGGATATATTTGTTGGCCTTGCAAAACCTATAGAAAAATTTCGAAACTATCAGGATGGTAGAATAGTTGTATTGGATATGAAGGGACAAGTAAAATACTCATTTGGTAAAGAGCTTAAATTTGGAAAACCACTATTTACCTGTCCAACAAGAATAGTAGCTAATTCTGATATTATATGTGTAATTGATACATCAAAGATAGATAAAGACAATAATATGCTTAAGGATGGTAGGATAGTTGGATTAAATCATAAGGGGGAGGAAAAGTGGTCATATTCAAAGAAATCAGGATTTCTATTTGATACGCTTTATCCACAGGATATAACATTTACCTCAGCAGGTCTTCTTCTTGTGAGTGATTATTTTGGCAATGCAATACATGCAATCAATAAAGATGGGGATGTTACTGGGTGGATTGAGGTACACGATATTGATCTTCCAATGTATCCCATGTCTCTGGATGTTGATGATCAAGGTAAACTATGGGTTGGGTGTGGAACAAATCCATATGAAAAAGAACATAAGACTTATAAAATCTATTCATTCAAATTTTAATAGTTTGTTTAAGCCATTTGCTTTTTATTAAAATCTCTTGATTATGTGCTTATTATTGTTTGTGATATGTTATTACATTTCTAATCAATTTCACAGTTTGGAAAACCAAATAAGGCACCTAAACATCACAAAACAGCCTTTATAACCAATGGACAAGAGTCTAAATAGTATTACAAGCCATATCTTGCCTTTGAGAAGGGATATGTTTGTCAACCGAGACAAACCCGTGTAATACCAAAACAAAAATCTCAAAAAACTAAAAACAGGATGCTAAGCTTTGGCAGAGATATGCTGGACTATATAAGGCGTACTTAATTTTATCTAATCAACATCTTTAAGAGATTTAGAGTCTAGACTGACATAACTTCATCCTTAAAGTCCTAATTAAATTCCCTAAGGAATATTTTAGCCCATAAAGTTAATTTAGGAAACATTAGGCCAGGCAGTTTCAAACATGAAGATACTTTTAAATGTTATTTACAGCAACCGACACAAACTAATGGTGTCAAAAAGAAGGCGAAAAACATAAGAATAAATTCTCAAACTGTAAGAGATATCAGGTATCCTCAATAGGGACTCTATATTGAGTGTCTATTATCTACTGATATTCTATTATCTAGCTTGATAACATATTTCAAGGTGAATACTGTGTTTATCATTAAATAGGAAGCTTTTACTTTTTCTCTAATATGAAATAAACTCATCATAGATACCAGGATTGTGTTTTTTTAGACTAATCAGTGATGCTCTAAGAAAAAGTTAAAGAGGCCCAATAAAGTTGAAAAGCATATTTGAGGTGAACTTTCTGCTAAACATTAAAGGTATCCAAAAAATAGACCAAACCATGAATAATGAAAATTGACCAATGAACCATGAAAGAGGACAGGATGCATAGCAAACAGACATGTACACCTTACAAATAATATAATAGACCTTTTCCTAATAGTATTAGAGGATTAACAGCCTTAGCCAGGCAAACTTAATATTATCCAATGAACCAATATAATAAATAAGATGTGCATGTGGTACGATTGCCAATGAGACAACTCTTCACAAGGGACCAAATGACAAACAAATTATTAGTATTATAATTATTGGTATATTATTAACTTTAAGTCACTGCACGACCTTCAACAATGGGAAAAACCCATTCCGCATAGTCAGCTATAAAAGATGAGGGAATGACAAATGTTTAACACTTCAGATGAGAAAAACTAATGGCCTACTTAATGTACACAAATGAAAGAAAAACAAATATGTAACACAGAAACAAAGGACAACCACTGAATTACAGGCTCCTGACTTAGAACAGACACATACATACAGAATATGGCGCGATTTCAACCCTCCCCTAACCTGGGACAGTGATGTATTAGTACAACATAAGAATAAACTATAACAATCAGTTGAAAAAGGCTTAACTCATCAAATAGATACAAATAGATATACAGCTAACAAATGCACAGAGTGGGCATTGCCAGATGATTACTAATACTGTTATAAATTCAGATACAATGGCCCACAAAATTCAAAATACAACAAAATCTAAATTTATCATGGGCACATCACCATATTTGTAAGAAATACAAAAAATAATGTAAGAATACATTATTATATTAAATATATAGAATTACCCCTATATATCTAAATCATCATTCCAGTTGCAGATGTTGTAACATAAACAAGTGAATCTGTGAGCTACTGCTCACTATAATGATACCCTGCCCCACTAAAAGTATAAGGTAAACAGGAAGTTCTTGAGTGGTGAATCTCAAAATGCACCAGACGGTATAGCAGATTCATATAAACTCTGAAACCAAATTTCAAAAATCCTTGTAATGCAGTTCCTGAGAAAGATGCTACCAAAAATGTATTGATGGATGGCTTAAGGACGTACGGATGGACAGACAGAGATTAAACAGTATACCCCAATTTTTTGTAAATCAGGGGTATAGTAATCCTACTAACTGTTACAATTTTCATGAAAACATTGCCATTTGAGAATTAAGACTCTGTTGTGGAATATTGACATATTATAAGATGTTCATGTGAAGAGTAAATAGTGACCACATTGCAAAAATTTTATGTAATAGTTAAAAAGTAAGAAAATTCAGATAATCCTGCCAAAACTGTGTTGTATTGAAACTAATTTTGTTATATATAAAATTTGAGCAAAGTTCGGCTGCAGGTCAAGATGGCCTTAAGATTAATGCAAAATAAACATAAAATTCAAGTAGATTACATATACTGTAAATTCAGAAATTATTGCGAGGTTTTTATTATTGCGAATAATGCCACTGGGTGAGAATCGCAATAATACTAACTCGCATTTTAATATCTGATACAAATGTCTTGATGCACATTTTCTTGAAATCGCAATAATTTATCTCTCGTCTTTGTTCATTCTTCAAAAATCGTAATAATAAATGCCCCCAATAATTTCTGAATTTACAGTAGCCTTATCTACCAGATACCTTAATTTGAATAATCTTTCAAATTCAACCAATTTTAATTTGCTGTTTGGGTTGGCCTTAATTAGACACATCTGATTTAATCAATAGATGATAAAAAAATATCTCAAACATTTTGAACTTTATCATGTGATATCATTTGACAAAATTGGACCTTATGCAGTGTCCTATATACTTATTCATGTTATCGTGCAAGGTTAAGGAGCATGCAAAATAAAAATATTTTTTTTATCTACCTCATACCTTAATCTAATATTTCAAATTCAACCTATTTCTTATTTGCTCTTTGGACTGGCAATATAATTTGACACATTTGTTTTAATCAATAAATGATAAAGAACTATCTATAACATATTGTACAAATACATGTATACGTTATCATATGATCATGGGACACAATTGAACCTCATGCAGTGTCATGTATATATACATATACTAATTCATGTGATCAAGCCCAGTCAAGGACCAAGGAATTCCTTGTCATATGACATCAGAGGTAAATCTCAAAAATTATTTCAACAATAATTGATAATCGTCATTATACCTAATATGATTCACGTGATTTGTGAAATGTTGTTTTGAAAAATCAAATCAAACTTTTTGAATTTATTTCTGCAATGCATTTCCATACAGGTAATATATTTGGTACAACAATATAGGATTTGGATGTCTTAATATTGTTTTGTTAAGTTTTTTGCTTGACAACTCAATGGTTTAGGTTTAGTTGAGAAAATGATTGAATTCATGGCATTTTCCATTTTAAAAATGATATGCCTATAAAGACAACTTCCATTAGTATACTAAATACAATGTGAAAAATCAAATAGCTCATTTCTTATAAAGAATTCTTCTTTGAAACCTTTCAAAATGTTTATATCTCTCAATTTCATAATATGTTTAATTGTAAGCATGATTTTTAATCAATTTCAGATTAAACTGTTAAAATAGATGTAATATTTGCTACTGGACACTAAGCAGTCATCCATCCACAATCAATCGAGGATTGTTTATGATGACATTGACTTCTTTTACATTATGGCACAGAAACAATCTCCATTAAAACAGGAGGTAAAAATCCCTTCCGTGTGTCAAATGTGTGATGAATCTTCAAACATAAAATGGATGTGTATTGAATGCGATTTATTTTTTTGTGCAGAATGTGAATCAAAATTTCATAAAAAGAGTAAGACCTTAGCAGGACATAATAAAATTGATATTGAACAATGTGGGACTGAGAACATTGCTAAGGCGATCCACAAAGCAGGACTTAAGAATATGAACTGTGAAGTACATTCAGATCTCATTTGTGTTCTGTTTTGTCAAAATTGTAAAAAACCAGTCTGCACAAAATGTTTACATGTATTAGAAAATAAACATAAAGAACATAGGCTATCTTCACTCAGTGATGTGTATGATGAAAAATTCTGTGAAATGGAAGATTTTCAAAACAGGGTAAGACAGAATTTACCATTTTGTTCAAAGATTCAAAATGAACTAGAACACATGCTGGACAGTGGAACCAAACAATACAGTGAGCAAAGACAGATATTGATACAAAAAGGAGATGATGTCATAACAGAATTTCAATCAAATATAAAGGTACTTTTAAAGGAAGTAGAAAGTGAATGGAAGACTTTAGAAGGAACATTAAAGGAAGAAATAAAAGTAATGAAAATATTAAAGGATCACATGGAAAAAGAAAGAGAAATTGCTAGCCAAGTTAGTTCTGCTTCTGACATGTTAACCAAACTTTACCCTTCGTCTGAAAAAATGCTTTTACCAAAGAAATTGATTTATGAAATGATTTTAAAACAGGTCTCATATAAACCATCTAAAACATCACATGATGATATGAAAGGAATATTCTTTGGTTTTCTTTGGGAATTGGAAGGTCAGAATTGTAAATTGAAAAAGTCTTATCAAACACATCTAAAAGGCATTCAAAAAATTATATTACTTGACAATAACCAAGCGATAATTGGGGGTGAAAATGATGAAGATGTACTTAAAGTTCAGTTTGACAAAAGAAATGATATGAAAGTTTTAAAAGCAATACCTAAGACAAGAGCTTATGACATTGGGAAAATGCAAAATGGTGATATTATCATTTCGGTCCAAGAGGGCCAGTTAAAAATGTACGGAGAAAAAGATACCAGTGAAAATTTTCATTCATTTTACCCACTGAAAACATTTGGTATCCATGTAAACAAAGACAACGAAATTCTGGTTGGGATAAGTACTGGATTGCCAGAAAAAGAAGAGGAAATACCAAAACCAGGAAAAATTGTTGTTCTAAATTGTGAAGGAAGTGTAAAAAGAACATATGAAAATATAAAAAATGAACATTCTAAAGAATGCTGTGTATGTCCTACCAGAATAGTCACAAATATAGACAATACAATATGCTTCATAAATATATTTAGAAAAAATGAAGAGGGAACCCATATTGGCATAATTGTGAGTATCGACCACAATGGGAAACGGATGTGGACATATGGAGAAGACAGGTTTCAGTTTTGTCCTGAAGATATTGCAATTATGAATTCTGCTGGATGTATTTGTATTTTGGCTAATGCTAACATTGATATTCTATCCAAAAATGGTACTTATATCGCACATTTACGAGCTAAGATAACAGACAGTTTAAAACCAAATATTAAAATAAGCAGCATAGCAATTGACAAAGACATGAACTTATATGCAGGAGAAAAAACAATTCAAAAAGGCAAAAGACAGTCTGATCAAATTCATATTTTTGAAATTATGTAATGCACTTTGATTATGAATTAAAATTTTAATAGCAAAACTATTTGCCTACTTTACCAATGTACTGTCAGATGCCTTTTTTTTTGTAATTATCTATACTTCTTTTTATCTATAAGATGATACATTTATGACAAAAAAGAGAATCAAACTTATTGTATTGGGATTTAAATGCAGGTTTCCTTGAACAAAATTATTTGCACAAACAACATTTAAAGGTCATTTATGATCTATTTGTTTATTTATAGATACATTAACATACAGTTTATTTCTGCAATTTTTTTTCTTCAGAACATTAAGTGTAATCAATAAGTGTTTAATGCAATTCATTTCATCATCTAGAATATTTTTATTATTATTTCAGGGATAATGTATTCGTTAAATTTGTTCAATTTCGTTAAAAAAAAACCCTGGCCTTATCTATCATGGTCAAATATCCCAAAATGTAAATGATTAGGTTCAGCATCTATAGAATCCAAAAAATATTATTTTTTAATGAAATCAAACAATTTTTAATTTTTGGCCCTTTGAACCAGAATGTGGACCAAATTGATAGAAGGCTCAAAAATCAAAAATCGAAATAGAGAGTTAGATTCAGCATATTAAAGAACCCCATTTATTCAAATTTTGCTTAAGTCAAACAAAGTTTTATTTTGAATCCCAATTTGGACCAACTTAAAAACTGGACCAAAAATCAATAATATAGCTGCACACTTAGATTCAACATATTAAAAAAATGGCTGTTGCTGTTGCTGATTTTTTTTTTTTGTGTTCATCCATTAGATAGATTAGTATATTTCTTTTCAGACTGCTGTATTTTTTTTATTATAAGAGATACAGACAAAGTAAGTGCTTGAAAAATGCTCAGGAGAGCATGAACTGTATGTCATGCAATCATTTTAGTAAAATTTTCAACAAACAACTAGAACCTGCATTTTCAGGTACCGTAATTAAAATGTAAAAGGTTTAAATTATCATATTTGTGTTGAATTTTGAATAAAAACAACTTTTAATCTTCATTTATTTTGTTGTTAAATCTGCCATATAATAAAGAAGACACCAGTTGCTCGATTCCATAGTGTACTTGCACCATACACAATTAATGTATAATATAATAGTTGTGCAAACAAGTGGCTCTGTCCTCAAATTTTCAGTTAACCTGCTCCCACCTTTTTAACTTCTGGTAAAAATCTACCAAATCATATTTCAATATAAGCAGCATATTTTTAGTTTTCACATTTGCTTTTGTCAAAATATCTTCTACTGCATGCTTTTGCCATTAAAATTCCTGTGACTCCAATTGCAAACGGGACCTTGTATATCCGCTATTCATACAAGGAAAACTAAACAGGACCAAAATAAAACCAGGCGCGGATCCAGCCATTTTAAAAAGGGGGGGTTCCCAACCCAGAGTAACGCGGAGGTCCAACTATATGCTCCCATTCAAATGCATTGATCGGCCAAAAAAAGGGGGGGTACCAACCCCCGGAACCCCCCCTCTGGATCCGCCACTGAAAACCAAATGGTTGCAAGTCTAGACGAAAAATCCATCATAATCATGAGATATGCTGTGAACAGCAGAGGAGGGCGACGTACGTCATGGCCGCATATTTAGTGCATAGAGTTGAAAGGGTTAATTTTGAAGATTTTTAATTTGAACCAATTTGAAGAAATGTTACAAAAATGAAAAAAAATCGAAATACATGGTTAAATTCTGCATATCAAAGAACACCAGTATTACATTTTTTTATGAATTCAAACAAAGTTAAATTTTGGACCCTAGAGACTTTAAAGGGGCACTAGCTATTTTTTTTTTGCTCAATCATTAAAGAAATGCAAATAGTGAAATAATAATTCGCTTTTAGGCTAAATACAATTTATCACATGAAACAAGGTCCCATCATTGTGAATACTAGTTTCATGATTTTTCATTCAAGCTTTATATTTTCTTATTTTCATCTTGTCTATCAAAAACTATTTTCATATATATACAAGATTTGTAATCAGCAAGTAATCATATGAATGTAATCTTAAAGTTATCTAAAAGTAATCATAATTACACCTGTTTTTGCAATGTAATCAATTACATTATGATTACTTGTAATCAGAAATGGCATGATTACTGATTACATATGATTACACTGCAAAATGTAATCGATTACAGCCGATTACGATTACTGATTACGATTATCCCATGCCTGCTTTTAGCAGCCAGTATGCTTCAATTTGGTCGTAATAAACAAAATAACATTGATTATGAATTATTCACTTGCAAGTGAATAATTCGACCTCATTGAATCCATATTCATGTGAACTTCAATTTAACCCCTTAACTTGAGATAGATAACACATGAATTGTACGTGTAAAGTTATTTGAAGGAAAAGAATGTCAACATTGAAAGTGAAACAAAATCACTTGATTGACTGAATTGATCCACAATTAAAGTCATAAGAAACGAGTGACTGGTGAAAAATAATGTTCATCTAATTCTTGAACCAATGCATGTATATGTTGTGTACAAGTTATCATTTTGTACAAATTATAATTTGTACAAAAATATTGTACAAATTATAATTTGTATTTTGACTTTGTACAAATTGTAATTAGTACAAAAAGTGCTTGTACAAATTACAATTTGTACAAAAATGGACAAAAATTCACTTATTATTAAACTTGTACAATAATTTATCATATGGATTTTGGTGCAAAAAGCATTGGTACACATTATTTAATTTCTATTAAATGACCTGTAACACAGTACACCTAAGTTCTTTATCATAAGTTAGGGCAGGTGATCTAGTGATTGGAATCAGGTATTGCAAACCATCTTTTGACTCTCAAATCGATGACGACCTGTTTTACAAGCATTTTAACTGCTTCACATAGCGAACGTTGAAGCTCAGGAACTGTTGCTGTGAATAAACATGTGTATTTCACTGCTTCAGTTAGACTTTTAGTCAAATAAATATCACAGAAAGAAAGCGAGATTTAACACCCCATTCGGTTAGGAATATGACTATGCTAAAGTCAGGAATGTGTCAGTTGTTTTTCTGCCGTTTTATTATCACTGTTTTTTTCAACAAGGATCTTTGTTTTATGAGTATCTATGACTGTGCATAAAACTTAACAGAAATCAGTTGAGACAATCTAAACTTTAAAAACAACATAAAACTTATGCAGAACAGACAGACTTCTATTTTATAAGAAAACTAGTTGGTGTAGTATTATAAAAACATCAGACCCAAGTTCACCCAACGGCATTGAACCATCAATCTTTTCACAAACAAAAGTGAAGCGGAATTATTCATCTAAATCCAATCTTTTGATGTACCAATTACAAATTTAAATTATCACTTGTTTAAAGAAAGATTTGATTGTTTTCATGCCTTTATGAAATAACGAACAAGTGGCAACAAATATTTTGAGATCCTTTTCACAATCATCAAAATGCTGAACACGATCTTTCACAATACAAAATATCAAATTTAACAAATATAATTGTTTTTGCAAAGTTTATGAATAAAACAAATTCCTCAAAATAACGATAAGAACTAATCAAGCAGTACTATTGAATGATATTTTTTTAAAGAAAAAGTAGTTTATGTATTAAAAATTTGAAAAAAATCCTGTTTGTTAACCTTTTTTTCTTTCAAATATTTCGAAGATCAATCTGCCTTTAGTAGTTGTGTAAAAACGGTGTATTTTGTTAATAAGGTTTAGTGATTGGTCAGTTAATCACAATTCTATTGTGTGAATGAATGCATTTTCACCAAAAATTCATATTTAAAACTGTTGTACAAGTTATAAGTGAATTTTGGTCAAATTGTGTACAAATTACACAGGTACGTTTTGTACAAATTATAATTTGTACAAAGTCAAAATACAAATTATAATTTGTACAATATTTTTGTACAAATTATAATTTGTACAATATTTTTGTACAAATTACAATTTGTACAAAATGACAACTTGTACACAACATATATATCATAAACTTAGGCCTCTGTGTACGATTTTATCATTTTTTACGCAAATATATCGTATATTCATCAATTTTTTTTCTATCTGTCCGTTATGATTTAACAAATATGGCTACTCATTAAATGCCGTGTTTTGAAGCCGAAGTTTACCGATTGTCACCTTATAGTAAACTAGAACACACCGTGATATCGCGGGTCCATGACTGAATTAAAGTATATAACTATGCGCAAGCCTTATCTTAGTATTAGTACTGTCATCTGATAAAGTCATGCCGATTATAAGATACACAATTTTCTCTGCTTTCAAATCTTTCTGTTTGAACCCGTCGAACTGGAACTTATCAATTATTGGTAATATTAATTATTTGGAAAATAAAAGGTCCTGGAATGGAGTATTTTTTAATCAACAGCATTGTCCTATATTAGTTATAAATAAAGTTGAATTCTTTGATTCGCTGTTTTACGTCATGCCCGCTAACAAAATGAAACTTATTTTAAGTCCAGATTTTTAGTATTCGTATTGTTATGTTAGAAAGTCTTACGGATTAAAATACTACAATAGGTAACAATTTGACAATTTGGTAGTGTCAACCCTGTGATTATGACCCATTTATATAGCATATTAATCCTGAATACACCGTTTGGTGGTGCGCCTGTCAGATGCGGAACGTACAGATAAGGTAATAGGTAACAGGTGATTATACTATTGGTATCGGTATCGGACTCGACCCGGAACTTCCTAATTATTGGCGATATTAATTACGTGGAAAACAAAAGGGCCTGGAGTGGTGTAATTTTTAATTTACACCTTTGTACTATATTAGTTGTATATAAAGTTGAATTCTTTGATTCGTCGTTTTTACGTGATGACGGCTGACAAATTGGACCTCGTAATTTTAGTATTATAGATAATCAACAAAAGCATGGGTATATAACACGTGTTTAACATATACAATCAGGTAATTGTTTATTTTAATGACAGATTCATGCGTATTGCTATCACCGGATTTTTACGAGGAGGGTCACGCTTAGGTCACTATGCATACGGAAAATATGTCGGCGAATTGCTTCCTGGCAGCAAGCAATTAAAAATAAGTAAACTTCTTCTAAATGTGGACAAATTAAAGAATTTTCCTCAGAAAAAAGTATATGTACCTAAGTTGTATAATGAAAACTATCCATTTAGTTATAAAAAAACATATGCATAATTTTTTTTAATTTGAGGTTTCATATGATTTTAATCATTCTTATTCAGGTTAAAACGATTATTACCACTTATTTCCCATCTATAATATGAAATTAAATAGACCTAGAATAGTCCAACAGCACAAATTTGCTTAATCTACTTATATCTATATTTATGTTTTCACTGCTTATATGGTCATCAGATGACTTTAAAGGTCAACTCGATAATTAATTAGATGGTGTTCATACTAAAATACACATGAAACTAAGCTACATTTTTTTTCTTTCCAGTGTCCTGTTAATTGTTTATTTTAGACTTTTAATAATTTGGATAAATGCTTTACATTGTTATAAATGATAATTTGATTAAATATTGGTGAATATGAATTCCACGGCTAGTGCCCCTTTAATATGGTTCAATACAAAAACATGATTCAAACTCCAAATACAGCATTAGATTCTTCATATTAAAACACCCTTTTTAGAACTCAAGACTTTTAATTCAACCCCACTGAAATAAGTCAGGAAATAATCAAGTTATACAAAGTATTACAAAAGTATTGTTTTTTGGTCCCTAAATTTTCCTAAAAGGTTAGGGTCATTACCCAAAAATTCAACCAACCCTTTCTTTTATATTATGAAACCTTGTCATAGCAATCCATAGACTTATACTCACATTATTGTCAACAAATCAGAAATTCCTAGTCCCCCCCCCCTAATTGAACCCCAAATACCTACAAGGTTTGGGACAGATTCATCATATCAAAACACCTTAAGAACTAAAGACTTTTTAATTAAACCCTATTCAAATTGGTCTTCAATTTATCAATTGATACAAAATATTGCAAAAGGATTGTTTAGGTCCCTTTTTCCTTAATGTTAAGAGTCATAACCCCAAAGTCAATTCAAACATTCAATTTGAGGTATAGAGCTTGGTTATGTTGATGGTAAATTTCTTTTCTCTTCGTTCTTTTAACATTAAGGTAGATAGGATGCCTTCCTCCATCTTGGATTTGGAAATACCAGAAAACAATGTCTAGATGTTTAATAGAATGTGCAAATTTTTAGAGTAGTAGTTAATTCATGTGTAAGAACTTTCAATTCAATATAGAAAATGACATGTTTTATTATATTTATGGTTGTATTTTACAAAAAACAGAAAACCTTTGTTTGATTAAATTTTTTCCACTTTTGCCACATAAGGGGAGGCAACTCAAATAATTCATTTTAAGGTACTTTTACAATAGAAAGTGTTAGGGATTTGCCTATTTTATAATGTAGCAAGAAAAAGGGTATGGTGACCCTATTTTTTCTTTTTCTTAACCCTTTCCTCCATAATGACGACTTTTGATGCCACCCCCTTTACTCCATAATGACGCCTTTTGACGCCTGTGTAGTGCCTCAGTTGAAACATATTAACCAACGAAAAACTTCATTAGACATAAACAAATTGTATCTAATATAAAAAGGATATTCATGAGAAAATCTGACTGGAATTTCATTGATGAAATATTTGTTTTCGCAATGCATTTTAATACTTTTAAACTGATGATTATTTTTTATTGAAAAAATCTTATGCGAATCAAGTATGTAAAAAAAAATTCCATGGAGAAAAGGGTTAACAGAAAGCATACTATTAAAGCTATCTTCTAATAAGTAAAATCAAAATTCTATGGTGTAGTTTGAGCTTTATTGCAGAATATTGGGTTTTCCATGCATAATCTGTACAAAATCTGTCAATTTTGAACAGCATGTAGCGTGAAAATAAGCCTGTGACCCATTCTTTTTATTATTTTTTTTAAAGCATGATATAAACTACATTTTGGCAAATTATTAAAATATTCTATGGATTATAATGTATACACCCCATCTAACTTAAATGATATTAATGCAGATCGATCATAGTAACTGAAAACAAACTGATTGTCAGTTATCTCCTGATATAAAAATCGTGCCTTGACTAATATTACAAAACAAATAACAATGAGAAACATTATATTGTCCTGGTTGCATACTAATAGGAGATATATATGTCTAAAGAGAGCCGTGGGTCTTCCATCACATACACATTTATAACACATGCAGATTTTTATCTTTACATGGATAAATTGTCCAAATAAAAGGAACATTGTCAGTATCGTCATGTGTTAATGTGGTTTTTTTTGGAAGGGGGGTGGAGGGGGAGTGAAGGTGAGCGATTTATATACTGTTAATTCAGAAATTATTGCTAAAAATGTGACAGGGTTGTAATCGTAATAATTAAACTTGCATTTCAATTTTTTATTATATGAATTAAACACGATTTTTCTCAATATCTCAAAAAATTAAATCGCATTTCAGTAAAAAATGACAAAATCACAATATTAAATGCACGAAATTTCTGAATTTACAGTATTTAAATAGTTTGGTGTTAATTGCAAATCTAAGATTGTTCCTATTAAATTAATACAACTTATAAGATATTGACAGATTGTTTGGACACCAGCATATTCTAACTATAGCTATTGAAGACTCCCTGATATTTTCTTTTTTGGTTAAATGTTATATGATGTCTCCTTTGTTCAACAAGTATTTTATCACATAACCTCAATCATAAATGCTGATAACAGATTTATTTATAGTTTGTTAATATTTATACATGATATAGTTGGTAAGATAACACACCAAATCTTTGTACTTTGGACCTGTCTGATGATTCTAATGTAAAATTATAGGGCTTTTTCAAAGATATGCCTTCAATATTTATGTACCTAACTTTATTTATCTTACGAAGTATGATTTTTAAGTATGAAAAAGTAAAAATCAAAGCCATTTTAATTATTTGTTTACTTCATTAGTGTTATATTACAGTTATTGGGGCCTTAAGCTAAAAGAATTTTTTTTAAATTTCCTGTATTTCTTTCCTTTTGAGACTTTCCCTCATTTCTGTATATCTATACTGAACTATTAATTTATATGTTATTCAGAATTTATCATAATATTTGAAATGGCCTCCTCTACAACTGAGAAAATGTTTACCCCAATTCATTGTCAGATTTGTGATATTTCTTCAGATTTAAAATGGATGTGTTCAGACTGTGATTTGTACTTCTGTGCCAACTGTGATTTAAAATTCCATGGAAAAAATAAAATTTTGGCAGGACATACTAAAATTAACATTGAACATTGCAGCACTGAAAATATCACTGAGCTAATTCGTAAAGCTGAATTTGAGAACATAACCTGTAGCTTACATAAGGAACAAAAATGTGATTTATTTTGCAGAGACTGTCATTACCCAATCTGCAAAATATGTGTTTCAGCAGACACACACAAAAACCATGAACTGACATCAATTGAAGACATGCTAAATGAGAAAATCATCGATAAAAAAGATTTTGAAAACAGAACTGAAACATATTTTAATCATTATGCACAAACTGTCAATGAACTTGAATGTATGCTTGAAAAGGCAAAAGAAAAATACAACAGGACTAGGGAGAATATTTTAAAAACAGAAAAAGAGTCAATTAGTGCAACGAAAGATTATGTTACATCCCTGGGGAAAAAAATGGAATCAGAGTTGAACCACATTACAAAAAGGTTAAAAGAGGAAATCAAATTAGTCGGTAGCGTAAAAAGGAAGCTTCAAAAGCAAGCGGAATTAACGCAAGCTCTTACACCATTGAAAATTCTTACAAAAAAATATAATAAAAATCTGTTTTATCAAGTTAATGATTATGTTTATCGTCAGAGACTTAAACAAACTTGTTTTATAACAAAACAATTTGATAAAAGAAGCCTATTTGGAAATGCAATTGAAAAAAAATTGAGGGCCAATTTACTTAAAGGTCCTGATCTTAAGCATATTACTTCATTTAAAACAAAACTGAATGGAATTTCAAAACTTTTACCGATGGATAATTCTAAAGCAATGATAGCCAGCTACAAAGACGAAATTTTGCAGAAAATTATGTTTGAAAAATCTGAAATAAAACATGAACAGGAATTATTGGAGACAAAAGTTGCGAGTATGGACCTTATTTCCAATGCGATTAGTGACAATCAATTTGAAACATCTGAAATAAAAGATGAACAGGAATTTTTGGAAACAGAAGATGCAGGGATGGACATTATTCCCAATACGATTAGTGACAATCAACTTGAAAAATCTGAAATAAAAGATGAACAGGAATTTTCGGAATCAGAAGATGACGATATGGACTTTAAGTCCAATCTTTTTAGTGACGATGAGTGTAAAGGATTTGAAATATTAGTTGAACAGGAACTATCAAAAACAAAAGTTTTCGATATGGACATTATGCCAAATGGCGACATTCTGCTATCAGTTCAAGAATGTGAGCTTAAACTGTTGAAGGGAAAAGAAATCATTGATCATGTTTCATTTCATTCATTTTCCCCACTGAAAACTTTTGGCATCCATGTTAACAAAAACAATGAAATTATTGTTGGAATAAGTGCTGGATTTCCTGGTGAAGAAGACAAAAAACCAAAACCAGGAAAAGTTGTGGTTCTAAATTTGGATGGAATGGTAAAAAGAATACATGAATCAAGCAAGGACCAATATTGGAGAGAATGGTGTGTATGTCCTACCAGAATAGTGACTGACCAAGACAATACCATCTACTTTATAGACATTTTTAAGAAATCATATTATAGTCACCGAGAAAATTATAGAATAATGAGTTTAGAAAATGAAGGGAGGGTTGTTGGAATAGATCAAGAGGGTAAATCAAAATGGACATATAATGGTACTAAATCTCAGCAATATAGTAGAGATGTTTTTTTCTCTCCAAAAGATCTAGCTGTAATTAATTCCACTGGCTGTATTTTGATTTATGAATTTCTAGATGATAACAGAATTAGTTCACCTGTTTTCCACATCTTATCACAAGATGGCAATGTGATTGGATACTCTGAATTGTATAAAACTGAAATGAGCTCTAAAATAAACAATTTAAGATTTTTAAGAGGTTTAGCAATTGACAAAGACAGAAAGTTGAATCTTTGGGAAGAGACTGACTCTTATTATTCTAAGAATACAAAAATTCATGTATTAGAGTTGTTATAGCAGTACCAGACTGCAGAGTTATGTTTTAGAAAGATTTTTTAAAATATAAAATACTTTAAACTATAGCTTTGTTTATTACAAAACTTTCAGTCTTAAATCTAGAATTATACACTACACTACACTTAAGGCAGATTTTGTGATTCCCAAATGTTCATGATTGCAGATCTAAAGGGTACAGGATAGACAAAATGTATAGATGATCCCCTGCATCAGCCTGTCATTATTATTAGGGAGTTGACACTAGCATCTTCATTTCAGAAATCCTGTTTTTTTTTCTTTTTTCCCCCACTTCCTGCTTTTTATGTTAAAATTGCATTTTTTTACCCACTTGAAACACATTTCAACTTTTTTGCATCCTACATGTATATCAAACAAACCATTTTTTTAATCCCCTATATACAACATTCAACAGCATGTCATTCCTTTCTTCTACCATGAGAATAAAACACACAATACCTTGAATAAAATAAGCTAAGCTTAAATGTGGGTTTTTTTTTCACAAAATTTGAGTAAACCAGGTTACAGTAGGCAGGTCACAGTTGGGCAGTAAAAGAAGGCAGGTAGGTCACACATGGCATGGCACAGAAGCAGGTGAACCTGCCAAGAACAATCTGAGCTGTACTATATATTTCAATAAAAGATTGGAAAAAAAGCCTTCTCAAGTTGATTTTTTAAATGCTCACATATAACATGTTCAAAAACAGCATATATAAAAAGGAAAAAGAAGATGTGGTATAGTTGCCATGAGACAACTCTCACAAGATACCAAACAATACAGAAATTAAAAGCTATAGGTCACTGTACAGCCTTCAATAATGAGCAATGTTCATACCACATAGTCAGCTATAAAAGGCCCTGAAATCACAAATGTAGAACAATTCAAAAAAGAAAACTGACAGCCTAACTAATGTACAAAAACATTAACGAAAAGCAAATATGTAAAACAGCAAAAAACGACAACCACTGAATTGAAGGCACCTGAATTTGGGACAGGTTAATACATACAGAATGTTATGAGTTAAACATGTAAGCAGGATCCCAACTCTCCCCTAATCTGGGACAGTGGTGTAAAAGTACAACACAAGAACAAGCTATAAATAATAGTTGAAAAATGCTTAACTATAAGATGAATACATATATAGAAAAACATCTTACAGATATCTCTTGTTTCAATCAACTTAGTCCAAAAACAAGAATACAAGCTATGAGTTATCAGGTCATGTAGGATACATATAAATACATTGTTGAGACATCAATCCAAGAATACAAAAAAAATCATAACAACTAGGTTAGGTACCCATTCTTGTAAAAGTTTTCATCTGATTTACATACGCGAGTTGGTGAAAACAAGGAAGGCATGGAAATCCCTTAGACTGATTATCAGGTTGTCTGCATATTTATATAAAAATATCAGCTGTGAGTCACAAAAATGAAACTTGATGCCTGAATTATGAAAACAACCTGATGAATTCATAAGTCATGCTTAGACAGAACATGACATGAATAAATCTTGAAGTGAGTATGAAAGATAAAAATCACTAACAATTTTAAAAGTACAAAAACAATAAGATGGTATAACTAAAGACAACAAAAGTATCTGTCTTGGGACAGGCATTTTGATTTATGGCGAAGGTGTTGCTGTTGATAATTTCTGTCTATCTTTTGAAGTTATTGGTCCAAATGTTAAAAAGACTAAAAGTTATCATTGAAGGGCATTTACTCCTATAAGGGGTTACATATTTACAGTTCTTAAGACAAGTGCTAAACTGTCAATATGTGCCGGTCCCCCATCATGGATCTGTAATGCACCAATAGTCATTTATTATTGGAATTCATTCTTGTTTTTGTTTGTTGTTTTGTACATAAATCAGGATATTGGCTGATTTGAATATTCTTACATTGCGTATATATGACAGACTTGATATATCGAAATTATGCAGTGACTGTACTAAATGTAAACAGGTTAATATAATTGTAGGGATGTATGGCAGATCTAAATACCTGTTCCATCACTTTAAGTTTCTCTCTGACTTCATGTTCAGTTATGGTTTTAACATTGACTGATGAGATGGCAACAATTCTTTCTCTTTCTTTCACTTTTTTTTCTCTTTCGTGTATCTTCTTGTTTTCCATCTTTACACAGAATATTAAATATAATTAATCTGTGATAAGAAAATCTCTAACACCAAATTAAATTATCTTAAACAACTTTAAATTAATAGTTTACTGGACTTTACAAAATGTATTTTTTCCTGATTTAGATTAATAAAATGAAATCCAAGTCTTGAAATAGGATTTTTCATATTTATTATCCAAGAGTTATTTTTTTCAGTTGCTTTATATATTTTTAGGGCGAGTGAATTATTTGACTCAAGTATATGAAGCCAATATTTTATTGCTTAAAATTCTATTCTGGTATATAAAGGCAATCTATTCAGCTCAGCTAAACATGCAGCATTTGATGCTTTACAATGTACTCCTAGAATTTCTTTAATAAATTTATACTGCAAGTGTTCAAAGGGATCTGAATCCCTGTGTTGTTTGCCTATTCCCCATACTTCACTACCGTATAGAGCAATAGGTACAACTAGGGAGTCAAATAATTTTTCTGATAGCTTGCATTGGTTATTCAGTCCAATTGTTTTTCTTTAATTTTAAAAAGTGCTTTTCTACCCTTTTCAACAAGCAATGAGCTGCACAGATTTGGATTTCCTGTATGCTGCCGTACCATGTCAAGGTAGCAGTATGATTTGACAGTTTTTCAGGACAGGAATTCGTTATTATATCTAAAAAAAATATTATGGGTTTTTCCATTTGAGTTAAATATAATGACTTTTGATTTGTTTATGTTAAGGGAGCAACCATTTGATTTTTATGGGGGGGGGGGGAGGGGGGGCTAGGATGAAATTTGAAAAAATAGACAGGACAGGAGTTTTGAGAAAAAAAAGGCAGGATGAGCATCTTGGCAAAAAAAAAAGGCAGGATGACAATTTGGGTAAAAAAAATAAACTATTAAAAAAAAGGCAGGACCGAATAGAGTAAAAAATAAAAAGGCAGGACAGAGATAACAACTAAAAAAAAGCAGGACAAAATTTTTCATCCTAGCCCACCCCCCACCCCCCCCCCCCCCCCCCCCCATAAAAATCAAATGGTAGCTCCCTAACTTCTAGTTTCCAGCATTTACAAAAAACACTAAGATTATTTAAAGCTGTTTGTAATCCCTTTTCAGAATTTGATAATAAAACTAAATCATCTGCAAATAAAAGGGAATTTATTGTTGTATCTCCAATTACAATGGGATCTGTATTAGCATCTTGGAGACTTTTAACCAAATTATTTATGTAAAGATTAAATAATAATGGACTGAGAACATCTCCCTATTTAACGCCACAGTTGGAGACAAATTCTTCACTGAGACCATTTTTTGGAATTTAATTCTACATGTAGTATCGTCATACATAGAATGAATCATATTAAAAAGTTTACAGGACAATTTAAGCTCCAAAAGGATATAAAATAATCCATTTCTTCAAACTGTGTCAAAGGCTTTCTTGAGATCAACAAAGGCAGCAAACACCTTCTGTTTCTTATTTTTCTTTTGTTCTATTATAGATTTTAAGGTGAAGATGTGATCTGAGGTACGGGATTTTTTCTTTAAATCCAATTTGGTTTTCACTAATAATGTTGTGTTCATTCATGAGTTTTGTAATTCTTATATATATAATTTTATTGAATAATTTTCCCAGATTAGAGGTTATAGAAATACCTCTGTAGTTTGAAGGGTCCAGCTTATTGCCCTTTTCGTGTGTTAATGAAATGAAACTTTCTTTCCATACCTTAGGAAATGTTCCTTCTTTGATGATTAGGTTTAATAATTTAGTTAAAGGGTCAACTAGTACAGGTATACCATATTTAATCATTTCATTTGAAATCAAGTCCTTTGCACTGGATTTACCATTTTTTAAGGTTTTAGAGGCTTTAATTATTTCATATTATGCTATTGGTTGGTTATAGGACATATTATCATTGTTTTTAGTGCATTTATTAGCTCATCTAATTTTTTAAGGATAGTTTTATGAAATGTACTGTCCTTTGGTCGAGCTTCACAAGAATTTAAATTTTTGAAGAAGTTATAGAATGTTTGCTCGTCCAGTTTTTCTGTAGTATTATTTTCTGATGCTCGTTTCAATTTATTAAGTAAGTCCCAGAAGGATTTGGGGTCACTTTTGATATTATTGGACAAATCAGAACATATTTTATTCTTGCATATTTTTTATTCTTGTTTACATTTTCGCCTCAATTTTGAGCGAAAAGAGTAGTATTCTTTTCTGTAAGCTCCATTAAATGGAAATTTATTTATAAGAAATGCATATTAGTATTAGTGTAGAGTAACGATTTATAGCTTCTGAATCCCATAAAAATTAATCTGGGAGTGGTTTTAAATGGTATGCTTGTTGGGTTTTAGTATTGTCATAAAAAGTGGTTAACAAGGTACAGCTTATTGCACAATGATCTGATAATGTTGTAAAGTCATGCACAGTAAAACTATTTATGGTGTGACCATTGCCATCATCAAAATTATTTATCGTAATCATTGTGAAGCGGACAAACAACAATACTAAACATCATAAAGTAAACCAAATACGTAGCAACACGAGCTCCATCAATCCTCCGGAGTGTTCCGGAAGAGTTTTGCAGTTCCTTTTTCAAAGTCAAATTTAAAAAAATCGCCGATATGTTATCCGTATGCAGTGAACTCAACATGACCTTTCTCGTAAAAATCCGGTCATCGCAATACGCATCGATCTGTCATTTAAATAAACTATTACCCATTATACGTGTTATACACGTGCTCAATATCCATGCTTCTTGGTTGAATGTTTATTCTAAGGTGACATTTCTACATTTCCAAAACACGACAATTTATTAATGCTGTCATATTTTCACATCATAATAGACCGCGAGAAATTGTTTTTGACGACTATACGCATGATACGGATGCATAAAAAAATGATAAAATCGTGCACAGAAGACTACGTTTATGATATATACATCCATTGGTTCAAAAATTGGATAAACATTATGTTTCTCCTGTCACTCGTTTCTTATGACTTTAACAAGCTAAATATGTTAATAATTTACTTCCGGTTTTTCTCGCGATCGAGAAAAAGAGGACAGGATTGTGGTTATAACAATATATGGAACATATCGAAAGTCATATGTGAAACCGATATACATAAAGTCGACAGTAGTTTACCGCTTTTCAACAACAAGAGGAACACTAAAGTGTAAAAATACAGACGTTAACATACAAAGACAGGAACTATATGACAAAAACAGCCAAATTCGTGACTTGTTACTGCACATTATCAGTCAGAATGGTAGGATGAACCTGGTTTTATGGCTATATAAACCGCCAGCTTATATGGCAATGTTAAAATATCTCTAAGATGACAACACTGCGTGAGATGAATTAAAGTCAAACAAACCAAGATAACCTCCGTAAAAGTATCGAAAAGAAGACTTCAACTTTATAACTTTGGACTATTGATGCTATATAGATAGCTTAGAAGCAGTTACCCTCTGCTAAATTGATATGATAGGAACCGTAAAACTAGAATATTCTTTTAACTCGAAAAATATGCGGCTGGAGTGTTGCAACGCAGAAATGAAACATTCACAACTTGAAAATTGAAATCATCTCTTTTTCAACATTTCTATTGATTAAAGTTTGATGGGATTTATAGTGACTAAATTTGTAATTGCACTTTATTTCATTATTTCAATTGATAAACGGTTATCTTGCTATTTCTATGATATCCATCAGTGTGTCCAACTAGAGGTAGACCTTCAGAATCAATTGCTAAAGTGCCAGAAAAAGGCAGGTGAGATGTACCTTCTGTATAAAACACTGTATATGTAGTTCCTATTCCTTCCTGATTTACACAATGTATCATTCCTGATGTATCGAGAACAAACAGAACCTTCACTGTTCGTTGCTAAATCATAAGGTTTGAAATTGGGGGAATTTGAACCTTCGCATTTCCAATTTAATGTTCCCTCCGGATTTAAACACAACACTCTCCCATCATCTTTCATATTATTGTCGACATCAATAACACATATCGATTTTTCATAATTGATTACAATTTTCAAAGGACACTTAAACAGTTTTTGATTCGTTTTTTTATCATGTTCGTATGTATTTACAACCTGCTTTTCAGCATTTAATACTAAAATTTTACCGCTAGTGTCAAGTTCGTTTACAACATTCGAAGATGAAAGGCCATTCAAAATTTCGATTTCTTTACCAACACAAATCCCATATGTATCGAAAGACAAAGCTTTGAAAAAGCCCCAACTTTCCTTTAAAATCCCATATATTTAGTTTAGAACTTTTCATTGAGAGGAGAACCTTGCCATTTTTCATGAGTGCCATATCATAAACTTTAATACCGTTGTGCTGTTTTTCAACAACTATATCGTTATTTTCAATCTTAACCTGTTGTAATAGTGCTTCTGTTACACTAGAAAAAATCATACTGTCTTTTTCATAACACAAAAATTTTGATAATTCCTTTAAATCTGGTTTTAACACATGGTGGAATTCATACTATCTAAAGCACCAAAGACGTTTTGTAAAGAAGTTTCTACATCTTTCAGGCACATATTCACTTTTGACTGTTGAAGTTTCATTTGATATATATATATTTTGTTGTCTTCAATTTCTCACAGGGAGTACGCGTAGTCTTTAATGTTTTCAAAACGTGTTGCGACGGTAGTGTTAGATTTATGGATTCCTTTTTTTTCTCTAATTTTTTTCTGTGTTCGGCGACCTCAGTTTGTCTACTGCTGATCATTTTTTTAATCATTTCCGATTCATCATTCAGTGTTTTCAAAAGGTGTCCACTATACCTTTTTAAAATATTACTAAGTTCGAGTTCTCTTTGAATAATTGCACTTCGTGTCTCTGTATACTCCTTTCGCCCATTGTCAAACGTTACATTACTTCGATGTTCTTCTTCTATACATCTAGCTATCTCGTCTTCTGTTTCTTTATTCACATCGTTAAGAATTTTCATTTTTTTTTTTATCATAAACATCGCTTATTTCATTCAGAGCATGATCTCTGTGTGAATTTTCTATTATACATTATGAAGTGTTACAAATTTGCACTGCGCATTCGTTGCAAAACAAGCTGCACTTTTAATTCACGTGCTTCGCACAGACATTTTTTCCCAACTGAGCCATTTGAATACATTGGGTTTCTTCTTTCTGTCCTAAATCTTTAATGTCAATAATGACATGCTCCTTCAATAATTTACTTTTTGAATGTAACTTTAAATTTATTGGATGGCAATTATCACAGAACAGTAAATCACACTCATTGCATTTCCATTTTAAATTTGTTGTCTGCTCACATAGTGGACATGTTGCAGTAGATTGTGCTTTTTGAACTGATCTAGAGAGCGCCATAGTTCCTATCTTCCCCTCTGAAGAATGACCGCGGGTAACTAGATTAATAACTGGTATGTTATGGAAACCTAGAATGTTTTTTATGTCTTAAATGAACTCTATAATTGTTGAAAAGCAAATATTTACCGTTTCAAAGCTTTGATAAGTGTACAATAAAAAGATCACATGCATTGTTTTTTAATAAGTTAAAAATGACATTTCATGTACATCTTGTATGCCTAATTAAAAAAAAAACCTTTAACAACCTGAATTAGGTTTGCTATTCATTCTTCTTTTTATATATTTTAGATTTTGTGATAATATTAGATGTATATATATATAATTCATTTAAATATTTGGGATTAGCAACGGCTATACACAGTGCGATATATTCAAGGATATTCGGTCAAACGAGAACTCATTCCATTAATCTGCATTTGTATAGAGTTACCTTGAAAATAAGTCAGACATTCGTTTGGTTGGAAGAATGAAATAAGAATCTATTAAAGAATTACATCATATTAATTAAATATTAAGAAGAACACATGTCAAAAGAAATGATTTAAGAACATATGTCAACAGATATGATTTAATGTAATAGATAAGTGATTCAGTGTTGTGTAGTCTTTAGGAAAAGGTATAAAATAATTAATGTGTCGAGATGGATTATCGATTTATTTATTTTTTGTAACTATAACTTTTATATTTAAACTGTTTACAAAACTTGGAATGTTTCGAAATACTCAGGCTTAACATTACCAAAAATAGATTGCTTTATCAGTATTAACAAAAAAACTTTCGGTATAACGAAGTAACAAAAACATCCAGAGGAGAAAAGCAAATAAAGCGTGAACTCAAGAGGCCAACAGGAATTCTGATACAACTATCAAGTTTGCACTAGTTTTTTTTTCTTTTGAATAAGGAACAAGCCATTGTATAAAACTGTCCAAATGACGAATCCTGTCAGTTTTAATTCAGAATGGGAAAGGTTTCTTCCTTGGCTTTTTAATCAAATCCACGCTCTCATAATGAAATAAAAAATACCAAGCGCCACCTGATACGACAGCAGAGGTCGTACCCTGAACAGTTGGTGCAAGTTTAGACACAATATTCAAGCTTTCAAAATTGTTGATTTTCTAAGGGTTGTTAAATAAATTGCGGTGGTGTCTTACCATAGCTTTGTTTGGACTTGTTTGTTTTGCTTTTGGCCTTGAAAGTTCGTCCCTAATAATTTTATTAACTATGTATTTGTATTTAGATATCGCAGATCAAATTTATTCGTTCATAGTGTGTTAATTTACGTTTTTTGTTTGAGTTAAGCCTTCCAATTGATATTTTATCGTGTGATTTTCTATATTGTGATGTTAGTTTAAACATATTTGTTTATAGTGGACTGGGAAACAAGTTTTGCAACTTATATTAATCCCTTTCCACTTTGCGGGTGCTGCCTTGTAGCAGCATTAGCCTACTCTTTTTGACATCTACAAGGGTGTCGTTAACGTGCAGAGATATGGCTCTCTCATAACACGGGTCAGCCATTTATCGTCCCCTTCCGACGGACTATCATAGTTTCCTCAAGACCATACTTGCAAATGGTGTCAAGGGAGAGCCGAAAATTGAGTTCCTGAAATTTTCATTCCGAACGGGAATCGAAACCAGGAACCTTTGTGTTAGTAGTCCGATGCACTAACCACTCCACCACGGCTCTCTGTGATGTTATACTATTGTTTCAGAAAAAGGGAGAAGGTTTGGTACCATTAAAACGTAATCCCGCTGCAAATGTTTGCACCTGTCCTAAGTCAGGAATCTGATGTATAGTAGTTGTCATTTGTTAATGTAATTTATATGGGTTATCTATATTTTTTTTTATATTCAGTTTCACAAGTCTTATAGAAGTAAATTTATTTGTAGGATGTAGCTTTTCAGTTATTTAAAGTAAAACATAAAGCAGTTCTTCTTACAATTGTTCAGAAAATTGACCACAATTGAAACCTCATACAAAGGTTATTTAACCTTAAAAACAAAAACATGGAAGATGTTTGATATGCAAATACTACTTGGTGAGTAAGAACCAAATGAAATAAGCGAAATTTCCATACCACTGCTGCAAATACAACACCATTCAGCGTCCCCAATGTACCTCTGAGTCCCATATATATACTTTATATAAATACAATAAGATGTGGTATGCCTGCCAATAAGACAAATCTCCATCCAATTTATAAAAGTAAACCATTATAGGTCCATTAGTAGGTGGAAAATAAACATTTATATCTCAATCAATAATCTGTAAAATTCAACTTCAGTTTATGAAGGTTCAGATCAACATAACTATTATCAGTAACTGATTAATTTATTCAAATAAATAAAATACAAAATCTATCTATATCACTTTGATGAATATTAACACAAGTTTTCAAGCAATTGTAATTGCAATGAACCTATTAAATTCAAATATATAATATTTCAAATCACATTTTACTAAGATCTAAAACATAAATGCCTCCAATACTTAGTTACTATAACTGCTGGTTGATAAGTTATACTTAGACCATTTAGCATTGGAACTAATATATTAACATTTCTCAATAAACTAAAAAACCTAAATTAAGATTCATTTGCAAACTTCTTTGTATGAAATAATTACCAAATTGAAAAGGCCTAAGTTTTACAAATTTCATTTGAGAACAATCTCTTATATTTGTATTTTTGTAAAGGTATACATATAGTTATTGATTGTGAAAGGCAAGCCTTGCTCTCAAAAAAATAAAATGTGATAACAATTCAGTACATAAAATGTTGTAATAGAGTGACTATTTATAGTATTTCTATAATTAGAACTAATGCTATGATTGTACTCCTCCAGTAGAAGTTAGATTAAACAGTATAGACTTCAGATTCAATGCTAGGAATGCTTGGTCGGTGGAACAGCCACGTAATATCTCCTGGATAATACCAACGATGGTGTACACATCAAAAAATCTTTTGTTGGTTCTGAAAATAGAAAAAACAGTTTTACATTTTTTATGAAGGATGAAAAAATTTGTTGCCACCAAAAGGCAGTTAAAAAAGAGACGAAGGATACCAAAGGAATATTCAAACTCATAATGCAACACTTACACAGACAAAGCAAGAGCACACAAAACACAGCAAACAAAGCTAAAGACTAAGCAACACAAATCCCACCAAGAACAAGGGGTGATCGCAGGTGCTCCAGAAGGGTAAGCAGATCCTGCTCTCCTTGTGGTCTCGACGGTGTTGCTTATGTTAGTACAAACCCAGTTAGCTATATTATTGTTTACAGGGTTATTATTGAATATTAAAACATTCTATTTAAAGGATTTATACAATGACATCAAAAAAACTCCTTATAAAATTAAAGTATTGACCTATATCACAGAAAAAGGATAAGTTTTTATAGAAAGGCAATGGTAAAATAATTGAACATTACACACAGTTTTGCAAAAAGCCACCTGGCAAAAATTAAAAGAAAATTTGTCATATAAACTAAATATGAAATTTCTAGTGAACATTTCCTTGAATACATTTAAACAATTAATTAGTGCATCCACCTGTAACCTCAGTTGTACAAATTATAATTCTAACATTTCCCCTCCCCATAAAATATAGTATAGAACCCATAAACAATTCAAAATGAACTTACTTGAATTTTGATAATTTCTGAAGAATTATACTGAGTTTTTCCAATAATTTATTGTCTTGTGTAGGTGCTCTCAGTACCATAGCAACAGTCCTAAACCACTGCTCATTACCACAACTCTCTAGGAATGGAGTTTGGAAAGGTGTGTCAGCTGACAACTGTAGGAAGATATCCATAGCAGCACCCATAAATGCCTGAAAGGATAAATAAGAGTCATTTTTTTATCCTCTAGCAGTTCATTGTTTAATAACTATTTTAAAATAATTATCTCAATAAGGTCTGATGTAAATAGATTAACTTTTCTCTAATTCTTCGTCAATTTATCCCTTTCTGCTGCCATTGTATAAACAAATTTAATCGTGTGGTTCATTTGATCTCAGTTCGTCATTGGTTAAAATCCGATTATGACGTCGAATATCCTTGTTTTCCTCTGAATTTCATATTGTGACGTCATGCCTGATGACGTCACATAGAAAGAAAACGTCTTTTTGCAGATCAGTCGCAAAGAAGCAATAAGTTTGCCTGCCTATTGTTTGAAAATCATTAGAGAAACAGATTTCACCACCAAATCTCGTGTAATACGATATTTATCCACTCTCGACAGTTAAATTCTAAATATTTAAAACACTCGGCGAGCCTCGCATTTTAAATTTGAAAATTTAACTGTCTCAAGTGGATAAATATCGTATCACACTCGATGCAGTGGTAGAATCTATATTTCTCTAATTCCCTACTGTCATTTACAAGTGCTAACATTTTATCATTTCATTGTCTTTGAAAAAAATTAATAACAATGTTGTTTGCTACATCTGCAAATCATTATAGTTTCTCATTTAGAATTCTTCAGTAACTCTTAAAACATGCTTTTAAATATTTGAAATGCTCAAAATGCATAAATTTCCAGCCTCAAAATTTTTCAATCTGTTAAAAAAACTCAATCACATCGAAATGGCTTGTTTGCATTTTCATTGCTTTACCTTACTTAATGTATTGTTATTTTTTTTTTGAAACTTATGAATTTTTTTCCCAGACCACCCAAGTTTAATCCAGAAAACCTGACCAAAGGGCAGAAAACAGTCCAAGGCTACCAATGGGTCTTCAACTGAGGCTGGAAGGGGAGGTGGGCTTCAACTAGCCCCTTAACAAAATATTTACTAGTTTCATGAAAATGGATGTCACACCATTCTCCAAAAATATTTGTTTTGCTCAATATTTTTATTGTAGAGTTTTGTGGACTGTGCGTCATTTAACATTTGATCATTGTGTTGGCTTTTTCTCAGACTTATGGTTTTTAATTCTGTCTCTGTATCTCCTGATCTTTTAAAATATTTATATTATATCTTCTATCATACCTTATTAATAGGTTTAAGATACTGTAATACAACCGGCGTAGCTTGATAATACAGGAACAATTCTTTACACACATCTGACTTCAGATCATTCTTCAAGACATCAAATACATGGGCTACTAGATCAACTGTTGAATAAATAAACAGGTATCATTAACATATAGTACAACAGATTCATCTTTAGAGTTCAGGAAAGTCCACCAGTCTTTAAAGTTTTCTACAAACGCGTAAGTAAAACATTTAATTTGTTCCTTTGTCAGTCAATGAAGCATAAAATTGACTCTAGTAGCCTAATATTCTCCTTGAAAACATGAGCAGAAATGAACATGCAAAAATACACACCTTAATTTACTTTTAATTATATTTATCAATTATATTTCGATGGAGTGTAAGACACACTAGTGTTACTTCTTACTATTGACAACAGTCTACTTGAATGGATAATTGAAAGTAATTAAACTACTGTGGATTTATTATTATTCGTTGGATACCAATTTTCGTGAATTTGGTTGGTACAGCTAAACCACGAAATTAAATGTTCAACGAATGATAAATTTTCTATTGGTTTGTATGCAGGTTTTGGCAATACCCTGAAATTAAATATCCACGAACTTGCAAGTTTCCCTTAATCCACAAAAATTGGTACCCAGGATAATAAATGAATCCACAGTATTTAGACTAAACAGCTGTACTCAACATCAGTCAATACTCACTTTCTTATCACAGCAAATAATCAAATATGTTTGCTTTTTCCATTAAATATAATACTTATAGAAGTTGGTGTTTTTTTAAAAGATCAAAGGGAGATAATTTAAATTTACAAGAATAAGAAATTGATTATGAAGCATTAAAATTTTCAAACATAACCTCAACTTACCTTGTGATAGAGTTTTAAGTATAATGAGAGAGGACAAGAGCCTGACATGTTGGTTAGAACTTCTAAAGTAAATGCCATCTTTTGATTTGTCTAGTTTTGTTGGTGACAAAGGATAATCACTCTTTTCACTACTAACATCCATAAACTTTACTGTTTTAGATCTGTATAATTCTTCTCCTAAACGTCTTAGTGTGGATGACAGGTTAGATTTCTATAAAAATAAAGGTTATAAAAATTATAAAATGGTGAATTATTGCTTTATCCTTCATAACATAAACAATACATGCTGATATGTCTCGTTCTCTTCACTAACCATCTAATTTATTGTTGATAGACCTAAATATAAAGCTTTACTACAAGTATCACTTAAACTCAACATGATCCAAGAAAATGATGTCAAGGTCAGATAACTCATACAAGAAATACATGTACTGCTTACAGACATCCACTACACCAAATTTAGTTGACCTATTTCTTACAGTTTCATATAACAAATTGCTTATAATTTGAGAAAAACAGACCAAAACACAAAAACTTTACACCGAGCAATGACGAGTGAAAACGAGGTCAGATCAAATAAAACCTGTGAGACTGACATGTGCACAATAAAATATTTCCATACACCAAATATAAAAAATCAAACAAAAAAAACCTTAACTTTGAACATTATACAATGAAAATGAGGTCAAGATCAGATGACACTTGCCAGTTATTTACAATCACTCCATACTTCAAACATAGTAGACCTATTGCTTATAGTATCTGATATATGGACTTGACCACAAAAACTTATAATAACCTTGTCCATGACAGGCATGAGGACCTTACAAGGTATGCACATACCAAATAAAGTTATCCTATTACTCATTATAACAAAGAAATAAACATTACAAAAAATCTTAATTTTTTTTAAAGTAGTAACTGAACCATAAAATTGAGTGTGGACATTGAACATATGACAGATTGAAACTTCATAACATAAAACATTTATATAAAAAGTAGGAAGCATCCATGTCTTCCACCTAATAAAATATAAAGCTTTTAAAAAGTTAGCTAAAGCCACTGTCACTACCAGATCAATATCTCCACAATATTAAAAATCCAATGCATATAATCCATATCTTTCATCAACCAAAACTAAAAAATATTGAGGATCCCTTGGGAAATAAACATTTTTGAAATGGATCCAAAAAATGTACATAAAGTTTTCTTTCATTTTAATTCTCAGTTACATCCGTTATTAGAATCATTGCTTATTTACATATCTTGTGCAGCTATGTATTGTCAGATACAATATAATACCATATTTTTATGAGTTACCTGTTGGCCTGAAGCTTGCTCTACATTGATAAGAGACCAGTATATAAATTGTAAACAAGGTAGACTAATCCTGAAGTTATTTGGAGGGAATTCTCTCAGCATGTCAACTGAGGTGGGTAAGATCTACAAAATATAATTCAACCAATTTTCATAAGTTGTTAAAATATTTTAAAATTTCCAAATTTTAACATTTTTCATATTTTCACTATTGACTTGAATTAAAACATATTACCTGTATAAATACTTTTAATTATTCAAAGATACATCAAAATAAGAAGACATCAATTTATTGTATTTAGCTCTGAAAAAATAAAAGGTTTTAAAATAGTGAACAAAATGCATATCTGCATTCAGTGAACCATCAGTTACATTTTTTCAATAGAAGTCTCGCCTTAAAAATTTCATTGCTCATGATCAGTTCTATACATCTTTGTTTGTTGAGTTGCTTTTTCAATGATGTTTACCCTCAACTTCAATCAATTTTTATTCATAGGAATTTTTCTAAAAGATCTTCTGTTACCTTTAAAACTCTTTCCAGTATGTATTCTGTTGACGAGAACCTTTCTATAGCTCTGGTTGGTTGGTCAGTAACAGCGTATCGTAGATGTGCATCACATATCCAATCCAGCAATATACCCATGATATCATAACTACAGGAACTGGTGGAAAACTGGGAAAAAAGGGATAAAGAATCAATGTGTGAAAGTTTAAGGCTATTCCATTAAAATGTTTGAGGGAGGGTACGAAGCTAAGTTTAATTATTGAATGAGAGTCATGGGTCTTTTTTCAGTATGTATTTATTACAATTATGCAAAATTATTTAAAAAAATAGTTTTTGTTTGTAGGGCTATTTTGCAAATTCCTTCCTACCCCACCACATACATTTTAATGGAATAACCCTAAACCAGCTTTCTATCATTGCTCCTATCAAGAGATAAAAATTAAAAAACACAAAATTTAAACACTTTTCAATTATCCTTTTCAACAGAGATAAAGAAAATGCAGATTCAAAACAGAAATATCTTATTATTTAGGACTGTTTGCTGCTCTGTTTTAAAATATCAGGTCTCTGTTCTTATTTTAGGGATATAATCAATTACAAATTTGGCTGGAAATGATTTTCTCCAGATTTTAAATACATCTAACATTGGCACCTTTTTACTTTCAAAATCTATTAACAAATAACAAGGTTTTCATAAGATCTTTAAAAAATTGTTTAAAAGTATATTTAATAGAATTATCCAAAGAAAAGTAGTTTGCCTGCATGGTTTTTTTCACTGACACTTCAAGGTTAAAACAAGAGAATTGAAAATATCTCACAAAAAGTAAAATAAAAGAAACAAACATCCTTAAAAGTATTTTCTGCAGATCAGTTCATAAAACCAATAACTTTAAACTTTAGATGTTGTACTATCTAAACTTTAGATGTTGCACTGTCTTCAAAAAGTTTAAATTATTTCTGAGTTATCTCCCATTGATTAAAAACATTATTTCTTTTGTACTTACTTTTGCTGTGTATTTTAATTTCAATTTGAAACTATGGTAATATATAGAAAAAAAACCTACCAAATTAAAGCCTTACATTGTTGGGCTGTCCAAAATCATGGCTTTTTTGGATGTGTACTTATTTAATAATTAATTTATGTTTATCATGTTTATTTATCTTTTTGGTTGAATTATTGTGATATTGGACAAGAAATTTATTGTTTATATTTTTTAATATATGTGTATTTCTGATCTAATGGGAACCAAATGCTCTCCGAATTCTTAGTATCATATATAGTTGATGTAAAACCTTAATCAATTGAATTCATATCATTTTTAAAATGTTTTAAATCAGTAAAATATTCTGTACTATTCAACAAGTCTGAGTTATTTCCCCCTGGATCAAACTTCACTCAGAATGACTTAGAAAATTGATATTGCTCAAGACTGATTGATGCCCTGAAGATGTCCTTTTATAATGTTGTAAGTTGGCTTGCTGCCTCATTGATACAACCAATTTTTTTTTTCATTTCACAGTTTTGCCAAAGTTTGCACAAATGAGCCTTATGAAATTTGAAGTGTGTTGATAATTTATATTAGTGGATAAACCTTTATCAACGAAATCAACAAAAATAAGAGCCTACGATTAATAAAGTATCCTCGAAGCTTTCTTTTGATAAATATATGCTTTCTATACTTTAAACATGTCAAGAAAGCTGGGGTGAAGTGGTTAGTATATCGGACTACTAACACAAAGGTTCCTGATTATATCCTCACTCTGAGGAGAAAATTTAAGGGACTGAATTTTTGGCTCTCCTTTGACACCATTTGTGAGTATGGTCTTAAGAAACAATGATAGTCCATCTGAAAGGCACAATAAATGGCCAACCCATGTTAGGAGAGAGCCACAACTCTTGCAAGCAAAAGACACCCTTGTAGATTTTGAAAAAGAGCAGGCTAATGCCACTACAAGGTAGCACTCGCACCCAAAAAGTGAAAAGGGATTAATATCAGTTGCTATAACTTGTTTCCCAATCCACTATAACTAAATATGTTAAAATTAAATTGAGCCTGTCAAAGTTACCTTTTTCTCCTTCTGTACTTTGTTTTCCCTTTGCTGTCCTTTCTGTTTAGGTACAGAAGTAGATAAAGCTATGTTACCTAGTTCTACTTCCTTCTGTCTTTCTGTAAAGTCTTGTTTTCTCTAAAAAATTAGATAATTGTTAATTTGTTGTAAGTTAATTCTTATATCTTTTACTTTTAAATTATATTGAAAAAGAAAATGTGAACGATAGCAAATGTTAACTTTGGTGTAAGCTTTACAACAACAAAAATATGAATGGTATTTTTTCTGTAAACATATGACTTTATGTAGTGTTTGAATATTTTCTATCTATATTCACAGTATTGGTACCCTATGATAAGTTAAGCATCCATAGATATAGGAAGATGTGGTACGATTGCCAATGAGACAACTCTCCATCCAAGTAACAATTTATATAAGTAAACCATTATAGGTCAAGGTACGGCCTTCAAAACGGAGCATTGGCTCACATCGAACAGCAAGCTATAAATGCATGATTTGAAATCATATTCTGGCTATTTCCTTGAAACACACAAACAAATCTTCTTTTGTCTTTATGTTTGTGTATGTTTTTTTAGAGAGTGGCATATTGTTTTTGTTGTGTTTTAAAGGGGTTTATAGTATAAGTATGCTGTCCAAATCTATATAATATTCATCTCATTTTTTTGAATTTTGTATGTATTTCCCATAGGGTCCTATGTTAAACTAAGTCCCCCCCCCCACTGGCGGCCATCTTGGATGTTGGATTGGCGACAAAGCAACAACACTTGGTAAGCACCTCATAAGGAACATTAACACTATGTTTAGTTTCATTCCATTCAGTGGTTCTCTAAAAGAAGTCATTTGTATGCATTTCCCATATGGTCCTATGTTAAACTAAGTCCCCCGCTAGTGGCCATCTTGGATGATGGATCGGCTACAAAGTAACAACAATTGGTAAGCAGCTCATAAGGAACATTCATGCCATGTTTGATTTCATTCCATTCAGTGGTTTTTTAAAAGAAGTCATTTGTATGCATTTCCCATAGGATTCTATGTTAAACTAAGTCCCCCGCTGGCGGCCATCTTGGATGATGGATCAGCTACAAAGTAACAACACTTGGTCAGCACCACATAGGGAACATTCATGCCATGTTTGGTTTCATTCCATTCAGTGGTTCTCTAGAAGAAGTTCAAAATGTAAAAAGTTTTCGACGAAGAAGACAGACGACGACGGAAGATGGACGCCAAGTGATGAGAAAAGCTCACTTGGCCCAAAAGATAAGCTGAAAAGGTGGGCCAGCTGAAGCACGCCTCTGTGTGCGAGATTATCTTGCTGCATTGAAGACCCATTAGTGGCCTTCGGCAGTTATCTGCTCTTGGTTAGGTTGTTGTCTTTTTGACACATTCTCTACTTCCATTCTCTATTTGAGATAATAGAAAAAGGTAACAAATTACCCTTAAGAATGACAAGAAACAAGATTTCAATATGCAATGTATCTAAACAAATCTATCACCATCAGCAATTCCTTAAACCTAAATTGATTTGAGTTCTTACTTGTAAGTTTGTAAGCCTGGCTTGAACACTGACAGCTTGTTTCTCTAACTTGTCATGCTGACTTTGTAATGTCTCAAACTGAAAAGAGATACATTTATCAATATATCAAAAATATTTAATAAATATTCAAATATCTTTTTTAGTTTTTAGTTTCTTTTTTTTTTTTTTAAATATGATGTCATACAGTTCTTGTATTTAATTGTTGGTTTCTGGTGCTCTTGACACAAAATAATGTATGTGTGCTATGCATAGTAGTCCTTTTTGTCTTCCTGTTTAAATTGTTTATTGGAATATCATATATTTTTTTTGGAAACAAATCAGATCATAAAATGTCTTTGATAAAGTTTAATTATGATTTTTTTCCCTTATGCAAATATGAGGAGGTGTAGTTTGATACCTAATAAGAAAGTTAACCGGCGGAGAACAAAGGACCAGGATAGAAAAAATTAGAGGTCACAATGTAACATTCAACAATGAGGTAACCCCATACTGTCATAAAGTCCTGGGATAAAAAGTGAAACTATTCAAAATAGAAAACTAAGGGTCTGATTAAGGCTTCCTCAGAAATACTCATAATTTTCTCCTTATGCATGTTATGGTTAAGATATTGTTGCTTGCATAATCTTCAGTGGCAACTATTTCATGCACATTCTGGGTGAAATAGTCAGAAAAACTAGTTGAAATAAATCTGAACTAACAGTGTAAATATTGTATATGCATATCAGTTGCGTTACAATCTTGTGTCAATATGAATATATCAAACCAATCATGTAAATATTATGATAGTTTATCAACCCAGTGATTTATGTCAACATGTAAATCAGACCTGATATGTGACCATTGTGATAGTACAAAATACTTTATCTGCTTTTAGTAAGTACAGTACATGTCAACTAATATACAGAAAAACTGTAAACCAACTAATTTTCCTAGATACTTTATTTCATGTACAGCCTTTTTAAAGATGCACTTAGGTGAAATTAAAAAATCAAGAATTGCTTTGGTATCATTTAGGTTTCAAATTGAAAGAAAAAAAATCAAGAATCTGCTTTTATTTGGGCAAATGACCTTTTATGAGCTATTTTAAGTCTTAAATGAAAAGATAAATGGGTGTTATAGGGGCAAAAATTTTACCATGTATCGTATGGTAAAAAAACAAAGGAGTTTGAAAATCTGACACAAATCCCAAAAATCCTTAAGCTGACTTTGTAGAGATTTATTTTCCAGATTTTTTAATTATCTTAACATATATATATATATATATATATAATATGAGGCAGGCATTACCTGTGAAAGGGGACGAAGTTTGTTTAAATTGTTTTTTTTTTGTAATTTAAATATTTGTTAAAAAAAAGATACGGAAATACCGTAACGTTTCTGATTTTGGTTCTGTTGTTAGGGATTTTACTTGTGACGTTATTTAAGTTATGACGTCATGTTCAATGTAAACAAAGAAACGCAATGCATCAGGTAGGCCTAACGTTTATTCATACCAAAGACAAAGAATGATTAAAAATGAAATCTTGGTATTGTGTTCCTTGAGTTCCTATATTTTACAAGACTAATCAAAGTCTCACGACAACAAGACCGGAAGAAGGAAGTAGAGTTATGTGTTCTGCGCAGATCCGGAAATTAAAAAACGCGACAAAAAAATAGTTGAACCATTTTGAGTTCATTAGTACAATGAAAAATTCGGGAAATTTTCCCGATTTTTTTTTTTCTTTTTTTTTTTATTGAATTTTCTACTGTAATAGGGGACTTCGTCCCCATATAAGTTAACATCCAAGTTTATCATACATACTCCCTTTAGTTTTCAACTTGCAAAAGTCACCAAAACAGATCTCATCCCAAAAATAAAATGGTTAACAGTTTTTATACAAAAGTTTTGGGCTATGAACACTTGAGCAGAGCATAATTAAACAACATCATTCAGCTATGTATTTTGTATGTATTCACCTCTTGTTTAATTCACATGCGAATGTGATGGAGTGATTTTAAATAAAGCATATTGTTGTTATTGATGAATAAAGTGGGTGAAACACTGAAGCATGGATTTCATTTTTTCAGTTTCATTGGAACGGTTATGACTTTGTGCCTCAAAGGTTTGGTTGGTTTGCATGCTTGTTTGTATTAACGTTGGGTCAAGCATTGTAATTAACATTGGCATCTACAATCATTAGATAGGCCAGTCCTCAGCTAGAATACAATATACATAAATGATATAAGTATAATGCAGAGTACAATGTATACATCTGAAGCCGTGCAATCTATTGATTGTAAATGTCAATCTTATATACAATGCTTGAGCAAACATTTACACAAACATAGCATACTAGCAAACTAAACCTGCAAAGTACCATCATTTGGACAAAAGCTCTAATTTGAAAAACAACTTACATCTTTTTTCATGGCATCATTTGCTTTTACTAGTGTTTCAAAGTTGTCTTTCAATCTTCTGTTTTCTTTAATTTTCTCCTTTAATTGTATTTCTATCTTCACTATTTCTTCTTTGTATTTCTGTAATAGAATAATAGAACAAAACATTTGTACCATCTGATTATATCATCCACAGGTAGAACAATAAGCTACTGCTCACTTATGGTACCCAAATTTTATTTGTCAGGAAACAGGAAGTTGATGAGAGGCAAATTATACCAAAGGGATATTCAAACTCATAAACACGGAATATGTTCATGGGACACAGATGATGTTTCTACTTGCCTACAATGTTATAAATGAATATAACTCAAGAACTGTTGAAGTAACACTTCCCAAATTTGTACTTGATCAGAGTTTTGTAGTAATAAGCATTGTTTATTCATTTCATAGCTTGGGAACAGAAATGAAAAATTCAGCATTTAGGGTATTAAAGATGGACAAGAGTAACATTTATTGCCGGCTATGCTACGTCTGAGGCATAAAAACCCAGACCTATCGTTTTTCATGAATTTGTGAAGAATCGTCAATACTGAAATGAATCTGTATTGAATGTGATTTATATTTATGCCAGGACTGCTATGTAAAGTTTCATTCAAAAAGCAAAACACTGGCACACCATCTTGTAATGGACATAAAAGAATATGGGACTGAACAAACGCTGGACAAAATTCTAAAAGTAAGGCTCAAGGAAATCAATTGTGAAGGTTCTTAACACTGTGACCAAAAATGCAGTATTTTTTGCTTAGATTGCAATAAACCAATCTGCTTCAGTTGTGTAATATGTCACAAAGACCATGACCTACTCAAGCTTAGTGAATGTTTGAGCAAAAACTGAACAAGCTTAAAGACTTGAGAGTAAAAAGTGAAGAGAATTTATCTGTATGCAAACATGAAGAGCAAGAACTGCTAGTTATGATTTCCAAAGGAAGTAAGCAATTTAATGACACAAAGAGTGACATTTTGAAACACCAAACATTGATTATAGATCATATAAAAGAACATTTTTACAGTCCTTTAAAAGATAGTGAAACACAGTGGAATTTAACAAGAGAGACGTTCAATAGGAAACTAGAACTTATTCAAAGACATATTCAATAAATGGAAGAACAAAAGAAAAATATAGACCAGATTCTTAATTCCCATCAGATCTCAGAGATTCTAACTTCAAATGTATCACCTATCCCAAAAATTTTACCTTCAAACACTGTTTATCAAGGGTCATTGCAAAAGGCCAAGTTTGTACCAGGTTATCTATCAAAAGACCTTGATCAAAAGTTTTTCTTTGGACGCCTCTACAAAGGTCCTTATTACAAAATGATTGGATCTTATTCAACGAAAATGAATTATGTTTCTAAAATTATTCATTTACAAAATAATTCTGGCATCATTGCAAACTTTAAAGATGAACTAATACAAAACATTAAATTCAAAAGTGATGGAATCAAGGTTGAAAATGAGATAAAGACAAAAGTGTTTAATCTAGCCCTGATGCCTGATGGCAAACTTCTTGTTTCAAAGAAAACATCTGATTAAGAACTCATGAATATGAATGGGGATAGAGAATTGTGTCACTCTTTTTCTCCTTTTTTGACATCTGGTGTGTATGTTTGTAAAGATGAAATATTTGTGGGGGTTGCAAAATCTGTGAAGAAATCACAGAACTATCAGGATGGTAGAATAGTGGTATTGGATATGAAGGGACAACTAAAATGCTCATTTGGTAAAGAACATAAATCTGGAAAACCGCTCTTTATCTGTCCAACAAGAATAGTAGCTAATTCTGAAATTATATGTGTAATTGATATCTTAGAGAGAGATAAAGACAATAATATGCTTTCAAAAGGCAGGATAGTTGGACTTAATAAATTCTGATAAATCAGGAGCTCAAATGGATTGAGTTTTTATCCACAAGATATAACATTTACCTCAGCAGGTCTTATTCTTGCAAGCGATTATTACAAAGCAATACATTCAATCAATAAAGATGGAGATGTTACTGGGTGGATTGAGCTACGAAATATTGGTTTAATGCATCCCATGTCTTTGAATGTTGATGATCAAGGTACATTATGGGTTGGGTGTGTAAAAACACCACACAGTAAAGAAGTTAAGACTGCAATATATTCGTTCAAAATGTCATAGTTTATTTGATGCCATTTTCCTTTTTTATTAAATCTTTACTCAGACTTTGTGCTTATTGTTGTTTGTGATATGTTATTACATTTTAAAAACCAATTTGACAAGTTTGGAAAAACCAAAACAGGCACCTAAATATCACAAAACAGCCTTTAATAATGAACAAGAGTCTAAAGTGTATGAGAGCTCTATTTTGCCCTTGAGGTTAAACATTTTATCAACATAGTCAACAGAAACAAATTTCAAAACACATTTAAAACAAAAACAAACAAAAAAAAATTCTAAGCTTTGGCACAGAGCTATGCAGAACTCAGGTGTACTTTATTTAATCTAATCAACATTTATTAAGAGATTTAGACTGACATCACTTCATTCTCAAATTTTTAACTACAGGCAGATTCCCATCATGTATTATCAAAATGGAGGTAAAAAAACATAAGAATAATTTCTCAAACTTGTAAGAGATATCAGGAATCCCCAATGGGACTCTATATTGAGTGCCTATAATCTGCTGATATTCTATTATCTAGCTTGATAACACATTTCAAGGTGAATACCCTGTTTATCGTTACAGGAAGCTTTAACTTTTTCTCTAATATGAAATAAACTCATCATAGATACCAGGATTCATTTTTTAAATTTAAAAAAAAAAAGATTCATCCGTGATGCTCTTATAAAAAGTTGAAATGGCCAAGTAAAAGTACCTAGTTGAAGAGCATATTTCAGGTAAACTTTCTGTTAAAGATTACAGGTATCCAAAAAATAAACCAAACAAATTGACCAATGAACCACGAAAGAGGACAGGATGCATAGCAAACAAACATGTACACCTTACAAATTATATAGTTGACCTATTCCAAATAGTATCAAAGAAAAAGCCTTAGTCTGGAAAACTTAACATTGTCAAATAAACCAAGGTCAGATGATACATGCCAAACAGAAATGCAATTCTAACAATTACCGTTATAAAAAAAGATCAAAATTACGAAAGGCATGTAATTGGTAGTATATTGAAGGGAATTTATTAAATTTCAGAATTTTTTTGTGATTCTAAAATGTGTATGATGGATAATTGGCCAAGTCAATGAGAAATTTTAACTGGGAAGTGGATAAAATGACCTGATTAGTGATCTTTCAAGAATTTCCCTCGAAATCATAAAGGGGACAACAAAAATAAGGAAGCAGTTGACATTTGGCAGTCAAAAGTACGGAATAAAATATATGCCCTTCAATTACAATAAAATTGCTTGAAATAATCTGTGTAATAATTGAATATCTATTGAATGTAAGTACTGTGTTGTGTCTTCTTTTTGTACTTTTTAATACTGGGAACTTTTTTCAGATCTTTGTAAATACTGAATTCACAGGTAAATATAACTAGAGGCTCTTAAGAGCCGGTGTCGCTCACCTTGGTCTATGTGCATATTAAACAAAGGACACACTTTAGATGGATTCATGACAAAATTGTGTTTAGGTGTTGGTGATGTGTTTGTAGATCTTACTTTACTGAATGTTCTTGCTACTTACAATTATCTCTATCTATAATGAACTTTGCCCATTAGTAACAGAGGAAATTATTTTGTAAAAATTTACAAAAGATTACCAAATTAATGAAAATTGGTAAAAAATGACTATAAAGGGCAATAACTCCTTAAGGGGTCAACTGACGACTTATTTGTTGATCTTACACTGCTGAACTTTATTGCTGTTTACAGTTTATCTCTATCTATTATAGTATTCAAGATAATAACCAAAAACGACAAAATTTCTTTAAAATTACCAATTCAGGGGCAGTAACACAACAACTGGTTGTCCGATTTATCTGAACATTTCAGAGCAGGTAGATCTTCACTTGATAATTAATTTTAATCCATGTCAGATTTGCTCTAAATTCTTTGGTTTCAGAGTTATAAGCAAAAATCTACATTTTACCTCTATGTTCTATTTTTAGCCATGGTGGCCATTTTGGTTGATTGGCTGAGTCACCAGACACATTTTTTAAACTAGATACCCCAATGATGATTGTGTCCAAGTTTGGTTAAATTTGGCACAGTAGTTTCAGAGGAGAAGATTTTTGTATAAGTTAATGACGACGGACGATGGACGATGGACGACGGACGATGGACGATGGACGACGGACACCAAGTACATGAAGTAATGAGAAAAGCTCACTTGGCCCTATGGGGCAGGCGAGCTAAAAAGGGGATAATTTAATTTGTTTGTTGTTTATACATGTTATAGGCAATAATTAGTTTGTTGAAAGCATTTATGTGTCATATTTAGCTGGTGTAAAAACAACATATAAACAACAAAAAATATAAATATAACTTGCAAATCAGGTATAAATCAATTGGACTCCATATTGAGAGTCTATACACTAAGAAATATTCTCTTATCTATTGTCATAAAATTTTGATTGGTGAACATTACAGGTAATTTCAATTTCTCAAAAACTAAATTATTTTCCCAGGGTATTCCCCTACAAATTTTATGACCAAAGATAGTACAATATCATTACATAAATAAACTCATCATAGATACCCAGGACTAAATTTTGTATATACGCCAGACGCGCATTTTGTCTACAAAAGACTACTAATATTTTAATGATTACAACAAAATATTGATTTTTCAAATATCTTTTATGATGGAAGTGAATATAAGTTAATATGCTGATTTTCATTTACCTTTCATTTGGTTAATGCTGTAAAAAGGAAAGACTACCTTACAGAATGTTATCCTTTTTGTGATCAATATTAATATCAATGACTGTAATACGCATAGTTTTGGAATATGTCTTTACTAGACTCTATTTGTAAGGCACAAGAGAGTACCGTGTGTGGAATATGTAATGATTCATCAATACTGAAATGGATATGTATAGAATGCGATTTATATTTATGTCAGGACTGTTATGTTAAATTTCATTCAAGAAGCAAAACACTGGAACACCATCTGCTAATTGACATTAAGGAATATAAGACTGAAAAAATGTTGGATAAAATTCTCAAAGTAAAGTTAAGGGAAATTGATTGTGAAGGGTCTGAACACTGTGATCAGAAATGTAGTCTTTTTTGCCTAAATTGCAATAAATTAATCTGCTCTGGTTGTATGATAAAACATCACAAAAAACATGATCTTGATGAGCTTACAGGATTTTTTGAGCAAAAAATATCCGAGTTGAAGGACATTAAAGTCAAAAGTGAAATAAACATTTCTGTATTAAAAACTGAAATGCAGGAACTGCAAGTTCAACTATCCAAAGGAAATACAGAATTCAATGAAACAAAAAAACAAATTTTGCTTAACAAAGAAGAGTTGATGGATCTTATACACAAACATTTTGACAACCTTTTAAAAGATGGAAAAGCACAGTGGTATTTAACCAGAAGAGCAATCAGTGGTGAAATAAAACTAATTGAAGGAAATATTCAACAAATGGAAGACCAGAAAAAACAATTTGATCAGATTTTAAATCCCCATAAAATCTCAGAGATTCTTATATCAAATCTGTCAACCCTTCCTAAATATTCCCCACCAAACACTGTTCATCAGATGTCATTGCAAAGGGCTAAATTTATTCCTGGCTTAATTTCAAAACATAAGGGCACAACTCAACATTTTCAATACTCTGGACGCCTCCACAAAGGTCCTAATTACAAAATGATTCGATCTTATAAAACAAATAATTCAGAAGTTTCTAAAATTGTTCATTTGCAAAATGGTTTTGCCATCCTAGCAAATTATAAAGATGAATTAATACAAAAAGTTAAATTTGAGAGTGATGAGATCGAGGTTGAAATTGAGATAAAGACAAAGGTGTTTGATATAGCCATAATGCCTAATGGAGAATTTCTTCTTTCTATGAAAACCTCTGATTTAGGGCTGATTAACGCAAACAAAGATAAAGATATTTTTCATTGTTTTTCTTCTTTCTTAACATTTGGTGTGTATCTTTACAAAGATAAGATATTTGTTGGGGTTGCAAAATATATAGAGGAATCAAACAAATATGAGGATGGTAAAATTGTGGTATTAGATATGAAGGGACAAGAAAAATGCACATTCCTCAAAGACGTTAAATCAGAAAAACAACTCTTTACTTGTCCAACCCGGATTGTTGCTTATTCTGACATTATATGTGTAGTTGATATCTTAGAGATAGATAAAAAGGATCCAATGCGTTCATGTGGTAGGATAGTTGCAATAAATCAGAAAGGGGAGGAAAAGTGGTCATATTCAAATAAATTAGGAGCTACCCATGATTTATTTTCTCCAAAAGATATAACAGTTACCCCTGCTGGTCTCATTCTAGTTAGTGATTACTGGGACAATGCAATACATGCCATCAATGAAGAAGGAAGTGTTACTGGGTGGGTGGAGGTACATGATATTGGTAATCTAATGTTTCCTATGTCTCTGGATGTTGATGATCAAGGGATACTATGGGTTGGATGTGGGAAAAAATCATACCCTCAAAAAACTTATACAATCTATTCATTCAAAATTTCATAGATATAGGAAGATGTGGTATGAGTGCCAATGAGACAACTCTCCATCCAAATAACAATTTTTAAAAGTAAACCATTATAGGTCAATGTACAGCCTTCAACACGAAGCCTTGGCTTCCACCAAACAACAAGCTATAAAGGGCCCCAAAATTACTAGTGTAAAACCATTCAAACAGGAAAACCAAATTCAAAGTTTCATAGTTAGTTTGATGCCATTTTCTTTTTATTAAAATCTTTACTCAGACTTTGTGTTTATTATTGTTTATGATATGTTATTACATTTTCAAATCAATTTGACAGTTGGGAAACCAAAATGGGTACCTAAACATCACAAAACAGACTTCAACAATGAACAAGAGCGTAAATTGTATGACAGGACCTATTTTGTCTTTAAGGTTAGACATTTTTTGTCAATACATGTATAGTCATCAGAGACAAACAAGATTTTAAGCTTTGGCGTACGTACAATTATGCAGGTCTAAGGCATACTTAGTTTAATCATATCAACATCTTTTATTAAATGATATTATTAGTTACACAGTGTGCAATTGTACTAATACGAGAATTTATAGTGTCAATAAAATTCATATCGGGTAAATTAGTTACATAGTGTGCTAGTGATGTAATACGTTATATATGGGGTCAGTAAATTCCATTTTCCTATAAGGAATGTCAGTTAATTCCTTATTCCTATATGGAATTTACTGACCCCATATATAACGTATTACGTCACTAGCACACTATGTAACGAATTTATCTTACCAACTTTTTTAACGTGTGAAATTTAGACTAGTGACCTATCAAAATGAGCAAGTCTTCAATACTGTTAGCATTAAGAAACTACTTCCATTGATCCTACAAAAACAGAAGCCAACAACAAAAGCTTGTTAGCTTTGAATGTGTTTTATAAATTTATTTCCATTTTAATCGAAATGTATAGGAGGTAAGATAAAACCTGATATTACTTCATTCTTAAAATTTTAACTAGATTCCTAAGGAATGTTTTAGTACATATAGTTAAGTAACGACACATTAGGACAAGTAGTTTTAGAGATGAAGATATTTTTAAAAGTTAATATTTACAACAATGGACACAAACTAATGATGCTAAATTTAGGGGAAAAAACATAAAATCAAATTCTCAAACTTGTATGTATCAGGAATCTAAAATTGTCTTCTGTTTTAAGTGCCTATTGTCTGCTGATATTCTTTCATCTAGCTTGATAAAAACTTTCAAGGTGAATAGCTTGTCTATCACAACAAGAAGCTTTTATTTCTCTAATATTAAAATTTGAGGTGAATTTTCTGCTAAAAATTAATACATGTATAAAAACAAAATAGACCAAATCACAAAAAATTAACAAGTCACCAATGAACCATGATAAAGAACAGGATGCATGCCAAACAGACATGTACACCTTACATATAATATAGTTGACCTATTTCAAATAGTATTGAAGAAAAAGCCTTAGCCAGTAAAACTAATCATTGTCTAATGAACCAATATAAAAAGAAGATGTGATATGATTGCAAATGAGACAACTCTTCACAAGAGACCAAATGACGCAGAAATTAACAACTATAGATCACTAAATAGCCTTAAACGATTAGCAAAGCCCATACTGCATAGTCAGCTATAAAAGGCCCCAAAATGACAAATGTAAAACAAGAAAACTAGTGATTAATTAATGTATGACAAATTAAACAAAAACAAACATTGTTACACAGCAACAAAGGACAACCACTGAATAACAGGCTCCTGACTTGGGAAGGCACATACATACAGAATGTTGCTGGATAAAATATGTTAGCAGGATCCCAATCCTCCTCCTTACCTTGGACAGTGGTGTAACAGTACAACATAAGATCTAACTATAACAATCAGTTGAAGGCCGTACATTGACCTATGATGGTTTACTTTTATAAATTGTTATTTGGATGAAGATAGAAATACAGCAATAAATACAGAGTTGACATGGTCAGATGATACATGGCAAACAGGAATGCAAATTTAACAAATACTGTTATAAATTCAGATACAATGTCCCACAAATTCAGAATACAACAAAATCTAG